>JALMGJ010000001.1:12851250-13470000 GCA_023362775.1 Charina bottae
GGTGCCTTAACCAGTACGCCAAAGTGGCTTTTGTTCACATTCTCTGAAATAATTTGACCTTGAATCTACTTTTCTGCAGTTTCAGCCTATTGGTTCTGCTCCTGCCTTCTGGGGCAATAGAGAACAAGTCCACACCCTTCTCTAAGATATCAGATTTAGATATCAAGACTACTACCATATATTCCCTCAACCTTCTCTTCTGCTAGCTAAATTGACCTATTTCCTTCAACAATTCTCATAGCGAATGGTTCCTATGGTCCTTCATTTCCAGTCACCTCATCATCTTGGTAGCCTTTCTCTGAATCTAACACCTCCAAAAGCTTTATTAGAAATGTAAATGGTGGGTGGTTACAGACCAATACCTATTTAGAAATGTACCTATAATTAGCAAACAAGATAAAGAAAAGCTGAGTTTGGAAGGACAGCCCACTGGCATAGGATCATCTTGTGGATTCATGTCATAGTTCATGATATTTCTGCCTTGCTGCTTCCCTTCCCATTGAGACTGGATTCGCTCTTTTCATGACTGTCTATAAATCTTCCCTCCTGCAAGACTCTTCTGCTATGTAACAATATTAAGAGTCCTACATCTAGGGCACGTGCATCTATCCAGTCACCTCATCTTCCTTTTTGTGAGAGGCCTTCTGGTGGTAAGAGACTTTTGGCAGTCAGTGCATTTGGAATGTTGAGGACATGTCATGGTCACTCCCATAAGATGGCTGCTATGGAAGATACAACCAGTCACATAACACCAATTTTCCTTCTAGCTTCCAAGATGCCCCCTACCTCCCCTTTCCCCCCCTTTTTTTTTCTCTTCACATATGACTGACAGATAAGTCTGGCAAAGACAATGCTGGCGGCAGTTGGGGAATAGCTATTGCTGTCACTTTCAATCAGATGGATAGCAGACTTAACAGACCGTAGTGGTAATGCATCTCCAGCATCCAATGCTCACTTGATTTTGCTACACTGGCTTGTAGCATTAAAGACTTTACTGACTTTGGTAAACTCTCTGCATGGGAACTCTTCTACTCTAAGCTTAGTCAACTAAGAAAACCTGTGATATCAGTTCCTAGTAGGCCATCCATATATGTGGTATTGAGCCACAGACTTACGGATCTCTTCACTCCCACCCCCAGGATATTATTAATAATCAATAATTAATTAATTCAGATCACAATCTGAAGCAGTACATCTGATCAAATAAAAGCAGCAGTTTGCTTCCTGAATATTGCATTCATCTTTCTACGTAGAAAGGATAGAAATGATTCTGGAAATCATATGTGAATATCAGTAATTTCTAGTGTTGGTCAAATGTTACTTGATTTGAAATATAACAGGGTGATATATTGTGAAGAGTTTCTACCCAAACAGTGAAGGTATAATCTTGATGCTGGGGTGAAGACTGTGCTCTTTCAATCCGGTTCTGTAACTGGATCCTGATCTTGTTAAGTGGTATTAATAGGTTCCTTCCCCAAAAGGTAAGATTTGTGAGAAAGGATGTGTAGAGGACAGAGAGAATGGCCCTGAAGGACAGAGAAAGAGCCACTACCAAGGCCAGATAAAAGGGGCCTGAGCCCAGGTCAAGAATGTAATGTGAGAAAACCTCTCAAATAAGCCTCTCTCTAGTTCACATGACCTGGAGATGGTTGACCCTATGAGATCCAGTTGAACAGATAGATGAATGCCAGAGGAGACAGTCTCTCAAACAACCAGGACTGGAGCTAAGTAGGGCCTTAAGGTGACAACCAGCACCTTGAATTGTACTCCAAAGCCCTTTGGAAACCAACAGGACTTCTGAAAGAAAGAGGTCACCCAAGTACATATATCAGGGCATATCCAGGCTGCTGAATTCTGTACCAGCTGTGGCTTCTGGATGTTCTTCAAGGGCAAAACCACGTCAAATGCATTATAGTGATCCAAGTGGGAAGTGATTAAGGTATGAGTGACTATGAGCAAGTCCTTCTGATCCAACAATAGTTACTATTGGCATACTAGATGTAACTGTGTAAAAATCTCCTGGCCAAAGTTGCCACCTGCTTTCCAAGCAGGAACTGTGAGTCTAGGAGAACTCCCAAATTACACACCATCTTTGAGTGTGGTAGTACAACCCTATTCAGAGACAAGTAAGGCATTTCCCTGGAATTTGTAAAGATTTAAAAAATAAGTTGAGTAACTTTGCCACAAATATTAAATTTATCAGCACAGTATGCTTCAGCACAGTTTAATTTTTTTTATAGATAACCCTATTGGTTTCTTTACAAAATTAAAGATGATTAGTCTCTTTATCACAAAAGCTGTGACCCAGGCAAAATGAAGCTAAACGTTTAAATACCAGAAAGAGAATTATGGCTATTTCATGTGGATTTTCTTTCTGGAGATTGAAGGGAGAGCTTTTTGATTAAATGTGTTAAACAAGGTAATATTTCTGAATAGCGTTACTATTCAATCTTATACAAGGAAATGCATACTTTCTTTAACAACTTGGCATTTCTGTCCTAGACAATTAATTAGGTGGGGTAATCAAGAAAGAAATAATAGTACACAGGAACTAAACATTCACTCCAAATGTCATTTGGATTGGATATATTGTGGGTTCTCTTGGACCTGCAACCCCTTGCCACTTAGAGAATCCAAGATGCACTTGGGAAAACTACTTTGGATACATAATCCTGTAGTGAAAATGAACCTAGAGAGGGATTCTTTCACTGTAAAATTTGCAGTTGCACTTCTTGTTTTGTGCATTAAGAAACTGGAATTTTGTCCAGAATATTATTAAGGAGGATTGCTTTGAATCAGCATACCCCTGAATCAATATAAAAAAGAAAAGACAGGCAGCGTTTTCAATAAGATTAGAAGTGCCTAATCAGCCATTATCAAATTAAGAGTTTGGAAGAGGAATTCCCCTAAGTGAAACATAATGTCCATGTTAGGATTGTATCAAGAAAGCTTCCTGATTCTGCCGTGAGGGGAAGAAAAAGACTTTTGGGTGAGCTTGCCAGAGTTAAGGAAGGAGAAAGAAAATGGGGTTGTAGTTTATCATAATTGTAAGAAGAGCTCTGATCACAATTTTTTCCTTAGATGGGCCTGTGTTGTTTCATGTCATGAGGTTTTGTAGTTTCCAGTTATGTGTAGAAGTGGTGCCTGTCAGCTGCAACTGGAAGAAGAGCCATTTGTGAAACCAGTACTGTGAAGATTACAGAGTTTTTGCAGGGGGAAGGGTGTTTCATTTTTCACCTTATCTGAGTTTTGAATCCAAAATCCATCTGAGAACTTCAGGCTCAGCCCAAGTACAAGCATGAGGTCATCCTAGGGAAGATATGCATGAGTAGACCACATCCTTGTGTGGGTGAGGCTCCAGCCAGCACTAGATATGGTCAGAGTTCCCTCCCTTGGTAATGAAATCGTGGCCATTCCTCTCTTTCTCCTAAGCAAGGGGGTCAAGTGCTTTCTTCACCTAACACTTACATCAGCACCACAATGCCCTGGCAACCCCAGAGTCCCTCTTGACCACATGATGCTGGCCTTATCTTGCCATAGTTTGAACTTCTTTAACATTCTGGGAAGTATGTCTATGAAGGTTCTCAGTCATCCAGGTGGAACAGTCTGTAGCTTGAATCATGTCAACTGGATTTCTATTTTCTCAGTGGAAACGTTTCGCTCCTTATCCAAGGAGCTTCTTCAGTCTGAGCAAAGTTAGTAAGGGAATCCTTAAATATGTTGCTGTGTGACCTTACACCTGGGGCTAGGTCATGGTTATTTTGAGATGTTTATTTCTAAGTCCCTTTATCATCCAAAGGAGGGTCGTTAAGATCACCATGCTGCTGTTGAGCTTGTGAAATGGTCTTAATCTTCCTAGGCACAGAAGACAAAGCAGGGAGGAAGATGGGGGAGAGATTGTGCCTGAGGCCCCCACCTCTATTCAAGGAAGGATTTTCCAAGTTGGCATAAATGGATTCCTTGACCCCTCTCCCAAACCACCTATCTTCTCTGTCTAAAATGTGAACATTAATGTCCTCAAATGAGTGTCCTTTTTCCTTTAAATGAAGATAAACTGCTGACTCTGGTCCTGTGGTGTTACTTCTCCTGTGTTGGGCCATCCTCCTGTACATAGGTTGTTTGATTCTGGGAAGTAGTAACTTTTCCCTGCTTAAATTGCCATAAAGCTATGGCATGTAAATTTTATTGAATTCCCTCCCTTTGGCAGAGGTGCATTCATGTGACCAGACCAGATCATTGGTAGATACCATGGTGTGTGTGTGTGGGGGGGGAGGAGGATGTGTGCACCTTTGGAGAGAGAAAAAGTGGTTGATATACACTATTGGTTATTCATCAGTCAGTTAGTATCCTCAAAACATCTCTCCTGCTCCACCAATCAGCATTTTGTTAATCAGCCAGGCAGCAGAGTTGGGACAGAACATCACTACTCCGGCAAGCCATGATGTTGATATAGCAAGGACTGAATTATGCTGAGGAACCCTAGTGAGGAAGACTGGGTAATGATTTCTCTTTTTCTCTCTTTCTTTCCCTCTGTCTCTCTCAAAGACATACATCGTCTTTTCTGCCTGATCCCTTATTCTTGTTGGAATTATCAGGGGTCAACTCAGCATTGTCTCATAAGCATAAGAGGGGTTCTTTCTAGTAAACGCATCTCTATTGTGCTTGTGGGATGTCACATGGGTCACCTGATTTCCACTTCCTTCTTCTTGAGTTTGGGGGATTAACAATCTCCATTACTCTTTGGGCACACCTGCAAGCAGGAGGTGCTGCACAATGCAGCTCTCATCCTTACATCTCGATTGCACACAGAACTACTATGAATCTACTTGTATCCATATCTACTGAATAAATGTAAGCTATCTCTATTTTTTCTTCATCTAACTAATGTGTGAAGACTGAATTTATTTCTGAACGTAATTAAGGTTAATGTGCAAGTCCCTTCTGGTTCACACTTCTACTTCGCAAGATTGTTGTTAGCTGCTTGGAGTTCTTTTATTAACCTTCAAAACTCCATCAATTCTGTCATCCTTTCATTCCATTCTCTCTCTTTTCACATCTCTTCCCACATTTCCTCTTTCAATGGGAAAGTAAGAAGGATGCTTTGGAAGTTCTCAAGACACAAGAGGCTTCTTGTAGCAGCTTCCAATGATTAGGCCATCTTGTCTTCAAGGCAGCAGTCACTCTAGATCAGGGCTTTCCAAAGCGCCACTGGCGGCACGGCGGCGGCGTGGGGGCGCACACATGCGACGGCGACACAGGAGCACGTGCGGCGGCGCGCGCGTGGGGCAGCGGCACGGGGGGGCGTGCGGCAGCATGGGGGGCGTGTGGCAGCGCGCACACACATGGCGGCAGCGCGGGGGGCATGCGGCAGCGCAGGGGTGTGTGCGGCGGCGCAGGGGGGCACGCGCACGCCGCCGCTCCCGGGTGCTGTGGCGACACACCACGCTGTGTGTGGCGACACACTTTTGTGTCGCGACACACAGTTTGGAAAGCTCTGCTCTACATACATGCAATGTTCTTGGGATTCTGAAAAACACCAGTATTTTAAGGGTTAACCTCTAAGATATGTACACCAAAGCATTGAGCTTCTCAGATTCTGTGGAAGCTTTTTTATTTCCTTAAACTAGAGTAAGTCTGGTAATTATCATGTGTTTTTGTTTTAGTCTAGAATAGATACTGAGAAAAGACGGGTGAGGTTAAGGAAGTGTGATTGGCAGGGGGGAAACCACAGTAAAAATAAATACAGTTTGCTTTTTCAATGTGCTTTTCTTTCCCTCTGCAAAGTCATTATGTAGGAAGCTGCTGGCATGAGGGAAATGAATTGGTGTTTTGGTGTCTTCCTCCAAGCGCTTGCTTGTTTCATGATGCACATGATAGTTGATGCTTTGCATGCTTGATGTCAAGCTTAGAACTTGTTTATGAACTCTCTAAGCAGTATTGATTTATTGCTTAGAAATGGACATCTGTGGATGCATCTTACATGTGCATCATACTGTTCTGTTGGCCTGCAGCAAGACTGACAACACTCACATTTGCTTTTTTTGCTAACACCGTCTGTGGGCTATGTGGCTGAATTAGATACTCTGTGTGGGAGTTTGCAGTACACACACACACATCAACATGTCACATGTTGATAGATAAAGCTATATAAAAGTATGGAAACCATAATATGTACTCTCTTGTTCAAGGCATGAATCAGTTTGTAACACAGTTAATCAGTTAAACAAAAATCAACTTAAAAACTGTATGATTCCTCCTCCTCCTCCCTTGTTACACTGCACTGTAAGTTTGTTGTATTTTTCATAACAAAATTAAAATGATAATAAAATAAAATTTAAAAAATAAAATATTGAAACAACAACAGAGTTCCTTAGTGTGGGACATTGCAGTGACAGGATAATCATCCACATAATTCAACCACCTTATAATAAAGTTAGGTACCCCACCAATGAGAATTTCTCTAAAAGTTTTGTCTCCTTTAAAACAACAAGAAGCAATGGAATTTATTTTCTGTCAAAGTGAATGAAATTTAAAAACAACGCAGAAGAAATTTTAAAGATTGCACTAATTTTAATACTCAGATCAACCCACTGAATGTTCATGTACAGCCCAGACCTCTGCATATTATAAAAGAAATGATTCCCACCTATTCGAGTGATTTGCTGTGTAGGTTCTAAGGCATGGCTTGTGTGAGTCTGTACAGCAATCGATGCAAAAGTTATCAACGAGTAGCCTGAACACCCTCATTTTAGAAGAATAAGTTACCTTTGTACTATATTTACTAAGACTGCAATCCTAAACACCATTACTAAAAATCTAAAAATCCTTCATCTTCTACAGACCACTTTGCCTAAAGCAACATCTGACATGCAAGTCTTAGTTGATATAATTTATATTAGCCTTTGCCCCCCATAAGTGGATATGCTGAGTCAGGTTACATTTTAATTGGATAGCGGAGAATGCCATTGGGGCTATCTGTTGCACTGTATTTCTTTTCCCAGTTGCTTTTCTATATCATGGTTGACCTTGGCTCTTTTATGTTGTTAAAGATGTAAGAAGGGTCATAGGGAAATCACTTTCAGGAATAAATCCAACTGTGGCTGGTATATCTTCGCCCATCAGCCTTGGTTCCTCGGTATTGCTCCCTGTATGGATAGCTTCTTATTCCCCATGAAATTTCATATGTTCAAGAGAATCAATTTGGCTGAAATTGGGAGATGTTATGGAATTATACAGTTATTGTTTAATTTGTGGATGCACTTGAAAATAATGTTACTGTATCATTAAGTGGTACATCGGTTTTGCTATCTTGACTTCTTTTTTGTTTGTTTGCTACACTTTGACCTTATCTCTGTTTTATGAATTAAATTTTATCTGTTTTAAAAATGTGGATAAAATAACTTGGAAAGTTGTAATGCCCAGCTCAGTCACTTGGCATTGAGCTGGATGATATAGCGCAAGGATTTTCCAGTTGTGAGCCAGAATCTTAGAAAGAAGACAACATTATTTTTTTAACCTGATCAGGCTTGCATAGTCAAAGTCAGAACACTGTGAAAAATCACTCTGGGATTTGCTAATTTTGTCTGCATACACCTGCATTGGCCAGCTGCTTTACCATAACATTTGAGGACTGCTGTGATATACAAATTAAAATGAAATTATTAAAAATGGTATATTTAGCCTTAACACCAATGAAACCGTTAATTGTATTCATGGGCGGTCACTCAAATTTGTTTATCATTTAGAGAGAGTGTGATACCATAAATGTGAGATCCACAGCTGTGGAGGGAATTGTTAGGGTGCATCAGAAGATACTTGATTATATGAGGAAGACAATCAAGATGATGAGAGTGTGCAAAATAATATTAAAGCATTTTCAAGTCTTTGTATAGAGCCTTTTAACTTTGGGCTTTTTCGTTCAGTATTTCATTGCTAAGGGAAAAGTTACATCTTAAGGTCCACAGACAAGATAAATGATTTTGGCAGTAATATACTTTCTTAGCCAATTTGAATGAACTTTTCTTCTTGAGTTTTCTAAGTTCCATAATAATATCATGCTAGCAAATATGTAGGAGTTGTGAAGCAAGGAAGCATGTTATCTTCCTGGGGCAGATAATGATGATGTAGGTGCTGTGTCTTGATTTCTGAGCACAAGATTCTAGCCCCAGAGACTCATTAGCCAAGAGTTTTAGAGCCTTGGAGACAAGAGACTGAGAGGTTAGTAGTGATTAGTTTCTGGCACTTTATACCAGGGCCATGTAAGGTAGTCCTTTGGGTTCGAAGAAGACACACTGTTGTGCAGAATTGCACAACAGAAATCTGTGTGTGATGGAGTTCTAATTGGAACAGCCATTGCACAGGGGCAGTCCCCTCTCAGTATAAAGTAAAGGTAAAGGTTCCCCGACATAGTCGTGTCCGACTCTAGAGGCCGGTGCTCATCTCCGTTTGCTAGCTGAAGAGCCAGTGCTGTCCGAAGACGCTTCTGCGGTCATGTGGCCGGCATGACGCGCGGGACCCGCTGTTACCATCCCACCAAAGTGGTACCTATTTACAGTATCTACTTGGTATAGGAGACCTTAATCCAGTGGTATGGAGAACCATTACGGCTGGAGTCCTCTCCTGATACAGTGGATGACCAGGACGTCTAAGTGTCTTGTTGTGCTCTTAGCCCTCCACAATACCTGCTGGACCTATTCTCTTGACTATTGGACCATTGATCAGTCTCCCCCACTCAATCTGCCAGGGCCAGACGTCACACGCCAGGGCCATATATACCAGAATAATGCAGGCTATAGAGGCTTTCCACAAATCACAAACAATGGGCTAGGACAGCATGGATTGTTGAGTCAGAGGTGCTGTGTTGCAATATATGGTGCTTTTGAAGGGATCAAGACAATAGGAGGTATGGTACCTTTGGTGCAGACAGCCTGGATCCTTGTTTGGGAACCTTTTGGAAGGTAGTCTAAATAAAAGCTTACCATGGACCTCTCCTCTATCTTCTGAATTTCCTGGCTTAATTATTGACTGAATCATCTGTGTGTTCTTCACAGAATGGAGAGCCACAGAGACAGCCTTGGAGAAACTATGTGGCACTGACCCAGTCAGCACTAAGAATGAGAGTCAGATCCATCTGGAGCAAGGTCATAATTGGCCACCAGTTTCAGTCCAAGAGGCATCCCGATTGATCGAATCTCTTAAGGTCAACAAGGCTCCAGGTGCATGAAATGATTAAAAAGAACTCTATTATGGGCACCTCTATTAGCATCTCTGTTCACATTTATAGACCAGACTGGTCACATCCCAAGAAACTGGGGGATGGCAATAATTGTCCCAATTTATAAAAAGGGTAACAAGAATGAGCCATGTAACTACAGGCCCATCAGCCTTTCGAGTGTTGTCAGCAAGTTATATGCCAAACATTTAAATCTTAAACTACAAGACTGGATTGAGACAGAGGGCATAATTCAAGATGAACAGGCAGGTTTCAGAGAAGGGAGATCAACAGTAGTTCACATACTGGTGCTGCATCATCTTGTACAAAAATATACGTACAAAAAGAAATCATCCCTCTTTGTAGCCTTCCTTGACTTCAAACAAGCCTTTGACTCAATATCCAGAAATGTTCTTTGGGAAAAATTAAAAAATACAACTATCGATAGGCACCTCCTCCATCTCATACAGAAATTATATTCCAATTCTACCTTAAGAGTGAGGTGTAACCCCCGCGGGACCCTCTCTGGCATAGTAAACGTGCAGAAAGGAATGCGACAAGTATGTATTCTTGCCCTCTTCCTTTTTAATCTCTATATTAATTCATTGGTGGACCTCTTACATAACATGGATATTCACGCACCCAATCTAGCACAGCGCAAAATTCCAGTTCTTCTATACGCTGCTGCTGCTGCTATTTGTGTTTGTGGCATAAAATATATCTATAATTTCCTGTGAGATTTTAAGAGATCTAAAAAGGAGTACACAGGATAACAACAGTAACAACAACCACAAAAGATGATATTGAATATTGCTAAGAGACTAACTTTCTCCCGGGCAACTACATGGAAGTATTTACAATACAAACAGAATGTTTGTGAGCCTTGGCTGACAATGGCTCCATGCAAGGAGAAGCTTGCACCCATTTCAGTACAAACACGGCCTGTAAATTGTGATTGTTGCCAAGTAAATAGGAAAAGCTCAGCAGGAAAAAAGGTACAGTGTGTGATTCAGGATGAAAGATGGAGACTGTCAGGGTCATGCTTTGAAGAATGTACTCCCTGTTTCTGGAGTATTTCTAGCTGAAATGGCTTGTCATTGTATCCTTAAGTAAGGCTGTGGAATTGCCTGGTGTGTATTTATATCTCAAACCTTGAGAGAGGTTACTTATAAGGAATCTGGGAAAGCAAATGCAACATGCACCCTTTTGTCTTTGATATGAGACTTGTGGCAAAATGTGACTGGAATTTGGAAACCTACAAATACTTCAGTTTGTATCATAGACAGGGTGCCCTGAAGATTAAACTTCCTCTGAGGTGCTTTAGGCCATACAATTGAAGATCAAGTGGATCTTTTCTCCTCCCATATTTTGTTGTTTGCTTGTTTTGCTCAGTGGTAGGCAACTTGGTATTCTTTAGATGTTTTGGACTTCAGTTCCCATCAGCATGGTGAAAGGCAAGGATCTGGCTATCCTTGTTTCTACTTACCACTTCTTTTCATGACAAATATTTTGAGCTTCTCAGCAAGAGCATCCAAATTCTATTAAGTGAAGGCGACTATGCGCTTGACCCTGGTTTTAGTCTCTCTGCTTTTTTCAGCACCGTTAACTATCATGATTACATTGCTTGATTGTTACGTCGTCATTTGCATAACTGTGAAGTAAAGTTGAAATATATTAGTAAAATGTTGTGTATGAACAAAATGTAAGTGGTTGTCTTTCAGCTGTTTTATTCCTTTGATAATTTACCTGCTTATGTAAGGGATCACATTACCCCAACATTTTGCTATGCATATATTTTACTCATATGATTAAAAAAATAGCGAAGGGAAGGAACATGCAATTGTGGATAAACATGCATTGTACAGGGGCAAGTGTTAGGGACTTTGGATTGCTTTTGGTTCCATTGTTCTTGGCATTCATTTGGAAACACTACACTGTGAATTATCCATATAAAGGCAATGGGAAGTGAGGTAATAGAATCAGGTAATTGAAGAAATTTTGGCCACTGGAGGCAGATGTAAGAAGGTCAAGAAAGCATTAGG
Organism: Charina bottae; assembly: GCA_023362775.1. Lineage (NCBI taxonomy): Eukaryota > Metazoa > Chordata > Lepidosauria > Squamata > Charinaidae > Charina > Charina bottae. Next base: position 12,862,504 of record JALMGJ010000001.1, read on the forward strand.
CAGGATGAGAATTTGCTGGGCAGTAACACAGTGTTAATAAAATGAATGCAGTTACAGTATATTAAGGACAAAATTAGTAAGCCATCAGCAGCTCTTTAAAATACATTGCTTCTTATGTTTCATTGTTAGTAACCTAAATAATTAAAAAAAAGACTTCTTTGTTTCTAATCCCAAGAAGATTAAACATTCAATGTTTTTTAATGTTTTGTGGTATGTATGTATGTATATATGTATGTATGTATGTATGTATCACATTTATATAGCCACCCATCTCACGAACAGTATATATAACAAAATATTTTATTTCAGCCCTCTCCATGTTGACAACTCCCACAATTATCATATGTTGGCTCTGATTGCAGAGGGGATTGCATTTAGAAAGCCAATTAATAACAGGTAAGCTTCATCCCAGGATAGAAAGAGTATTGATGCTTTTGAACTTTGGTGTTGGAGAAGACTCCTGAGGCTATCATGGACAGCCAAGAAAACAAAAAAATGGATCATCAAACAAATCAACTCAGAGTTATCATTTGGGGCACAAATGACCAGGCTCAAATTTTCCTGCTCTGGACACATTATGCAAAGATCTAGCTCTCTGGAAAAGGCTCTAAAGCTGGGAAAGGTGGAAAGAAAGAGAAGAAGAGGACAACTAGCAGCAAGGTGTAGGGACTCAGTTACAGTGGCAATGTGTGCACTGTTGGAAGACCTGAAGGACCAAATTAGGGACAGATCATCATGGAGAAAATCTATGTGGTAGCTAAGAGTCAACACTGACTTTATGGCACATAATCAATCAATCAATCAATCTTCATCCAGGCTTGCTGAGGAAACCTTCAAATGTTTGCTATGGTGTTTCCCGTCCTATTATCCTGGAAACCTCTGAAGATATTTTGAAATGCTTACTCTCCCTTTCTTCTCATATTCCTCAGTGCTGCATTCCTCTAAACACTTTAAATCTTTGTGCTCTTGTGAAATGTTAATAAATTCAGGGGAAAAAACAACCATCAGTAAGCAAAGCCTGAATTAAAGGATCATGAACATTGATGTTACTTTTTCTTTTCAATAGATTCAGTACTACCTAATCTTAAAATCAGTATAATCTGGGTTGTCTTCTGTGGGGACAACAGTCACTTCACAAGAGAAGTCCAATTTGTGTATGGTGGGATGGATAAAAATTGTCCAGGATCTTCCTTCTATAGACAAATAATGGGCTAAGTGCTGACTGCCAATACACTTTCCCCCTCAAAATTACTGCTTTTCATGGACTACATGGGCTACAAATTTGTTATTCCTGAAGGCAGGGCTTCAGAGGCTCACCAGACATGGGGACTTGTTTCCTTGTCTTTATATGAACATCTAGACTTCGTGAACCTCATTTGGAGATTTGCCTTCCTCCTGGTGTGCCTCCTTTCTTCCCATTCCCTGCCAGTCTCTGCTCCTGTGGGAATCCTAATACCAGCCTTTCCTGACTCCATTGCCATAGAGTTTCAGGAGAACGTGATAGTGTGAAGTTGTATAATCTGAGCTTCAGGGCTGCACATGGCCTCTGAAAAACAGGATATGCACCACCCCCACCAAATCTTACCACAAAATTATTACAAAATTACAATGTCCCATGTAAGAAAACGGTAAAATAAAGATATGGAGAGTAATCATAATTGCATTGAATGAGCTTTTGAGGAAGCTGTTTGTGGCTACTCCCACTTCCTCTTCTCTCTCTCTGATTCTTCCCTGGAGGAGGAAGCAGCACGTGGCTGCTCCTCTCCATGGAGAAGCCATGTGCTAGGCCTCATCCTCTTTCTCTTCTCTCTCCTCCTTCGACTGGGAGCAAGCACATGGCTGTGTGTTGCTCCATTCTAGGCCATGGATGGGCCTAGGAGATTTTTCCCCCTTTCTACATGCATCTCTTGCAGCAAGCAGGGCAAGAGGTATAAAGTTTAGGGAACACAGAGAAGAAATGGAACATCATTTATCTACCGAAAATGCTGTACCTGGAATGAATAAATGTAAGGACTCTTTTGTACTTACTTTTCATACCTGCCATGTCTAAGCACGTGTTTCTTTATGCTTGGTTGGGCTAAAGGTGTAAGATTAACCTGGATCTCTCTAATATGCTCATGGGCTCTGTTTTTAAACAATATTCTTTTTCTGTACATGAACTTTGCAGCTCTGCTCCATTTCAGTAGTTCTAACAGACTGCTGAATGGGCTTCAAATTTCAGTTGAAATTAAATATAGATATTGGTGAAATCACATTTAGTTTTGTTATGTCTTAACCAGATCTTTGTTCAGCTCTATTTATTATTTGAAGTGCAGCCTCTAGCATGCCACCCAAAGTCCAAAGGTGGCCCTCATTCTCTGAACAAGAAACCTCTGAGGTCCTATTCATATACATTATAGCACAGCATTTCATCTCCATCTGAATGTTCCCCTTTCCAAAGAGAAGACCACAACAGGGATGGGGAGAGTTTGGATCTGTTCAAGCTGTAAGATCATGAACCTGCCCTTGGTCCAGCACAAGTGACCCCACTATTAGCAGAGTAGAGAATGATCTTTTATTGAGCTACTATCATGTGGTGAAACAATGGACAGCAGCAGTGATAACAATTCTCCTAAATAATATTTTGAAAGAAATCCTGTTTTGGATTCCAGCTGTATTTGAGATCCTGATGCAAATGTTGATACCATTTTCTGAGGAAGACTCAGTGATGTGAATGCACAAAAACGGGCATCCTTCAAAGTGATGCTTGAAGACATTTCATCCACATTCCATGTGCTCACCACTCCTGTCAGTTCAGAAATGTGTGATCACGCCAGTCAGCCACAGTGATGGATGGATTAGATATTGACAGCAACAAACAGTGTGGAGCTGAAGCCAGGGAGCTTTTTGAAACCTGTCTGTCTTGTGCTTTTGATTGCATTGCTGAGATGCTGCAGACCTTGAACATAAACAAAGCCCATCATTTGGGGAAATTAAGAAGTGGCAACCAGCATGATAGATTGGAGAAAATAGTCTTGTTCTAAATACTGAAGTTTTAAACAGGAACAAAGAACACAAGCCAAATTAAAATGCTGTGTAGTAAAAACAGTTAGGATCTCAAATGTAGGAATAGATTAAAATGCCCAAAACCTGGCCTTCAGCCTCAATTGAATACGAACCTTTCATTGATCACCTTCCACTGTAGCTCATTCAATTACAAATCCATAATGGTTCTGCCCTTTCTATCAATGCATTTGTTGTTGTCCTCATGCAGAGGATGTCAGGCGGTAGCGGGGGAGTCTTTTCTTTCAATGGAGTATCTTTGGACTCTTCCCCACAGATGAGTTAAAGTGCTATCCACACATCTGTGGACAAGAAGAAAACAATACCAGCATAAGATTTGAGACTTGCAACATTCTGTTAATGTAGCCTTACAATAAAGTAGAATTAGTTCATTTTGTCGTGTTTCCTCTCCGGTTTACCTGGGAGGGCTGAAATCAATCTTGCAAGTCTGAAAGTACAAATCTCCTGGTCTCCCTATTTACCACCTGAGTAGTTAGGGCAGGTCCTTCCTAAGTTTCTTCTTTTGACCATTACTCTGCATGGACTCCTTCCTCATTTATCTGATCGTTCCCTAGGTGGCATCTCTTCTCCCCATCTTCCAAGGTTACCCTCACATTCCATCACATGGTCTGCTTAAATAGGGAAACATGATTTTAATAGTGAAATAGTTAAGGATGACTTGAAGCTGCCTCAGGTATGAATTGGGGATGAGATGAAGATAACACCATGAAGACATGACAAGAAAAAGGTTGTTACGTAATGCTATGGCTAGGTGCAAGTGAGGAAAGGCCAAGTGTGCTTTGGGACCTAGAAAATCTGTGGTTTAAATGATGGGAAGAACCTCTGTGGGTAGAGGAGATTTACTACTGATGCCAGCTCACCTCTGTAAGGTGATAAAAGAGAAGAGGATGGATGCACCTAGTTTGCATCCATTCCCTCTCCTCAGGTGTAAAAAGCTAGGAATATCTGAAGAGAGCTTGTTACAGCTGAAAACCCACCTCAAAGAGGCTGCATTTCATCTTCATGTTCACCAACTTGTAGTGAATTATCTGATCTCACTGGGAATTGCATCCCTAATTCCAAGGAATACATGAACTTTCTTATATGAAATTTAACTCATACTCTTTAATTGTAGTACTATAGGACAGTACTCATGAAAAGAATTTTATACAAAAGCTCCTCATTTTCCCCCTCTATTTAAAAATATCTTTGAACACATTTTCTCTGAAGTTGGCAGAGTTGTATTGTAACCCAGTGCAAGTGTGAACTTGGTTTTTATTGTGATTTTTATTATTTAGTTGTATGTAATTATGGCACATTTTGATTTTTATATTTCATTTGTAGGTTTTGCCTTTACATACTATATAAGAGAAAATGTCTTATTTATGTCATTTACTTATTAATATATTTACTTATTATCATTATAAGTTATAAATAAAAAGTGATACATCTGGACAATTTCTCTTGTCTGTTTTTCTTTTGTTTTCTTTTGTTTTTTTAGTGCCTTCAAGTCAGTGTTGATTCCTGGCAACTTCTGGGACTAGTCTCTGAGGTTTTCTTGGCAAGGTTTTCTGGAAGTGGTTTGCCATTGCCTCCTTCCTAGGGCTGAGAGAGAGTGACCGGCGCAAGGTCACCCAGCTGGCTTTGTGCCTAAGGCAGGACTAGAACTCACCGTCTCCCAGTTTCTAGCCTGATGCATTAACCATTACACCAAACTGGCTCTCTCTCTTGTCGGTAGGATGGAGTAAATTATGAGAATTTTAAATCAACCCATCAATTAATCAATCAATCAGTCCACTTGGTATGTATAACCCAAACCTTCTGATATGTCCTTTACAAATCACACTCTTTATGTGTGTATTATAAGACATTCCAGTAAGTATAAAATATCCCATATCTTATCTAAGATATTGCTTGAAAAGATGACATTCCATTTTCAAGTAGAATGAATAGGTGTCCAATGAATTTTAACCTGATGAATATTTTATCGTGACCTGACTGATAACCTTGTGCTTCTTCAAGGTTACGTATATGCAGGTGTGTATATATGTGAAACAGCCAAAAAGAACATGAGAAAGGAATTCCTATTAAAAGCACCTCATGTTTTAAAGAGTACCCGTGTGCTACAATGTCACAAGCCACCTGTTTCTTCCATCAAGAATAAACCACTTTGCTTCTGAGAATCCATGATGTCAATGGAGCAACAGTAAAAAAAACAGTAGTCCTTTCTTTCTGAAATGTTAGAAACTATATATGGTACTGCTACAGTGTATTTTATCCAAATTTCCCTCAGAAATAAGTGGGTAGAGATAGAAACAAATGTCTTCCATCAATGTTACATCTAGTATAAATATCTCTGAAACTATCTTGAGATATTGCCGAAGGCTTTCACGGCCGGAGTTCGATGCTTGTTGTGGGTCTTCCGGGCTGTTCAGGTAGGCATTCTACCTGTGCACAGAAAGAGCGCTTCTGTCTGTGCTCCTGCCCTCTGAAGATGCTGGCCACAGATGCTGGCGAAACGTTAGGAACCACAACTTCCAGAACACGGCCACACAGCCCGGAAGACCCACAACAACTATCCTGAGATATTCAGGTTTCTTCCCTAAGGACATATTTGTGACACTTCATGTTAATACAGTTTTTCTCTACGTTAATAATAAATATAAGTAAAGCAAACAGGGTTCAAATACGCAAATCCCATTTTGCAAAATCCAAGCTGAAAAGCTTAATAGTTTCAGAAGGGTAAACTATGCCTGTAAATTTCATCCAATCATGCCAAGAAATAAAGTTTTTTTTTAAAGTAAAACTTAATTTAAAGATGGTTAGCATATGTATGAATCCTGTAGCTTTTGACAAGCTGTCTCTCAGAGTAGTAAATATTGATGACTGTATACTTCATATAATTCTATTTTTAAAAAAGAAATAAGCTATATTATTTGTTGAAGCATGAAGCTCCAGATGTCCATAGTCAGTTTCTGATCAATTCTCACCTCAAAATGAGTGATTTCAAAATTTCTCAAACTGAGGTTTAAATGGAGCATGCCATTCATGTAAAGACATAGGTGCACCAAATGATCCTAGAGATTGCCTAATTCATCTGTGCACAAAAGTTGTATTTTGTGTGAGGGGCATTTTTTATGAATAATAGTTATTTCCATCTGTATGCAATGAACATAATAAACATTGCAAGCATGTAATAAAGTGGGAGCTGATTGTCCTGGCTGCTTTATGAAACCATTTTCAGCATATGATGGGATAAGTAACTTTTCCTACATCCCTCATCATGAGGTCCCATGATAGAGCAATCAGAGGAACACTTCACATGAGAGGTAACTTTGAAGCATGCTGAGATGATCACACAGCCAGACTGGTTTAACTTAGAGCATTGAAAACACATCATTCCCAGACCAGGTTAAAATCTTCCAAAATGGGGTCAAATATAGCAAAAGTAGATTGTGATCAGACTTGTGATTCTTATGAGGCAATAACTGTAATTAAATTTATTTATGTATTTATTTATTTTATTTATCAAATTTTATCACCACCCATATCCCCCCGAGGAGATTATTTTTACTTATTGTGTCTTACTCTGAGATCTATCAGTAGACAGGTGGCTATATAATAATTTCAGTAAAGAAATAATCAGGTAGTAATATCAGAGTGAGTGCAACAAGATAAACTGCTCTGGTGTAACATCTTGGCAGGATTACTACACATACTCCAATTGGGGGAACTGGATAAGATACTGTTCTTACCTGAACATGCAGGTTACTTAACTAGAGCCAGTTTGGTCTAGTGGTTAAGGTGCTGGGCTAGAAGCCAGGAGTCTGTGAGTTCTAGCCCCGCCTTAGGCATGAAAGCCGGCTGCATGACCTTGGGCCAGTCACTCCCTCTCAGCCCAACTCACCTCACAGGGTTGTTGTTGTGGGGAAAATAGGAGGAGGAAGGAGCATTAGGTATGTGAGTTATTTATAAAAATAATAAAGGCGGGATTTAAAAAATTATATATAGCTGTTTTTTTTAATGAAGTTAAAATAGACCCTGAGGCTCATCTAAATGGCCTTCCTTAATATGGAACTTCTCAAGCAGTTTGCTGCCTTGGCAGTGAGCTTATTTAAGGTACATTGCAAACCATTTCATGACATTATAATGGTATAAATAAAGTACAATAATCCATTAGTCAAATGAATTTGAACTGAAATTCCAGAGTATCTGGAAAATACCAGAAATTAGGAATCTTATATTATTCTCATCCTTTGTGTGATAGAAAAATCATAATATTAAACCTAAAACTCCTGAATTTGTACACTGTCCCTACTTTTCTGCTCTGTTGTAGATATTTTTTAAAATTCTCTTAATTGGATGCTTTCAAGGATGATATATTGTATATTCCAGCCACTGTTCAGAAAGACTCTTCATTGTTTTTTGGCTCTTGTTTTTTCTGTTCTTAACTTTTTGGACCTGCTTGCCAAAACAACTGTGTCAAACAGAAGAGAATAAAATTGGCATTTTCCCCATGTACACAACTTTCTAGAATGCTGTGTGCTTAATAGAATAAACTGTTCCACTACAGCAGAAAGCACTCAAAGCTGCTGGAAGACAGAGTCTGAGTTTACAATGACTTGCTTGCACTGTTTAGATGGGAGAATAAAAACACATTCCCAGTGGTCTGCTGATTCTTGCCTACTCCTTCTCCAGCACCAGGGTTGGAAAAAGAGCCTTGGTAATGGTGAAGTTTTTCATGTGCAGTACTTTACACCAGAGGCAGCAATTCCAGGTCCTCTTAAAGGAAAATGTGAGGTCCTGATTCATAAAAACGTTTAGCTTTCTTTAGCAGAAATGAAAGAATGGACACTCTCTGGACTTCAGATGTTTCTGACCATTTGAGCCTTGTTCTAGTACAGACTTCCTCAATGTTAACATGGGGGATTAGATTGGATCATATTCTGATTTGGTCACCATCTGTCTGGACAGAATTATGAATCAAGTTGTGGTGCAACACATGTGAAAATTCCTAGGTTGGGAAAAGCTGCTGGGTGTTTGTGGATGAGGATTCTCCTCCACATTTTGCCTGTTCCCAATCTGCTCTGGGACAGATTTGAGCTGTACAATGGTGGCTGGCAGGAACAAGAGGGAACTCATTCAATCAGCAATCTATATTTTCCTGATGAACTCACCATTCATCATTAGAAACAGAAGAAAAATGCCTTTTACTGAACCAGGTCATCCTTTAGTCTGCTATCTGTTTTGACTAGCAGAAATTACCATGGGCTTCAACCAGAATTCTTTCTTAGCCTTTTTAGGAGAGGCCTACTATTGAAATTGGGACCTTCTGCCCATGGTTCTGCAATCCACCCATTGTCCCAGTCAGCAACAGTGTCAGGGAAAGAGGCTGGACAAAGCCAAGTTCCTAATTAAAGGGGAAGTACATTATAAAGTACCTAAAAAGTTATGTATCTTGGTGAGGAGTTTAGAGCTATCAGCATATTTTGATATTCTGCTGCTAGCTCTTTCTCCAAGGGCATCTGGTGTTTCTTTTAACAGGATGTGAATAGAATAGGACTTGCCGCTTTGAGTTGATAGTCTGAGGTTGATTGAAACTCTGAATACATAGTTGTGTAGATATGTGTACACAAAAGGCACATGTACACATATGTAGCAGTGCCCCATTTCTTCAGACATATTTCAGTCAGAATACTACAAACTTTGCTTTAAATTGAAATTTAAAATAAAATAACAGTCCGAACAGTCACTCATGCCCTTGTCATCTCCCATATAGACTACTGCAATGCGCTCTGCAGACGCTGACTGCAGCCAGGAAATCAGAAGACGTCTACTTCTTGGGAGGAGAGCAATGGCAAATCTTGATAAAATAGTTAAGAGCAGAGACATCACACTGACAACAAAGGTCCGCATAGTTAAAGCAATGGTATTCCCTGTAGTAACCTATGGCTGCGAGAGCTGGACCATAAGGAAGGCTGAGCGAAGGAAGATAGATGCTTTTGAACTGTGGTGTTGGAGGAAAATTCTGAGGGTGCCTTGGACTGCAAGAAGATCAAACCAGTCCATACTCCAGGAAATCAAGCCAGACTGCTCACTTGAGGGAATGATATTAAAGGCAAAACTGAAGTACTTTGGCCACATAATGAGAAGACAGGATACCCTGGAGAAGAAGCTGATGCTAGGGAAAGTGGAAGGCAAAAGGAAGAGGGGCCGACCAAGGGCAAGATGGATGGATGGTATTCTGGAGGCGACAGACTCAACCATTGGGGAGCTGGGGATGATGACGGCCGACAGAGGGCTCTGGCGTGGACTGGTCCATGAAGTCACGAAGAGTCGGAAACGACTGAACGAATAAACAACAATGCGCTCTACATGGGGCTACCCTTGAAGAGTATCCGGAAGCTTCAGCTGGTCCAGAATGGGGCCGCACGGACAGTTATGGGTGCTGTAAGATCGGCCCACGTAACACCTCTGCTGCGCGAGCTGCATTGGGTACCAGTTTGCTTCCGGGTCCAATTCAAGGTGTTGGTTATCAGCTTTAAAGCCCTACATGGCATGGGACCAGGTTACCTGAGGGACCGTCTCATCCCCGGAACATCGACCCCCACTCGGTCATGCAGAGAGGGCATGCTAAGGATCACATCGGCAAAAGAGTTCCATCTAGCGGGATCCAGGAGGCGTGCCTTCTCTGCAGTAGCACCCGCCCTTTGGAATATCTTGCCCCTGGAGCTGAGGCGAGTTTCTTTGCTCCCGACCTTCCAGAAAGATTTGAAGACCTGGTTCTGCCGCCTGGCTTGGGACGGGAATGCCAATAGTTCCTCTTGGGAGTGGCTGGTGCCATGAAACCCACCTTATTATTAACATCTTTTTATTTGGATTTTATATGTAAATTATTGTTGCTGTAATTTTATATTTTTAACTTATTATTGTGAACCGCCCAGAGTCCCCAGTTGTGGAGGAGATGGGCGGTGATACAAATTTAAATAATAAATAAAAAAATAAAATATAATAAAATAATAAAATAAAATAAAATAAAATAATAAAATAAAATAAAATAAAATAAAATAAAATAAAATATAAAATAAAATAATAATAAAATAAAATTAAAATAAAATAAAATAAAATAAAATAAAATAATAAAATAAAATAAAATAAAATAAAATAAAATAAAATAATAAAATAAATTGAATTTAAATTGAAGGTGGGTATAGTTTCTAAGGGGTGTGGTGGCTCAGCGGGTAAGACGCCAGGCTTGTTGATCAGAAGATCACAAGTTCGGAGGTTTGAATCCCTAGCCCCGCATGGTGGAGTGAGCTTCTGCACTTGCCCCAGCTCTTGCCAGCCTAGCAATTCAAAAGCATGCAAATGCAAGTAGATGAATAGGTACCACTTCGGAGGGTAGGTAACAGCGTTCCGCGTGCGTCATGCCGGCCACATGACCATGGAAGCGTCTTCGGACAACGCTGGCTCTTCAGCTAATAAATGGAGATGAGCACCGGCCCCTAGAGTCGGACACGACTGCACAAATGTGCGGGGGGAACCTTTACCTTATAGTTTCTACAGAACTCCAGTGCATTCGAGATGCTGTTATGGTGGCTGGTAATCAACATATATGTTTAGAACTTCATCCAGCACTAGCAAATCACACAACTCTGGATGAGGAAGAAGTTGCTACTCTACCTTATAACACGGTTATTTCAATGTATTGCTTATTTCCCTTCTATTTGGCATTTGTCATAGATAAGTTATTTGGTAAGAGTAGCATATTTTACAAGGATCATGTAAGTGTATTAATTAAATTAATTATTGTTGTTATTGTTGTTCTTTAGGGATCAATGTTATATGTGCTTCCTTCCAAGTCTCTGGCATGTTTCCTGTTTCCAAAATCGAATTCATAGTCTTCTGTAAAGGTAAACATAGTTCATCCTTGAAGCATTTATAATAGGCTGCTGACAGGCCATCCGGTCCAGGTGCTTTTCCACTACTAATTCTCTTAAAAGCCTTTACCATTTCTTCTGTTGTTATAGGATTATTTAATGTTAATCTTTGTTGATCATTGAGAACAGTTAATTTTTGCTTATTCAAATATTCCTCAATGTCAGCTAAATTGACATCTTGTTTTTTATATAATTTTGAGTAATAGTCATGAAAAGCTTCTTGTATATCTATATTGTTCACCAAAACTTTCCCTTCATGTTGTATGTTAGAAATTAAATTCTTTTGTCTTTGTTTCCGCAATTTATAAGCTAGCCATCTACCTGGTTTATTTGCATGTTCAAAATATTTTTGTTTTGTGTATTTCATTTGGGTCTCTATCTCTTGTGTCAATATCATTGACATTTGTTTTTGTAAAAAATTGATTTGAGTAAGCAAAGTATCATCCATTGGCTTATCTCTTAAACATGTCTCTTTGGGCCAGTCACTCACTCTCAGCCCAACTCACCTCACAGGGTTGTTGTGGGGAAAATAGGAGGAGGAAGGAGTATGAGGTATGTTCGCCGTCTTGAATTATTTATAAAAATGATAAAGGCGGGATAGAAAATAAATAAATAAATAATAATACTTCTATCTAGGGTTACAGAGTCATATCCATGTTGATCTGTGTTTGCCATGGTATAATTGTGGATTAACAATTTATGTCAAAAGCCTTCATCACATGATCACATGATTTTAAAATACCCAAACAGATACTGTAGATATACTGTACTATGAGATGGTTGACTCCAATGACTTTGTTAATATCATATAGAAAGATGGTTGTGATTAGTATAGATCATACAATAGATCATATAATGTATTTGCACATGTCCATATGCATGTGCTCATGTGATTCAATTTTTTTCTTTTTTCTTTAATAGAGAATAGTTATGTATTGGTAAAATCCTTTCTAGGTTTAAAAGCTGTAAAGGGAATGTAAGATCATCATTTAGTTAATCTTTAATAATATGATTTCAACTATTATTAGTGAAAATGATGAAACAGGATAAATGTGTGTCATATCACATAAGTACATGAAAGAGGGAAGGAACAGCTCCACAGGCAAAAGAGATCCAAGGAGCCAATTAATTAAGTGCTTAAGGATAAGTCCAAGATACAATAGTATCAAACTTCATAACTTCTTGCTTATAACTTTTTATAATTTCTTGCCCAATATGGATGAACAAGAAATACCACATGAATAACAGCTTTGAAAAATAATTGTGAAGAGAGGATGAAGGGGCAGGATTGAAAAAAAAAATGATCAGAGAATACTACTTTACTCTGAACAAGTTTAAATCTCTAGGGACAGATGCATTTCTTCCTAGGGTCCTGAAAGAATAAGCTGATGGTCTGGCCAAACCTTTTTTATTATCCTTGAAAAACCTTGGATAACTAATGAGGTAGCAGATGACTGGAGGAGAGCAAATTTTGTCCGTATCTTCCAAAAAGCAAGTTTGTGTGTGTGTGTGTGTGTGTGTGTGTGTGTGTGTGTGTGTGTGAGAGAGAGAGAGAGAGAGAGGAGGAAAATTCGGGAAACTACAGACTAGTCTAACATCCATTCCTGGAAAGATTCTTGAACAGTTCATAAATAAATCAGTCTATAAGTACCTTGAAAACAATACAGTAATTACCAGAATTAATAGAATTAACAGAATTAAAGTAATTGAGCTTTCTCAAGAACAAATGTCTCTAGAACAATCTCATCTCATTTTTTAATTGAGTAACTTCCTTAATAGATTGCAGGAATGCCATAGACATAACATATCTTGATTTCATCCAAGCATCTGACCAAGAAGCATATGACGCGCTGATTAGCAGGCCAGTTAAATATGGGCTGGGTAGCATAACAATCAGGGAAACTTCTGTAGTCCTTTTTTCCTTCTTCTTCTTGCTCATTAAATTAATAAACTCAAGTGTCCTTTATTTTAATCCTTTAATCCAATAACAAGGAGACTGGAAGCCAGACTTTCGAGATCATTGTTCAAACAATGGGATCACACTAACCAAAAAGCAGGAGTTGATTCTTTTTTTCTGTGTTGAAAGAAAGAAAGAAAGAAAGAAAGAAAGAAAGAAAGAAAGAAAGAAAGAAAGAAAGAAAGAAAGAAAGAAAGAAAGGACAGTTAAATAACACAGAGAGCAGCTTTCTAAAATATGTTGTTTAAACTCAATGTTGAGCAAGTCTGATGATTTAGTTAGGGTCTGTTATGTATTACCAGCATGAAGCTCCAGATTGACAGTTTATAGTCTTAAATCCTCTTTTCTTCCCATAAATGAGGTACTAAAACAAACAGTTCATATGTTATGAAACTGACTAAGATATGAAGCTCACAATTGTAGCAGAGTTTAAAATAAGCATTTAATGGAATGAAAACTGAGAGAAGGATATTTTTACTAATTTCTGAGTACAGCGTGTTTATCAACTCAGTAACAGATACTCAGATCATTTTTTTGAGTACCTGATTTTTGTTATTGCATTTTGTAAGTGCAAACTTTATTTACATCTACTCAGACTTTTTAAACTGCTCAGCACCCAGCATCCTCTGAGACAGGTTCTTGAAAACAGCTTGAGATCTCCAGCCTGATTGTTGCAACAGAAATTTTGTAAAAGCTTATAAATGGGAAGCTGCAGGGCTGAGCATATGATTTAAAAAAAAAAAGCAAATCAGGTGACCTTTCTCCTCAAACATGCCGGCTAATACTGGGCCAAACTCTTTCGAGTTCCTGAAATATTTCTTTCACCGAGTAGGGGGCTTCTCTTTTTCTAGCTCATGCTCAAGATGCTTTCAATTTATTTTAGAATGTGTTTTGGTGAAGTTTTTGAACTGGCTTTATTATGACAAGGTTTCAGGAAGAGATGGTGTTGTTGTTTTCTCCCTATTATTTGGATCACCTTCACTTTAGAGCAGGCCTGCACAACTGGTAGAGGGGAAAGGGACAGATTGATACCTTAAAAATAATTGCGGGCCACAACGGAATAGCTGGTGTGCCAAACAACTGTTCGGCAGCGTCTGTGAGGTCTGGAAGTATTGGGGGTGCTCGGCAGCATTTCTTTCAGGGAGGAAGTGGCTGCAAAAACCTAGGTGGTAGGAACAGATCCTTCTTGGTGGCAGTGACATTTGGCAGCAGTGGACCATTTTTCAAAAAACACCAGCTGGCCACACAAGGCTGCTAGGTGGGCCGCATGTTGTGTGGGTCTGCTTAGAACAGTGCTTTCCAAACTGCCGCCGTTGGCGACACACCAACGGTGGCAGTTGCGGGGGTGCACACGGTGGCAGGGGCGTGCGCAGCGGTGGCCTTGTGTTTTCTGCTAAAACGCGGAAGTGCTGATGGCGCGCTGCTGCGCACGCCCCCGCTGCCGCTTCTGGGTTGTTTTGCGACACACTAAACTGTGTGTTGCGACACACTAAAGTGTCGCGACACAGTTTGGAAAGCTATGGCTTAGAGCCTCGGTCACTACCCACCTTTCCTGATGTACCCCGTCCTATGGGAAGTTTCCTCCTGAGCTGGACGTTGCCAAGGCTAAAAAGTGCTGATGAAATCATTTTACAGTCAAAGATGGGACTCTAACATACTACCCTTTGACCACCTGCTAATTCATACAAGTGTCAAGACTTCCAGGCCACTGAGGGAAAGTTTACTACCTTTTTCATCTCTTTTTATTTTTTTTTAATGGAATTATTCCCCCCCCCCCCCGCATCCAATTGAATTCAATGGATAATTCAAGGAAGACACTTTTGGCACAGTATCCATGCAAACAGAGCATCTTTAGCTGCACAATACCTGCTAAACAAACATATGTCCAGGGATATGGATGTTTGTGTGTGTGTATGTATGTATATATATGTATATATGTACACACACACATGCACACACACATATACACACATACACATACATACGTGATGTATGTATATATGTATGTATGTATGTATATGGTGTGTTCAAGAGTCATTGTTGACTCCTGGCAAGTGCTTGGACAAGTCCCTGCAGTTTTCTTGGCAAGTGTTTTCAGAAGTGGTTTGCCATTGCCTCCTTCCTAGGGCTGAGAGAGAGTGACCAGCCCAAGGTCACCCAGCTGGCTTTGTGCCTAAGGCAAAACTAGAACTCACCATCTCCCAGTTTCTGGCCTGATGCATTAACCACTACACCAAACTGGCTCTCTATCTTGTCAGGTTTTTTTTTGTTGTTCAGTCGTGTAAAAAGGTAAAGGTACCCCCCGCACATTTGTGCAGTCGTGTCCGACTCTAGGGGCCGGTGCTCATCTCCGTTTGTTAGCCGAAGAGCCAGCGTTGTCCGAAGACGCTTCCACGGTCATGTGGCCGCATGACATGCGCAGAACGCTGTTACCTTCCCACCAAAGTGGTACCTATTCATCTACTTGCATTTGCATGCTTTCGAATTGCTAGGTTGGCAAGAGCTGGGGCGAGTGCGGGAGCTCACTCCGTCACGCAGGGCTAGGGATTCGAACCTCCGAACTTGCGATCTTCCGATCGACAAGCCTGGCGTCTTACCCACTGAGCCACCACGCCCCTGTTCAGTCGTGTAGGATGGAGTAAATTATGAGAATTTTAAATCAACCCATCAATTAACTCACCGTCTCCCAGTTTCTAGCCTGAGACCTTAACCACTACACCAAACTGGCTCTCCAATATATTTAGGCCACACAGTTACTTCATGTGTAGTGCAAATAAATTTCCCCAGAAGAGGTGATATTTTTCTTTATTTGCCATTTACCAATATTCAAAATCAATGGTTGTATATCCCTCTTTCATTGACGAGCAGTTGTCCATTGGCTTGCCTTTGATTAGAATAAAGTCAAAATGCTTTTTACTCTGGATAAACACAGATTTTCAGATACTATCACTATATTTTTGGTGTGATGAGGAGGTCTCAAAATTCTTGGGATAGAGCAAGTTCACAGAATTAAAAATGTCTTTGGGGGCTTCCAGGGGAAGATGGCGGATTGCAGACAGCTCCACCAACAAGCAGAGCCGACCTCTGCAGCATTTTACAAGGGAGCCGAAGCAGATCTGCTCCTATGATCCTACCTGGATCAAAGAGACACGAGATTGCCCAAGCTGTTTCTCCTTACAGTTATTCCTCTTCCTCACAAAGAGACCGCAAGACAGCGATCTTGAGTGGGGTAGAAACTGGGAGATGGAGGAATCTGCCATATTTGCTCCAGCTGCAAATGGAGCCTTTTAAAGGACATTAATTTTGTGCACTTCCCTTGCTAACTATTTTCGGAAATTGCCTATTAACTGTTTCAAAGAAGTTCGACACCTGCAGAGTGACAAGGCTGGAAACACTGGGTGAGTGCCTGCAACCCTTAATATAAGAATATGAAGATCTATTTTTATAATCTTTAAGAACTTAAAATAAACAGCAAAAGCAAGGTAAAGTTTTGGCTACAGAAAGTTTTAAGGGCTCAGAAAACAGAGTTTTGGACGTTGAATATTAAGACTTTGAAATTATTTTTTAAAGAATAAATGTATGCTTGTGGGAAAGAAAAATTGTTTTTGAGATTGGAGTTATTATAATAAGACAAGCAATTTATAATGGCGTTTAGAGACATCTTTGAAGAACTGCGCAGGGATCTGCATCATGAATTTGATTTAATCATGTCAGCTATGTTGTGTCTTCCTGAGAACATTTTGTCTCCAGACAAGGATGTTACAGAACGAGATATGCAGCAAAATTTACTTGAGGAAAATATGAACGAAACTCTGAATAAGAATTTGTCACCCGATATAAAGAGAAAACTGGATGAGGTTTTAAAAATCAAGAAGGAAATAAAAATGATAATCCCAGAGAACAATGGGAATAATTTCCTTTTGTTGGACTTACACAAGAGACTGTTTAAAGTGCTAAAGAAATTTGTAATAAGGATCAACAACCATCTGAATGGATTACAGAGAAAGACTACCCTGTATAGATGAAAAAAGGACTACAAAGTCGGTTTATTCGATCAGGGATAACATGGGATATGTTTTATTTTGGGTAGTTCTTTCTGGATTTACTGATATCTTAATTAGAAAAATGTGATATACTGGATTTGCTTATATTTAATATGACGTAAAAGCCTTTTCACTTATAGTTACTTTGTGCAATCCTAACTTTATAGTACTTAAACTGGCTTTGTTTTTAATTGTTTCTTGTTATTCAAAGTAAGGAAGTTTGGAGAACTTGTCTTCTTAAAGGAGAAATTATTTCTCTTTGTTACGTTATTTTAGTCTTTTGTTTATATTGGGATACTGGGATTACTTCATATTTGTGAAATGTGGATGTGCTTATAGTTTAGAGTGGAGATAGGGAATGTGTATTTGAACGGGATAAGTTGCTATTTGGAATGTTGTGTATTGGAGCTTGTCTTTCCTAAAGGAGAAATAGTCTCTGTCATGTTAAACTTGGGTTTTTAATTTTGTTTGCATTGGGATATTGGGACCATTTTATGCCTTTTAAATGGGATTGTTAGAGTTAAGAGTTGAGATGTGGAATATTGAATTTTATATATGTTAATTAATGTTAAAATCTTAGAGCTTTGTTTGGATCTTTTGCTGGTAACAGGACTGAAGAAGACGTTACTTATTTGATTTGCCTATTGTTAAGAAATAGGTTATGGGATAAAGAATTTTAGAGTCCCTTTGAGGGAGTTGGGCGGTGATAAATCGGATGAATAAATAAATAAATAAACAAATAAATAAATTTATATTTTTTAGCTAAGAGGAGGTGAAGAAATCAGGGAATTTTTTATACTTGCCGTGATGAGGGTGAGAAGTCGCTTTCTTAGGGGGGGAGGAGGCTTCCTTCCTTCCTTCCTTCCTTCCTTCCTTCCTTCCTTCCTTCCTTCCTTCCTTCCTTCCTTCCTTCCTTCCTTCCCTCCCTCCCTCCCTCCCTCCCTCCCTCCCTCCCTCCCTCCTTCCTTCCTTCCTTCCTTCCTTCCTTCCTTCCTTCCTTCCTTCCTTCCTTCCTTCCTTCCTTCCTTCCTTCCTGTTTGTATTATCCTTTATTGTTCTATTCAGAACTTTTAATAAAATATTTTTTAAAAAAGAATTTAAAATGTCTTTGGAATATAAGGATCATGGCAGAACTAGAATAAACAAGTAGACAGGGCATGGGCAAAAACGTAATCTGATTAAGTGCCATTTTAATTCATGAAACACAATTATTTATTTTATTTATTTTCTATCCTGCCTTTATTATTTTTATAAATAACTCAAGGCAGCAAACATACCTAATACTCCTTCCTCCTCCTATTTTCCCCACAACAACAACCCTGTGAGGTGAGTTGGGCTGAGAGAGAGTGACTGGCCCAAGGTCACCCAGCCGGCTTTCATGCCTAAGGCGGGACTAGAACTCTCAGTCTCCTGGTTTCCCATTGGCTCCTTCCTAGGGCTCTGAGAGAGAGTGACTGGCCCAAGGTCACCCAGCCGGCTTTCATGCCTGAGGCGGGACTAGAACTCTCAGTCTCCTGGTTTCTAGCTTGATTATTCCTCATTTGTGTATTAATTTTCACTTTGGTCAGATTAAAAATGACTAGTTGAGGGCAACTTTTGGAGGAGTACTAAAAGACTCAAGCTATGGCTTTGGGCAGCCAGGTGGCCCCCAAAATAGTGTACCTTTGCCCCCACAAGACTGGACTCAAATACCTGATGGTGTCTCTCCTGATGTCAATGTGACTGTATGCTTAGATCTGTGAGACCATCTCATGTCATTCTGGCTCTTTGCTTAGATCTGAGATTTATTTCATTGACTAATTCTGTATCCCACTTTTGATCCAGAGATGAAGGTAACATATCTAGCACTCTGTCTCCAGTTTTTCCCCACAACAACGTTGCAGGGTAGGTTAGGCTGAGAGAATAACTGCCTCAAAGTCACCTGGTAAGCTTCCATGGCTGAGGGTGGACTTGAATCTGGTCTCTCAGATCTTCGTCTAACACGTTATTTGCTACACCACGCTGGGGAACATCCATTAAATTGTGACACAAAGTATGTTTCAACCTTGATTTTGCCCCAGGAGGTATATCAGGTACTTGCTTAATTTCTTTCAGCACCAGCCTAAGAGTCATTGGTACACCTGAGCATTTATGAATGGTTAGAGGTTATTTTGAATATGGCTAAACCTCTTATTAATGGTTTGTTTTCTCTGCAGAATGTTTATTGGCTTAATTTTTTATTATGGGTTTTATCTTTTGGTTCTTTCACTATAGTTGTTACCCATCCTTGGATTTTTTTTTTTTTACAAAAAGTGGGGTATAAGTGGAACTAACAAAATAAACCCAGTAAATTTTACATCTAGTTTGGCCCTTATTCACCCTGTATGGGGCAAGAAATAAAAAACTCAATCCTAGCCAATTATTGGAAATGGTAATTACCTTCCAAAATGGGTGGACTTTGATTGTTACTTTAATAAATGACTACAGTCATGCAAGCTGAAGTTGAACAAGGCAAAATAAAATTTTTGGTTGCATGAGGTGTGCTGATATTATGCTGCAGATTAAGAAGAAAGGTGTCTCTTTCTTTTAATTAGGTAACTGCAGCAATCAATGTACGTGTTTCACATTACCATCTTTCTGGGAATAAATTCCAGCATTTAGCACAGTAATTGTGTTCACAGTTGATAGGGTTATATGTCTTCAGTGTAAGATTTATAATTTGCCAGTGAGGACTAATGTTTTATTACTTGCCAGTTAATACGTCTTAGTGGATTTCCTCCCACCCATTCCTCTCTTTGATTTTCTTCAGCAGGACAGATTTAAATCATTTACAATATTGGGATGAGATTATCAGATTTAAAAGCAAGCAAATTACAAATAATGGAATAATAGAATATTATTTTTGCTTGGTTGATAGAGTTATTTCTCTACTCTGGATTTTGTTTTAATCAACAATTGCATTACTATTAATAACTGAAACATCCATTTTAATTGACAAAATATTTTGGATTTTTTATTAGATCCACCCACGTTTTCAGCGCTGTAGCAGGACCATATTGTACACAGGGATAACTGATGTTTGTTTGCTTGCTTATAGAGCTTCTAGGCTGTTTCAATCAGAATAAACCCAGCAGCATACAGTTCCCCTCTGAGATAAAAACGTAACAAAAGACAACCACTGCCATATAGCCTAATCAATAAAATCATGTATATAAGAGTCAGGAATAAGCACAGTCAGCAGGTACAATTAACAATTTCCAATAGCTGAAGGGGAAAAATCATTTAGACCTGAGGGTCTGTTTAAATAGAAAGGGAAGGGGACATTTAAATGTCTGAGATAATGCTCTTCCACAGGAGGGAGGCACTGATAGAGAAGGCCTGCTATCTAAGTATCTGTCTATCCAATCAAGTAGGGTTCCCTCTTTCGGCATCCCTTTGAAGAAGGCAGACTACAGTTATCCAGCCCTGAACCATGAAGGGCTTTAAAAGTAACAAGCAAACCTTGAATTGCATGTGGAAGCCAATTGGTAACCAGTGCAGCTCCCAAAACAGCAGTGTTAACAGGTGCAAAAATAGCACCCATGGCTGCTTCCTACACCACCTGTAACTTCTGAATGCCCTTTGAGGCCAGGCCCACGGAGACCACATTGCAGTTTTTCAATTGAGAGGTGACTAAGGTCTAAGTAACTATGAACAAAGCCTCCATTCCAGGAGGCATTGTAACTGGCACACCCAATAAATCTGTGTGA
This sequence comes from Charina bottae, assembly GCA_023362775.1. NCBI lineage: Eukaryota > Metazoa > Chordata > Lepidosauria > Squamata > Charinaidae > Charina > Charina bottae. Next base: position 12,883,214 of record JALMGJ010000001.1, read on the forward strand.
AATCCCTCCTGGCCATAGCTGCCACCTGCTTCCTGAGCAGCAGCTGTGAATCCAAGAGGACTCCCAAATTATGAGCCAGTTTGATATGGGGGAACGTGGCCTCATCCAGAACTAAAGTTGGAATTTCTCTGGAAGACATTGCAGGATACATACCTAAAACCTTTGAAAGAGCACTTTCTTCCAGCAATTACTTATTGTTACAGAATCTCTAATATCTACCTGGTGATAAACTGTCTATTAGAGCTTTCTCACTATCTTTATAATGGCTTGTTAAATACCTTCTCTTTGATAGGGAGGACTGTGGAAGTTGTGAGTTAATTTGGCAGCTGAGACTCTTGGTGGAAGTTGGAAAAAGAGGCAAGAACAGGATCAACACTGGTCTAGGGAACTACTTTTAGGCATTTGTCTTCATTTGTTCTGTTCACTTCTGTCTGTAAAAAGAAGGCATACACTCCCATCTAAAACAGGTAATATCCCTTGTTAATAGTTGGAGAATTGTAGATAATGACATGTTACTATGAGGTCAAAGCTAAATCAATATTTGAATTAGAACCTTCTTGGAGTCATCTGTCACTTGATGACTCCAATTGCTAATCCAAAAAAAAAAGTAAGAAAAATCATAGTGTACTTTACTTTCTGTACCATTTACACATCACCAACAAAAGGAAGCACATAACCAAAGAACAAAACAGAAGAGAACTTAAAGGTTTTCCAAATGAAGAATGAGCCTCCAGATGATCACATGATGTCATAATGGTGAGGAGGGCAGGCTTGATCCTATGCCAATGGCATTGCATCCATGTACAGGGAAATACAATTTCAAAGGAGTGACCGCTACTTCAGAAACAGCAGCAAATTGTTGCTTTTGCTTGAAAAGGTGATCTGTGCCTTCCCTGGAAGGGATTCTTGACTCTGCCTCCCTGTTGTAGGACTATACTGGCTTGATTAGATAAAGGAGCCCACATGCAGAACAGCCAGCATCCCAGAATTAGGAGATTAGAAGGCAGAGGAACGTGGGGAAACACTAGTAATTATTCTCTTATTTTTATGAAGAAGTGAAAGGGATGTGCCTTCAGACATGATCCTGAGGGGTCTAACAAAGCAGTCAGCAATTGTCTGATAAGCAAGTATTTATTGCCGAGAGCTCTCTATTGCTTAGCCATAGGCCAGAAAGAGGAGGCTCTCATTGGCTGGTTCTTCCCTGTGTGCTCTAGACTTGCATGCATGTAAACATGCCAGTGTTCATAGTGTCCCGATATCAGAAAAGCAGTTTGGATCAGTCTTGGATATGTTTTAAACTGGATTCAGCTACTTTGTGAGGTGAAAAGGGTGGTTCTCTGGAGGTGTTCAGACATTTGAATTCTCATGGGTGACTTTATTGCACTGCTTAGTCGACTGTTTAAGTTCTGTTAATGGGTAACTTCAAGATTTGTTTTCATCCTTAGAGGGTTTTTTTTTTAAATCTTTAAATGGGACTTGGACTGAATAGCTGTTTAAACAGAGGGCATCTCCAAGCAGAGGATTACCCTCTTTAAAGTAGGATGCAGTCCCCTAGTTGCAAATCAAGTAGGATACACGTCCTCTAGTTGCAAATCAAGAGATTTAAGGGGAGAGAGGAAGGTTGTACAGGGTCTTGCTTGTATGTATGGATTCTCCTCAATGAATAGCAGTTGTTTGCTTATTTGTCTGTAAGTCCTTGTGTTAGAACCCCCATTTCTTCAAATGGCATTTAAATTTCAGTTGGCTGTTTATAATTAGAGTCTTGAATCATAAGAGATTATGAGAAAGCCATTGTGATTAATCTTTTCCTGTTTTTTGGTCTGTTTTGTTCATACACTAGAAATAAGGAGGAGTACAGAATGTACTATCCCCATAATGCTTACTTTCCCCTCTCATATAAGAAATCTGGTTTTCCTCATTAGAGCTATACGTCTGACTAATTGGTGGTGGAATTCTCCAGGCTTGTGGTTCTGGGGGACTTCAATCAGCCTTCTCTAAGAGTGGGATCTGAGGTAGCTCAGGAGTTCATGGCTATCATGACAGCCATGAGCCTATCCGAGGTCATCCATGGCCCGACGTGGGACAGTGGTCACAGACTGGATCAGTTTTTCCTGTTGGAGCAGTGGCAATGTGGTCTGAAATTGGGGGAACTCTTTGTGTCCCCCTTGTCATGGTCAGATCACACCCTGATTACCATGGAATTCTCTGTTGCTACTATCCACCACAGTGAGGCAGGACCTGTTACATTGGTCCACCCTCAGCAACTGATGGACCCTGATGAGTTTCAGAGGGAGATGAGGGTTGTTCTTGCTGGCCTGCTGCATGGTCCATCTGAAGCCCTGGTGGCCGCTTGAAACAAGAGGGTTGCTGAGGCTTGGGGATTGGATTGTGCCTATGCGACCTCCCCCCCCCCCCCTTGTGGATCCCATCATTCTCTGTGGTTCACAGAAGAATTGAGGGCAAGGAAACAAGAGAAGAGACATCTAGAGCTCCACTGGTGCTCAGTGAGGGATGAACATGACAGAACATGGGTTAGAGCTGCTATTAAAGCCTACCTCATGGCGGTAAGGGCAGCAAAGTAGCAATACTTCTCCGCCCTTATTGTGTCCGCAGATAGACTTCACGCAGCTTTGTTTCGGGTGACACATGGCCTCCTGGGTAGAGGGGGCTTGGAGATCTTCCTACAAGGCTGTGAGGAAGAATTTGCTCAGCATCTGGTGGAGAAAATTGCTCAAATTCATTCCCAGTTGGATGCCGACCTTGCTGCAGGTCTTAGGGAGATGCCCAGGGCAGCTTCTTGCCCTGTTATCTGGGATCGGTTTGAACCTGTTGACCTGAGGAAGTGGACAGAGTCCTTAGGACTGTGAGCTCGGCCACCGGCTCTTTCGATCCATGCCCCTCCTGGCTAACTAAAGCTGCCCAGGCGGTGTTGTGTGGGTGGATTCTGGCGGTGGTGAATTCCTCCTTGAGTGAGGGGGTTGTTCATCTGCTCCTTAAGGAAGCATTGGTTTTCCCCCTCCTTAAGAAACCATTGCTGGATCCCACCATACTGGACAATTTTCACCCAGTATCTAACCTCCCCTTGAAAGTGATTGAGAAGGTGGTCGCACAGCAGCTTCAGAGGACTCTGGATGAAGCAGATTATCTGGACCCCTTTCAGTCAGAATTGAGGCCTGGGTATGGGATGGAAACAGCATTAGTTGCACTTTTAGATGGTCTCTGGTGGAGGTGGGATGGCGGTTATACTCTTCTTGACCTCTCAGTGGCCTTTGATACCATCGACCATGGTATCCTTCTGGACCAGCTCCGGAGATTGGGAGTGGGCTGCACTGTATTGTGCAGGTTCTCCTTTCTCTGGGGTCAATACCAGTTGGTGTGGTTCATAGTCTTTAAATCCCAAAATCAGTAACTTTATCCACAAGTCATTCAGAATATGGTAAGTTCTTTATTAGGATTTAAGCAGCTAGATCCAGATCAAAGCCACGAATGGCTTTTCCTGCCCAAAGCAGTCATTAAAAGCATCTATTCCCCCACCCCCTTGTGCCAGCCCCCTTACTTTTCCCGGGCAAAGCATTTGAAAAAGAAACAATAAAACAATTCACATTCCTCCTCCCTCTCTCTCTCCTGTACCATTCTCAGCGTTTCTCCAGATGGCGTCAACGTATGTGACCTTGGTTGTATTATTAAGCCACACTGGGGCACAGTACTCTGCTGCTGAGTAAACCAGGCTGAGTGCGGACATTCTCAGCGTATCCGCTGTCGAGCCCCAGCTAGTGCCGCATGGTTTGTGTAGAATGTTGTTTCTACTTCTCAGTTTGGCAGCAGTCTCCGTCAGGTGTTCTTTATAGGAAAGTGGAATAGTAGTCTTTGTTGATCATTGAGAAGAGTTAATTTTTGTTCACTCAAATATTCATCAATGTCGACTAAATTAACATCTTGTTTTTTATTTAATTTTGAATAATAATCATGAAAAGCTTCTTGTATATCTATATTATTCACCATAGATTTCCCTTCATGTTGTATATTAGAAATTAGATTCTTTTGTCTTTGTTTCTGCAATTTATAAGCTAACCATCTACCTGGTTTATTTGCATATTCAAAATATTTTTGTTTTGAAAATTTCATTTGAGTCTCTATCTCTTGTATCAATATCATTGACATTTGTTTTTGTAAGAATTTAATTTGAGTAAGCAAAGTATCATCCATTGGCTTATCTCTTAAACATGTCTCTTTACTTTTAATTTCATCTAAAATCAATTTAATTCTCTCTTGTTTCTTTCTCCTCATATGAGCATTATATTGGATATAGTAACCCCTCATATATGCTTTGCTGGCATCCCATACAATTTGAATATTGGTGCCTTTGTTTAAATTCAATTGAAAATATTCTCTTAACTTTTTTTTACATGCATCAAACTATGTCATTTTTCCGAAATATTGACTCATTCAATCTCCATTGGAATACATTCCGTTTTCCTTTAACAGTCAACATTACTGGATTATGATCTGAAAGAGTCTTGGGCAATATTTCAACTTTGCTAATGTCCATCATTAAACTTTTAGATATCAAGATCATATCTATTCTGGAATATGATTTAAATCTCTCTGAATAGTACGTATATTCTCTAGAAGCCCCATTCATAAATCTCCAAATATCTTGTAAATCCAACATCTCTTTTAAATCAAAAAAAGTTTGCGGCAGTTTTCCCTGTGTATGCTTCACTTCTTTTTGTGAGTGTCTATCCATCTTAGGGTAGATTACCCCATTCCAATCACCCATAAAACACCAATTTTCATAGGTTAGGTCCAAAAGTTTATCCATCAAGTTTTTATAGAATACTCCTTTGTCCATATTCGGTGCATAAAGTCCAACAACCAATGTTTTAGTTCCTTGTATATTAATTTCAACTGCAACGTAGCGACCTTCATCATCAGTTAATATCAATTTTGGATTTAACTTTGGTTGTATATATAAGACTACCCCCTTAGTTTTTTTTATTTCCAGCCAAAATGAATTCTTCTCCAAATTGTTTTTGAATCAGATATTTGGTATCTTTTTTACAAATATGAGTCTCTTGTAAACAAATTATGTCGAATCTCAATTTTTCCAAAAAATGAAAAATCTTTCTTCTTTTCTGTGGGGCATTATCACCATTGATATTCCATGTCAAATATTTGTAATCCATAGATGTTTTGATATTTAAAACCCCTTTTTCAAGTCCAAACCTGAGGCTCCCGGGATGCATGTTGTGATTGAGCCGGTTTCCCTTAAATCTAACGTTGAGCTCTCTACATGCTGATCTATTACAAAGGTGGAAGCATGTTACTTCCGTCTTAGTTGGATTGGGCTGTAACCTCCACTTACGAAAATATTTATCCAGTATGTCTAAATCGGAAGTGAGGACATCTTCAGTTGTCTCAAAGGATTTATGTAGAGTGGCTATAGCCCAATCATCTGCGTAGCCAAACTTCCTAGACTTTGTGTGTGGTATGTCAGCTATGTATAGATTGAAAAGAAGGGGTGCAAGAACCGAGCCTTGTGGTAGTCCGTTGTTTAATATTTTAGGGACGCTAATATCCTCTCCTATAGTCACAGAGAAAGTTCTTCCAGCAAGCATATTATCAATAAGTCTACTACAACTAGATCCTAGCTAAGTTGCCTTCTCTTCTACAAATGCCCCAAACTCTGCTTTTTTACAATGTTGCAGTGGCCTACCTGTGATGCTGAACCTAAATTTATCATAGCAAAGGACTTCACTGACCCACCAGAAGTTGATGATGTTGTCATAACTTGGAGTAATGAGATCCTTTTTTAAATCCATAATCTTTGGCTGAGAGGATATGGTAAAGATAATGGAAGGGTGATCAAAGTGGTACCCTCCAGATGTTTTGGTCATCAAGATCAGTGTCAGAGATTGTGGAAATTGTATGCAACACAAAAAGGCACCTACTTGGATTAGTACTATTAAGAACAGAGAGTTAGTGTCAGTTACCAATGGCAGCTTCAGAAAACTAATTGCATCTGCACTGCAGTATTACACTAAGCCAACTGCCTGTGCCAGCTTCAAGCTCCTTTCCCCTTCTTAGCTTCCTGAGTTTATTTTCTTTCGTAAGGGCCAGGTGAGATTGTGCACTACCTCTCTGACTATTTTTCTAAACACAAGCACTTTTTCTCCTGCCTTTGCTCTTCTCCTGCTCTGGTTAGTTCTGGCCAAACAATAGAAACTTTCAGAATGTTTTTGTTGTGATGTGAATGGGAAACAGTCAGGTGATCTCATGGGGTCATTCCCAGAGGGCCTCTGAGTGTCTATTTTTTCTGTGGTGGCGGTGGTTGGTGTAACTTTCTTCTTCTTTTTTTGCGATTTACTGGAGCAATAAATCTAGTGGAATAATGGAGAAAATTTAAGGCAGAGGATCTCTGGAGATAGGGGAGGAGGAAAAACAAGCACAAGGAGTGCAAAAACAGACATGTAATAGTTGTTCTACTTGCCTTCTTCGCTGCCTTTTTGGCATGCTTGTCAGAAAAACTCTTACAGCAGAAAGGTAGAGGGAAGAGAATGATGGGAGAGCACATTTTGTATGCTAAAAGGGGAGCTGAGTAGTACTCCACGGCTGTACAATTGCACATATTTCTCAGGTTATGGATGATACACCCTTAAGTAAGTTATTCAGTGTCAATGAAGTCACAGGGATGGCATAGTCAACGATACCTTTGCTTGAGGCTAACAATAAGGCAAAGATAAGCATGATGCCTAAAGACACAATATGTACCATGCCAAAGAAATAATCTTTTTCAGCTCCTTTCTGGCAAGATTTTGCCTGCTAAATCTGATGAAAGTTTGCAAACCCGTAGCCCTGATCTGGCGAACTGCTTCTATTCATGTTTTTCTGTTATGGTGCAAGAAGCTTAGGTGGTGTCTTAGGGTGTGTAAAGAACTTGAAATAGCCAAGTTTCTATTGTCTGCTTCAAGATGGGTGTCCTGGTTTTTTCTGCAACCTAGTAGCCTCCAGATGTGTAAACCTACAGCTTGTATCACTCCTAACTGTAATCCAAACGAAGTGGAAAGCACCAAATAAAGAGCCTTTCCCTATTTGTGTGTCACCATGGCCCAAACCTGCTCTGAAAATATCTGTTCCCAGTCATGTTCTCAGAAGATTGCCTTCATCATTTCTTCAACCTATGAGTGACACAGGCCTAAACTGCCCTAGCTATACTGGTGTTAAAGTAATGTTTGGCTGCTTGTTTCAACACTCTCCCAAGGGAGCCTCAAGGTATATAAAATCCATTAGACTTGGTTCTGTTGGAGAAAATGGATGTAACAAACAAAATGCACCTCCTTCCTCCCTGTCTTTTGGATGTGACCACAGTCAAACCCAGCTCCTAATCCTAATCCTATCAGACCAAAATTGACCCTCCCTGCCCTGGACAAAGCCCCCTGTAATCCCATCTAAACCAAAGCACAGAAGCCTCGCTCTCAGTACAGCCCAAGGGCAGCCCTAATAAGGGAATTGCAACACAGTAATGAGGTGAAAAACCACTATGTTCCATCCTCAGTCAGGGACATTTGCTTGCTTACCTCAATCTTCCATCTCCTTAATAATGGACTTCCCCAGGTCTGCTGCCGTTCCTGAAAGGATAGTTTTGCCTAACAAAAGAAATAAGTCCAGGTACATGGACAAGAGAGCCCGTTTGGTGTAGTGGTTAAGGAACTGGGCTAGAAACCTTGGTCCAGTCACTCTCTCTCAGCCCCAGGAAGGAGGCAATGGCAAACCACTTCTGAAAATCTTGCCAAGAAAACTGCAGGGACTTGGCCAGGCAATCACCAGGAGTCAAAAACTGACTAAAAGGTACAAAAATAAATAGATAAATAAACACGGACAAGGATCTGCCTACCTTCCCCCAAATTTGCCAACAAATCAGATCCCTAGGATTCCCACCCTGTAGTTCTCAAGTTCTATAAGCATATTTATTTTCCCATTGTTTGGGGTTCTTCTTTCTTGTAAAGTTGGGACCCAATGATTGTTGAACAAACAATTGGTTATTTCTCCTCAGCATTGTGCTCTGTTCTTCAGAATTTTTCATGTCATGCTGACCCATACTTTGGAGGGAAGTCAGAGGATCAATAGGGGCTGGGAACAGAAGTAATAGTTTAGGAATAGGGATTGGTAATAGGGACAGACAATTTCATGCTGGTATTATTTTCTGCCGACTCAAGGATGGGTAGAGATCACTAACTCAAACATGGGAAAAGGACCTAACAGAAGGCAAGCTAGGTATGATAGTTTGGGACAACAAGACACTTACTTTACCTTTTTGTTGCCAGAATATGAATAGCTAATTTCTGTAGTTAGCTATCAGTATAGGAATTATAGCTCCATCTTGTATATTTAACCACACTGTTTAATAATTCAGGCCTAGTTCTCACTAACATGATAATCCCATATCTGGGGCAATACCTCTTAGACTGCTCCTGGGAATATACATGAAACAAGGCATGGCAGATGTCTTTTTACCTGACTTCCAGTTTGCTATGTCAAGATAGTTTTATTCCGTCATGTACAACTGTAGGGCCTGGGCATGGGTTTTGTGATAATGACAAAATCATTATTTATTTATTTATTTGGTTAATATCATATTTATTTGGTTAATATCATATTTATTTATTTGGTTAATATCATACCTTTCCCACAGGAGCTCAAGGCAGAATATCAAGCATCCTCCTCACAAGAACAAGCCTGTAAATTAGGGTGGGCTGAGAGAGAGTAATTGGACCAAAATCACCAAGTTAGCTCCCATGGATGTGGATAGACATGAACTGGGGTTTCCTCTATCCCAGTCCAGCACCTTAACCATTATTCCATGATGGCTGTCTGTGAGCAGGACAGGGTTGGTCTACGATGGTATGCTAACCAAAGGAAAGGACATCAAGGCACTTCTCCACATTCGTGCAGAGAAGCCAGCAGGACTGCGACTTGAATTTCACTTCAACGCTTGCAATGGAATAGATGCTCTACCCCATCTGAGGCAGAAGGCTAGTATAGGCAGCTCAGGATCGGTTCCAGGAGTGCTCAGGAGGAAATGATGGGGAGTGAGACTGCTGTTGCTGCCACTCAGCATTGATTGATTGAAGAAGTCTGCTTAATGGTATGGATGGTCTTATTAAGGACATCACAGAGGATGGCAGTTGTGATCCATGGCTGAGGCTTGTACAATTGTTTTTCCTCTGAACTGGGCATGGGCAGGAGAACTTTGAACTTAATTGTGAAGCACGCTAGTCAGAGGCTTTTTAGATTTTCTGCACACACGCACACAAATCTAGAGCCTGAGTGAACATTGTTGTATAGCATCTAACTGAGGGTCACGGTGTGTGCAGTGTGCAAGAAGTTTAATTCTTCTTCACCTTTGCTTCTCATAATTATAGGATCATTGTGAAAGGCATGCAGCTCAGACTGAGAATGGTTATTTGGTCATGAATTGCCTCTATCTTTATCAGCCGGTTGCTCCTCACTTATTGAAATGACTGCTGGATTTCAACCAAGCAGCCAACAGAGAGCTTTTTTTTTATCTGTGAAATAAATCAGAGTGAAAAACACACTGAGATAACTTGATAAGCCTTTTGTTTGCTATTGCATATGCGTGTAATCAATATGCCATGACCTTTTCCATGTACACAGCCATGTGTCCAGCACTGAACATCTCACATTCATCCAGAACTGAGCTGCTTTGGTGGATCTCTGCCTGCATGCTATCATCTCATCCTGTTTTGTCTCCCTGTGCATTGCACAGGATAATAATGTTAAAGAAACCTTGTAGATTGTGGGGGAAGGTTTAAAAGCATCATACTGAGACTGGGCATCCAGCCAGGGGAAGGGACAGAAGTGAAATGCTCCTGGAGGTTTTCTTTTTTTAGACAATGATTGCTGAAGGGGAAAAGCACGCTGGTTATCACTGTGTTCCTTTGGAAATGAATTAAGTATTTACCAGACTATTGGAAAAATCTTTCAATCTCTTTTCAAAGAAGACTTCTTATATCTGCATAATGAAATGCATAACATTGAGAAATTGGGGAAAACAGCCAAGAGCTCTGCAAAATGATTTCAAGTCAGTGCTGTATGCTTATGTGCGCACATACGTGTGCACATACACAGAGAAATATTCTCTAGTTTTTCTCTTCCATGGGAATGCTTTTGAAACAATTCCCACAGAGGCTTGCCCAAGAAAAACGTTATGTCAGAACAACGCCGCCACCCAAAATCCTCATGGATTTCTCAGGAACGATTCATTAGCTAGATCTGGCAAGAATCAGGAATTTTCCAAGGCATTTGCTCTATTCTGCAATAAGGGCTTAGTTAGAAACTTACTTGTTTCTAGGAATCCAAGTGTATTTTGCCAAGCCAGTGTGTATGTCAATTGGAGGTAAAATACAATTTCTCTTGTGCTCAGGCAGTACTATTTGTTATGCTTCTGCAAAGAAAAAGTGAATCTCTATCTCCCACCAATTTCCATAACTGCAGATCTTTTAATAGTGACAACTATATGATTACATCTCTGTGTGATGTGTCTTTATGAGCCATGCTGTGATGAGTTTTTAAACACATTAATGAACGAATTCATTTTTATATCTCACCTAATTGCATTTCTTTCCTCAGTATTGCTAATATTTCTACACATCATTTTTCATACAAATCTACAAAGATTGGAAGACAATCTTACTCGGCTACGAGTGATCGCCAATGATTTCTACAAATATATGCTACCTATCCTTCCATATCCCATGACTATCCACCAAGTCATATTTCTTTCCATTGCTGTGTACATTCAGTGCTTATGAGTTGGTCACAGAGATTCTACAGTGTGCAACAGCTTGACCTGATTTTTTAAAAAAGCCCATAGTTTACTTCTCAACCTAACTGCTGGTTTCTGATTTAATTATTACCTTCATTTCACCATGTTAACTCTCAAACTACCTATCAGGAAATGAAGGTGAGTTCAATATTTCCTCACTAGTTGTCTAGTGCATCATCCGAACATTAGTGTATCTATATAACAGTAATGAAGACGGGCTTTATATCACCTAATTGATGGCTTGGGAACACTATAAACTACCAATGAAGAAAAGATCTTAGAACCATTCAAATGTCCCATTCATCCCCTGCTCCAGCAGGGAATTGCTCCTTCATATTAATGGCTATATAACCCCCTGCAAATTTTCTAAGTACTGTATGTCATAGTTCCTTTTTAGCAGGAGTTGATTTCATATGTAATGCATTCATTGTCATAAGAAAGCTTTTGCTTCTTCTCCAGTATTGCCACTTTGCCATGCCATTAAACTGAGGATGTCTAGCATCTTTCAGTGGATATTTTCTCTCCTTTTGACTGACTACAGTTCTTCAGATGTCTGGAAGGTCTATTCCAACGAGAATATATGATAGATTTGTTTCAGCCTCAAACTAACTGTGATAAATCAATATCTCTTGTTTAATAATCGGTCTTTTCTTTTTTCTGCCTGCATGGTGCCCATCCATATCATGCATACATATTCAATTGAGAAAGATCAGTAAATGGTTATTTACATATAACAATAGTTTGCTGTAATACACAACATAGGAACTATGTCCTCTGTCTGGTTATTTTAGCCCTAAGCTTTAGCAAGACTGTGTTTTAGTGCCTCATTGAATGTTTTTGTAAATCTTCGGCACTTCCTGTTCTTAAGTGTTATTTTCCGCGTACATGCTTCCTTCAGAAAGACCCAGTAGGATGGAAGATACATAGACTTTTTAATACTTAGGGGAAATGTACTGAAATCAGCAGGACATGTAAGTTATGATAAAATTAGGTATCATTTATCTCAATCATTCTATTCAATCTAGCATGACTCCTGGAACCTTGGCTTCAGATATAAGTAATAACGGCTCTCACGTTTTTCAGTAATGCCAAGATTTTTTCCCCCTGAGGTTCATGAATTCCCTCTCTTTTCACAGTTAGTGAAAATATTCAGAAGCATATCTGAATATTTTATTTATGTATGTGTTTATTGAATTTAGAGATCACCAAATCTTACATCTTATGGTGGTTTACCAAAGATAAAAGCCTGTTTGTGTAGGTATGTATATGAAAGAGCGCAAAGTTAAAGCCAGATAACAAAACTAACTTACCAGGTAATTAAAATGAAAACATAAGCAAAGCAATGGAATGGAATAATCACATATACTCACTCCAAACGTGGACAGCATTAACATTCAAAGGCCCTGGAAAAGGTTCTCTTTTAACGGCTTTGTGGAAATATGCCAAAGTCAGTGCTAATCTACTGTCCAGGGGAAGGCTATTCCACAAAGTAGGGGTCATCACAGAGGACTCCCATCCATCTTCTCGCATGAAGATGGGGGATGTTCAACATTCCCTACCAGGATGAGTGTATTGAATAGGTTGGTTCTAGGTGGAGAATATATTTAAAATATATCTCTACATATGTAATATATCTAGTTATCTGTGGATACCTAGAAATATGATAGGGCTGTTTGTTGTCAATAAATTGAGCAGAATCTGTAGCAAGCCATGAAAAAGAACTTTGGGTGTTAGGGACTGGGAGAAGGAAAAGAAGCTAATACTGGGGAAAATGTCATCTCCCATTGAAGGAAACCCATTCTGGATGGCTACCATGAGTATGCCAGTCTGGAATTAAGCAGCATAGAAATCTTGGGAACAAATAATTAAATAAAATGTCAGAATACTAGCATTCTGAGAAACCACATCCACACAATACAGTTTCAAGAGTGCCAGTAAGTTTCAGCATCACAACAGCATTTCTAATCTCCTGAAATCCAAAAGAAGAGAAGTGATTTAACCCAACTATCTCCCCATATGACCATGACTAATCATGTCCAAAAGGACAAAAGAGAAAAACAAGCACTAGACTTTTCAGTACAAGCAGCATATGTTTAAGAACCAGAAACAAAACAAACAATTGAAGAAACAAGCCCCCACAAGGCTAATGGGAAAGGAGGGGGGAACCCTCCACACTCTCTGATAATATTATCTAAAATTCAAATGCTAAAATTTCACTTACCTCTTTTACTCTTACTAGCAGTTGCCTAAATCTTGCTTCTTTATCAATGATTTGTTTTTGTATCATGAATGCCCCTGAACAAAGCCTTGCAGGACAATTTGAAGTATTTACTTTCTGAGCTGAGAGTGGCAGAAAAATATCAAACTCTGGACCTGCCTTCATCTTTAGAGATAATTCTTTAAAATAGGTAAAACTACTAACTTTGGATCAAAATTTCAACATTGCCAAAATTCACCCATTAGATAATTGTTAATAGACCAAGATATCAACAATTTCTCTATTTGATGAAACATGAAACTGAGATCTAAGTTGTTATAGACTGTGACTATATGAAGAGGGCTCCAGGGCATACACCCTACAATCAATGACTTTTTTAATGGAATAAAATAATTGCTCTTTGGGTATTTGTTGGAACTGAAGAACACATTAGCAGAAGTAACTTTAAAACATGAAGCCGGGGGAAGCTTCTCTCACAGTGAATTTTCTGAGAATTAACACATCAAAAGAATGGCATAAATGAAAAAAAAATATGTAAAGCTTTATATTCAGAGTAGGAAGGTTTTGCTTATTTTTGAAATATAGTGATTGAAAAGACACCACCTTGCCTTGCCTTGGAATGTGTTCCTCTCCATAAAAGGAGATTTTTCACTTTCAACTTGTCATCAGTAGACTCTGTGTTTGTCTTTTAAGTTAATTTAAGATATTTGATTTTTTTTTTCACTGTAGAGTTCAATGCTCCAAGAATGGAGGAATTTCTAAAATTTGTGAAAACAATGAGCTGGAACAAAACAACCACCAGGGAATCACTTGGCACAGAATGATGATTAAAGAATATGGAAGGATTTCACTTACTCCATCTCATATTACCAGATCTTATAAAAAGGTGTATAACAAAGAATAAAGAAGAGAAACAGAGTTAGCCCAAACATTTTGCTGCCAGAGGCAAGGATGTCTTTATTCTCTTCTGTTGGATGTCTCTATCTTCTGATCACATCAAAGCCAACTGCACTGGCAACTAAATCTTCAACTAAGATTCAGATACTATTCTGTACTACATCTCAGAGCAGACCGACAGCCTAGGACAACTGGAAGCCTCAAAAGTTGTTACTGAATGATCATGTTTAATGAGACAAAAAGAGAATATAATTAAATACATGACTGGGCACCAAACATATTAATCACATTTTATTATGATTACATTTAAATATACATGACATGTCCTTGCTCTACCTACTACGTTTTGGAATGTGGCTCCTGGCATGTCACTTAGAGGGTTAGGGTTAGGGTTGGAGGCCAAGGATGGTCCTCGACCCAGAAAAAGTTGTAGGATGGAGGATGGAGATGAGAAGAACCTCTCTTCTCCCCTGCTTTGCTAGTACTCCCTGCTCGCTTCTTGCTTAGGGTGAGGCATTTGCTTCACTTTGTTTAGTGACGAAGCTGGTTCATGAAGTATGAATGCTTTCTCCCTTTTCTTTCTTTTTTTTTCTGTGAAGAAACTAAAACTAAATTTATACACTATTGTCATTTAATTGGGTGGGGGGAAAAAACTGGATTTAACTGCATTAGGCCCCTTGGAATACAGTACCAGTAAATCATTCAATTCAATCCACCATTCTTGTCTAGCTTCCTGAATAGGAAAGGTAATATTTCCCCCACAGTACTATATACTGTAATAATATACTATAAGAGGGGCGTGGTGGCTCAGCAGGTAAGACGCCAGGCTTGTTGATCGGAAGATTGCAAGTTCGGAGGTTCGAATCCCTAGTCCTGTGTGATGGAGTGAGCTCCCGCACTAGCCCCAGCTCTTGCCAACCTAGCAATCTGAAAGCATGCAAATGCAAGTAGATGAATAGGTACCACTTCGGTGGGAAGGTAACAGCGTTCCGCGTGTGTCATGCCGGCCACATGACCATGGAAGCGTCTTCGGACAACGCTGGCTCTTCGGCTAACAAATGGAGATGAGCAACGGCCCCTAGAGTCGGACACGACTGCACAAATGTGCGGAGGGAACCTTTACCTTTACCTTACTATATACCATGGTTGGAACAACAGGTGATACTGTCCAAGAACAGGGGGAGAGGACACATTTCTAACTTAAATTCCCCCCAATGCTTTGAGTGGGCTTTTGTGCTTTAATTATTTGTTAATTTTTGCTACCTTCATTGTGTATTAATTTTGCTTAGGACTACCATATGTGGACTGCAAAAATCCAGGAAACCAGTTGTCTTTATCTTTTTGCTGCCATCTACTGCTGATCTGGATTTTTTGCAGCCCAGGTATAGCAGTCCTAATTTTTCTAGGCCTTGGAGCAGAACAGCAGAGATCAATATTCTATAAATACTTCTAAAGAGAATGGCATTTGGTGCTTGTGCAATGATTGACTAGATCTATCTTGCCATAAATAGTACAATACACTCATTTGGCTTCCTGGCTTCCTATTTGGGAGTGCCACAGTATGAATCGGCTGTTCCTTTACTATCTTAGTAAGTTGGGCAGTAAGTCCAGAGGGAAAATACAGAACTGCTATCATTTAGCAAACTGTACTTTGATAAGTGAAGAAACGTTGTGGGTAACTTATTTGTCCTTTGAATGTTGTTGTACTTCAGAGACTGCTTATTTTGATTGCGTAAGTGATGTGCATTTGAATTATTTTAAGCCTGTAACTCATAAGACAAACTTTTCCTCCAGCATTTAAGAATGTGTGTGTGAGTGTGTGTGTGTGCACGTGTGTACTTTGACTAACAACATACATGCCTGGAAGTGCACAGTGGGAAAATCTGACAGACACTAATGAGCTTCCTCGAAAGGGTTTCTATGGTAGTGCTGACTGCTATAGATGCCTGGAAGACTGAAAACGTCACGGTCTAACTAGTCAAGGGCACTGTATTTTTAGCTTCTTTAAGCAAAGGGTAACCATTAATGGTATGAAATCTTATGACTCAGGAGCGATGCAAACTAGCAGTAAAATTCCATGGGAAAACCTGGCAAAAACATCGCATTTCAGTGAAAACATAAATGCATTGCTCAAAATGTGCTTGGAATAAAATTTATAAAATTTAATGATCTCCTACCTGCCTCTCCCTGTCAATTAAGAGCCAGTCCTGATCCAAGGGGCCTTTTCATCACTTCTAAGAAAAGATACAATTCCTGAGGTTGATTTTTTTTTTCATGGTGGTGGTAGTGGGGGGAAAGTGCCCACTGAGGTTGTGTGGATAGCTATGGACATTCAAGACATCTTCTCATATCTTATGAAATACTCTGGGGCCTTGGGTGAAGAAATTTGGAAAACACTGAGCTGTGTCAATCATGGAGCAATCCATACGTTGATCTTATTCTCGAATATGACTTCTCTTTTATCATATGTGGAAGAAAGGGAAAGAAAGAAAGGGAAGGAATTATGGGTATGTATCAGCATCAGAACCTCTCTGTATGAAAGTCTAGCCCCACTCCTGAATTCTGTATGTCTGTTGTGACATATAGTAGAGATATTGGTTACTTTAGATGGAATTTTTTCTGGTAAGTTAAAATATTGAGTTGCACCCAATAGTGCCTGCTTGCTGGTGGATTGGATGCTGTTGATGAAATGGATTCCTTCTTTCTCCTGAAGCATGCATATTCCCCAAATCGCTGTGTATGGTTGTCTGCTCATATAACAGTGAGTGTAGCGCTATGCTTTACACTACAGTATGCACCCATTTATAAATTGGATCAGATTGGCTGATGCTACTGCCTAAATCATAAGTCTTGAGAAACCTCATAGCAATTTATTCATTTTATTCACATTTTTACTTTGTCAAGGAGAGCACAGTACTATAATTACTTTATTGGACTCTTCCTGATCTAAGGTATCAATGTGACCTGTAAGCCATAAGTCAGATGTGTCAAAGCACTTGGTTTTACAGATTAATTTCTTTGGTGTTGTGAAAAGCTCTCTGCCTTATAAAGAGATTAAAGGAAACTCACCACGTTCCAAATTAATAATACTCTGAGTTTTGCTTTGTATACTGCTATTACAGAGGGACAGATTATTACAAAAGCCTTGATATATGCTGCTCATTAACAATTAACTTGGTGCAAAGGTTTAGAAATTTGTTCATGACTTCACTTGGGAATCTGGGTTACTGCTGCTGAGCCCAGCACAATTCAGCAAAGTTTGCTTTGTTCAAGGACAGTCTAGCCTGCCTCCCACTGCCAGCTGTGCTCACTGGGATGGGGAAATGGAGGGATCCCACCACATGCTGACTTTATAGTATTGCCCTTCCACATGTTTTGGGTTGCATCATGACCACGGTTGGGATCTGGTTGCATCTGGACATCAGTGGAATGGCCACTATAGACAGATCAGCTTTCTGCTTCCCCTGGTGGCCCTGGGGGGGGGGGGGCTCTCCAAAATGCCCAATGGGTTTGGCAAAACAACATAGCCATGGAGCGACACAAGAGAATGAAGAACAAGAGAAGCTTCCATTGCGCAAGTGGAAATCTGCTTCTGTAGTGTGGCATATATAACCCAATGAAAATAGGGGAAAACGTTAAATATCTTATTATCTATGAAAGCAGTTACAGATTAAAACTGTAACACAAGTGTAGCTGCAATCCCACAAACAGACTTTTGTCATCTAGACTACTTACTTTAATCAGACATGCATTATGTTGTCAAGCTTCTAAAAGGTGGGTATAAAATCACTCAGAGACTAATCTTGTACAAAATGTCTATTCGGAATGAAGTCCCATGAATTTATAGCATTTATTCCAAGAAATATACAGAAGATTGCAGCATAAACATTTGTACAGTTTATCCTACCTTCCCAACTCTGCTTTTAAGCATGTACAAAGGAGTGTGCGTGCTTTCTTTCATTTATAATGCAGTACTAACTCTTCCCTATTGCTTATTGCAGGATAGGCCAATCAGGGGAAGGAATTCACTGGCATTGATATTCATACTATACCTGCCAAGAACTGGCTAGGTAGAAGACTACTGCTGGTGATAGCTTGCAAAAGGCCTAAACTGTAAACACGGGAAGACTGTTATGTGCTTGGTCACCATTTTATATTTTGTGTTTATATGTTGTATTTGTTTATTGTTATATGGTGGGGTCTTTTTCCCTTTTTTGATTTATTGTTTGTTTTTATGCTGTATACCACCCATCATAAAATCATGTTGTTTGAGTTGGGTGGCCTTATAAATCTTAAGAATGAATGAATGAATGAATGAATGAATGAATGAATGAATGAATGAATGAATGAAATCTGCTGCATCCAAAGGTGCACCATTGGCTCAGATGGGCTTGATTCAATCCTCTCAACTGTGTTAATCTGCAGGTAGCCCAGGATACAAAACAGTGCAAACCTGGTCTCCCTTGCCTCTTAGTCATGGCAAATATCAGGTGTTCCCCACTGCTTAGTTGAAGTACTTCCCACCCATCCTCAAAGTGGCAGGTAACTACATATATCCTGCCTATGTTGCCATTTTCCAGTCCCCTCCAATTTTCCTCCAAGATGATCAGTTCCAATAGATGGCATCAACCTTGAGGCTGTCCTTGGCCTGGGTCAGAATCAGGAGAGAACTTTATTATAACATGGGTACTGCTAAGGGTAACTTAAATCTGTCTCACTCGTGGGTTGGGGAACAAGATGAAGGTGACACTGAACTAATAAATAAATCGAACTAAGAACTCTTAGAACAGAGGAGGAAAATGTTGTTGTCAGAGAATGTTTATTCTGTGGTCAGATGCAAGTGGGAAAGGCTTATATACCACCAAGGCTGCTTAGGTAACAGTAGTTGAGCCATCACTCTCCTTCATCACAGCCCTAACTAGGATTGCTGTGCTCATACATTTAAAGAGATGGCTTCCCAGTGATATTTGAGTTCATGGTGCGTGATTGTAAAATATAAACTTGCTCACTCAGATCCTTAATATAGATCTGAGATAAAGTGGGTAGATGTGTGAGAAAGGTCCTGTTTTGAGTAGAATTGGGTTGTAGAAATTAGCCTCTATCTTGCTGGCATTCAAATGCCATATTTAAAACAACAGCCACAAAATCCCATATGTATTTTATCTGTTTAACAGGAAATGTATTTTTTATGCTACCAATTGACATGCTCTTTTTTCTTCTGTCTTTATGAAAGCCCCTTGCCTATTGAAATGGAGATACCGTACTTATGTTAGTTGCTGAGAGAGTCCGATAAAGGGCCAAAGGCTTATTAAAAATTATAAAGCAGAATGATACAGTACATTCTAACATATTTAACACCCACCCCCACCCCCACCCCAATGATTGAATATCTGTTGCAGTTATTTGTCCTTTTGCAGGAAACAGTTGTTTGCGTGCCTAGAGAGTGATGGGTCACCAAAGGCAGAACACTGCCTGGTCACTCTTATAGGATGGCAGCTATGGGTTAAGGTTGGTCTTTAGTGAGAGATGGGGCCATAGCATAATACTTTAAATTCAGATGGCCTATGCTCATTAATCTTTGCACTGAAACCAGTTCTCAGTGTGGACTCAATCACAAACTAGTGCACACCTTCGTAAACTGTGTACTGTAAAGAGGATGGCAGTGGACTATCAAAAGACAAGGACATCAGCAAATGGTTATTATTCCCAGACTGTGCGTCAGGAAAGGAAGGAAGAAGTTAAGTCATATCATAGAGTTGAATATATATATATATATGTATATATATATATATATATATATATATATTTATTTATTTATTTATTTATTTATCTATCTGTTCATTCGTGTCCGATTCTTGGAGACTGCCTGGACAAGTCCCTGCAGTTTCTTGGCAAGATTTTCAGAAGTGATTTGCCATTGCCTCCTTCCTAGGGCTGAGAGAGGGTGACTGGCCCAAGGTCACCCAGCTGGCTTTGTGCCTCGGGCGGGACTAGAACTCCCGGTTTCTAGCCTGATGCCTTAACCACTAACACCAAACTGGCTCTCTAGGATAAAGAAATAGGACATTGCTTTATTCCTGGGAAGAATTATTGTGATGGGCAGAGGTCCAGTATAGGTGGTTTCTGATGGAATTGGCTATTTCCTTGAGGGTCCAGCAGCTCATTCCTGTTGGTGGGCTGTCTGAGCTTTTACTAAGCTTTTGAATTTATTAAGCAGTCCCAAACTTTATTAAGGTTAGCTAGTTCACACATGTATGTATGTCCCTAGATCAGGGCTTTCCAAAGTGCTGCCGCTGGTGACACACCCGGCGGCGGCGGCACGCGCATGCATAACGGCGGCGCGCGCGTGCACGGTGGCGGTGCGGGAGGGGTGTGCGGCGGCGCGGGGGGCGTGCGGCGGCGCGCACGTGCATGGCAGCTGCCGTGCACACGCACGCCGCCGCTTCCGGGTGGTGTGGCGACACACCACGCTGTGTGTGGCGACACACTTTTTTGTCGCGACACACAGTTTGGAAAGCTCTGCCCTAGATGTTTACTTCTTTTTGGTTTCAGTGTCAGTTGATGGCATTTATGTGCAAATGAGATGTGTATGGTTGGTGCCACTGACTGAGTTATATTTTCTCTCACCTCAGTCCAAATTCAGAGGTTTTCAGCTAGATCCTTTACAACTGCCAGTCACTGATTATATAATAATCAAGTGCAAAGAAACAAAGGCAAGTGTTCGTACTGGTGTGAACCTGATTTGATTTGCCCTGTAATAAGGAAGAAAGTTAAAAAATAAACTTTGGTAATTTTCTATAGAGAGCTAGTTTAGGGTAGTGGTTAAGGCACCAGGCTAAAAACCAGGAATCTGTGAGTTCTAGTCTCACCTTGGGCATGAAGCCAGCTGGGTGACCCTGGGCCAGTCATTCTCTCTCAGCCCTAAGAAGGAGGCAATGGCAAACCACTTCCAAAAAACCTTGCCAAAAAAACCTGCAGGGACTTGTCCAGGCAGTCACCAGGAGTCAACACTGATTCAAAGGCACACACACGCACACACACACATGCACACACACAAAATGTATAGGAAACTGGAGTAGATAGCATGGTACTTAAATGGATAAATAGAAAGTAGCATGCTGAAGAGTTGAATTTATTGTGATGTGGCCAAGTCTCCATATCAGGGGTTTGCAACATTTGGGGGCTGTTGGGCACATTTGGAATTTTGAGAATGTGTCTTTGAGACTTTCCTAAGATGAGAAAGTCAAAAGGCACAATGGCCAGGTTTCTTGCTACCACCTCTTCTGGCTTCTCAGGATGCTCTGGGCCACTTCAGCTTGCCTACGTTTTTCTAGGAGGTGGCAGTTTTTCAAACAGAATGCTGGGCTGCTGTCCCCTATCATTTTTTTTAATTGTCTAAGAATGCCTCTGGGGCTGATATGTGTCCCTCAGCATTCTTTGAAATAATGATTGTGCTTGAGACTGGCACTTTGCTCTGCAGCATTTTAGCTTCCCATTTACTTTTTCAAAGTTAAAAGAATCTCTCTCTCTCTCTGTCTCTGTCTCTCTCTCTGTGGGCCCTGGCAGGCTTCAAGGGAGGAGTGTGTGGACCCATTGGGAGCCGTAGAGGCTACCTTCGGCTCACACATTCCAGGACATCCTGAGTAAATTGTGCTTAGCGACACTAAGAGCCCTGCCAAGGACAATGGGTGCTGATAGGCCAACACTGGGAAGGGAGAAAGCAAAATGCACACAAAAACAAATCCAACTTTTGCCTTTCTTTGGCTTAGAGAAACTTTTGAAATCAAGTTAATTAAAAGCATCTTATTTAACACCTTGCATTTGATTAATCATCATCTTAAGAATGTGTGAATGAGATTCTGAAGTGTAACAGAGACCGATGAGGCACACACAGCCCTGGTGCATCTCCATTTCATTAGCAATTCTTTAGTTAATTATACCGAGCATTTTAATTTACTTTAGTAAATTTTCCTTTGGTGGAAACTTTTGGAAGAGGTTCACTGAAGAAAACGAACAGAGGTGACGTGAGTATATTTTACTCAAGCGTTTGATGGGATATCAGACATTTTGTTGAAAATTTAACTGCAGATAATAGCTCCAGTTCAAGGTTCTAAAGAACTTCAAAACATAAACGGTTGCACAAAAGAAAATTGTCAGTTTATGCACGGCTAAATCTTTTCAGCAAAATAACATAATTTGCCCTTGCCAAGGGAAACATGAACGCATTTCTGCCATACCAATCCCACAAGGATTTATATCTCTTGGGAATGTGGCACTGAATAAGGCATGAGTACGGAAATGGAGGAAAACATGCTTGCTTTTAGCCAGCTGACTGGAGGTAACTCCGGGAAAAAACACCACATTTTGAAGCCAACATCAGTCCAATTTTTTCCAAAAAGTATCTGTTTAAGGTTAATCAATGGCTAATCTCTCTCTCTCTCTCTCAAAAAAAAATCAAAACTGAGGCAGTCAGTAGAAAATGCCCAGAAAGCTGAAGATGTTGAAAGCTCTTAAATTGACAGTGCATGTAAAGAAAGCTGACAGTCCCAAGACACTTTTCTTATTTTTATTTTTTCTCAACAGTATTGATACTTTAAAAGAATAAAGATTTAACTGGCAATGGGATCATGTCTCCAGTTTTTCCAGTGTCACAATGCTTGCAGATAGGAAGCAAACATGGCTTGAAGTTCAAAGGAAAGCAGAACTTCCCTGGAATGCTATTTTTTTTTTAATCCGTTCAATCACGTCCAATTCTGGGAGACTGCCTGGACAAGTCCCTGCAGTTTTCTTGGCATGGTTTTTCAGAAGTGGTTTGCCATTGCCTCCTTCCTAGGGCTGAGAGAAAGAGACTGGCCCAAGGTCACCCAGCTGGCTTTGTGCCTAAGGTGGGACTAGAACTCACGGTCTCCCGGTTTCTAGCCTGATGCCTTAACCACTACACCAAATGCTACACATACCCTGAAATTCATGAAACATTTACTACTCCATCTTATAGGTGTCCTGTTGAAGACTTCTCTCTTCACCCAGGCCTTGTCTATATGAGTGTTGGATAACCAATTCTGTTTTGTTTTTCCTTTTCCTTCTCCCTTTAATGAATATATATTATAAGTTGTTTAAATTCATGGTTTTTAATACTATATTTAAATAATGTTTAGGGCAAATGGCTTCAAAACATTATTTTATGGGACTGGGGCATGTGTGTAGGTATATGTCAAAAAGTTGCCATGACTATGTGATTGATGCCCTGCTCCTTTTCTACATGTGTTGCATGTGCAACATATGTGCAACACATATTAAAAAAGGGGGCACACTGTGTGCATTTGCAGTTACCATCCTGACTTTTTTGATCCTGGCCAGATGCCCCTAGTATAGGAAATGGTAGAGAGATATATGGAATAAGTAACTGAAAGCAGAAAACAAGGATCCAATTTGCAAATACTGAGTCGGTAAGAGAAAATTCTCCAAACTTTAAATAGGGATCTTTGGTAAGGTAAGTTGCTCAAAGCAGTTGAAGAAACACTTTCTGGGGCTTTGAGAAGAGACTGAATGGAAATAAACCTATGTGTGACTAAGGGATTCAGTAATGAAACAAGTTTGATTAAAATGATCATCCCTGGGCCTTGTACATGGCCAACGTCATGTTCTGTTCCAAATGTGTGACTTGCTTTTCCCATATGGATCTTGCTGTTTGTTTCTGGCAAGAACCTCCTTCTCAAATTCTCTTTAGGAGCAATGCAGTGTTATTAACATCGCTATTAGGGAAGGGACTAATGTATGGATGATGCCTTAAAAATTGTTATTCTGATTCAACCAATGTTTGTTTTCCTTGGTGTAAGTAAAATATCGGAAAAGAACCCCTTCCGTGCTCAGCTGACCTCAAAGTCATTTGCAAAACTTTCAGGGGCAAGCCACAGTGTGGAGAGCATGTTTTAGATTCCAGAATGACGGACCCATGCGAAGAACCAGATAAAGTTGGGGGGAAGGAAGAACTCAGGAGCGGGTGATGATTTATGTTAGGGGATGGGAAGAGAAACAACTTTCCTCTTTTCCATTCCCTCCCCCCATCCCCACTAAAAGAACAACCAGCAGAAATGTGAGGAATCTCAGCATAGGCTGGTGGGAGAGGACCTAGAAACTGCTGAGACAGTCAATGGGCAGATTGTCCATCACGTATTGACAGGAGATTAACCGAACAAACCTCCAGACAATAGAGACTGAAGACTTAAAAAGAAAAGCAGGGTGGAGGCAGGAGGCAAGACCAAATGGGATTGGCTGCTTTTTTTCCACACTTAACACTATCTCTTTATTTGTGCCTTTAGAAAGACAGACAAAACAGATGGATTTCTTTGCTGATCAAAGTCCTCATATGCCTTTGAAAGAAAAACCTAGATGTTTCATTGCAAACAACAGTTAAACCCTGCAAAAATAATATGAGGGAAGCCAGGAGGTCTCGTATTTCAAAACATGCCCCCCCCCCTGAGATTTGGGGATGAGGTTAACTATCTGAGCCAGTCTGCCTTCTATTTTAAACCACATTCCTTATTCATGGGGGTATTCTGTCAACATGCACAGTATTGCTGATTAGTAAAGCAGTCATGAATCTCAGTGGCAAAATATATATTCCTGATTGTGAAATTTATGAACATTTTTATTGGCTCATTCTATTGCTCAACCAGGTCACTTTCTGTCTGTGTGAAGGAGTTGTGCAAAGGCACATGTTTTAGATAGTGGGGTTCTTGTGCAAAGTGGGACTATGACATGTTCCATAAAAATAGATATCATGTGTCGTGAGGGTGGGGGTGGCGTGAGGAACCTTGGAGACAAAATGGATTGCCCTGTAAATTATACCTCAAGCGGATACAATAGCTCCTTTTTTTTAAAAAAAAATCAATTTCTTGGTAGGCCAGGATGTTTTGTGATGCAGTTATGATTTGGCTACAATTGTAGCTTTTGCAAAACAAATAGGTTGTGAGTTTCAGCAATCAAGTTGTGGTGATCAACCTTGATTAAATGACGTTTCTCCCTCATCCACAATGACAAAAATTAGAATAAATTAGATAAAATAAGGAAAAGGTGTTAACTGCATAGGGTTGGATACAAACAAGTTGTGTATAGATTATCCCAAATGAAATGAATTTAATTTAATTTAGTCATAACTAATTTAAATCTCATTAATTTCAGCGAGCCTCCTTGAAGCACAACCAGGTTTGAATTCCACTCAAGGACCCAACTCCTTTCCTTGGCACAGAATCTGGATTTTGTCAAGGCAGATTTTAGGCATGCAAAACCCTGCTAATAATCCCCTCTTGAAAATTTATTTCCTGATTTATAATGCCCTCTCTGGATCTGGAGTGGTTTAATTTGCTTTTATCATCACAGTTGCTTTTAACAGCAGATGCCTCAAATTCTTGACTCCCTAGGATGCTGCAGTAATGGGCTTTTTTGGATGCTGTTTTTGAAGGTGAATTTTAGAAAGTGTGATTATCATCAAGAAATGATGCCATACTGTAATTCTAATAGAACTTAACTTCTTACATTGAAGAATGAAAATGAATAGAGTATACATTAAGGATAACAATTTTGACTTTAGCACATTATCTTGCAAAATTTCTGGAGGAAGTGTCAGAGACCATATTCTAAATTGAAACAGTACAGTACTTATATGGAATTTTCCCTTCTCTTATAGAGGAGATGCTCATCTTTTTATTTATTTAGTTTGTTTATTACACACATTTGTATACCACCCTATCCCAAGATGGTTTGTAACATGTAAATCATATATTAAAGAAATTCAGTCCATCCACTAAGAACAATTAAAAATACCAATTAAAACAGAATAAATATAAATATTGAACAAATATATTAAAAAAACATATAAGGAAGCCCAACGTAATTTAATTCAGAACTATCAGAACTGCCTTCCTAACCTGAATGGGGAGGGGGTGAATTAATCCTTTGGTGGCAAGCTATTCCATAGTGATGGGGCAGTAATATAGGGCTGCCTTTGGGATCCCACCCTGCTCACATGTTATCAGGTGGGAATCCAAATTGTCCTCTCCTGAGAAAACTGCACGGGATGGGCAGATTCTAATGGAAGGAGATTGTTCTGAAGATAACTGGGAGCTGAGTCACAGTGGGGTTTATTGTTAATACCAGCACTTTGAACTAACTTGAAAACTTACTGGCAACCAGTGCAGGGTCGGTCTGCAAAATAAGTGCTATTCTGCTAAAGCAGCTCTCACCCACTAGACGTGGGCAGCTACACTGTGCACCAATTGTAGTTTTGTTCAAAGACAGTCCCAACTAGAGTGCCTTGCTGTAGTCTAGCTTAGAGTTGATAAGGGCATAAGAGTCACTGATGCACTCTCACAGCCTCCAAAATCCAGGTGAGGTTCTCCATTGCACCTCTGACTTGGCCTGGAGTAGAGGTATATAACTGAGTATCATCTGTATATTGATGATACCTCACCACAACCTGTTGGATGACTCTTCCAATAGTAGCATGAAGGAGAGAACTGAGCCCTGTGGCACCCCACACTGGAGCAGCCATGGGCTTGGCCATTTCCCCCCATAATTATTAATGGGAACCTCTCAGGAAGAGGTGGAACTACTGTAAATAAACAACCCTCTCTCAACCCTCATGGTTATTCCAAGAGGATACCTTGGTCAATGAATGCTGAATGCTGTTGAGAGGTCTTAATAGGATTAGGAAACTAGACTTGTCCCATCCAGTTCCCAATAAAGTTTCATCCACCAGTGTGATGCTGTCTGGGGAATTCTGGGAGTTGAAGTCCACACATCTTAAATTTGCCAAGTTTGAAAAACACTGTACTACAGAGATAAAATTCGTGCACATGTATACATAACCTCCATTGCAAAACAGAACTCTGGGTACAATTCATTTTATTAAAACAATTAGAATCAATTATACAACTCAGCTAACATGTTAAGATTATCTCTCTTGCAACTGGCAGCATGATACAAATGGATAGGTAAGTAATAAATGCCCAAAGGGGAACCTAACCTATTTTTACCATCCTAGCACAATGCTTTCCCAAGAACTGCTCAGGAATTTCATTGCTACCACACCTTATTTACCAAGCAAACCCTAGTTCTTTAATCACAGAAGCTGGATCAAAAGTAAACTGTTATGGAAGAGGCCTACAACAAGACAGGGAATTCTAGAATGATACCACTTTCGCTCAGTATTAAAAAAACTGGTGAAAAGGGCAGGACCTACTCATGGAAACAATAATCAATATGCACTCTTATCTTATCTTATCTTATCTTATCTTATCTTATCTTATCTTAGATATCTATTTTGCTTTTTTCATAATTAAAGCAGTCCCTACCTACAAGCATTACAACTTTGGGATTTAAAGGGTAGCTCTACTAGCAGCTTTCTAAGGCAGAATCTATCACAGTCTCTTCTTCAGGCAAACCAGCCCCAATGAGAGTGGGCTTTCTTCTCCTTCCCTCCTTGGGTCTATCATGGGGAGGAACCCAATTACAAAAGTGTCACTGTCAAAGGATGGTGTTGCACATGAAGTCTGAAACCCAAAGGAAGCAACAGTGCCCAGCAGGAGTGGGAAGTACTACGGCTACCAGAGATAAGGACTGGGCTTTGTTTGATGATGCTTTAAGCAGGGCACCATTTTGAAGTCTCCCCTCTTTTAAAGCTGGCACACTGCTTCATTTGACTCTGACTGTCCAACTGTGGTAGAATGGTTAAGGTGTTGGGCAGCACTGGGGAGACCCTGGTTCAAGTCCATTTTTAGCCCTGGAAGCTTGTGGGTGATTTTTGAGCAATCAGTCTCTCTTAGCCCAACCTATCTGACAAGATTGAAGTTGTTGGGGAAAAATTGGAGGGAGCAGTATTTATGCTACTCTGAGCTCTTGGAGGAAAGGCAGGATAAACCGAATGAATGAATGAATGAATGAATGAATGAATGAATGAATGGGTTCTACAGATGAAGAAAATCTCTTTCAAAAGTTTGAAGTTTCTGTACATCCTCACTTCCTAACACCTAAAGTATTAGTCCCATCCAGCTCAAACTACCTCACAGTATTAGCAGTCTTCAAACAGGATAGCAAAATTGGGGGGTCAGGGGTTGGCTCATATACCCTTCCTCTTTGCACATTTGACTACAGCAGGATCAGGAGAAAGTAGAGTTCCAGTGAGACTTAAATTTTAGAGAATGTTAGCTTTATTTATTAAAATACAGCAATACAAACTCATTGGTGGGTTTGTTAAGATACTTACAGTGATTTCACAATAGAAAAGAAGCTGAAATGGGGAAATATATGCATAAGTTTATTATCTTGATAATTGAAGAATACATAGACCATAGACTGGACATAAGAGCATCCTATCAACAGCTGAAACATGAAGTCTGACTTGATATATTGGTTAATAGTAATAAAACCAGTATATGGATAGGATAATATAAATTTATGGAAATGCAAAATTTATCTCAGATTGGGGCAAGTTGATGGGGGGTGGGGTGGGATTTACATGTCTCTATGATTCCCATTTTGTAGAAAGGATGGGAGATTTTTCAGTGAAGCCAGAAATCTATCTATACTTGCAGAAGGCAAGCTAAGAATACTAGTTTTATTATAACTGGTTTTATTATAAGCATATTTATGTTTTATTTCAGAATGCATAGATTTAAATACAGAGTATTAAGAAAAAAACAGCTTTATAATATGATGACACAAATCAATAGAGAATACTGTTGAGAACACTTTGTCAAAATTGCCCTAAGGCATTTATCTGGTGCATCAGTAGCTACTTAATGTTAAGTATTTAATAATTCACATGATTAAAAATTCCTAATTTCATTAAAGTTGGGGATTTACTCAGGCTGAGGGAAAGAGGTGTTACTAAACCACTTGAGGTTTTCTACTGTACACAGAAATGTCATTGCCAAAATATTTTTCTGCCAGGGTCCATCAAGTTCCTCCATCTACTAATTTCACCATACTAAAACCATTCTTTCAAACAGAAGCAGCAGCAGCAGAAGGTAAGACTCCATCAACAGTCCAGAAGATCAAGTTGCTGTGTTTTTAGCTTTCCCTGAATTGTTAGCAGCAACTCAACATAAGAACTACTCTTTAAGTTGAAGGAGTGGTACTTATTTTGCTGTTCTTCTAGCTCCTCTGTATTCTGTTTCCATTTTGTATGGTGTTTTTTAAATTGCATGCCTAAAGCCTGTGGTTTTTCAAATCAGTTAGGAGCACTATTGGCAGAAAAGTGAGATAAAAATGAATGAATGAGTCAATACATTTGTAGAATCAGTTCATTCAATAAATAAAACTGTCCCCTAATAAATTTAGACAATTACTGGACCCATAAAGCTTGCAAGTGAATAAAGCTGTGATGTCTACTTTTCCCTTTGTTCAGGAAAGAAACTGGAAAATGGCTGAAGGAAACTGATAGCAATAAATGCACAGATTCTGCATATATAGTTTCACATAAATAGCTTCTTACTACAAGTTAATCAAGAATTCTTATGAAGACCTAACTTTACCTTAATGTAGCTTTTCCATTAAACATGAACGCGATCTGCAAAGAACTGTCAACTCTGTTCCGAATTCTAGAGTATGTTGAACATTCACATCTTTCAAAATATGGTTTAATAACTTTAAATATTGAGGATCTGGCCTTTTTTTCTTACTGATTATTTGAACATAACAAATTGTACAGTTATGAAATCCAAGGCTTAAGGCCATGGATGTATTTCTAGAATTTATCTAACTCAGCCCCTAAATAAAGTATTTGAATGTGTTAGTTCAGCATTACCTACAACTTTTAAAACTAAGTCTTCAGCTGAGACTCCACTCCAAATGTCTACTTAAATGTATGTATTCACATACAATGGACAGTCTGAGAACAGGATTTGCTCACTCTGAATTATCCTTGAAAATAGAGCAAAAACCTCCTCCCCCAAACCCCACCCAGAGTGAGTATCAACAGAAATAGAACAGATTACTGTGACTGTAATATCCTGGTAAAAATCAGTTGAACATTTGCCATCCTCATGTGACATGACATTCAAATACTCTTTATTTGGTTTTAATAGGCTCATTGTTGTATGGGATTTCTTCCCAGTATTGAAGAAAGTTTTAAAGTATTGCTAGCTTTGAGCCTTTGGAATATATATTAATTTGCATTTATCTTTGTTGTGACAATCAGCTCCATCTCATTAGTAGCTGTGAAGAAGTGGAAAGTGGGAGTGAAATGTAGATCTTTTCTTTTTTAACACTGTAATAATTAGTAGCTGGTTATGAAACAGCTCACATCGACTGACTGCAGAACAGATAAATCTTTTAATAACAGGAGAAGAAACTGGTGCACATTAGCATATAAGCATATTTACATCAGAATAGCTTGTCAATATAGGAAGATGCGTATTACATTGAGTTGATATTACATTGGCCTTGCTATAGATGTAGTTGTAAAACTTCAGTAAAAGTTAGTTTGAAAATTTCAGGATAGAAGAATTGATCTCTGGGTGAAAGGAAGGATCATGTTTATTGGCTTAATTTCCCCGTTGAAATGACAACTGAAAAGTGCTTAGCATTAACTAAGCATTAACTTTTAGCCTGTTATTCAACATCTACATAAAACTGTTGGAGGTATATGGTGGTTGAGGGCTGGTACTATCAATATTCATTCATTCATTGGCGATCACTCGTAGCCAAGTAAGATTGTCTTCCATATCAATATTAACATGTATGGCTATATTAACATCCATATATTGCTTACTTGGCAGCCATGTATATTTATATTTATATTTATTTTTATTGTTTTTATTGTAATTGCTTCAACTGTTTTATGGTTTTTATTGTTGTAAGCTGCCCAGAGTCACTTGTTGAGATGGGTGGCTATAGAAATCGAATGAATGAATGAATGAATGAATGAATGAATGAATGAATGAATGAGCGAGCGAGCGAGCAAGCAAGCAAGCAAGCAAGCAAGCAAGCAAGCTGGCAAGCTGTACCTTGTAACCCCAAGCCAGATTGGAAATGCTGTTGCAATCTTGTCCCAGTGCCTGGAGCCTGTGTGAGTCTGGATGGGAGAGAACAGGCTTAAGTTGAACAGTGGGGAGACATGACTGTTGTTTATATATCAGAGTTCCTCTACACCCTGTGTTTTATCTCTGGATAGGATTACACTGCCCCTGAAAGTCCATGATTTGGGGGTCCTCCTACACTCACGGCTCCTAGTGGATCAGCAGGTAGAAACTGTAGCAAGAGGACTTTTGACTGGTATGGCAGTTGTGGGCTTACTTGGGGCATGAGGATCTAGCTAAAGTGGCTCACACCCTTATCACCACCCATTTAGACCAGGGGTTGGCAAACTACAGCCTGAGGACCAAATCCAGCCCGCCGCCTGTTTTTATATGGCCTGTGAGTGAATGGGTGGCAGATTGCCAGGCCTTAGCCTCAGCCAAGCTCCTGGGGCAAGGAGCGGGGACTGGGGGTGGGGTGTCCTGGGTGACAGTGACAGCCTATTAACAGCCTCCTTGTTGGCAGGCAGATGCAGTCCAAGGGCTGTTGTGTTCCTTGGCCTGCAGACTTGCCAGCCATGCCTGTGGAGGCAGAGGAGGGATGAGATCCAGCCCCTTTAGAGAAAAAGTTCGCCAACCCCTGATTTAGACTACTGCAATAAACTCTACATGGGGCTGCCTTAAAGACCAGCCAGGAAGCTTCAGGATGCAAAATGCAGTGGCCTGATGCTCATGGGTGGATACATATTGTACCTGTGCTGCAGGATCAGCACTGGCTTCCCATTAGCTTGTAGGTGCAATTTAAAGTGCTGGTTTTACCCCATAAAACCCTTTATAGCTTTTTACCAGGTTACCTGCGTCTCCCCACTTGCGTTGGCCTGGCCCCTTTGATCATGCTGGGAGAAGCAGCTGGTTGTTCCCATTTCTGGGAGGTCAGGGGGGTTGAAGTGTTATTTAGTGATAGAGCCACCCCTCTGGAATGGCTTCCCCTTGCAGGTTTGTCTGTTTCCAACATTATTTGACTTCTGGAAAAAGCTGAAAACAGAGCTTTTCTGGAGGGCTTTGCAGCTTGACATCATATATTGTTTGTGGGGGTTAAGCAAACATGATATACTTAAGAATATCTTATCAATACAATTAAAGTTTATTATGTTTGCTTATCTTTGAGAGCTTCTGAGAGTCTTATGATTGTGGCAGGATATAAATTTGATTAATAACAGATAAAATGAACTAATGTCTATATTCTATTCTTCATTAATAAAATGAGATTACTCACTTTCAGTTTTGAAGTCCATTTTTTTTCCTTCCTAGCATTTTTCCTGCATGTGCAGGATCTGCTTTTTTTTCTCCCCTGATCAACCAAATATTGATTCGTTGGTTGCAACAAGAGTTGACCGACCGGCTTGTCACCCGAGCCTGATGTTGTGGGCTGAGAGAGAGTGACTGACCCAAAATCACCCAGCCGGCTTTCATGGGTAAGGCGGGAATAGAACTCACAGTCTCCTGGTTCCTAGCCTGGAGCCTTAACTACTAGGCCAAACTGTCTCTCATCTTTGAAGTGTACATTTCCTTGTAAAACAGTTCAACATTCTCTATCAGCAACTGCATAAGACAGTAAATACCTCCTTGTTACTGACACCATGGAGAGTTATTTTTTTTCCTGGTTAAATATGAACTTTGAGTTTGCTTTGGTCAATATTTGTCAGATCAATATATTTTAATATTGACTTCAATGATGCCAGTTGTCTCTGTAGAGTCATTCTTTAACAATGTATGCTGTCCCAGTCGCTTTCCTTATATTTTATCTATTTTCATAGATTTGAAAGCAGATTATTTTTTGCAAATGCAAAAATGTTCCCTCTTTTGCTATGTCATGATCAAACCTGAGTTCAGCATTTGGACCTCTTGTTGATTTCAACAGAGCATTTGCTTACTTCTTCAATGGTAGAGAGTTAAGCAAGTGTACCTGTTAAAATGAATCAATTGCAAAGGACTAAATTTTGCTGGATCATGCACTCAGTTGCTCTGATTTAATTTATTATTTCCCCCCTGAAAAAAACTTTAATCTGTATTAAATGCTTTTGGTATCTCATTATACACTATTTTCTACCTTTCTTTCTAAAAGCACCATAAAATTAATATCTGCTTTATTATCTGTTTAAATGATGAGCTACCTCAAGTGTTAGACAATGGATTTGCACAACAGGCTTTGCTTTTGTTTTTATTCTCCTGCACAAGTTCCATGGGTGCTTCAGAGGATCGTGTAGATGTCCTGAGCAGATATACCTAAGGTTGGGGTATGGAGAGAGGGAGGCTAAAAGGGGAATTGGAAAGCTATTCCACTGACAATTTGCAAATGGATAGTTTTGGATACAACTTAATAAGTAAGTGAAGTGAGGCTTTTGGTTTAACTCATCCATTTGACATCATTTGAAAGTTTGCTTAAATACACTGTTTCCATTCAGTGTTGAGGAATACGCATAATCATCTGTCAACATGGGATGAGGTATCATCAGTATGCTGATGATACTCAATTGTATATCTCCATCCCGGGTGAGGTAAGTGATGCGGTGGCTGCCCTTTCTCAGTGCCTGAAGGCTGTGGGGGTCTGGATGGGGAACAACAGGCTTCAGCTGAACCCTGGCAAGATGGAGTGGCTGTGGATTGATGGCGCCTCTGGATCCAGGGAGTTGTCATCCTTAGATCTGGATGGGGTGGCACTACCCCATTCAGACTCAGTGCGGAACCTGGGGGTTCTCCTGGACTCACGACCCCTGCTCGAAGAGCAGGTGGCAGCTGTGGCCAGAGGAGCCTTTGCACAACTTCATGTTGTGCGCCAGCTACGCCCATTCCTGGATCGGGATGCCCTCCATACAGTCACTCATGCCCTTGTCATCTCCCATATAGACTATTGCAATGCGCTTTACATGGGGCTACCCTTGAAGAGTATCTGGAAGCTTCAGCTGGTCCAGAATGTGGCTGCGCGCGCAGTTATTGGTGCCCCAAGTTCAGCACATGTGACACCTCTGCTGCGTGAGATGCATTGGGTGCCAGTTTGCTTCCGGGTCGAATTCAAGGTGTTGGTTATCACCTTTAAAGCCCTACATGGCATGGGACCAGCTTACCTGAGGGACCGTCTCATCCCCAGAACATCGACCCGCCCCACCTGGTCATGCAGAGAGGGCATGCTACGCACCCCGTTGGTAAGGGAATTTCACTTGGCGGGGTCCAGGAGGTGGGCCTTCTCTGCAGTGGCACCCACCCTTTGGAGCATTCTGCCTCTGAAGGTGAGGCAGGCCCCCATACTCCTGACCTTACGGGAACAATTGAAGACCTGGCTCTGCCACCTCGCCTGCGATGGGAAGGCTAACAGCTCCTCTTGGGGTTGGCTTGTGCCGTAGAGCTCTTTTAAATATGACCTCATTGCCTCTTGGATTTTATATTTATATGTAATTTATTTTTTCTTAGGCTTCTTATATGGTATTTTATATGTTTTAATTGCTGACTTTGTTGTAAACCACCCAGAGTCCCCTTTTTGGGGGGAGATGGACAGTGATAGAAGTTGGATAAATAAATAAAATAATAAAATAATAAAATAATAATAAAATAAAATAAAATAAAAAAATAAAATAATAAAATAAAATAAAATAAAATAAAATAAAATAAAATAAAATAAAATAAAAAAAAATAAAAAAAAAAATAAATAAAATAAAATAAAATAAAATAAAATAAAATAAAATAATAAAATAAAATAAAATAAAATAAAATAAAATAAAATAAAATAAAATAAAATAAAATAAAATAATAAAATAATAAAATAATCTGTCAGGAAAAACTGGCAAAAGACCACGCTGAGCCGGAATTGCAGCTCTAGTTTACTTTATTGATCCTACCAGATACAGAATCTTTCCAGACTAAAGGTACCCTAACTGATCTAAGGGGAAAAATACTCCTGGGACTCTTTCTTCTTCGGCCTGTTTAGGCTTTCAGCGCTGTGAGAACACTTATCTCCCTGATGGAATGTGTCCCCACCCTTGTTCTGCTCTGAGATCCATCACATAATCCTAGGCTGACAATTGCAATGATTTTATTAAGAATACAGTTGAAATTGAGAGCTGAATCACATTCTACCTTGTGGATTATTTTCCCGATCCATTTTTGTTGCTGTTGTTGCTATACTTGGGAAATAGTGACTAAATAGGGTATTTTTATTCAAGCCTATATGTTCTTATTTGGCAGTAAGTGCTTCTTGATTCTAAGAACAGCATACTGTATATACATGCATTCATACTTATTTATTTATTTATTTTATATCCCGCCTTTATTATTTTTATAAATAACTCAAGGTGGCAAACATACCTCATACTCCTTCCTCCTCCTATTTTCCCCACAACAGCAGACCTGTGAGGTGAGTTTGGCTGAGAGAGAGGGACTGGCCCAAGGTCACCCAGCCGGCTTTCATGCTTAAGGCGGAACTAGAACTCTCAGTCTCCTGGTTTGCCATTGGCTCCTTCCTAGGGCTGAGAGACAGGGACTGGCCCAAGGTCACCCAGCCAGCTTTCATGCCTAAGGCGGGACTAGAACTCTCAGTCTCCTAGTTTCTAGCCCATTGCCTTAACCACTAGACCAAACTGGCTGTCTTATCCTGTTAATTTATTCTGTTAATTTATCCTTAATTTATCCTGTTAATCCCTTTTGTGATAAGCATTGTTACGCAGAGAACAGAAAAAGAGTGAGAAATATTAACCACAAAAATGGAAACATCCTTCTCACAATTGTCTTTTACAATCTTAACTGTTCCTTGCTTCCTTGGGCTATGTTCTTTGCAACTATTGTTTTCTCTGTATACACTTTATACAATAGCTTTTTCTCATCCTTGGTTTTTGTTTTTGTTTTCCTCATCCCCCACCTCTTTCTCTTCATTCTTCCCTCAAGCATCCTTCCCATACCAGAACTCCTCACTCTTTTATGGCATGTTTTAACATACTTCTTTTGTTCTATGCACTTTGTACATTGTCTTGCCTTATGTTTACTTTCCATTAATTCTGTTAGAAAACTAATCTATTTTCTAATACTTTTCATACAGAACTCATATTTTCTCTTCCTGTAACCAGTCTACTTGAACTCTAGTTTCTTTCACTTCTT
The DNA here is from genome assembly GCA_023362775.1 of Charina bottae. Lineage (NCBI taxonomy): Eukaryota > Metazoa > Chordata > Lepidosauria > Squamata > Charinaidae > Charina > Charina bottae. Next base: position 12,919,335 of record JALMGJ010000001.1, read on the forward strand.
TCACTTCTTTCCTTCTATTTTCCCTCAAGGTCCACTCTTGTCACTACTAAGAAACGGCCTGTCTCACATTTAAACCTTTCAGTAGCCTTGTATCTTTCACTAATTCTCTGAATCTTTCATCATAAACAACCCAATCAATCATACTTTTTTATTTATATTCAGTACCAACAAATCCCCATTCTCAATCATTCTGAATGGCCCAATAACTTTTTCCATATACTCTCCCACCCATCCTTTCATGTCAATTAGCAGAACATCCCCCTCCAGATAGCACAGTTTTCCCAAAACTTATTTCTGGTTCTTCTGTTATCACCATTCACTGAAACCTAACATGCAACTATCACTAAGATATGGATTCCTACCTTCATTCATAAGCGATCACTCACTCGTAGCCGAGTAAGATTGTCTTCCAAAGGTAAAATTTTAACAGTGGATCCGTAAGTGGCTATAAAGGCCAATTCTGGATCCGCACAACCTCCCACAATGAGGGCATAGGTTTCCGGGTGGGAGACGGTCATGATGAGGGTTTGCCTGACATGCCTTCCTTTTAGCTCTTTTCTCCCTTTCACCCTGTACTCATGCTTCTTCAAAGTCCATAGCGCCATTAATAAAGGATGACCTCCAATTGAAACGCTCATGAGTTAGGGCTTCCCAGTTCTCAATGCTGATATTACATTTTTTTAAATTAGCTTTGAGAGTATCTTTGAATCTCATTTGCTGTCCACCAATATTCCGTTTTCCATTCTTAAGTTGGGAGTAAAGTAGCTGCTTTGGAAGACGATGGTCAGGCATTCGAACAACATGGCCGGTCCAGCGAAGTTGATGTTGGATGATCATTGTTTCAATGCTGGTGGTTTTCGCTTCTTCTAATACGCTAACATTAGTCCGCCTATCTTCCCAAGTAATTTGCAGAATTTTTCGGAGGCAGCGTTGATGGAATCTTTCAAGAAGTTGGAGGTGGCGTTTGTAGAGGGTCCATGTTTCACAGGCGTACAGAAGGGTTGGTAGTACAATGGCTTTGTAAACAAGCATTTTGGTCTCCCTGCAAATGTCCCGATCCTCAAACACTCTACGCTTCATTCGGGAGAAAGCTACACTCGCAGAGCTCAGGCGATGCTGAATTTCAGCGTCGATGGGGGCAGGACTGTAAAATCCGGAAGCTCCTAGTCATGGATCAGCACATGGGCAGTGGATACGGATTCAGTCGCCCTGACTCAAGGATTGAGGCAGTTGAGTAGTTCGGCAGCTGTATCCACGACTGAGCAGCCCTATTTAGGATCCACTCTGCTCACCCCATATGGGGAGGGGGCTAGAAAAGGTGCCCTAAACATAGTCTGCCTCATTTTCTCCCTGACTGGATTACCGCAACCAGTGGGGTCACCATCTACCAGTCGTAAAAAACACATGAATTTTGGAACATGGAATATACGGACACTGCAAGACAATATGGATAGTGAATGACCTGAACGTAGGACTGCCATTATTGCAAGGGAGCTGAGACGTTTTAATATTGATATAGCAGCACTCCAAGAAACTCGAAGAGCAGGAGAAGGACAGTTGAAGGAAGAAAAAGGAGGTTATACCTTCTTTTGGAAAGGACTGCCTGAACAAGAACGACGAATACATGGGGTAGGCTTTGCTATCAAAAACGACCTTGTGAAGCTCTTGTCAGAAGTTCCCACTGGGATTAACGAACGACTCTCAACTCTCCGAATAAAACTCGCCAAAAACCAACAGGCAACTATCCTAAGTGCTTACGCAGCAACACTAGATGCAGATGAGGATATCAAGGAAAATTTTTATACCCAGCTGGACACCATCTTATCAGAGATACCAAAGGAGGATAAAATTATCCTCCTGGGCGATTTCAATGCAAGAGTTGGACGTGACTTTGATTTGTGGCCAGGGATCATTGGGAAAGAAGGAGTTGACAACAGCAACATGAATGGAATCTTACTTCTGACTAAATGTGCAGAGCATAACCTTGTCATTACTAACACACTCTTTCGCCAGAAAAATAAATTTAAAACATCTTGGAAGCACCCACGGTCAAAGCACTGGCATCTTTTAGATTATGTAATTGTCCGTGCTAGAGATCGCCGTGATGTACTTCTCACCAGAGCCATGACGAGTGCCAATGACTGCTGGACAGACCATCGATTAATTCGATCCACAATGGCCATAAAGATTGTCCCTCATCGTAGGCTCCAAGGAAGAAAACCAAGGCGTAAAATGAATACACTGGCCCTTCAAGATTCTATTAAATGAGCTTGCTTTCAATCAACTCTCAAGGAACATCTGCCTATGGAACTTCCTGAAAATGTTGAGGAACACTGGGTTAAATTGAAGACTTCTATTATTTCAGCCTGTGAACAAACTATCAGATACCAAACTAAGAGACATCAGGACTGGTTTGATGAGAACGATAGTGAGATTGAACATATTATTGACAAGAAAAGGAAAGCCTTCCGGATATGGCAAAAAGATATTAACTGTGCCGTTAAGAAAAAAATCTACGCCAGTGCAAAGGCAGAAGTCCAAAGAACTAGAGAACTTAAGAACATATGGTGGATAAAAAAAGCCCAAGAAACCCAACATTTTGCAGATGCTCATGATGCACGGGGCTTTTTTAATGCCATAAAGGCCATCTATGGACCAACAAACCATGGTACAAATCCCTTACGCTCAGTAGATGGTGCTAAACTTCTAAAGAACAAAGAGTCTATTGCACTGTGCTGGAAAGAGCATTACTACAATCTCCTTAATCGTCACTCTACTGTGGCTGATGAAGTCTTCTTGCAAATCCCGCAAAAACAAATAAGAGATGAGCTTGCAGTACCCCCTACTTTGGAGGAATTCAGTAAAGCCACTAAACAAATGAAAAATAACAAAGCTAGTGGACCTGATGGGATTCCTGCTGAAGTCTTTAAAGAAGGTGGGCCTGAACTTACACAACAACTTCATAAGCTCATCGAAAAAATCTGGATGAGGGAGGAGATTCCAGCAGACTTTAGGGATGCCATAATTATCACTCTCTTTAAAAAGGGTGATAGAACAGACTGTGGAAACTATCGAGGCATCTCCCTTCTAGCCACAGCAGGCAAAATCCTGGCAAAGATCATCGCAAACCGTCTCCTATCTGTATCAGAAGACATCCTCCCTGAAACGCAAAATGGCTTCCGCCCTTCCAGGGGAACAGTGGATATGATCTTCACTGCACGACAGCTTCAAGAAAAATGCAAGGAGCAAAACCGCCCTCTGTACATGGTGTTTATTGATCTGACTAAAGCTTTTGATACTGTAAATCGTACTGCTCTCTGGACCATCCTTCTGAAAATCGGATGCCCTGATAAATTTGTGAACATCTTGCGGCTACTCCATGACGACATGATGGCAACAATCCTGAATAACAATGGCTCTCAAAGCGATCCATTTAAAGTGGAATCCGGCGTTAAACAGGGATGTGTTATTGCTCCAACCTTATTTGCTATCTTCATCGCTATGATTATACACCTTGTTGAAGAGAAACTTCCTACTGTAGAAATTATATATCGAACAGATGGAAAGCTTTTTAATCTTAGTAGGCTGAAAGCAAAAAATAAGGTAACTACAACTTCTGTTATAGAACTTCAATATGCTGATGATAACGTAGTCTGTGCACACTCCGAAGAAGATCTTCAAACTATCCTAAACATCTTTGCAGAAGCATTCATAAGCATACTAGTCTAGATGTAAGCAGTTCATACTTTCTGACATACAATTTTGCTATTTCATTCACAAATTAAACCTACTTCTTCTCTTCCCTGAAAATATTCATCACATCCAATCCATAACATCAGACCACCTTTCTTAATTCTTTCATCACATCCAATCCATAACATCAGACCACTCACATTTCTTAATTCTTTCACTTTTCTCTTAACTTCAGGGACACACAACATATTTTTATTAATTTTATTTCATGTGTTAGTTCGCACCATTACCATTTACTCCTCTTACATTCCAAGTCACAACCTTCCCTCGGCCATGGTCATCACTACACAGACTAATAGATGGGATAACCATAGTTTTGGTTCATCAAAGTTTTCACATAACACTTTCTAATAATATAGAGAAGAGGTAGCCTAGGTTACCAGCCTTAGTCACACTGGTGCTATATGGAGGATTCCCTCCTAACAATAAGGGAATATCAGTCCCTTTGGTCTCATTTTGGACAGTATGCTATAACTGAAACCAAAACTCAGTTTTATCCCAAGCATGCCAAGACATTCTATGCAAGCTAGGGTCTCTAATCTAGGGACTACTTTGCAAGTCAAGCTACTGTTGCCCACATCCCACCAGCTAGGAGAGTTATGTAGTGTATTGACTTCCATTCAGATATTCTGCTTCTGAGTACATATGTATAACTTAAACTGTCTGGTAAAGACTCTCTGACAAGTGAGGTTAAGCAGTGGCTACAATGGAGAGGGATTATGGAGAAATGTGAATGCCTCTAACACAGAGCTTTCCAAACTGTGTGTCGGGACATGTTAGTGTGTCGGCTGCAGTGTCTGGGTGTGTCGCAGCTGCTGCTGCCTCCGAGCCCTGCCAGGATTCCACGCAGGTCCTAGTAACTGCCTTGTGCCTTGCTGCCTCCAAACCTGCTGTGATTCCGCACAGGTCCTAGTGCCTGCCTTGTGCCTTGCTGCCTCCAAACCTGCTGTGATTCCGCACAGGTCCTAGTGCCTGCCTTGTGCCCTGCTGTAAGAGTGTGTCGCGAAGTGATGCATGTCTAAAAAGTGTGTCATCAACATGAAAAGTTTGGAAAGCTCCGCTCTAACAGATAAAAGAGGTAGTAAATGAAACCTCAGCTCTGGGGAAGAAGTAAGAATAAGGAAGAGACTCAAAAGAACTCCGTCGTGATTCTGCATGTTATAAGAGAGAGAGAGAGAGAGTTTCTGTCAGGCTTTCAAGATTCTGCCATTATACCCTACAACCATAAAATAGCCGTTGAGGAGTCTATTTTCTGACCTGGCCTACCTCAAAGGGCTGAGACCATCTCAATTAAGGCCTCCCTTTCTGGAATGCCCTCCTGGTGTCTTCTCAGCACAAGGCTAACACATCTTCTTTCAAGCAATTTAATAGTTTTATTTTAAGTGCCCGAAGTATATTGCGACAGTGGCGTTAACACATTTTTTTTATTTTCATATTTTTTTCTCCTGCTCTATTTGCATAATCTAATTGATTTATTGGATTATGGCAGCTTTTGTCTGACCATGTTATTGTTTTAAATCCTGTTGTAATCTATCCAGAGAAGTCCTGGTATTGACAGATTAAAAAAAATAAACAAATAAATATATGAGCCAAATAATACCATTAGGAGATTATATGGTGACTTCCCTGTCATGCTAAATATCTCATCACATCATATGAAATTCAGCTGAAAGTGAGCTTTACCCCCTGATGTGGGAATAGAGCCTCTCAAAAGCTCCTACAAAACTAGAACTATTTTTGGCTCTATTTCCATTGCTGATGTTTGGCTTCCTTCTTCAGGCTTCTTCATTACTCCTCTGAAATTTGAGAGAATTGTGTTGACAGTGAAAAATATCCCTGCATAATACAGTGCTTCACTGCAATACATTACACTGAATTGGGGATATGCATGTATTATGTAAAGCAATGGAAGGAAAGAAAGGGAATGCAAGGAATAATACTACAGTGATTGCAACAGAATTGCAGGTGTTTTCAAACAAATTTGTGATTGGTGGCCTTGTGGTTGGATAAAATGGTCTTGGCAAGGCTTTTTTTTTTTTGGTCTGCCTACAAAAAGGAAAAATCTCTGTATATGTTTGTGAGATAGCAAGAGATTGACAAAGTTTGGAGTGCAGTTAAAAGTGAGGGCTGAAATCTCTCAGAAAGGTTGCTGCATAGCAGCTGGCATCACAATAATCCTGAAGAAAGGAATCTGGGATTAAATGATGAGAGTTTGAGATTTAGTAGAAGGTAAAATTGTCTGTACTACTAGAATATCCCCCTTTTCAAATAAGATTATTAAAAGATTTAAGCACTCCTCAAGAAGTAAAATTAAATTTCAAAGAAGTATTTAATGGGACCAGGTAAATGCTAAGGAGGGGAGAGGGTATATTTAATTTTATCTAGATTTTCTGACATGTAATTTTAAAGACTTAATATTATTCCATGTACTCAAGGACTTAACTTTTCCACCACTGTGCAGCATTTAGTAGAACCACTGATATCTCTAGATCAGCCTTTCTCAAATTTTGACCCTGGAGGAACCCTTGAAATATTTTTCAGGCCTCGGGGAACCCCTGCACATTCAGGCTCAAATATAGGCCAGAAGTTACAAAATTATGATATTCGTTTCATGTGTAGGCCTGTATATATGCACTAACAGTGTTCTTAAACTGAAAATAAAGAATGAAACTTACCTCTTTAATGTGAAGTTGCCTGAATTTGAAATAATGTTTTAAATAGATTGTGACCTCCCAGGGAACCCCTAGTGACCTCTCACGGAACCCTAGGATTCCACGGAACCTTGGTTGAGAAACCCTGCTCTAGATGCAGATTGCTGGCATTGCTAAGCAGAATTTCCCTCTCTAAATTCTCTATTATATGTTATGGGGACCATGTGACAAAGAGGACATAATCCTCTATTTGAAGAGGTTCTCTGTTTGAAGGGATGTTCATTCAGGGTCATATTGTTCTCTGAGCAGCTGAAAGATGCTGCTGCAGTTCACCAACTCAGGGAATAGAATCAAACCACAGCACTCTTGTAATCAGACCAGAATCAAATTCAGCAAGTCTTGCAAAGAAGTAAGTTAAGGCCTGGAGCTGAGGATGAAATCAAGGAATCAAACTGGGGCCAAAGAACTGAAAGTCCAACTTCAAGAGTCAAAATAGCAAAGCAGATTCAAGCATCAAGAGTAATTAGAATAGCAGTAAAGAATATATGAGCCAAGTAGTCAAGTTAGCTAGAGCAGATTATGACTTGGTTTCAGTCACTGACTGCATCTCAATTAGAAACTTTTAACATCAGAACTTTGCTGCCCACTCATCTTTCTTAACTGTTTCTCAGAGAAAAGACAATATTTTAGTGTTTCAAGAAATTTATTTATAATTCACTCACGTGAAAGCTGTGACATTGATCCTCTACACATAGATGTCAATAATCTCAAAGACTCAGGGGAGTCCCTGATGCTTCCTCTAGCTCAGATGCAGGCTGAGCTAAGCTAATGTTTTCCTTATCAGCTGCTCACAGTTCATAAGGTTATACCTCCTAAGTTCTTCCCCTTTTGATGAGGAATGGACGGATTGAGCTATGGCACATACAGTATTTAAAGAAAAAGAATCATAAGGGATCAGAGGACAGAGAAATTGCAGGGGTGATGACAGCTAAAATTTTATAACCGCTGAAGGTCTTCAGAATTATATAGGAATATTTTTTTAAAATAGATTTTGGGATGGATCCCCCAACAAATTAAAAAAAAAGTCTTGGATGAGAAGCATCAAAATTCATTTTCACATCAACAACACAAGCAGAAGGTTATTCTCATGCACAAATCTTTCTTAATGCATCAAGGCAGCAAAATATTAAATATTCCAGTCAAGTTTAATAATGCCCATCTATTCAGAATAAAAGTTAAAAAAAATACCCTTTGGTAAATAAATGCTCACCTGAGCATTTATTTCTAAATGTGTGGGCTTAAGAGGGCAAACAAGAATGCAGAAACATGTGATGGTTTCTCAAAGGATCTTTTCTGCATTATTTTGTATTATCCAGTGCCCTGGCATCTTTTCTTTAGATCTACCTAATATAAGTCTATGAAGGTTCTCAGTCATCCAGGTGGAATTGTCTGTAGCTTGAATCATGTCAACTGGATTTCTATTTTCTCAGTGGAAACGTTTCGCTCCTTATCCAAGGAGCTTCTTCAGTCTGGAAGAATAAGGATAAGGAGCGAAACGTTTCCACTGAGAAAATAGAAATCCAGTTGACATGATTCAAGCTACAGATCTACCTAATATAACTTTTTCAGGGAGCCAGTTTGGTGTAGTGGTTAAAGACATCAGGCTAGAAACCGGGAGACTGTGAGTTCTAGTCCCGCCTTAGGCACAAAGCCAGCTGGGTGGCCTTGGGCCAGTCACTCTGTCTCAGCCCTGGGAAGAAGGCAATGGCAAACCATTTTTGAAAATCTTGCCAAGAAAACTGCAGGGACTTTTCCGGGCAGTCACCAGGAATCAACACTGACTCGAAGCATTAAAGAAAAATACAACTTTTTTGTACATGAAATGACTGTACTTTAGTTTCTTCTAGTTCTTTTTATTTAAGCATCTTACATTTTTGGTTACTTGATCTGGATTCATAATCAGACAAGGTAGAATTATGTGAATATGTATTTACTGTTACAAAGAAATGACAGATATCTTTAAATTCTTATATATTTCTTGTGTCTAGCTCTTAGAAGAATTATAGCTTCTATATTCACCAACCTTTCAGCAGCTATATGTGCCAACCTATGCCTTTGTTATGCCTTATGGAATGGAGAGGTTGGTAAGAAATAATAAGCCAAAAAAACTGAAGGCATGAGATAAGAGAAGGAAAGGAAATATGGATAAATCTAGATTATCTCACCATACTTTTCCCTAGCGCTGCAAACAATCTTTGCATCTACCATGTTTATATACTGCTTCATACTTTACCTTTCATTCTTTGAATTTCTCACCTCTTTCTAAGGATTTAATTAACTCCATTCATTCTTGACCTTCCATTGTTCTTGTTTAACCACACAAATTTCTTAAATGCCCAATTCCACCATACACAAATTACTTCTATATTTCTCCTGACATACCCAACTCTCACTTTGGCATAATAAAAGAGGCAAAAGCATGCTGTTATACAGCATTCAGTCATTCTTTTCTTTTGACACTCATTCATTCCTCATGACAGACACATACTTTATACTAGTATTTGCATGACAAAATTTCTCCATCCATTTCCGCATCTTCAGTAAACATTAGACAAATCCATCTATTTGTTCTAGTTTTTCCACTATTTATATATAACCATAATTCATTCATTTTTTTTCCTATTAATCACAACTACCTTGGTGTTTGATACAATAATTTTCAGTTCCAGACTCTTTGTTGCATCATAAATTTATATAACATTCACTGCAAATTAGCAAACAATATGGCATCAACTACATAAAAATATACATGTATGTTAACATTCTCAACCCATCTGCTCTCCGTGATCTCAGCAAAACCCTCCCAGTTCCCAAAACTTCCACTGGATTTATTTGACTACATAAATGACAACAGATTAAGAGCACTGTTGCTAAAGTCTTCAGTTCTCCTCCATCTATCAAGAGTGTCTCTTTCCTTATTCTGTCCTGATCAGAATAATATAAATTTAGAATCTGGTATAGGAATGGGAAGAAGGGGCATGGTGGCTCAGTGGGTAAGACGCCAGGCTTGTCGAAGATTGCAAGTTCAGAGGTTCGAATCCCTAGCCCCGCGTGATGGAGTGAGCTCCCGCAGTAGCCCCAGCTCTTGCCAACCTAGCAATTCGAAAGCATGCAAATACAAGTAGATGAATAGGTACCACTTTGGTGGGTAGGTAACAGCGTTCCACGTGTGTCATGCCGGCCACATGACTGTGGAAGCATCTTCGGACAACGCTGGCTCTTCGGTTAACAAACGGAGATGAGCACCGGCCCCTAGAGTCGGACACGACTGCACAAATGTTCAGGGGGAACCTTTACCTTTTTTATAGGAATGGGAATTTCATTACATTTCTACCTGGGTGTTATATTAAAAGTACTGTACATGCTGTTAGCTTCAGTGTCCTCAGAATCCATCTTCCTCTTTTGCTACTTCTTTGTAACTTAGACTTCATCATTTACCTTGATGTCCACAATTAGGGAGGAATGAATAGTATGCTCTCACCCTGAAAAGGAATCAGGGACAAGAGACTATCAAATATTAATTTCCCTTGTTGTTTGCAGGAGGCAAATCCCCCCATTCCCAGGTCTGATATTTCCCTCAACACCTGCCAGCCAGCCCCAGTGCTCAAGGGACAAAGCAGATAGCAGTTGCTTTAGTGATATGAAGAGCAAAGGTCCACTTGGGATTGTTCTCATTCTCCTGCATGCCTCTCCGAAATTAATAGTGCCTGCTTTTCTGACACTAATAGTGCCTCCTTCTGGCTTGTATTGTATGGTTGAATTATACTGGCATTTTCTAGAGAGAATAATGTGAATCATAGTTCATCTCTACCAACCTAGCTTGCTTAAGGTTCTGACCTTATATCCTTTGTCTCACACTTGAATGCTAAGAAGAAGGCTCTTTCCTATTCAGGGAGAAGATTATAAATCATCCCGTTCTGAACTAAGGTAAGCGTTTCTCCCTTAGGAACCAGGAAGGCCATTGTGTGAGAAAAAATTATGAGGAGAATCTCTTACAGTAGGTGAGCTGGCCATATTCAGTTGATCTGCAGAGATTTCTAAAGCTGCCCTCTAGATATATGTGGATTCCAAATCCTGAAGTGTATTGGGCTTATTTCAAGTAGATTGGCATGTTTCTGAAATTGAGTTGATGGTTTAATCTTCTTTGTCCTAATTTAACATCTGCAGTGCTGCACTTCTGAACTGTTGCTATAAAGGTTTGGGGTGCAGCAAGAGTGTGAAACAAATTTTGTCAGTAACTAAGCCATGGCTGTAGCCAAAATCACGTTTCCCCCCAACTTTGCTCATACCCCAGAACATCTTTTTTTCAGAAGCCAGGCTTGACTTCCCATCATTCCTCTTGTAATCACTTCCAAATTTATTGCAAAGCCATTCATTAACTTGCCTTTAAAGCATGTTCATAAGCTTCACACTGGGCTATATAATCATCTTTCCCAACTCAGTTCTAAAATTTGTCACTGATCTTTAAATCTCCAAATAGCTTCAGAGTCGGGCATTTCAGAAAATGGCTTCACTATTATGAATTTGCCTGATCGTTAACTGTTAGCTGCCTGTTAGGTAAACAGGTTAAAGTGCTGTTTTGCCATTGGTGTCTGGGAGTTGGTAGGTTAATGGCCGTTTATTGAAGACGTGCCTGGCAGAGGTCTAGAGTTCTCAGAAGGTAGGTCTGAAAAGGCTGGTGCCACTGTTCTCCGCAAATAGAACAAGGCTGACAGTTCATGCTTTTCAGCTGAAACAGATGGCTGCTAGGATGAACTATGAATATTTTCACTCTTTGGATGCACCCCTTGGGCTGAATAGAAGCTAATTCAGACAGTACAGCATCCAGTTCACAAAGGAAACACACCAAGAAGACTCTGATAATGACATAATTGACAAAAAAAACCCCCCCCAATATTACATTTAGTTTATATTGCATTGGGTAAGCTATTTTTTATATATATAATATATGCTAACATTAATCTACACTTATTAAAAAAACAATGTTTTGTTTTCTTAGATTTTAGTTTGAATGAATGATAGGAAAAACATCCATCTTGTCCTTAATAAGAGGGTAATTAGCTTAAAGGAATAAAAACAGCATTTGGTATTGATTTCTGTTATTTCTGAAGCTAGGTTGACAAAGAGGAATAGCAATATTTGGAAAACTGCAAGAAGTTATGTGACAGGATGAAAAGACCGATGGCGATTTAAATTAATATATTTGATTTTGAAAACCTACCGGTTGGTTGAGAGCATATCCAGCATAGCATTAATTATCTGATTGACCTGGAAAACATCTAATAATAAAAGGTTTGGATACATGGAAATGGCTTTTTCATTGGATTAAAAAGCTATGAGATAATGTGTTTTACAGTGATTTTTGTTGCTCCTGAGGATAGCTCTCACAAGATGATGCTGAGAACATTTTACCTCTACATATAGAATCTGGTTTATGAGATTACTCAGTGTTGCATCTTGTCTTCCATCTTTTTCATTAATGTACATTAAAATGCTGAAAAAAGATCATCAGGAGAACTGGGATAAATTATGCTCTCCTTTTCCCCATCTGATTCCAGAGATGCAGTATGCATTTTATATCAGAGTATTAAATCAGTGTTTTGGATCACTGAAGGATTGGCTATAGGTTCATTAAATAAAGCTTAAAGCAGAAAAGGTGAAAGTGCTGTCAGTTTTGGGAGGAAGGTTGATCTGCAGAAGTCTATGCAAACTTCTGTTGGTGGGGAGGATCTCAGTGATAGTGATGAATAATCACCTCCCCCAACTTATATTGGAATGGCTCAGGAATAAGACAAGCCATTTCCCATGGTGAGAAGAAAAGGAGAAAAGAACATGACTTTGATATAAAGTCCACCTGATTGTATATCTTTTCCAAAACCCACAGTGGCACAGGTTCCAATCTAATGTTAATTAATATTTTCATATTCATGAAATGGGGAAGACGATGTAGCTGACATAGAAATGGATTCCACACTATTTAAGAAAAATCAGTATCAAGTCAAACAACATGCCATAAGCCTCAATCTAGTGTCCTTTAAAAAAAATCAGTATCAATTTTGATGTACAGTATAGTCGAAGGCTTTCACGGCCGGAATCCGATGGCTGTTGTGGGTTTTCCGGGCTGTGTGGCCGTGTTCTGGCAGTTTTGGTTCCTAACGTTTCGCCAGTCGCTGTGGCTGGCATCTTCAGAGGACAGGAGCACAGCTCCTATATCAATTTTATTAATAGTCTATAGACCTTAAAGTGTATTATCTAGAAGATTTTTCCCTTAAGAGTCTTCACACATTTAAGAAGGTAGGAAGACTGTTCTAACCAAGAAACTGCTAAACTTTCTTTGCCAATCTTCCCCAACCAGAGACCCTCCAGTTGCATTGAAACTACAACTTCAACAATTTCCATCTAGGGACTTCTTGGGAAGAAACTGTGAACTGAAGACTGCTCCGCTAAAAGCAGAGCCAATGACCATGGCAGAATGAAGAGGTGGCGAGTAGACCCGCTCTTCATAATTCCTTTCCGGACAAGGAGAGGACTTGAGATCCCCCATAAGTGCTCCATACAGTTGCTCCTCATGGGGAGACCACAAGACAGTGGTCTCTGGCAGGTTTAGAGCTCTGGGAGACAAGGGAATAGTCATCTTGCTCAAACCATGGTCGGCACCTTCAAAAGGACACTGGGTTCGCATACTTCCTTTTCTAATCATTTTCAGAATTGCTTGTTAACTGCTTTTTAGCCATTAGGAACCTTTGGATCAACAAGTCTGAAAACACCAGGTGAGCTTCCTTCAATCCTTGGCAAAAGAAGTTTTAAATATAAGTTTCTAATCACAAAAGGGTGATTAGAACTTTGATTTTGGAAAGTTACAAATGGACTAAGGGTCCAGATGGATTTGAAATAAGATTTTGGAAAATGCTTTTGTTTTGAATTATTTAAAAAACACACAATAGGGTGAGACTTTGAAGGTTTGACATTAGAGGGAACCAGAAGGAACTAAAGATTACAATTAAGGAGAACACTTAAATTTGACTTACTAATGCAGAATGAAGCAAAATATTTTAACACTGGACATATTGAAGGATATTTTTGAACAATGGACCCAGAAGTTAATTTTAAGAGTGTCTGCCTCTGTAGATAGACTGTTTAAAAGATGTTATGCAAGAGGAACAAGTTTTACCTGACAAGATTGAGACTGATCTGAAAGTGGATTTAAACATGACAGGCTACAAGAATGATATGGAAAAAGTTGCTACACTAGACATATAAAAGAACTAACCCATCCAATTTTCATGGCATGATTGAAAGTGGTTGGCCATTGCCTTCTTCTAGGATATATTTTAAACTTCCCAGTCTAGCCTACAGCCTTGGATTTTCTTGATAGCCTCCCATCCTAACTTGGCACGATACTATTCAGCTTTTCAAGATCAAAGTCAGCTGGGTGCTACCACCTAGCTAGGATGATTAAAAAGATTGAAATGTCATACCAAGTCCTTCTTATGTTACCTGTTCTCTCATGAGCTAACTCATCTTTCTTAATTCCTTTTGAGATCCCTTTTGTACTTAGGAAGGAGAATTGTGACATCGGATTGGCAGGAGGTGGTAGGACATTTTTAGTCCAGAAAAAAACAACACAGCTCATTTAGGTGGTAGAGGGCAACTTAGGGGGCTAGAAGAAGCAATGAAGAGCAACCTCATTAACTTGCTTTCTAATAAGCGTTTTTAAAGTTTTTCTTACTGTTCAATCTTTGGAAAACCTCAGTGTCTCAAAGGAGGAGGAGGAGCCTGGAATTTTAAATATGAATCTAATCATATGAAAAGACCCAGATCAAGAATGCAACTTTAAAAAATAGATAAATTTGTCTACAGTCAAAAATGCTCGCTGCTCATTTCTTTCTCACTGCTACAAATATTTCTTCTCATTTGTAACTCCTGTTCTCTCTCCCTTTTCCCTTCAGCAGGCTTTCTTGCTTCAAAGCTACCTCCCTGCCTGCCCTACTTTATGACTCAACCTGTGCCTGTAATCTCATCCTCTTCTATGCTTATCATTTGTCCTGTCAATTCAATTGGCTGCCTTGAGATACAGCATCATCCAAGCTGTTCTTTCTCTCTGTCTCAGCTGCTCCAAAGCCTAATGCCCTGCAGATACGTTGGATATGAACTCCTGGAATTCCAATCAGAAATGGCTATGGATGATAGGAAACACTGAATTGGGGAAGGAAGGCCGGTGTCACAATTCTGGGGAATATTAATATAGCACATGTGGGAGAAAGGCACATGGAAAGGACTTTCAAACTATGTGGAGAAAGCAACCATTAGACAGGAAAGTGAGTGAGAAAGAGAAAGAGAGAGCACGGTGATCGTGGTCTTTTAGAGTAAGGAGATAAGAGGTAAAGAGAGAATTTTCCCTTCCCTGCTTCTTACTAGTGTGACTGGAACACCAAAGTATGTACATATACTCAGAATGCTACATTAATCCCAGAGTGTAGAAAGTCCCTTGAAATTCTGCATTCAATTTTACAGGTACTTAAAACAAGTTGCGGGGGCGTGGTGGCTCAGCGGGTAAGACGCCAGGCTTGTCCATCGGAAGATCGCAAGTTAGGAGGTTCGAATCCCTAGCCCTGCGTGTGGAGTGAGCTCCCACCTAGCAATTCGAAAGCATGCAAATGCAAGTAGATGAATAGGTACCACTTCGGTGGGTAGGTAACAGCATTCCGCGCGTGTCATGCCAGCCACATGACCGTGGAAGCGTCTTTGGACAACGCTGGCTCTTCGACTAACAAACGGAGATGAGCACTGGCCCCTAGAGTCAGACACGACTGCACAAATGTGCGGGGGGAACCTTTACCTTTACCTTTAAAACAAGTTGCTGTTGTTATGCTTTCAGTATATTTTATTACTAAGTGCAAAGTTTAATGCAGTCATATATCAACATCAAGTTGTCCCAAATTAACAAGTCTGTCTAACTAGAATTATAAGCTTTTTTTTCCCTAAATTTGGTTGACTTCTTGATGCCCAAAGTATCTTGATTTGTATGCATTTAATAAAAAATACCATGGTTGCATTTAAAAATGCCAATGAATTCTTGTATTTGGATTGATTGATGGATGGATACCTCTGGCAAGGACAGAGAGGCAACTAATACAATCTAGAACCAAAATATAGAAAGTTTAAAAACAAAGATTAAAATGAATAAGAAAATATCTACTCAGATAATCTAAGAATTAAAAGCCTGGCTTCTTCCTGCTGAATCAAAATTGGTTATTCTTGAATTCTCCTATGCATGGTGGTGTTAACTTATCACAGAAGACAAATTCTGAGACACAAGGACTAAGCTTTGAAAAGAAGTCTACCTGAAAAAAAGTGGCATATCTACTGCCTCATTTTTGTTTCTTTGCAAAAGCAAGCATTGTCTCTTCTTTTTCCCCTCTATCCTCTCCCCACCTTCCCTCAACTGGTCTTGGCTTAGCAGAGTCAAATCAACCTGTGTCAGGTTGGCTTTCATGGTTCACTGGGCACAAAGCAACAGTGATTGCCTTCGTCAGCCATCCCGCTGAAAATTATTTTGCTTATCATTCAATTTAAAGTGCCCCTCTGCAAAACCATAACCTATCAGCAGAAAAGGACTGATTGCCCACTTTGACTTTCCTAGTATTGCCTGGGTCAAAAATAAAACAACAAAAAACAGTTGTAGGAAACAATGCAGATTGGCTAAAACAAAGACAAGGAAAATGAAGATACGCTAAGCGGTCTGCTTAACAATCCTATGTGTTACTTTAGGTATCCCTTCATTGATGAAATTTGTCATTACTTCCTCCTTTACATGCTGTTGGAAGTGTAGTCAGCATTTATTACTGTACTTGTTTGCACTTTTCATTAATATTCCAGTCATCATTCTCCCTCTTCAAACTAAAAATATGAAATCTTGCAAAACAGGACTCATAAAATTATAACAGCATAGGGTTGAAAGTGACCATTTAAGCCACTGAAGATAACCTCTGCTTCCTGAATCACTGTTTTTTATATATTCTGTATGTGTATATGTGTATATGTGTAGGTGTGTAGGTGTGTAGGTGTGTGTGTGTGTGTGTGTGTGTATGTGTATGTGTATGTGTATGTGTATGTGTATGTGTATGTGTATGTGTATGTGTATGTGTATATGTATATGTCTGTCTCTCTCTCTCTGTGGCAATGTTTACTAAAGGAAATCTTTTGGTGTTCATTTTTTTCTCACTTTGCCTACTACATAGACACAATTAGAATTTTTTTTACTTTTGCTGCATCATTTTTCTACAACTCCTCATTTAATTTTATGCAAGTGACTTTGTTTTAGGATGTTCATGGGGAAAGAGAATTTCAGAGAGATTCTCGCAGATGGAGGTTGCATTGCTATACTTTGTCAGCACCAGGCAGCCAAGGATATGGGTGAATGTCCTGCACAACCATCTCTCAGTGGTCTACAGCTTTGATTAAATCCCAAGGGAATATATCATGAAGAAACTGCTCCCATTGGGCTTTTTCCAATAGCAGTGTTTTGGTTACTGCTAACGTTCCTTTCCTGGGCTTCCTGCAGTAGCATTATTTGGTCTGTTATTTCTGTTGCTTTGGCAATAACTTGTGAACATAGCTTGGCTCATCACTGATCAGATCTGGGCCGGAAGATAGGAATCTATAATATCAAGAAGCTGAGAAAGTCATTGGAAAATGAGGTATCTTCACTCCCCATCCACTACTGCATCAAGAGCTGGTCCAAAGTATTCTTTGGAGGTCCCGAAATTTTTCTGACTCTGTCTGGCAATTGATCAAAAATGGGTCCTGGCACTGTGTTTAAAATAGATCTATTTATACCACCATTCATTTGCGAACATATGTATTTCATGTGCTCTTACATTCAGGTTCTTTTATATCAGGTGAAAAAGTATTTGATATTGCTATCTTTTATGAACTTAGAAAGAGGTCTGTTATCCATCAATTGACGGATGTCTGCTCTACACTCCTCCTTTCAGCTGAGCCATAGGAAATAATAAAAATAAAGGTGCTTTGAATTTTCTTGGTCCAAACTCAGAAATACAGGTTTTTCATAAAACATTATAAAAATTCTGAGAACATGAATAAGTGTGCAACCTTACAGTCTTGTACTTAAGGAAAGTTTTGATGAGAAATTCTCCTTTAAAACAATGCCAAGAATCAAGAGTCAAATCAAGAAACTTTATTGATTTAGTCATCTTGACTATATCAAAAACCAATAAAACCAATACAGAGAAAACAGTAGGACATATTCATAATAAGTCTTCCCCCTACAGTTAACCCCAATCTGTTCTAGATAGTCTGTTCTCTTCAAAATGGCCTTTGATATAAAAATTGCAGTCTTGCTAGTGATATGCAGGTTCGTTCCCTGTAAGAAGTAAGACAGTTTCTCCTGGATGTCCCAGTATTTTTTGGTTTTTAAATAAAAATGTAAGTAAACGGTCCTTTCTGCAGAATATAGTTTGCAATCAAAGAGGATATGTGCATTGTCTCCAACAGCTGGTGCACCACAGATTCACAGTCTTTTTTCCAATGGGACTCCATGGAACCTTCCATATCTTACCGTAGAACAGGGGTGGGCAACGTCAGGCCCGTGGGCCATATAAGGCCCACGGGGCTCCCGCCCGCAAACCCCGCCCCCTTCCATGCGATTGGCTCCTGCCCACAAACCCCGCCCCCTTCCACGCGATTGGCTCCCACCTGCAAACCTCGCCCCCCGGTGCTTGTGATTGGCTCCCACCTGCAGACTCCAGCCCCCAGTCCGCGGAAATCCCGGAAACCCCACTCCCTGGCCCCTGTTATAAATATCCAAATGGCCCTTGGCAGAAAAAAGGTTCCCCACCCCTGCCATACAATCAAGTTGTTCAAAACGAGCTATAGAGAAAGAGTCCTTGAAGTGGCTGGCTCAACACAATTCAGCCTCCCAGTTAGAAATTTATTTAACAACTTATTTATGTAAGTTGTTAAATAAATTTCTAACTGGGAGGCTGATTTGTGTTGAGCCAGCCACTTCAAGGACTTAACATATTTATGGGATGCAGTTTCATCTTGGGCAGCCACATCCAAGGGGGGGCGTGGTGGCTCAGCTGGTAAGACGCCAGGCTTGTCGATCGGAAGATCGCAGGTTCAGAGGTTTGAATCCCTAACCCCGCATGACGGAGTGAGCTCCCGCACTCGCCCCAGCTCTTGCCAACCTAGCAATTCAAAAGCATGCAAATGCAAGTAGATTAATAGGTACCACTTTGGTGGGTAGGTAACAGCGTTCCACGGGCGTCATGCGGCCACATGACCTTGGAAGCGTCTTCGGACAACACTGGCTCTTCAGCTAACAAATATAGATGAGCACCAGCCCCTAGAGTCGGACACTACTGCACAAATGTGCGGGGGGAACCTTTACCTTTACCTTTAATCAAAATAAAGAAATGCAAAAACATTTTTTGACAAAGGGTCAAGGAAGAAGCCTTTCAAGTGACATGAGCAAAGTTTTTAGATTTGTTCTCTTTATAACATAATTTCCAGGTCTTCCACCTCCTTTCTTTCTTCCTTTAATTTCTATGCTTATTAATTTAGAGATTGTATTTATCTTTGAACAGTATTGTATGTATATGTTTTTGTATTTTTCTTCTGATGCTTAGCTTAGCATCATAAAAATTGTATGCAAAATATCCTCACAGAAATCCAACTAAAATTAATGGTCATTTTATCTAAGATTGTTCTATGTAAGTTAAGTTGGATCTTGTCTTTCATAACGTGGGCTGCGACTAGCTAATTTTCACCAAACAAGCTATTGTGTGAAAGAACTTATGTCTTAAAATCTATATTGAGGATGAAAAGATGAACTATGGTTGATTCAAGCTTCCCAGCTTGGGATCAATATTAGAGACTTCAGGGGCATACAGGGATTTGTTACACCGACCCCTGCGGCACCCCACAAAGCAGGGGCCGAGGGCAGGACCTCTCTCCCCCAATCAACACTGACTGGAAATGGCCCTGGAGGAAGGAGGTAAACCAGGACAGCACAGTGCCACACCCCCTGAAGCTGCTCCAGAAGGATACAATGTTCGATGGTATCAAAAGCTGCCAAGAGGTCAAGTAGAGCCAGGATGGTTGCACACCCATCCCGCTCCCGCCAAAGATCATCGAAAGGTGCGACCAATGTCATTTCCATCCCATATCCAGGCATGAATCCTGACTGAAAGGGGTCCAGATAATCCATTTCATCCAGGATCCTTTGGAGCTGCAGCCCAATCACCTTCTCAACAACCTCCCCAAAAAGGGGAGGTTGGAGACAGGATGAAAACTATCCATCAGGGTGGGATCCAGTGATGGCTTCTTAAGGAGGGGGCAAACCACAGCCTCTTTAAAAGGCTCGGGCACAACCCCCTCCTCCAGAGATACATTAGTCACCGCCAGTGCCCACCCACACGTCACCTCCTGGGAGGCTTTTACTAGCCAGGAGGGACATGGATCCAACACACAGGTGGCCGAGCTCGCAGTCCCTAGGATCCTGTCCACTTCCTCAGGAGCAACAGGGTCAAGGTGTTCCCAGATAACTGGGCAAGGACCTACCCCAGGCATCTCCACTGGACCATTATCCATGCTGGCATCCAACTGGGAATGAATCTGAGTGATTTTATCTGTCAGAAAATCCACAAATTCCTCAGCGTGCCCCTGCAGGTACATCCCCAACTCCTCCTTACTCAGAAGGAGATGGGTCACCTTAAAGAGAGCCGCCGGGTTATTATCTGCAGATGCAATTCATGCAGAGAAGTATTGCCTCTTCGCCGCACGAATCGCCACGAGGTAGGCTTTAATAGCAGCTCTTACCCATGTTTGGTTGGATTCGTTTGTCTTCCGCCAATGATGCTCTAGACATCTCTTGATCTGTTTCATTCCTCTCAGTTCCTCGGTATACCATGAGGCCTGACAAGGTCCATGGGTTGGGAGAGGTTGCATGGGCGCAACGTCTCTAGAGCCTGTCTAGAGCCTCAGTCACCTTCCTATTCCAGGTGGCGACCAAGGTGTCAGCAGGACTATACAGCAGATCCTCAGTTATAACCCCTAGCTCCCTCTGGAACCCAACTGGGTCCATCAGTCGCCAGGGGCAGACCGATCTAATAGGTCCTGGCTCCCATCGGAGGGGTGTGGCCCTAGAGACACTCATAGCCATCAGGGAGTGATCTGACCATGACAGGGGGATCAAAGATAGGTCTACCAGTTCCAGATCACATAAGCAACGCTCCAACAAGAACACCAAATCAGGATTGTGACCACTATTCCTAGTTGGGCCCTGGATGACTTAGGACAGGCCCATGGAAGTCATGGTTTCCATGAACTCCCAAGCTACGTCCAATCCCACCCCCAGGGAAGGCAGTTTGAAGTCTCCCAGAACCATAAACCTGGGAAACTCCACCGCCAACCCTGCGGTGAGATCAAGGAACTCAGGCAGGGAGGCTGCTATGCAGCAGGGAGGCTGGTACAGCAGCAGAAATCCCAACTGATCCCTAGAGCCCAACCTAAGAAAAAGGGTCACTTGTGGAGCGGCTCCCCTGGTAGCCACCAGAGATTCTTGGATGACAACAGCAACACCTCCTCCTCCTCCACACTTGAAAACCGTCCGGGCACATTTTAGAGAGAGGAATCCCCCCCCTCCGGCCCCAGCCATGTTTCGGTGACACATGCCAGATCAGCCTTCTCTGTGATGATAAGATCAGCAATAAGAGGAGCCTCATTGCAGACTGATCTGGCATTCAGGAGCAACAGCCTAAAACCCGGGCAATTGTAGATCTGCTGACCAGGCCATTAGGTTGAGCTCAGGGGGGTAGAACGCGAGATTGGTATGAGGCATTGAGATCACGTTCCCTGAAAATGATGCCCCCTCGTCTCCCACCATATTTCCCCACACCCGAAACCACCGAGATCTGCTCCCCCATCCTATCCATCCCACAAGTCTCTCCATCCCCCATCCTCGAACCTCCCCTCTCGAACTAAAGAGAACCCCCCTCCAAACAGCATACATACAAAATACACCCAACTAAGGGGCAAAGTAAAAACCCAACAGATGCTATAGCACTAGCTCTCAGCACCTGTAGATCATCGCCCACCCCTACAACCCAACAACTTCAAGCGTCCCCCTGCCTGGTCGCTTTCACCCACACTTGAAAACCAGCTGGGCACATTTTAGAGAGAGGAACCCCCCCCCCCCGCCCCAGCCATGTTTCGGTGACACATGCCAGATCAGCCTTCTCTGTGATGATAAGATCAGCAATAAGAGGAGCCTCATTGCAGAATTATCTGGCATTCAGGAGCAACAGCCTAAAACCCGAGCAATTGTAGATCTGCTGACCAGGCCATTGGGTTGAGCTCAGGGGGGTGGGACACGAGATTGGTATGAGGCATTGAGATCACGTTCCCTGAAAATGATGCCCCCTCGTCTCCCACCATATTTCCCCATACCCGACACCACCGAGATCTGCTCCCCCATCCTATCCATCCCACAAGTCTCTCCATCCCCCATCCTCGAACCTCCCCTCTCGAACTAAAGAGAACCCCCCTCCAAACAGCATACATACAAAATACACCCAACTAAGGGGCAAAGTAAAAACCCAACAGATGCTATAGCACTAGCTCTCAGCACCTGTAGATCATCGCCCACCCCTACAACCCAACAACTTCAAGCGTCCCCCTGCCTGGTCGCTTTCACCCACCAGCAGATGCAGATGCTCTTCTTCCCTTGTGAATTTTATTCCTTTGAAGATGTTGTTGATGGTTTCATGTGTTTCCTCCAGTTGATCCTTTTTTATTATGACGAAGGTGTCATCTACATACCAGATCCATACTTTGGGTTGTATGTGTGGGAGTGCTATCCTTTCTAGACGTTGCATTACTTTCTCTGCTATGAGTCCTGAGAGTGGTGATCCCATAGGTATTCTTTTGATTTATTGGTATATTTGTCCATCAAACTGAAAGTAGGTGGTGAGGCAGAGGTTGATGAGGTCCATGATTCTGGGTATTTTGATCTTGGTGTATCTAGTTAGGTCAGGTGTGTTACGTAGAACTGCTGCCATGGATTCAATCGCTAGTGCTTGGTCTATGGATGTAAAGAGTGCAGTGACATCAAATGACACCATAATTTCATCTTCATCTATTTTTAGGTCTTTGATTTTCTGGAGGCACTGTAGTGGGGAGTTGATAGAGTATTCGCTCTCCTCTGTGAGATGCCCAAGTTTTCTTGTAAGTTCTTTAGCTATGTTGTATGTGGGATGATTTTATTTATTATGATTTATTTATTTATTTATTTATTATTTAAGTATGATTTATTTATTTATTAAACAGGTTTATAAGGCCGCCCAACTCACACATGGTGACCCCGGGTAGCTTACAGAATTAAAAACCATAAAAACACAATAGACACACACACACACACACACACACCGGAAGGAAGCACATTCATACCAGCCACTTGATCGGCTCCAAAGCAGATTAGGCATAGCTGGCACACAACATGAAGTTGTGCAAAGGCTCTCCTGGCCACAACTGTCACCTGCTCTTTGAGCAGGAGTCTTGAGTCCAGGAGAACTCCCAGGTTACGCACAGGGTCTGTCTGGGGCAGTGCAACCCCATCCAAGACCAAAGATGGTAATTCTCTGGAAACCAAAGAGCCCCGAACCCAAAGCCATTCTGTCTTGCCAGGGTTCAACTTCAACCTGTTGCTCCCCATCTAGACCTCAACAGCCTCCAGGCACAGGGAGAGGGCAGTCGCGGCATCGCTTAATTCACCATGGGCAGAGATGTACAACTGAGTATCATCAGCATACTGATGATATCTCACCCCATGGTGACAGATGATCTCACCCAGCAGCTTCAAGTAGATGTTAAACAGGTGCAGAGAGAGCACCAACCCCTGCGGCACCCCACAAAGACTAACCCTAACCCGTGTTCGGTCAGATTAGTTCTTGGTCTTCCACCAGCAACGCTCTAGACATCTCTTGATCCATTTCATTCCTCTCAGTTCCTCCATATACCATGGGGCCCGACAAGGTCCACAGTTCAGGCGAGGTCACATGAGCACAATCCTGTCTAGAGCCTTGGTCACCTTCCTATTCCAGGTGGCGACCAAGGTGTCAGCAGGACTACACAGCAGATCTTCAGTTATAACCCCTAGCTCCCTCTGGAACCCAATTGGGTCCATCAGTCGCCGGGGGCGGACCGATCTAATAGGTCCTGCCTCCCTGCGGAGGGGTGTGGCCCTAGAGAAGTTCATAGCCACCAGGGCATGATCTAACCATGACAGGGACCAGAGATAGTTTCACCAATTCCAGATCACATAAGCAATGCTCTGACAAGAACACCAAATCAGGAGTGTGACCACTATTCCTAGTCAGGCCCTGGATGACTTGGGACAGGCCCATGGAAGTCATGGTTTCCATGAACTCCCGAGCTACCTCCAATCCCACCCCCAGGGAAGGCAGTTTTAAGTCTCCCAGAACCATAAGCCTGGGAAACTGCACCGCCATCCCTGTGGTGAGATCAAGGAGATTGGGCAGGGAGGCTGCCATGCAGCAGGGAGGCTGGTACAACAGCAGCAATCCCAACTGATCCCTAGAGCCCAACCTAAGAAAAAGGGTCTCACAACCGGGCACTTGTGGAGCGGTGCCCCTGGTAGCCACCAGAGATTCTTGGATGACAACAGCAACACCTCCTCCTCCTCCACACTTGAAAACCAGCTGGGCACATTTTAGAGAGAGGAACCCCCCCCCCGCCCCAGCCATGTTTCGGTGACACATGCCAGATCAGCCTTCTCTGTGATGATAAGATCAGCAATAAGAGGAGCCTCATTGCAGAATTATCTGGCATTCAGGAGCAACAGCCTAAAACCCGAGCAATTGTAGATCTGCTGACCAGGCCATTGGGTTGAGCTCAGGGGGGTGGGACAAGAGATTGGTATGAGGCATTGAGATCACGTTCCCTGAAAATGATGCCCCCTCGTCTCCCACCATATTTCCCCATACCCGACACCACCGAGATCTGCTCCCCCATCCTATCCATCCCACAAGTCTCTCCATCCCCCATCCTCGAACCTCCCCTCTCGAACTAAAGAGAACCCCCCTCCAAACAGCATACATACAAAATACACCCAACTAAGGGGCAAAGTAAAAACCCAACAGATGCTATAGCACTAGCTCTCAGCACCTGTAGATCATCGCCCACCCCTACAACCCAACAACTTCAAGCGTCCCCCTGCCTGGTCGCTCTCACCCACCAGCAGGGAGCCACTTTACCAACCCCCCCCACCCGGCTCTCACCCAGGGAAGAGGATCAACCACACACACTACAATCCCCATCTACCACCCCACAGCCCCAGGATCATCCCTAGGTAGCTTCACGGGGCAAGATCACAAGCTCTGCATATGCACACAGAGCTCTGCATACGCACATAAAGCAGTCCAGGAGTAGCTTCCTAAAACCCAATTTTGTGGTAGTCATATCTGCCTGGAAGAGAGGCTGCTCTGAAACGTGGTTGAGTGGGATTTTCTGGCTTGAAGCTTATACTTTTAAAGGGTACACTGAAGTAACTGGATTCTAGAGCAAATATATCATGTAAAGAAGAATGTGTTTAGATTGAAAGAGGACTCTTAAGGGTAGTAATAAAGAGGCACCATTATGAGCCATTTAGGAAAAATACACTGGTGTTATCCTAGGTAAGGTACACTTATTTGCCATGATATTAGTACTGGTTCTTAAGTATGTGCAAGGGATCTTGTCTATTCAACACATGTAAGCATTGTACATTTAGAGTCTATTTTTTAAAATATGCCCATTGCAAAGCTCTTTGTCCTTTTAGAATGTTCTCTTTCCAACTATTGGTTAAGGTTAGTCCATGCCAAACTCTCAGAGTTCCTTGGACTGCAAGAAGATCAAACCACTCCATACTCCAGGAAATAATGCCAGACTGCTCACTTGAGGGAATGATATTAAAGGCAAAACTGAAGTACTTTGGCCACGTAATGAGAAGACAGGATACCCTGGAGAAGATGCTGATGCTAGGGAAAGTGGAAGGCAAAAGGAAGAGGGGCCGACCAATGTCAAGATGGACGGATGATATTCTGGAGGTGATGGACTCGACCGTGGGGGAGCTGGGGGTGGCAACGGCCGACAGGAAGCTCTGGCGTGGGCTGGTCCATGAAGTCACGAAGAGTCGGAAGCAACTGAATGAATAAACAACAAAAAGTCCATGCCATTGTTGACTCCTCAGACCCAGAGACTGGTTTCAATGTATCCTGACGAATGGGGAGAAAGTAAGAATAAATGAGGATCAAATCCAGGTATGTCTGCAGTGACAGTCACTGGCTTCAAAATGGTGGGCATGACTGGGCAATTGAAACCCTGCCCCTTTTTAAAGTGTCTGCTGACATTTTGAAGCCAGTGACTGTCACTATGGATGTCCTGATCAAATCACAATGCAAATATATGAGGAAAGAGTAAAGAGATTGAGAGGAAGAGGAAGAGGAAGACCAAGAAAGGCATGGTGTATAGGTCTGGTGGAAACAAATATAGTTTCCAAGAATAAAAATGTATGGAGAGGCATAGTGAATGGGGTCAATGTGAACTATATTTAGGCTAGATTTTCTTTTCTTCTCCCTTAACTTATGCTGTTAATTTATTTTCCTTACTATTTCTTACTCTTTTATGTACTTTGCATAATGTTGCTTACCCCAAGGCATGACTAGTATTCATGGATGGCGAAAAGTCTCAAGTGGAGAATTCAAGGGCTGATGGAAGGATCAGTATTATCTACATATAGACTTTGGAGAAAGACTTCTGACCTCTTCATTTTTTTTGATGCTTCATTACATATTTATGACCAAATTATGATGCAGGGAAAGATTGTACAAAGACACAATCTCATGCTTGGAAAGTTCAAGACACAATTAAACAGTTTAACTATCAAATACCAGGTTGTTTATAGAGTTGGCATCTAGTTTAAGCATCTTTTTATTTATGAACTAAACATGTTTCATAAAAAATAGCTGAATGGGACTTCTAGCAATTTACAGCTTAGGACACATTTTAGATCTACTAAGTTATATCCATAAGCCTAAAATAAGGGCAGATGTATATGTGTTAATCTCTCAAATTATTTAACAAATGTGCAGATACACCATTTTAATGTATTGTGGATATATTGGGAACATTTTAAGATACAATGTTATTTACCAGGTTGTTTAGAGCACAAAAGCTTACATATGCTAAATTAATATGTTGTCTAAGAGAAATATATTGCTGAATCTGTTTCTTCTTAAATGCTTTCACTTTCTTTGAACAAGATTGAGTTCTGTTGGCATGCCTGAATGATCTTTGGAAGTGCAGAGTATGCATTTTCAAAATAAGAATGGGTTAAAAAAAAAAGAATCAAAAGCAATTGTTCCTAATGCAGCTTAGCTTTTTTCACAACCTTCCTTTCTTGATCTTTAACACTTCAGCAAAATTTGGCACTTAGTAGTGGTGGAAAAACCCATCCTGTGATCCATTAGCTCTCTATATTTCAAGTTTAGTGAGATGATCTTTAATGGTGGAAAGAAAGGGATTCTCCAGGCTTATCCATGTCCCTGAAAGTTCCCTAAACTCCTTCCAGTTGACCGCGTATCAAATATTCCTATCTCTGCAAATCTTTAAACCTCTCCAGGAACTCTCCACCCCAAAATTGATCTTCCATGATTGTCTATAGTGAATTCTTGTACTGGAGTGTATTTATTTATCAAATTTTGCCACCGCCCATCTTCCCCCGAAAGAGGGACTCTGCCCAGTTTACAATAAAACTAAAAGATTAAAATACAATAAAACCACAATACATAAAATATAAATAGAAATAGAAACTATAAATATAAATATAAAATAGAGTCAAGATGGAAGTAAAAAGTTCTAAATCAGTTCACCAGCCATCCTCAAGAACGACTACTCCCCTTCCCGCCCCAAGCGAGATGGCAAAGCCAGGTCTTCAACTTTTTCCAGAAGGTCAGGAGAGAGGGGGCTTGCCTCATCTCTGGGGAAAGAATGTTCCAAAGGGTGGGAGCCACTGCAGAGAAGGCCCTCTTCCAGGGCCCTGCCAGACAGCATTCCCTTGCAGATGGGGTCCGCAACAGGGTGGGACGGGTTGATGTAATGGGGATGAGATGGTCCCTCAGGTACCCATGCCATGTAGGGCTTTAAAGGTAATAGCCAACACCTTGAATTGGACCCAGAAGCAAACTGGTACCCAATGCAGCTCTCATAGCAAAGGTGTTACATGTGCCGATCTTGGAGCACCTAAAATTGCCTGCGCGGCCACATTCTGGACCAACTGTAGCTTCTGGATACTCTTCAAGGGTAGCTCCATGTAGAGCAAAGACTAGGGCATGAGTGACTGTTCGAAGGGCTTCCTGATCCAGGAAAGGGCGTAACTGGTGCACAACATGAAGTTGAGCAAAGGCCCTCCTGCCCACGACTGCCACCTACTCTTCGAGCAGGAGTTGTGAGTCCAGGAGGACCCCCAGATTCTGCAACAGGTCTGTTTGGGGCAGACAATGTTCTTACCAGTCCTTACATTCTGGGATTCAATGAACTGACAATGTGCATCTTAAAACTTTGTCTTATGTCCAGCACTGCATGTAACTCCTCAACTCCTCTTTTGTGACTGTAGCTTGAATCATGTCAACTGGATTTCTATTTTCTCAGTGGAAATGTTTCTCTCCTTATCCAAGAAGCTTCTTCAGTCTGAGCAAAGTTTGTAAGGGAATCCTTAAATATGTTTCTAAGGTGGCTGTGTGACCTTGCCTCAACCTGTGTCTCAACACCACTTATTTCTCATACAGAGGTGTCTTTTACAGACAAAAACACGGCTGTGCCATGGGTTCTCCTGTGTCACCCATTGTGGCCAATTTATACATGGAAGAAGTGGAAAAGAAAGCACTCAACACATTCCAGGGAACAGCGCCCACCCACTGGTTCAGGTATGTGGATGACACCTGGGTAAAAATCAAGGCCCAGGAAGTACAGGCCTTCACAGACCATATAAACACCATAGATGCTAACATTAGGTTCACCAGAGAAGACACCAAGGACAACAGACTGGCATTCCTAGACTGTAAAGTCCTCATTGGGACCGGTGGCAAGCTAGAAATAGGGATCTACAGGAAACCCACACACACAGATCAATATCTGATGTTTGACTCCCACCATCCACTACAGCACAAACTAGGGGTCATCAGGACACTGTCACACAGAGCAGAAACCATCCCCACCTCCATGGATTCCAAAAAGAATGAAAATCAGCACCTGAGAACAGCTCTGAAGGCCTGTGGATATCCAAATTGGGCCTTCACTAAATCTAAGTCTACCAGACCTAAAACAGTGACAGACAGGGCTGAGACTCAGAGTAAACGGAAGAACCTGGTCATTCCTTACATGGCTGGCGTGTCTGAGAAAATAAAAAGGATATTTGGCAAACACCACATACCTGTATATTTCAAACCCACCAACACACTGAGACAGAGGCTTGTACACCCCAAAGATCAAACTCCAAAAAACAAGAAAAGCAATGTAGTGTATGCAATCCAGTGCAGTGAGGAGTGCTCTGAGCTCTACATTGGAGAAACCAAACAACCTTTGTACAGGAGGATGGCCCAACACAGGAGGAGCAACACCACAGGACCAGAGTCAGCAGTTTACTTTCATCTAACGGAAAAAGGACACTCATTTGAAGACATTAATGTTCACATTTTAGACAGGGAAGATAAGTGGTTTGAAAGAGGGGTCAAGGAATCCATTTATGCCAACTTGGAAAATCCTTCTTTGAATAGAGGTGGGGGCCTCAGGCACAATCTTTCCCCTATTTTCCTTCCTGCTTTGTCTTCTGTGCCTAGGAAGATTAAGACCATTTCACAATCTCAACAACAGCAAGGTAATCTTAACGATCCTCCTTTGGATGATAAAGGGACTTAGAAATAAACATCTCAAAATAACCATGACCTAGCCACAGGTGCAAGGTCACACAGCCACCTTAGAAACATATTTAAGGATTCCCTTACAAACTTTGCTCAGACTGAAGAAGCTTCTTGGATAAGGACAATAATTCTTATTGCGTCAGCAGAATGCCGTCCGACGGCCCTGTTTAAGATTACTCGATCTCTTTTAGGTAGGGTGGAGTTGACCACCCACCTACAGGGCCGTGCGGAAGAATTTTCTGAGCATCTGCAGGATAAAATTGCTCGGATTCGGTCTAAGTTGGACTCCATGCGTGAAATGCAGTCTGGGGAGATGCCGGGAGAGTGGTCTTGCCCTATTATCTGGGAACAATTTGATCCTGTTGGACCTAAGGAAGTGGACAAGATCCTCCAAACTGTTAATTCCACCACATGTCAGTTAGATCCCTGTCCTTCCTGGCTAGTAAAATCAGCCAGGGAGGTGACATGTGGATGGGTCCAGGCAATGATTAATACATCCTTGTTGGAGGGGGTGTTTCCAGCGACCTTCAAGGAGGCGTTGGTGCACCCCCTCCTCAAGAAGCCATCCCTGGACCCTACCATTCTGGACAATTTTCGTCCAGTCTCCCACCTTCCCTTTTTGGGAAAGGTGGTTGAGAAGGTGGTGGCGTTGCAGCTTCAGAGGACCCTGGATGAAGCGGATTATCTAGACCCTTTCCGGTCAGGTTTCAGGCCGGGATTTGGGACGGAGACTGCATTGGTCGCGCTTACAGATGATCTCTGGCAGGAGCGGGATGGAGGTAGTGCATCCATCCTGGCTCTCTTAGATCTCTCAGCGGCGTTCGATACCATCGACCATGGTATCCTTTTGGGACGGCTTAGGGAGTTGGGGGTGGGCGGCGTAGTTTTGCGCTGGTTCACCTCCTTCCTCCAGGGCCGTTCCCAGTCGGTGGTGGTAGGGGAGGAGAGATCCAGCCCGCGACCACTCCTGTGTGGGGTGCCGCAGGGTTCGGTTCTCTCTCCTCTCCTATTCAACATCTACATGAAACCGCTGGGCGAGGTCATCCGACACCATGGGATGAGGTATCATCAGTATGCAGATGATACTCAACTGTATATCTCCATCCCAGGTGAAGTAAGTGATGCAGTGACCACCCTGTCCCAGTGCCTGGGGGCTGTGAGGGCCTGGATGGGGAACAACAGGCTTCAGTTGAACCCTGGCAAGACCGAGTGGCTGTGGATTGATGGCTTAGCGTCTTCTAGGAAATTATCATCTTTGGTTCTCGATGTGGTAGCACTGCCCCATTCGGAACCAGTGCGCAACTTGGGGGTCCTTCTAGACTCACGACTCCTGCTCGAAGAGCAGGTGGCAGTCGTGGCTAGAAGGGCTTTTGCACAGCTTCGGCTTGTGCGCCAGTTGCGCCCATTCCTGGATCGCGATGCCCTCTGTACAGTCACTCATGCTCTCGTCATCTCCCATGTAGATTATTGCAATGCGCTCTACATGGGGCTACCCTTGAAGACTATCCGGAAGCTACAGCTGGTGCAGAATTCAGCTGCGCGGGCGATTTTAGGTGCGCCAAGATCCGCACATATAACACCGCTGCTCCGCGAGCTGCATTGGGTGCCGGTTTGCTTCCGGGTACAATTCAAGGTGTTGGTTATCACCTTTAAAGCCCTACATGGCATGGGACCAGAATACCTGAGGGACCGTCTTATCCCCATATTATCGACCCGCCCCACCCGATCGTTCAGAGAGGGCCTGCTACGAGCCCCATCAATTAAAGAATGTCATCTGATGGGGGCTAGGAGGCGGGCCTTCTCTGTAGCAGCACCCACACTATGGAACATCTTGCCCCCAGAGTTGAGACAGATCCCCTCCCTCCCGACCTTTAGAAAAGAACTGAAGACCTGGTTCTGCCGCCTGGCATGGGAGGGAGGAAACGATAGTTCCTCATGGGGGTGGTTAATCCCGTAATTTTATAATGCCCTTCTTTTATTAATACTATCTCCCACTTGGATTTTTATATCTATTTATTATATTAATTGTATAAATTGTTGGTTTATATATTTTATATTTCATGCTTTTATCTAATTTTATTTTGTTGTAAACCGCCCAGAGTTCCCCGTTGGGGGAGATGGGCGGTTATATAAATTAAATAAATAAATAAATAAAGAGCGAAACGTTTCCACTGAGAAAATAGAAATCCAGTTGACATGATTCAAGCTACAGACAATTCCACCTGGATGACTGAGAACCTTCATCGACACATCCTCTTTTGTGACCTTTACACCCTTCCCCAGATGGTTCAATTGTGAAATTATGTTGCAATAAAAAAAAAGGTAAAGGTACCCCCCGCACATTTGTGCAGTCGTGTCCGACTCTAGGGGCCGGTGCTCATTTCCCACATAAATGCTGTTGGGTAAGCACTACAAAAGCTTGACATATTTGAAGAAAAAAGAAAGAAAAACCCCATCTACTTCCTACTGCCCAAGAAAATTCTGGTAAATTCTGGTAAAAGAAATCATTCTCCCTGTATGTGAGAGATAGCCATATACATTTTCCATCATCCTCCAGCCACTAAGGCTCTTATCCACAACAGTCATTGCAGTTGCTAGGCACCAAAAGATTGCCCACCTCTGTCTTGAGAATTTTGCCAGATCACCATTGCATCTAAGTACAGCACACACATTTTTATTTTTATTTATCAAATTTCATCAGCGACCATCTCCCCCAAAAGAGGGACTCTGGGCAGTTTACAATAAAGCTAAAAAGATTAAAATACAATAAAAACAAGATATATTACATAATGGATAAATATAAATATAAAATATAAAATAACATCCAAGATGGCAATTAAAGTTCTGATTTGGATTCATGTGGACCACTTTAAGGTGCTAGCCACCCCCAAGATTGACTACCCCCCTTCCCGCCCCAACCGAGATGGCAGAGCCAGGTCTTTAACTTCTTCCAGAAGTTAGTACATGTCCTGCTAACATTTTTTTCTGTCATGTTCTCTGTGATGGTGTCTTAAATTTGTTCCCAGCCCATGACTGAAACAGATGTAAATCTCCTTATTGGTCTCTCCTCCTCAATTCTTACAATTTACAATGCGAGCCATGAAGTGTGTAAAGTAAGTTAGGCTTTGCCATGCATTACCTTGGCACAGGTATGAAACTTGCTAGAAAGGCATTTGAATTGTGGAGGTGAAATTGACAAAAGATTTCTAACCCCTGTCAATTACACATTTCCCTACATGGTAAAGCATTCATTGAACTTCCCTGAGAGGAGGTCAGCAGGTTTGTTGACCTAAAGACTGCTATTGGTAGCTTTTCAAGAGCTGAAAATATTCTCATTAATAATCAGTAACTTAATTCAACCTATAAAATGGATATCACATGGAACCATATTACTAGTACAAACATTTTAGAAATAATAAAGAAAAAAAAACAGTCTTACAAAATGGTAAAAGGTTCAAAGGTTTAGAAAATGGAGTGATGATTGTTGCCCTAGGGTGCAAGTGCTATGGAAACGGTTCTACTGCTTATAAAAATGTCTTTCTTCTTCCACTTATGATCTGCATGGCTAAAGCAAATATTATCAAAATTCAGTAAGTCTGTAGTGCTCTCTCATCCACATGAAACCAAATATGACTTGTGCACTAATCCTGAACTTTTCACTGCTCAGGGAAATGGGAAGTGCTTTTCAAATATCTATTAATAAAAGCCAAAGCCTGCTATATCTGTAACAATTTACCTCTTTCAATCATGATTCCTAAGAGTTATGGCTGAATCACCCAAGATAACTCTAGCTATTCATGACCTTTTCTAGACAATTCTTCTCTGGACATTTTCAATGTTTTACTGTGTCTTTTTTAAAAAATGACTCATCTACTGAAAAGTACAGTACTAAAAATTTTTCATGAGCTTTTTGTAAATTGATTTATTCTATTTATTTTCTAAAGTATATACAGTAGCATGATATCACCAATTTAATTTATATAATTAATAGAACTATGCTATAGATTAAAGGGGTGGAAAATTTAGGCAACATTCTTAAAAAAACTAAATTGCAAATGTATATTGCTGTGTATCAAATTTGCATTATATTTGCTGAGTGGTTTAGGTAAATGACTAAATCAGTGTTTCTCAACCTTGACAACTTTAAGATATGTGGACTTCAACTCACAGAATTCCCTAGCCAGCATGGGAGTTGAAGTCCACAACTCCCATGTGTGGGAGTTGAAGTCCACATACCTTAAAGTTGCCAAGGTTGAGAAACACTGGACTAAATGCTTAGTAAATATTTTATAGCAAAAGTTATATAGTTCTTGCAAAGTAATTTGGATGTGGACCATGCTATGAAATTAAACACTTGATAAACATAGAACCAATAAGAAGGAATTTTGGCTAGATTCTAAGGAGTTCCTGAGAATGCAGCATGATTTTTTCTCTCTTAAGTTTCCCTTTTTGAGCAGAAGATCTGCATGCCACATCTCAAAGGGTTCACCAACATATGCACTTACTGGCAGGAACGGAAAGAAATGTCCCAAATGGTTACAGCTCCCCACTGTGGTGTTCGGCTGCTGGCTATCAGAGTGCATCCTGGGCTAGCTGTAAGAATCGAGGGTATCAAGAGATTTCAGGAAGGCTGAGACGAGCCATGTTGTGTCTCATGAGACATTTCAAGAGAGTCAGAGCTGAAAGTGTTTATAAGGCCTTACAGGCTGTTCAGTTCCTTTTTTGGCCACTCAGGCAACCCAGCTCACTCATCCTACCATTCACCTTTAGGATGACAGAGTCAGCCCAGGGATATATATGATTATCCTCCTGAGATAATTTTTCTAAGTTCATTAGATTTGCATAGGGTGAGCCTGTTTTCTGCCTTCCTTGGAATAGTACATTAGGGAATACATTTTTATGTTATTAAAAGAACTGATTTGGGTCATAAGAGGTATGGATGATCCAAACCATTGCTCCTTGCATGCTGTCTTACAAAAGGGTCCATTTTCCAAGATTACGTGGCAGTTGTAGATAGCAGTTGCCTTATCCCAAGAAAAAAATGCAGCTGCTTAGTTATTGCAGAAAGGTACTACATTTGCAACCCCACCCGTGTGCTCCAGAGAACTTTCGGAGGGTGAATCCAAATTGTTGCACAGTCCTATGAAGTAACTGTATTTTTCCAGTACTCTTCTGTATATGATATACACACTGAAAATCTCTCCAATGAGATATGTCCCATGAAGTTAAAAGGAGGGGAGGGGCAGGTATGTGTACATAAAGCTCTCCATCTTCAAGTGCAACTTAAATGTGCTGGACTCTTATGTGAACATAAAACTTTGTAGGCCATGCACATGTTTACTACAGCCAGACCTGGAAGGATTGCTACAATGCTATGTCTGAAGGTGATAACCTGAAGTATTTTAGTTATCTGGAATTATTCAGTGTGAGTCAAGGAAAGGAGAAGGTGGTTGCTGCAAATCTAATGTTAACTAGAAATGCAGGGCCAAAATGAAGTGCAAGGGAACTATATAGCACAGGCTGGACTACCGAAATTAGAATTTGTTCTTGTTTTTCTCTTACTTAAAAAAAAAAGGCTTTCTTCATAAAGCATTGCAGATCTGCTACGGACCAGTCTCTTCAATCCAGAATATTCATGCAATAGGCAAGATGAAAAGCAATTCATAGTCATTGTTTTCTTCCCCTTGATAAGACTTTTGTGATCAAATTAAGGATAGTGAAGTTTTAGTGAGGAACAGATGAACATTTTCAAATAATAAAGTGCTCATAATTTAATAATACAGTTTAGTGTTGACAAACTCTGATCACTGTATTCTTCTGGGAGGCATGTTAATTAGAGTGACACAGGTCAGTGCAACATTTAAAGGGTATGCTTTTTCAGCAATCATATTCTTCCTGCTATGGTAAACAATTTGGTGTGCAGTGCTGTTTATTGCTACTTAGTGCCTTACTCTATTGCTTTTCTAACATGTTCCTTAATAACTTAAAGAACACATCATAGCTGAGTGGGTCTGGTTATTTATTGAAGGGAAGTAGATTTGTGTGTGTGACATTTTAAATTATGCAAAGGTTTCTACAGCCTTTTCTCAGGATCCAGTTTGCAATTCTGTTGAAATGTTTGTCACTTTTCCTTTCTATTTTTAAGGTGTTCTTTCCAGTTCTACCTAACCTGCCCCACAAAAAAAGAGCAAGGGGCGGGGAGTCAAATAAGCATTTTGGTAAATGTGCTGATTTACATACCATGTCTCTTTCCCTATCATCAGCCACTCTAGGCTCCCTTGATGCCTGGTGAATTCTGGGAGTTGAAGTCCACTTATCTTAAAGTTGCCAAGGTTGAGAAACACTGATCTAGATGATGGTGAATTGGAAGGAGGAGTAACCATCTCCTCACCGTACTGTAGCCTGGGTGAAAACTGCTTCTCAGAAAATGCTATTCATAGGGAAAGAGAAATTCCATTAGAGCTATGGAAGCTTCTTTCATACACTGAAGAGCAATTATTGTCCCCTTATATTCAGGACCGCAACTAGGGTCTGGTTCACCCGAGGCAAACATGGATTCCGTGCCCCACCCCTATGGGTAGGTGAGGGAGGTGTTGTCATTTTGGCATCCCCCAGCACGGCGCCTGGGGCATATGCCCCGGTTGCGCCCCCCCCCCCCCTAGTTGCGCCCCTGCTTATATTTACTATGATGGAGAAGGCAAGGGATGTCCCTGGCAGAAATCTACAACCCCTGTGTCATTTGAAATGATGTTTTTAATGTCATCGCTAGTTTGGAAAGAAATGTTGAAGGAAAGAAAATGTGCCCGAGTCCCCATGATTCCTCTGGTAATGCTAATTTAGTACGAATGAGAACCCACAGCATTTATGTCCTTCCACATCACTCTGATAATATTAGAAAGCCAAATCCCATAGCGAAATCCCAGCGTGTAATTCCTTGCCAGTGCAGTGTGGTCTAGCTTTCAACAAAGCTGGTGTGAGTTTATCTATTTAGGGTCAAACTACACAAGACATTAGTTATGGGTTTCTTTTCTTTTCTTTTTTCTTTTACTCAAAAGTAAATGTACATAATCCCAAAATGGATAGGCTGCCATTATGTGTTCAGAGAAAAGGTTTAAATGCTTTGAACTAGCTGTTTGGTTCCTCAAATTCAGCCTGCTGAAGAGATACACAGCTGAATGCAAGAGTGAAATGGTTATCTCCCCTGATCTATATTAAGCCTGCACGACCTTACTTTACGGTAAAAGCAACAACATGAAGAAGTTTAGTTACGTATTCTGTTTGAGATGTATTGTGCAACCTTCAGAAGCTCAAGGATGTGTAAAATTCTGGGTTAAATCTTCAGAATAATTCCTCCTAGTCTGCATGTGCACATGAGCACATGTATAGCCCCACATATGTGTACATAGATGGACGCACATATGAAACATCCCATACACTTATGTAGAAATACATTCATAAATGCTGAGACACAAAGAGATTTTCATTAGCTTTTCTGATACAAAAGGGAGAACCGTTCACGGTTCTCTCTTTTCAGTGATAAGCTGATTGACCATCTGCCTAGGATCACACAGTGGGACACAATCATTCACATAAGGGGACCATAAAATGTGAAGATGTCATGGAGGGAGTGGGAGAAAAGAAAATAGAGGGCTTGATTGCCCCTAGAGGGGGATATTTTCTGTTAGATTTAAAAATGGTTCTCTCCCCTAGCACATACACAACATTTTTTCTTATGAAAAAAGGGGTTTTCCCTCTTAATCTTTAAACCAGGTGGTTAGGGCAATGTATCCAAAATGACTCATAAAGATGATTGAAATAATAATTTAACATTCTTTTCTTATTTATTCTCCAGCATCTCCACCTCTCTCCCTCCCGCACCACAAAAAAACCCCTATGAAATGCTTGAGTTAGGACTGGAGATGCTCTATAATCTTTCAGGCCACTTGGATTTTATATTTATATTTATATTTATTTTTATATTTATATTGGTAATTTTGTATTAATATTTTAGCTGTTATTTATACTCATTGTTTTAATCTGATTATTGTTGTAAACTGCCCAGAGTCCCTCTTTTCTTTTTGAGGGAGATGGGCGGTGGCAAAATTCGATAAATAAATAAACAAATAAATAAATAAACAAATAAATAAAATAACATAACATTGGGGGGATAGGGGGAAAGGGAGAATTTCTTTTCTTTTCCTTTCCTTTCCTTTCCTTTCCTTTCCTTTCCTTTCCTTTCCTTTCCTTTCCTTTCCTTTCCTTTCCTTTCCTTTCCTTTCCTTTCCTTTTCTTTTCTTTTCTCTTTTCTCCTCCCCATTGTGGAAATTCCCTTTTTCTTGCAAGGCCCTTCAGAACTGTAGAAGGCTTCTAGTTCAGACCCCCTGGAGATGAAAACAAGGGTGTTCCTTGTGAGGCGAAATGGCAATGCTGCTCAGGTTGCAAGCAGGGATCACTGACCTTCCTTTACTGTCTTACCAAGATTAATCAGAATTAGAAATTAAGCTGTAGATTTGCCATTATTGCCATGAGCAGATTTACCATGTATGGTTTGGTAACTAATAGTCTTTACATATGTTGTTTTGTGAGAGCACAGCACTAAAGAGTGGCTTTAGAATAAAAGAAGACTTTAAATAAATAACAATAAAGAGGTGGATTATACAATCAGATGACTGCATTCTATTTATATCTTTCTTTAAACTACTTAAAAAGGATAAACCAGAGTAACATTTAAAAATTTTTGGTGATGCCTATTGCCATCTGTAAAGTTTGTAGTATTTGGTCAATAGCTCACTGCTTGTGCCATCCTGTAAACACTCTTTAAGTTCATTTTCTGTAAACTTTATTTATGCTAGATTTCTTGAATAAGTAGAAAATAATGAAAGTAAATGAAGGATTGCAACTCCACAAGTAACTGCTTCGCCTGTATTGATTTCACTGTGATTTAAATAACTTCAGTGCAGAACGGCACCCAAGATACTTTGTAACTGGCAACTAAAAAACCTTGTCTTTGCTAAATTCATCACCATCATCATCATCATCATTATCATCCACCTACGTTTTATGTGCTTAAAGACATAGTTTCTAGGAATTAAAATACTAATGTACTAATTTGATAAAATGAGATGCTTACAGTTTGTATGTATGGCTACTAATTTTAAAACAGAAAAAAGGAAATGTGTCATAGGACTGCATTCATGAAAGGATGAATGATGCCTGAAAACAATGTTGGAAGAGTCATCCCATGTACTAGTATCAGGGTTTTATTTTAAACACTGCTATAATTAATCTTTGCTTACACACTGAGTGTGAGTGACTCATACCCACTGTCAGAAAATGACAAACAAGTCATTCTAGATATAAAAGACAAATCATCTCCTGTTAACAGATTCACTCAAATGAAGATCACTCTATATAGCTTCCATATTGTATCTCAAGAGAAGCTTTCCTATTTTTAGCATTCATCTAGAACTGGGGGAAATTCTAGATTGAAAAAAAGAAGTCTTTTCCTTCCACCCTTAAAGTTGCAACATTATGGGGAATTAATAAAGGTTACTAAGCTCATCAGGCAGTCTTCACAACTCTACTGCATCTCTGAAGCCCCAGAGGACAGGAAGAATATTTTAATTGGTGATTCAACTTTAGCAGAAATGAGGCCTATACAGTTGTCTTCACACCAGGCTCACTAGCTTATGTTACCATGGTAATATGCTATAGCACATTAAAACTAGTGATGTGGAAAACAAGATGGCTTCCTCCATTTGTTACCCTTAAGGAAAATCATAGTTATAAAAAAATCATTAATGTACCAAAAGACACTAAGACAATTTGACCTAAATAAACACCATTCCATTAATGTCATTCTTTCTCAAAATGTTTTACACTCATGGCCTCTCAGATTGGGATTTTCTGTTATCTATTTGTACAAAACAAATAATTCCAATATACCATCTTGGCAATGTTTTCTTAAATACTGACATGAGTAGTTGTAACAAAATGGGTTTTCTCTTTCTCTCTCTTTCTGCCCCATCCCCTTCTCTATTCTTCTAATTTGTCAAGGCATGCTAAAATGAGAAATACTAACTTTCCCAAAGAAATGTAGTTATTGGTTGTGGAATGGTTTTTATATGGTGCAAATATTGTCTCTTTTGTTTAGTGAATAACAAATGCTTCCTCAGCAAGTCCTTAACTGAAAAGAAGAGAGATTTTTCAGGGTGGAAATAGCAAAAAAAAAATAGCATGAGGGAACTAACAAATACTTCAGCCTACTAAAACTTGTGGAAGCCACATATTCTTGGAACCACATATAATGTAAGCCTTATAATAAGTTGAAGCAAAAACATAGTAAGCCAATATATAACTATCTGGTCTAATAGTCAAGTGGTTTCACAATAATTGATTAATTGGTAGCAGCCCTTTCCCATCAACCCTACACTTTACTGGGAAGAAAGATGGAGGTGTGGAATTTCACACATTCTTGAAAGACACATTGATGAAAAAGGATTTATTTTGCTAATTCTTCCAGCATACAAAGTCTTTCACTGGGAGCCAATAGCACTTCTAAATCTGAATCATAAAAGAAACCAATTAACAGCAAAGGAGGGGGCTGACAATAAATGGGCAACCTTACTACTTCCCTAGGACTAAAAGCTATCAGTAATAGATACATCTAAGTGTATCCGCACACCCTTCAAGCCATGCTGTGTAAACCTTTTCAATACATAATCACTAAAGCCTGTATGCTGCTTTGGCTAATTTTAAAAACTGGAATTCCCTTTTGTTACTTTAGCTGATGGCACTGATATCTCAAAGAGGTAAGTGCCTGCTCTTTGTCTCCAAAGCAGCTTGATTTCATGAGCTGAAAGGAATATTGATTTTTAAGGGCTACCTGTTTATTTACACAAGCTGCCTAGAAACTGTTAGAATCAAACTTCTAAAACCACAGCAATCTATGTTATCTAGCAAATATGCACACACAAACCAATAAAACCATCACATCTTAATTAGCTGGCATAAGCTACAAAATCAAGATGAAGGATTTGAACTGTGAAATATTTTCTACCTCTTATCTTTTTCACCAAATCCCTCAAAACCACCTTGTGAATGCAACCGTTGTCCTTTAACTACATTTATTTGATATTTTAGCAAAGGTCTTTTTTGTTTTCCCGTTATGGTTTCAAGAAGTTTAGAATTCCTTGAAGTTGTGGAATGGAGCATTACAAAAATAGAAATTTGGGTAGTAGCTCATAATGATGTACAGGTAAAAAAAAAAAAAAAAAAAGGACAAGCTCACACATTCACATTTGTCACTCAATAGCCATAACAGCAACAAGAGAAATGAAAATAGAATACATTTTGAGTTAGGTATGATGGTATTCATAGAATGTCTTTCACCAAAGCATCCAGCAAAAAAGGAATGGAAGAATACTGGATTTGTTACAGTATATAATATTATACATACGTAACACTCCACTGCTCTGTATGTAAAAAAAAAAAGCATTAGTAGCAATTCATATAATGCACATAAAAGGCACATCAGTTATATCATTGCTCTATAAAAACTGGAAGAAGTATACATAATCTTATTGTTTCAAATATGCATATGGAAAGTAATGGGAATCATAAAAGCTTGATTCAGACTCAACTCAACATTGCAAAGAGGCTTTGGGCTGAATTGATAATGTCTCTGAGGTTGTTTGGCAGTTGTTGTAGCACTGGGCACTCTCTTGCATAGAGCTGATCAGGGAAAATAACAGTCTGTCTGAATTTATCCATCCAGATTTTTGGCTTCCAACCAAATTGATGTTACACTGCCAGGGTTTATAACCATGATTTATGGATTGGTAGCTTTCAGAAGGATGGATACACCATAAAGGAAAATAGAAAAAGGAGAAAAAGACTAGAAAGAATCAGAATATGCTTCAAAGGGGTGGGGGGGGGGGAGGAAAGAAGGAAGGAGAAAAACACCCGAGAAATGGTCCAGGAAACAATGCTTGGAGGAGTTACTTTAAAAACAATTAAATTTATTCAACAAAGAGCCTTCACTTATAAGACAAGGGACCCTTGAGAGAGATCTTGTTATATAGCTGAAATGAAATGGTCACTGTGATTTCCCCAATTGAATAACTCTGTATGCTTACAAAAAAGGCTCCTGTTTCCACATTCATGACCTTTAAAAGCTGTCTTCTGAAATAAAACTAGGGACTCCAAAGGGAATGGACAGTGAACTGTCAAACAGTAAATTGTAGGATTGTAGTACTTTCAATTACTCAAAGAAAATCAAAGTTTAATGCTAACAAACAAGATACAGAATAAAGGGCAAATGATGACAGAGTATCATTTCTGATTGGTCATATATTGTCTCTTTGATCTAACATTCATTTGGGAAATTAAATGGTGGGTTATCATGTAAAGAAAGAAGTGATGGGCTGTTCCTAATTTTTTAAATAAATACAGTCTGTTGCAGTATGAAGGAGCAAAACATTGTTAGACAAATCCTACTGCTCCTGTAGCTTTTGAGCCTAGGGTATGAAAATCACACCACACCCTCCTTATATAAGCAATAGTCCAGTTGTCTACTGGTTACCACTTATAACTTTCTGTAGAAACCAGTGGCATCCACAGGGGGATAATAAATTTCAAAAATGCAGGTGCAACATTGCTGTCCACAATGCTGTGCCTGCCATCTTGCAGATGCTACTGGTAGTAACTGCTCCTGTAAGAAACCCACTACTTTTCCTTATGGCTGCCTTAACATGTATTTCTCCAGTCCTTAAGCTGGCAGAAAAGTATGTTGGCATAATTTGCACTATCCTGAAGGCTGAACCCTATTCTGCCTCAGTAACAAGGCATATGAGTAGTCTGGTCCTTACAGCCTTAATGTGGGACAAATGAAGGGCAGTAATTGGTTGATTCCTCTGACTCCATTTTCTCTCCATCCACGGTGTCACCAGCCAGTAGGAAAAAATCACCAACTGATCTCCTTAATGTGTGGCAGGGCAGGGTTGGGCAAATGTACACAGGTGTCTGAGATGGAGGACTGAGTTAGCTTTCATGTTTCCCAAGTGACCAATTGCTGGTGTGGGGCTGTTGTGCCTCAGTGATCTACCACTTGGACTATTTTTGAACACGTGTCTAGTGTTTTTCTATGCCTACATCCAAAAATAGCCCAGCTGGCAGGTTGGTAGAGGAGAGAAGGGGTGCAAGTTGAATTGGAATAGAGTTGTCCAATGCATTGGAAGAGCTCCATCCTGCTTCATCTGGTGCTGCTCCTCTAGTTAGCAAGGCATATTTGTGCCCCAGTTAGGACATGGAGCGGAGCCCTCAGTTTATCAAGAAGACCGGATGGCATATTCTGTGACCATTTCAGGAATGAAGACTAGCTATACACCACACATCTATAATTACATGTATAATGTTTGGATACCCTCCGAACGGTCACTCATGCCCTTGTCATCTCTCATATAATCAAGCAAATCCAAGATGGCGGCCGCGAGCGGCCGCCGGTTGCGGCTCCGGGAGAATTAAACCCCAAAGCCCCAAAAAACCCTCCTTATACCCACAAATCCCACCTTGGGGTTTTTGGAGAGGTTGCATCGGGGCCGGGGGTGAGTGGACGTCTCCGGAGGAAGCGGTGAGCAGCGGGCGGAGCGGAGTTCGGCGGCTGGGGTATGCGGCCGCGGCAAAGTCCGGTAGTGT
This sequence comes from Charina bottae, assembly GCA_023362775.1. Lineage (NCBI taxonomy): Eukaryota > Metazoa > Chordata > Lepidosauria > Squamata > Charinaidae > Charina > Charina bottae. Next base: position 12,962,494 of record JALMGJ010000001.1, read on the forward strand.
CCGGCGGGAACCTGGTGCGATAGACTGAGGCTTCCCCCTTGGGTCCAGCGGAGTCGCCGGGAATTCGGTGGAATCTGTGGAGCTGGTAGGCCCAATAGAACTGGGAGGGGCGGCCCAGAAGCCCAGCGGAGTTGCCGGAGTCGCGGCCTAGCAGGGCCCAGCAGAGCTTGATGAGCTTGGAGCCTGGTAGCCCTCCCAGACGGAGCGACGCAGCGTGGTGGAGTCCGACGGGTCCGGCGGACTTGGGGGGACCCCAGCGAGGAATGGGTGGTTGTGGAGACTGTGGCCCAGCAGCCAGAGAAAGGACGTTTACGGTGGCCGGTGGAGATCAGCTAGAAACCGCACCGGCACCGAGACGACTGCGGGGTGTGTGGAGTACGAAGCAGCTCCCCAAAGATTAATGAACTGGAACTGGGGTGCTCCCGAGACTGAATGGACTTGTATATTTTTACATACTTTATATTAGGACTCCACTATTGGGATTAATGAAGATCTTCCCAATAGCGTTAGCTTGTTGGTTACTGAAGGACAACCACCCCCACTGCCAGGGCGGCACGAAATTGCGGGGTCTCTTGTGTGAGTGTGGTTCCCCCCCCGCAAGTGAGAGTGGCGGGAGGGGGTCCAGGATTGTATGGGACTGAGAGAGTACCTAACCCTGGGTGAGAGACAGGGTAGGTAAGAGTGACTGTTTGCCCCTTTGTGGCTAGTGAGAGAGGCCACAGGGGGCATAGTGAGTGATTGGATTGGTGAATGGAATGGGGTGGTTGAGGCTTTCCAGCGCCGAGAGCTTTCGCTGGTTGCGCTGGTGGCCTACGACTCCCCAGGAAGATTGAGAGTGAAAGGATGGATAGATGGAAGAGATCCCCGCTTAGATCCAGGTTTTCGAGGGCTCCGGGAGTGGAGGCGACCGGGCCAGGGAACTCTGGGGACGATAATGTGGGTAATGCAATCGAGGTGGTGACGGGCAGGAGATATTATGACGGGAACCAGAGGACAGGCCATCTTCGGGGAAAGCGCCCCCGATGTTTAGTATCGGGGGCGCGTTCCAGTCCTCTGAGTTCAACCCCAGGCTCTGGACAGCAGATCCTCGAGGGCTCTGGTTTTCGGCTGCTGCTACTCAATGCCAGGTCAGTAAACAACAAAGCCCCTCTCATAAGTGAATTAATCACGGAGAGAGGGGCAGACCTGGCGTGTATTACTGAGACCTGGCTGGGCCCAGAGGGAGGGGTAGCCCTCTCGGAAATGTGCCCAGCCGGATTTCAGGTGTGGCACCAGCCGAGAGACCGGGGCAGGGGAGGAGGGGTGGCAGTTATCATCAGAGAATCTTTGATGGCTTTCAGGGGCCTTGCTCCACAAGTATCCGGATGTGAGACCCTGTTTTTCAAGTTGGGTGCCCGTGAACAGTTGGGAGTGTTGCTATTGTACCAGCCTCCCTGCTGCGTAGCAACCTCCCTGCCTGAGCTGCTGGAGGCCGTCTCAGGGTTGGCGGTGGAGTTCCCCAGGCTTATGGTCTTGGGGGATTTTAACCTGCCGTCCCTGGGACGTGCCTCGGAAGCAGCTCGGGAGTTCATGGCTACCATGGCAGCCATGGGCCTTTCCCAGATTATTCGGGACCCGACTCGAGACAGTGGACTCACCCCGGATTTGGTTTTCTTGTCAGAGCAATGGCAAAGTGACCTGAGGGGAAAGTTAGAACTATCCCCGTTGTCATGGTCAGATCACGTCCTGATTTCCTTAAGATTCTCTTATGCCGCCCCACTCCGCAGGGAGGCAGGACCTATTCGATTGGTCCGCCCCCGGCGACTTATGGACCCAATGAGGTTTCAGAGGGAGCTGGGGGTAATACCTGAAGATCTGCTGCACGGTCCAGCGGAGGCATTGGCTGCAGCCTGGAACAGGGAGGCGGCCAGTGCCTTGGACAGGACCGCGCCGATGCGACCTCTCCAACCCCATTCGACCCGTCACTCCCCGTGGTTTACGGAGGAGTTGAGGGCCTTGAAGAGGGTGAAGAGACGTCTAGAGCGCCGCTGGAGAAAAACAAAGGCGGAATTCGACCGAACACAATCTAGAGCCGCTATTAAGGCCTACCTTGTGGCGGTAAGAGCGGCGAAACGTAAATATTTCTCCGCCCTTATTGCATCCTCAGAATGCCGTCCAACGGCCCTGTTCAAGATTACTCGATCTCTCTTGGGTAGGGTGGTATCGACCACCCACCTGCAGGGCCGTGCGGAAGAATTTGCTGAGCATCTGCAGGATAAAATCGCTCGGATTCTGTCTAAGTTGGACTCCATGCGTGAAATGCAGTCTGGGGAGATGCCGGGAGAATGGTCTTGCCCTGTTATCTGGGAACGATTTGATCCTGTTGGACCTGAGGAAGTGGACAGGATCTTTCGAATTGTTAATTCCACCACATGTGATTTAGATCCCTGCCCTTCCTGGCTGGTGAAATCAGCCAGGGAGGTGACATGTGGATGGGTCCAGGCCACGATTAATACATCCTTGGCGGAGGGGGTGGTTCCAACTGCCTTTAAAGAGGCACTGGTGCACCCCCTCCTCAAGAAGCCAGCCCTGGACCCTACCATCCTGGACAATTTTCGTCCAGTCTCCCACCTCCCCTTTTTGGGAAAGGTGGTTGAGAAAGTGCTGGCGTTGCAACTTCAAAGGACCCTGGATGAAGCGGATTATCTAGACCCTTTTCAGTCAGGTTTCAGGCCGGGATTTGGGATGGAGACTGCATTGGTCGCGCTTACGGATGATCTCTGGCGGGAGCGGGATGGTGGTAGTGCATCCATCCTTGCTCTCTTGGATCTCTCAGCGGCATTCGATACCATCGACCATGGTATCCTGTTGGGGCGGCTTAGGGAGTTGGGGGTGGGCGGCGTAGTTTTGCGCTGGTTCACCTCCTTCCTCCGAGGCCGATCCCAGTCGGTGGTAATAGGAGAGGAGAGATCTGACCCTCGGCCCCTCTTGTGTGGGGTGCCGCAGGGTTCGGTTCTCTCTCCTCTCCTATTTAACATCTACATGAAACCACTGGGCGAGGTCATCCGACACCATGGGATGAGGTATCATCAGTATGCGGATGATACTCAATTGTACATCTCCATCCCTGGTGAAGTAAGTGATGCAGTGACAACCCTATCCCAGTGCCTGGGGGCTGTGAGGGCCTGGATGGGGAACAACAGGCTACAATTGAACCCTAGCAAGACCGAGTGGCTGTGGATTGATGGCCTAGCGTCTTCTGGGAAATTATCATCTTTGGTTCTTGATGGGGTAGCACTGCCCCATTCGGAACCGGTGCGCAACTTGGGGGTCCTTCTAGACTCACGACTCCTGCTCGAAGAGCAGGTGGCAGTCGTGGCTAGGAGGGCTTTTGCACAACTTCGGTTGGTGCACCAGTTGCGCCCATTCCTGGATCGCGACGCCCTCCGAACAGTCACTCATGCTCTCGTCATCTCCCATGTAGATTATTGCAATGCGCTCTACATGGGGCTACCCTTGAAGACTATCCGGAAGCTTCAGCTAGTGCAGAATGCGGCCGCGCGAGCAATTTTGGGTGCACCAAAATCTGCAAACATAACACCTCTGCTCCGCGAGCTGCATTGGGTGCCGGTCTGCTTCCAGGTACAATTCAAGGTGTTGGTTATTACCTTTAAAGCCCTACATGGCATGGGGCCAGAATACCTGAAGGACCGTCTTATCCCCATTTTATCGACCCGCCCCACCAGGTCATTCAGAGAGGGCCTGCTACGAACCCCATCAATTAAAGAATGTCATCGGATGGGGTCTAGGAGGCGGGCCTTCTCTGTGGTAGCGCCCACACTGTGGAACATCTTGCCCCCAGAGTTGAGGCAGATCTCCTCCCTCCCGACCTTTAGGAAAGAGCTGAAGACCTGGTTCTGCCGCCTGGCATGGGAAGGAGGAAAGGATAGTTCCTCATGGGGGTGGTTAATTCCTTAATTTACTGTCCTTCGTTTAATTCCATCTCCATCTGGATTTATAATTATTTATTAATTTATATATTGTACATTGATGTTTTATCCTGTTTTAATCTATTTTATTGTAAACCGCCCAGAGTTCCCCGTTGGGGGAGATGGGCGGTTATATAAATTTAATTAAATAAATAAATAAATAAAAATATAGACTATTGCAATGCGCTCTACATGGGGCTACCCTTGAAGAATATCCAGAAGCTACAGCTGGTGCAGAATGCGGCCGTGCGGGCAGTTTTAAGTGCACCAAGATCGACACATATAACACCTCTGCTCCGCGACCTGCACTGGGTGCCGGTTTGCTTCCGGGTCCAATTCAAGGTGTTGGTTATTACCTTTAAAGCCCTACATGGCATGGGACCAGGATACCCGATGGACTGTCTTATCCCCATAACATCGACCTGCCCCACCCAATCATGCAGAGAAGGCTTGCTACAGACCCCATCAATAAAATAATTCCATCTAACGGGGTCCAGGAAGCGGGCCTTCTCTGCAACGGCGCCCGCCCTTTGGAATATCTTACCCCCAGAGTTGAGGCGGGTTTCCTCCCTCCCAGCCTTCTGGAAAAATCTGAAAACCTGGTTTTGCCACCTAGCGTGGGAAGGAAAAGGTAATAGCTCCTCCTGGGGGTGGTTAATATCATAATACCCTCCCTAATTCGCCAGATTGGATTTTATATTTACATTTTTATGTCATATTGTATTTATATTGTATTTTAATCTTGTTTTTATTGAAAGCCGCCCAGAGTCCCCCGTTGGGGGAGATGGGCGGTCATATAAATTTGAAAAATAAATAAACAAATAAATAAATAAATAAATAAATAAATAAATCTAAGGTACTGCAGAAATCCAGCTTTCTGCCTGACAGCTAATTTTTACTGCACAAAATTTTCCACATGCTTGAAGTTTAAAATGATACAGTCCAGCAATAGAACCTGTGTGTGAGGCTGCTAAATTTATTGTTGTTTATTTGTTCAGTCGCTTCCGACTCTTCGTGACTTACTTTGACTCAAATGCAATTTCTATATGAAAGTCTGGAGGTAGACTTTAAAATCTGCTTTAGTGTTTTGGAAGGGGCGGCAGTTTCGAAAAGAAGACAATCCTTTTTTCACTGCACATGCAGGGGTTGTGTGTGCATCTAGATTGTGGCAACCCAGGAAGTTTATTTGGTTGTCCTCAGAACCTGCATGTCAGCTAGGACCTTTTTAATATTACTACACACAGACTTGACAACAGATCTGATCTCCATACAATACCTAGGGTTTCACTGAAATAGACATTTCCTGACTTAATAATACTGACTGAGGATTCTTATTCTACCCAAATACAAGCTAGGCCTTAGAACCTCTATTTTCCATCCAACTTGGATTGTAAAATAAGCTGAAAAAGTATTCAAAAAGTCGACTCCCATTCAGCCATTATATAAACAACTCTCTCTTCTACATACAACTCTCCAAATTCCTTTCTCTTCTTGGCAGAAGAAAAGAGGGGAGAGGAAGGGGGTTATTCAGCCATGGTTTGGTGGGTTGGAAAGAAAGAAGGATCCAATTCTGTGAGAATTGGCTTGGGAGTGGAGATGAGCTTGGCTTAGTTTGAGCCAAGGGAAACTGAGCGTGGGGACGCTCCACCAGTCTCTATCACGAAGTGCTTTGGAAACTCTTCAATTTCAAAAGCAATTGGTCATGCATGGTGGCTTGCAAGAACCACACAGGCCAAACTGCAGTGTTTTCCAGGCTAGTCATGCAGTTCCCTGGATGGTGGCCATAGGCTGCCTTTCTTTCTAGCTGTGACTCTGAAATTGAGTGCACATGCCAAGTGCCATGGAGAAATTTGCTCCTGATTCTCAGCTTACATGGCAAATGACAGTAACAGTTGTTATCTTCCATAATTTGGAATGTTTAAACTGTGTATGATTTTTTGTGAGCCACTCCCAACACAAATGGAGTGACTACATTTGTATGGTCAAACAAGCCTTCCTAATATGGGTCTTTCATGAAAATATGCATGAATCCCTGTTTTTTTGTTTGAAGAAGTGCCTGTACTCTTTCCATGCAAAGAGAGCTTTCAACTCTAATTCAGACTAATTGCTAGGTTTGCATGGAACAAGTAGATAGGCTCCAATTTTGTAACAAAGACTTGGAGTGAGCTAAATATCCCATATTGTTATGTATAAAATGAATCACTTAAGTTTGGGAAACCTTATATAGAAAAAAACCAGATAACTCTATTTCCCATGGAAGTCATTATAATTGTATGTAATTGATATCTCTGACTCATCGATGTGTCAAATACGGCTCTATCCTAAGTCCAGAGTATCAAGGTTATATTTTTTTCTTTGCTCCAAATATCAATCTAATTTGGCATGCTGTCATATTTCACCCATATGGCAGTAAGTACAACTATATAAAAAATGTAAGTACATTTGCAAAATCTGGTGTTAACTGGGGGAAAAAGTGGGAATGAATTTTTTGGGTTTTTTTGTATGTATGCATGTTTGCATGTATGTATATATTTTGCATACTGCCATAATCAACAAAGTTCCCAATAGGTAATATAATAAAAGCATAAAAATATATAACAACATAAACATCAATCTTTTGAAAACATATAGCAATAAGCCAACAACCACAACAGATAGGGCCAACCCTATCATTCTCCAAAAGCTTTTCAGAAAAGTTCAATTTTAATCCACTTTTGGGGGGTGGGGGAGACTATTCCATAAAATAGGGGCCCTTATCTCCCCAAAACCTCTTTGTTTCTGGGCCCTGCCCCACTCACCTTTCAAAATGAGAAACTACTAATAAAACATTCTGGAGAGGTCAATTTTACTGTATTTTTCCCTTTTGACAAACAATCCCTTTTTGTTAAAGATGGCCCAAGAGGCAATTTCATCATGATATACTTGATACATCCAAATTTCTGGGGGTACAAAACACACTGAAATATAAAGTAGCCACAACATGCTAAACTAAGTAACTGTGTAAAAGGAGAAACTGGTTTTGCTACTGACTCCGTCCAGTTCTGATCTAGTTCAATGCACAAATATGGAAGTCAGAATAAGAGGGGTTTTTTTATGTTGCTGCTCACAAATTGGGAATCTATGCAATCTAGATCTCTGTGATCTTAGATATCCAGCTCACGTGGGGCCACATTAGATGAACAGCTGCACACAGAAATCATTTTCTATTTAGGCCTCTATCTTGGGGATGAGGGGGCAGAGCTGTGTGTGTGTGTGTGTGTGTGTGTGTGTGTAGTCTGAAATATGATCGCCACTTTTGCAACAACAAATGTTGCCCTACTATAAACAATGTATGCATATGACTTATTGTTAACATGGGCACTGTATATTGTTAACATGAGCAGTTTTCACTTTTAAATGAAACATTGAATGTCATGGTTTAATACTAAAATGTTTAAAAATGCAAGAAACTTATTGGTGATGTTGTATTTATTAGGTAACAGCATGATTCAGTATCTGATTGATAGGGATATAGTGGTTCTACCCCTTTCTAGTGTGTGGAAATGTGTGTCTTCAACTGTTGTATCACAGATCTCATTTTTATATGCATATTTGGAAATTGTAAGCATTCACTTCTAAGAACAGTGTGTTTGTGAAGTACCCTTAGATTTTATATGAATGTCAGATTACCTCTCCTAGTTATTAGTTCTCAAACTCTTTGATGCGCTATTTCAAATTCATGACCTTATGCACATGTAATTATCACATTAAGATGACAATAATATTGTTGAAATACATGTTTTGAATGCTGTGCTGGGAATTCCTTTAATAATTTCATGCTAAACACATCTGATATGTCTGATGAACAAAAATGGCACAATATAATCATAGAATCAACTGCTGATTGAAACATTTGTTTAAACCTATCAGCATGGAACACAAATCCCATTAAAACCTTCATCTAGAATAATAATACACTGTTCACATGATCAATCAGTGAAAACCGAATCATATAAATATAGGGAAGTCAGCTTTATGTGGGAAAGAAGAAAGAATACCCTTCCCTTGTCATATGATTTGGTCCTTAAAGTAAAGTAAAACAGCGTTAAACTTTGACATTTCCTTCTTGTGGTGTCAAGATCTGACAATCAGAATTCAACTAACAAAGGTTGAATCTTCTGAGATTCTGAGAATCTTCTCTTCTGAGCAACATTTAATTTATTGTTATTTTGATGAAAGAGAAAGGAAGCATTCTGTCATATGCAGATGCAGGGATATCTCCCAACTGCATTGACCCAGCTTCAACTACATTGTTAATACCCACTAGAAACCAAAAGCTAATCAATGGCATGCAAACCCCAGTACTAGAAATCACAAAGCCTGGCTCAGAGATCTTGAGGCCCCAGTCAACAATTCACCCCTTGGGTTTCTCACTGCCCTCAGGAAATGCCACTAAGGCCCTGCTAATTGCTAGCAGGCAGCTGGGTCTCTAGAGAGAGGTGTTATAAACCCAGCAGGAAAAGGACAGGATTGTTACTTCTGAAAGCAACTGGAGACTGGGTTGATTGTAAGATCTTAATGGGCACTCAAGAATAGAGAGCAAGAGGAAGCAGTCAGTTCTTTTGTTTTAATTTTCACTTGTGGTCAGCATAGCCATCCCTTTATCCTTGGTAGTTTGGGGGAGGTCACTCACTCCTGCTGTGGGTTTCTTTGAAGAAACAATGGGCCATTGACCTTAGTATCCTTTGTGCAAGAGGAGTTGACTCTGCTTGCTGCTTCTGCCAAAACCAAAATAACAATTCTGTTTATGGTTACTACTACAAGTCAAAGCTTGTGAAAAAAAGTCATGTTCACCCACTTAAACCCTCATTCATTCAATGAGAAATAGCTGGGAAAGCAAAAATTACTTCTGGGAGACATCCACATTTTTTTCTACTGGCCAAAAGGGCTCTTACCTGTCTAAAGGGTTTAGGCAAGACTTATTCAACAATGTCATTGTGTGTTTCTTGGTTTCAGGACATGATTATGCCTTGCATAGAAATGCACATATGAACAACATGGTATTCCATAATATTACTAGTCATGGATGCACCTGGGCAGTAATTTGAGCCTTAGTATTCTAGTACTAGATTTGCTGCATTTTCTGTAAAGAAGAACAGGATGAGAAATAAACCAACTCAGTGTCCAAGTACAGTAAATAAGAGAATTGTTTTAATTTATTTATGTAAGTTTGTCTTTGTTGTTTTAACTTGTAAGCTTTCCAGAGTTACATAAGTGAGATGGGTGGCTATATAAATCAAATGAAATAAAAGAAATAAATAATGTGGTCCTAACCTGATGCCAAAGTGGTACAAAACAACAAACTGTAAGTGTCCTTCAAGCAGTTATACTGAAATCATTATTTAATCACCTCACTGTTTTGAGTGGGTCTATTCTAAGCACAACCATCTCTGGATTCAAGCCATTGTAGATTGTTGTTGTTGCAGTTGTTGTTGCTGCTTGCATTTATTTTAGCTCCACAGACTATTCTGAGATATTTAAAAAAAATGAAGATTAGTTATATACTAAGATTAAAGAAATAAAGATTAGCATATAACTAATCTTTAAAAATCTTTAAAAATAAAGACACCTCACCCCTATATATATATATATATATATATATATATATATATATATATATATACACATACACACACACACACACACACATACACACACACACACACACACAGAGTATATATTAGCTTATTCATGTTTATTGTTTGTTTAAACACTGTTAAACTCCAGTTTAAAAAAAGTATTCTGTAACCTTCTTCTCTGATTCTAAGAGTAAGCGTAGCTTATATCTCATCATGTTCAATTTATCACTTACCCATATTCCATATACTTGATGACATTTTGTTTCAAAGAATGGTAATTTTATTTGCTTATTGCCTGCATTTAGGATCAATGTCTAATTTCCACAAAACAGTTGGTGATTGTAAAACTGCATTTCAGTATCAGCTCCATAGTTAACCCACTCAAAAAATAAAATAAAGTATGTTATAATAAATATAAACAAATTACAGCGGCTTTTTAATTTCCCCCCTTAACTATTGGTTTCCCAGGGAATAACAACTTGGCATAGCAAATGTCTTTTAGGGAATATGCTTGAAGTCCCAATTTGTCAGAGCTGGGATAATTTAGGCCAAAAGAAATAATGTGTTGCTGCAATTCATGTTACAACCCAGCTGTATTTTGTGGTAAAATTTTAATATTTCACACTTCCTTCTGACTACAACTGTGCAAGATCTAGAACTGAAAATTGTATACAATGAGAGGGGATCCCTTGAACCTTTTTGATGTGTTGCTTGAACAGTCCATCTTGGCTTTTAATATTTTTTTCTACTAAGACTAAACTAAAGGATTCACTAGTTAACTAAACAAGGCCCTCTTCTGTAATTCAGGTGGTTGGACAGCTTGGTGATCTGCCTTTTGCAATGCTCCCTCCCACTTTCAGTGGAAAAAGGAAAAGCTAGGGATTGTACTAGCTCGCACCATCATCTTCTAGCTCACACTCTCCTCTTCTGCAGTTTCATTCTATTTCAGGCCATTAGATAAGCATGGTATTCAACAGTCAGTCATTGGTTTATATGTACAGCTAGACTGATAATACACTATCTGTTTAGACCAGCCTTTCTCAACCTTTTGACCCTGGAGGAACCCTTGAAATATTTTTCAGGCCTCGGGGAGCCCCTGCACATTCAGCTCAAATATAGGCCAGAAGTTACACAATTATTATATTCGTTTCATGTGTAGGCCTGTATACAGTATATGCATTAATAGTGTTCTTAAACTGAAAATAAAGAATGAAACTTACGTCTTTAATGAGAAGTTGCCCCAATTTGAAATAATTTTTTAAATAAATCGTGATCTCCCAGGGAACCCCTAGTGACCTCTCCCGGAACCCTAGGGTTCCACGGATCCCTGGTTGAGAAACCCGGGTTTAGAAGGAAGTCTGTGCATCATTCAGCATGTGGGATAGGCTTTTGGACCCCCTTCTCACTTCCCCTGTTGAAGGATTTCGTTTCAGTGCCTCTCTTTTTTAAGGAAGGGTAGGAGATGGGTTTTTTTTCCCTTTGATTGCCTCTTGCTTTCCCTCTGCTTTCTTTGCTCTTATTCCCAATGGCAACAAATTCCACATGAAGTAAGATATAACATTCCAAGCAATGATTTCACTTTCTCATGTTTATGGCTTTCATCTTTATAACATGCAGGGCCGTTTCCTAGATTCCTTAGCTACAGCCTGAGATTTTCTGCTGACTGCACATGCAGTAGGAGGCAAAACCAGTTCTGCTTCATTGATGGAGATATTTCTAGACAGACTCCATTTTATAAAGCAATACTTTGTTCTGTCAGACTTTCCATTCCTAAAAATGCACAGATATTTGTAGTAGTCAATAGACAAGCGGGCAGTGGACAAGTAGCATGTTTCATGTGCTCAGCAAATGGACAAGTACAGGGTGAAGATATGCAGGAAGGCTATACTCAAGGTCAACCAAAGATGGTGAAAGCCTTTTTCAGGATAGGAAACCTGTACACAAATAGCACATCATATTAGGAAAAAATATTTGCAGGAGACTGTAAAATTATTTGCAGAAACCTGGAGCATGTGAGTTCTAGTCCCGCCTTAGGCATGAAAGCCGGCTGGGTGACCTTGGGCCAGTCCCTCTCTCTCAGCCCAACTCACCTCACAGGGTGGTTGTTGTGGGGAAAATAGGAGGAGGAAGGAGTATTAGGTATGTTCCCTGCCTTGAGTTATTTATAAAGAAATAAAAAATAAAGGCAGGATAAAAAATCTAAAAAAAAGACATTTGGAAAAGCACAAATATGATTTTGAAAAATGTAAAACTACTATGGAACTAGACCAATTTTTTTTTCAATTTCTTCTCAAAGTGATGCCCCTTCTACAGTTTGTGCACCAACAGCTACCTAACTTTGCTAAATAAATAAGGTGCTTTTATTCAACAATGGATCATCTTGTCCTTTTCTCTTTGTCCAACAAAAAGAGCCTAGTCAAAGAGGCCTACTCTGGGAAACATGACATATTTGTAGCAGAAGGAAAACAGCAAGGAAACTCCAGAGTTTAAAACACTAGTGCCAGTTGCCTTAAATCAACAGCATTGGACTTTGGGTGTAGTCAAGGATCCAGCCATTATACTCTCTCTCTTCTCTCTCTCTACCTCACAGGGTTATTGCTGTGATGAAAAATGGGAGGAGGCAGCAATATGTGCAATGTTTTGAACTCATGAATGAAAGGTGGAATACCAATCAATCAGTCAACAAACAAATAAACACAAGGCTCAGAGGTTTGACTAAATGAGCTGAGTCAGAGTCTTGAGCACAAAAATACAAGACAAGATTGCAACATCCTGTTTCCAGCACTGGCCTACTTCACTGGAGAACTTTTTATAGATTTTCTAAGCCTACACCCTGGTCCAGTTGGTTAGTGTTAGCCATAAGTAAGAAGGAAGTATCAAATAAATCAGTGGGGGCTAATCCTTCCTCAGTCCATCCTTACACACATGGGTAAAAGTTCTCTGTAAATTAGAGAGCTTGATAAATTCTTAGTAAAATGCATTTTGAGGATATACTACGCCAATACATTATTTTCCAAATCTTTTCCAGACATGTCCATCTCAGCATTATCATCTCTGGTTTCTGTATGTGTTTGCATTGGCTGCATTTATTAATTATAGTTTAGCAACATGGAACCACATCATAAATAAAATAGATACTAATCAGTGTGACTATCTTGTCCAAGAAGTTTGGATATTGTTTACTGTCAGAACTAAACACTTAAATCGATTAATGTAGGCAAGGGGTAAAGAAAGGATTAAAATTAAATCCTGCCATGGGTATGTGCATTGCAAAAGGGACATTTACATTTCATTCAGAAATTAAAGGATCAAAGTACTTCCACTCCAAATGATAGAGTTTGATGGTTAGCCATTCCAAATAAGCTGTGAATTGTTCCGTAATTAATCTGATGAAAACACTAAAGTCTGTTGGATCAAGTTCAGGATTGTTACACATTAAATAGATTCAACCTCTGAACTAACAGATTGCATTTTTAGTTTCATGGTGAGGCTGAGATGCAGTGGTTTACATAGACCATATTTAAAATATAGAAGAAGCTTCTGAATGAACTGCCCAGAAATGATGAGGCACATATCATTAAGATATTATGATGTTTCCATTATATTCTCTTAAAACCTTTTTTTCATATTTTTGCCATCAGTGTAGCTTTCCTGGCAAGCTGGCATCCAGTTTTGCTTTTAAATGATAATCTATTATTAGTTACCTCTTGCAGAAGGCCCCTTCAGATTAAGTGTCTGCAACAACAAACAACAAAATAAAGGGCAAGACACGGAAAAGATTGAACTTCCATAATTAGATGGTGGCCTGACTTCCACATAGTTGGTCTTAGTTATATAATATGTGTTTCCTTTGTTTGTTATATTTATCCATCTCAATAGCTCAAACTCTCTGGATGGTTCACAAAACAGAGCTCAAAGCCTTATTTATATTGCACTTCAGTTCCAGATAAGAGGGCATCACATTTTAATATTGTGAAATATTGCTGTTTGGATGCCCATTAATGTAGTGTGGCTTGGGAAAAACCAATTTATAGAAAAGGCTTCTCGTTATTTTGTCTGCCGTGAATGGTCCTTGAAAAGTCAACCAACAAAGCAGTTTCTATGAACTGAAGTTAAACTCTGTTATTGTTGAGTTTATCCACAGACATTCTTCTGACTTCCCCACCCTCATGCCTTACAGAAAAGATGGCTTTCCTCTTTGCACAATCTTAGGTTACATCTTATTCCACAACAAAAAGAACAAATATTTTGGACTTACTGAACGCCATTGTGTTTATATAAAAAACATCTGAGTAAATCATCCTGTTGATGGAGATGTAATGAGATTAATGCTTCATTTAAACATATGTTTGTGCATATGTCCTGCCATTGTTTCATTGGGAGAAAGTTATTACATATATTAAATTAACTTTGAAACAAGAGTTAATATATTCTTCTTGCACGGAAGTTGAAACCTGGACAAAAAGGGAATTCTCTGTGCCCTACGTATGACTGAAAGACTTTTTCTCCAGCACTGGAAGGATGGCCCCATGATCTGTAGAGTTGTTGTTGTTATTAACAATTTATGAAAAATATCTTCACCACTCACTGAAATGCTTATGTAGAACTTGTATATATGTCCTTCCTAGTATTTATTATGATCAACTCACCAGATTGGATTTTACATTTATTTATATTATGTTAAAAATTTGTAATTTTATATTTATATTTTAACCTTGGTTTTATTGTAAACTGCCCAGAGTCCCCCGTTGGGGGAGTTGGTTGGTCATATAAATTTAATGAATGAATGAATGAATGAATGAATGAATAAATAAATAAATGCATATGTATCTGTGAATCAGTGCTTTTGAAACAAATATGCTTTTGTTTCTTCTTTTTCCTCCCCTTTCTTGTTTCTTTATAATTAGGTGTAAATAGCTTGGGGTGGGGTGGGGGGAGGTAATTAAAAAGTTTTTGTCAGGTTTCAAACCAGCAACCTACCATTTACCTTACTATTTAGGATACTTATCATTGTACTGTTGTAGTATTTCTGATAAAAGAAACTCTAGAAGACCTTATAGACTAAAAGGGATTTAAGAAAGAAATTTTTACATTAAAGCCTGCAGGTATGTGCATTTTGATGCTTTAACTTTGTATATATGATATGTGTGATTTTTGCATGCATATGCATGTGTGGCATGCCCCCTGACACTGTCTTCATCTCATCCCTAGCATGAGTGAGACAGTCTTAAGGCATCCTTAGTGTACAGGTAGTAAAGTGGTATTTTCCTCTTTATTTTATTTATTTATTATTAAATTTCTATTACCGCCCATCTCCCCCTAAAGGGGAACTCTGGGTGGTTAATTTTGACAATGTCCAAGAGTAGTCTAATGGTGTATATATTGGTTAGACCTCATTACTATGGAAGGAAGTCAGGTAACTGCTGTGACTAGAAATGGAGGCAATAGAGTGCTTTCGAACTGTGGTGCTGGAGAAGACTCTTGAGAGTCCCTTGGACTGCAAGGAGGTCAGATCAGTCAATCCTAAAGGAAATCAACCCTGATTGCTCATTGGAAGCACAGATGCTGAAGCTGAAGCTCAAATACTTTGGCCACCTAATGCGAAGAGAGGACTCACGGGAAAAGACCCTGATGCTGGGAAAGACTGAAGGCAAAAGGAGAAGGGGACGACAGAGGATGAGATGGTTAGATAGCATCACCGATGTAATGAACATGAATTTGAGTAAACTCCGGGAGACAGTGGAGGACAGGAAGGCCTGGCGTGCTATGGTCCATGAGGTCACGAAGAGTCGGGCACGACTGAACGACTGAACAACAACAAAGAGTGGCAATAGAGACAGCAAATTTCATATCAGTATAGTTTTCTGCCAACTCAGAAATGGGTGCATAGCACCAACTTACCAGTGAGAAAGGCCCTCTGTATCACAGTTCAGACTGCAAAGTCCTTCCTGCAGAAAATACAATCTTGTTTATTGTTCTGTGAAAATGTGTAATTCTCTCTCTCTCTCTCTCTCTGCTTTGGCATTTCCTTTGTTTTTTGATAAGCCTTAATAATGCTTATATTTAGCACTTATTAAATATACTGTACAACATTGTTTTTCATGGAAGATATCCTTTTCAGATATTCAGTGGGGTTCCCGTTTGGCTTAAAAAATTGCAATGGAACACGGTTTTTAAATTCTTTGCCCAAATTCAAGACAAAAAGGAACAAATACTTCCATTTTAATCAGTTGAGGGCTTTCAAAAGCTAGAATAAAGAAGCTAAGATAAGGAGATAAAGTATCTCATATTTTTACAGTATATGCCTCCTTGTAAGGCACTAAAGCCTTTATCATGTGTACTTGAGTAAAGTGTCTGACCTTATAAAGATTAAGAAGACTTTGAGAAGGTTCACATTTCACTCAGCATTTTACTCCATCAGTTTGAGACACCAGGCCTGAACAGGATCGTGAAGATGTGCATCAGTCTACCATCAGGGTCTTTTCCAGTGAGTCCTCAACCCTTGTTGAGGTTGAGTAGATTTGAAGAGAGCTTTTATTTACATTCAGTTGAATGAGAGTCAATACAGTGGATAAAGACTGTAGAGATCCAGTTTTACATCCCCACTGAGCTTTGACCTTGGACCAGTCACTATTTTTTAGGTTAACCTATGTCACAGGGTTACTGTGAGGTTAAAATTGGATAGAAAACACTCAGCATGGTTTCTCTGGAGGAAAGATTGGATGCAAATGCAACCAATAATTAACTAAATGCCACCACCACCACCCCGCCCCAGCAATCAGGATAAAGCAGGAGCCATGCTTGTGACAGGGGATTCAGTTCAAGTTAATATGTGTGGAATACTCCTTCAGCCCCACTGTTCAATCCAGAAAATTTGAAAATAGAGGAAAGCAAGTCTGAGAAACAGGCTCCTTATGCACACCTTTGTATACTATGTTTGTGTATCATTCATGAGCAAAGCTCTCATTCCACAAATAAGGTTAGCGATTATTTTGCTCCTATTTTGGGGGGGAGGGCATGTCTCAATATGCAAGTGATTCTATCCTGGCTACCCATTGATTTTGTCTCATCTGCAAACTATAAAGGTTTTTGCATTCAGATTGGCCCTGTCTGCCTGTTTCCTGGAATTCCTGCCAGTCTTCCAGTTTTCCTGCTTTCTAGTTCTCCAAGTGGCTCAGTGTCATGGCAGAGAACACTGCAGAACCACGCTTCCAGGATGGACTACAACAGCTACAAAACAGATCGTCCTGTGCAAACTCAAAGGGGTGAATAGGTTTCATGCATCATATTCTCTGTGGTTTGTGTGCTATTACGGGCTTCCCACTTTCCTGGTGGGTGTGAAATTCGAGGGCACTCGTCAAAGTTTGGTTTCCATCACAGGAAATAACACTGTGGTATTACAGTGTGTAGCATGTGGTTTTATTTACAGATATGAAGGAAAAAAGGAAAGGAAAAACCTGGGGGGTTTCCTCACGACTCTTTTCAATTTGCAAATATACAAGTTAAGCATAATGGAGGTAGACAGCGTAGCAGGTCTCCGAGAAGCCCATGCATTGCTCTATGACAAATAATAAAACAGGCAGCCCATCTTCTAATCCCTCTATGCCTTTTTGCCTTCATTTTTCTGATCTGGTGTCCACATTCCTCCTTCTCCTCTTTCTAAGCCCATTAGTTTCAAACTGCTGTTTCCCTGTTTCCCTGTTCTAAGATGCGCCTGAATGGTTTTTTTTCACACACAGATCTAAATTTACTTCTTCCTCTTTGGGTGGGTGGGTGAGTGGGAGAGGTATCCAACTTCAGAAAGATTAGGCACTCATTCCAAGCCATTAGCATCTCTCTGCCAATTCACAGCCTCTGGCCAGGAATTGCCTTAAGGCAGAATCAGAGTGAGAGTCCCAGCCATAGTGTTCTGCTTTAACAATAGCTTTGTTTGCCCTGTGCCAGCCAGGGAATAGTGATCTTTGAACAGGAAAAAACAAAAACAAAAAAACCAACTCTTTGCAAAATGTTTTTTCCCCCTGCATTTTTCAAAAGAACCACATTCACATTAAGGAAAACAATTATTTTTACCAATTTGTTCGAAACCAAAGGAAACTTCATTGACAGATTAGCTCAGAGCTTTCCAAACTGTGTGTCGGGACACGTTAGTGTGTCAGCTGCAGTGTCTGGGTGTGTCGCAGCTGCTGCTGCCTCCGAGCCCTGCCAGGATTCCGCGCAGGTCCCAGTGCCTGCCTTGTGTCTTGCTGCCTCCAAACCTGCCCTGCCAGGATTCCACGCAGGTCCTAGTGCCTGCCTTGTGCCTTGCTGCCTCCAAACCTGCCCTGCCAGGATTCCACGCAGGTCCTAGTGCCTGCCTTGTGCCTTGCTGCCTCCAAACCTGCCCTGCCAGGATTCCACGCAGGTCCTAGTGCCTGCCTTGTGCCTTGCTGCCTCCAAACCTGCCCTGCCAGGATTCCACGCAGGTCCTAGTGCCTGCCTTGTGCCTTGCTGCCTCCAAACCTGCCCTGCCAGGATTCCACGCAGGTCCTAGTGCCTGCCTTGTGCCTTGCTGCCTCCAAACCTGCCCTGCCAGGATTCCACGCAGGTCCTAGTGCCTGCCTTGTGCCTTGCTGCCTCCAAACCTGCCCTGCCAGGATTCCGCGCAGGTCCCAGTGCCTGCCTTGTGCCTTGCTGCCTCCAAACCTGCCCTGCCAGGATTCCACGCAGGTCCTAGTGCCTGCCTTGTGCCTTGCTGCCTCCAAACCTGCCCTGCCAGGATTCCGCGCAGGTCCTAGTGCCTGCCTTGTGCCTTGCTGCCTCCAAACCTGCTGTGATTCTGCACAGGTCCTGGTGCCTGCCTTGTGCCCTGCTGTAAGAGTGTGTCGCGAAATAATGCCGTGCTGTGTGTGTCGCGAAATGATGCATGTCTAAAAAGTGTGTCACCAACATGAAAAGTTTGGAAAGCTCTGGATTAGCTGCAAGATTTTTCTCTTAACCTTCCCTTATTCACAAAGATTGTAAATATCCTCTTGTCTGTTATATTGTTACTATTTCTCTTATCATTTCCTGGAAAACAACTGGAGGAGATGCTCTGTTTTAGCTCCAGAAGTGTGCGCAATCAGAATGGTTGTAGAATGAGGGAAAAATATCCAATAGGAAGAAACAAAGCACACACAGAGTTGCATTCACAAAACACATTTAATCTGGTTACTAAATTCACCAGTTTTTAAAACAGTGAAACATTGAAATTAATTAGCTGGATTCTCACTGCATCTAAACCATGAAAATTCTAACTGAAGTAATCCAGCTTTGGGATGTTGTACGAATGCAGTTACTTACTGTATCTTTAACTGACCTGGCTTAAATGTGTCATGCAAACAGAGCCAGAGTATTCTTTAACTGCCTTGTCTGATAATCTCAAGAATGTCAAAAGAAATTCTAAAGTGAAAATTTAAAAATGGAACCCTCTTTGGCAGGAGAAGAAAGCTTTAAGAAAATTAAAGGGAAAAAATTCAGTTCTATACAGTACTAGGAAAAAAAATTGAGATACTTGCTCCTCA
This sequence comes from Charina bottae, assembly GCA_023362775.1. NCBI lineage: Eukaryota > Metazoa > Chordata > Lepidosauria > Squamata > Charinaidae > Charina > Charina bottae. The sequence continues at coordinate 12,981,619 of JALMGJ010000001.1, forward strand.
GTTCTCTGTTACAATAAAATGCCATTGTATGAATGACTATGAAGCAAATGACCTCTTAGGATCCAGAGGGTTAAGCCTTACCTCTAGATTGATCCTCCATCCCACTGAACCACTTGAGTAATCCCAGGACAAAGATCATAAGCCAGCATCCTGTTTGCCACTGTGGCTTATGAAATCCCAACAAGAGGCACATGAAAACAAGAACTTCACTCACTGCTTTTCCCTAGTGGTTGGCATTCAAAGGCATAATTCCTTTGATCCAGGAGATATATTTTATGCATTTAAAATACTGTTAGGCCATCTTTCAGAATACCAAACCCTCTCAGTGCAATTTACAGGACAATGTAATGCAATAAAAATATCAGATTAAATTAAAGCCAGGATAATAGTCTCTGCACACATTTAAGCCACCCTAGATGGTTGTTGAGAGAGCCAGTTTGGTGTAGTGCTTAAGGTATCAGGCTAGAAGCCTGTTGTGACTCGGACTCATACCTCAGTCCTCCTTATATTAGAATGCAGACACCTTCCATTTGAAATTAATGGACCTGTGCTGACAGGGTCCTGTGAGGGTCCCACCCAACAGTGAGACCAATGACACCTTGTTCACTAAGATGATACCAATTAAATAACCATACAATGGTAATATAACTGAAGGAAACAATGCAGGTAGTTTTATCCACAACCATCATTATAGAATCTACAGTATATGATCCAATCAAGAGCCAGGCTGGTGTTGTGGTTAAGGTACCAGGCTAGAAACTGGGAGACCATAAGTTCTACTCCTGCCTTTGGCACAAAGCCAACTGGGCCAGTCACTCTCTCTCAACCCCAGGAAGGAGGCAATAGCAATCCACTTCCAAAAACCCTTGCCAAGAAAACAGCAGGGATTAGTCCAGGCAGTCGCCAGGAGTCAAAACCAACGTGGAGGCGTGCGCGCAAACACACACACACACACACAAAGAAAAAAGAAAAGAAAAGAAAAGAAAAGAAAAGAAAAGAAAAGAAAAGAAAAGAAAAGAAAAGAAAAGAAAAGAAAGATGGTGGTTGAGAATGAGCATACTGTCTAGTTATTCTATCCCATGCAGCACCCTAACCATATTTGGCGACTCCACTATGGTTCAGTAGGTCACAGAATTTGGGGAGCTTCAAAAAGACACAAAATATTTTGTCAAGGCTAACAGCATCATCTTTTTATCTCAAAAAGAAAAACCATGCTTCCTTTGCTGTCATTCTTTGTTAAGGTAACTCTAAGTCACATCACAGAACTAGTTCTTAATCCTTTTTCCCCAAACTTCTTGAGCCAATAGGTGCATTTGATTTTTTTTTGAGTGTGCCATGGGTTCTTAAAGAAAAAGGCTGCCACAGAGAGCTTTCTAATTTAGAAAATGGCTGTCATGGTGGGTGTGGTCAGTTACAAAAGGAATGTATCAAAAGGAAAAGTGATGAGGCTATTCCCTGCCACCTTCTCTAGCCCCCACAAGGGTGCTCATCTTAGAGCATATCTCTGTATTTGGGGCAGATAGAGGAACATTTTCAAACAGAGCAGTGGGCTGCAGCCAATTACCATTTTTAAATTTTAAGAATGGCTATGGGGCTTATCTGGAATCCAAGGGTGATCTTAGAAATGATGATGATTCTGGAGGTTGTGTATGACTTGCCACATGCCAACTGCCTTTACTGATTTGATTAAAATGTTCTATTTTTTAAAATTAAAGGTATAGTGGGGAAGAGGGGCTGCTGTGTGTTACATTGGTGGTTCCAGGTCTAGGCTTAAGGGAAGTATGTATGTAGCTCCGGGTTGAACTGTGGAGTCCTTGGTGTTCTCTGAGCTTGTTTGTTTTCCTGCAGAGGTTTTGTTACTCGACTAGGTAACATCTTCCGTGCTAGAAGGGAGTGGGGTTTGCTTTTTATAATATATACAGTAGCTTGTCCTGTCAGTGTTGGTGGGGGTGTTGTTTTCTCCTTGGTAGTTCCTTGATTAGGGTGTTGTTTACTGCCTGATTGTTTGTCTGAGTTGGTAGTTCCTTGATTAGGGTACTCTTTCTGCTTGATTGTTACCAGACAAACATGTATATAAACAAAGAGCAAACACTACTCCCTTCTAGCACTGAAGATGTTACCTAGTCAGGTAACAAGACATCTGCAGGAAAACAACCAAGCTCAGAGAACACCTAGGACTCCACATATCATAATTTATGCTTCAAAGGAAGGTCACTTTACTTATTTGTAACTAAGTCCTTGAGAAAGAGGAATGTGGAATTCATAGAAGAGAAAGAAAGTGTGTAGCTATGTCCTTCAGCTTCTTCATTCACAACGGAGTTGATATACCCCGAAGGAGGTTGATTCAACATTTTATGAACCAAAAGTGATTTATTAGGGGCCCTGAACAGCATGTCATTAAGTGACAGTAGATGACATGGCTATATGATTTGTAGTGTCTTCTTTCCTCTTCTCTCAAATATTATTATGACTATCAAGTTTATGGTGCTGATATTGTTGCTAGAAACACAATGTGTTTTGCCTACAATGTGAGTTACAGCATCTCCTTCTATGAACAAAGAAAATACTCTTTTCTAAAATGAAGTAAGTGCTAAGAAAGGCAGACAAATCTTTACAGGACATTATAACAGGCCAATCAACTAAAAGTTTAATGTGCCTATAACACCCCAGACTCACCAGAAATATTGCAGTAAAATTATCTAAGTTAATGGGCAGCCTGTATTATTCATGAGCTGAATGTCCTTCTGACTCTGATGAGTAAATAGGATATGTACAAAGCAATAGTATCTGTATTGGCTATCAGGAAAAAAGGTGCCAAAATCCATAGAAGCAATATCTTCATGAAGCAGATTACAGTTGTGCAAATCAGTGTTACATTTTGAATTTCAAGAATTCTTCATTGGGAAAACTGCCTGCCTGATGAAGGGGCCTTGAAAATTGAAAACTTAAAATAAAATTGTCCATGTTCGGTTGGCTTAATTAAAGGATTACTTCTATGGACAAGACAGTGTAAGGATCAGGGATCATCTTACCTAGGAAAGGAGGAGAGCAGGTGGTACTCTAGAATATGTCCATCTGATTAAGTTTAGATAGTGAGTGGATGGTAGCTCTTTTCCCAGACATAAAAGGGCAAAATATTTCTTGCTTGGGTTACTATTGCTTCTTAAGATCAAAGGACAACCCCAAACAAACTAGTTCCATTAAGCTAGGCAATTGATTGAAAGCATCTCAATCTTTCTGAGTACTACTTTGACCTGTTAAATTCAGTGGGACTGGATGGGTCCTAGCGGTCACCAAGCTGCTGCTTAAATATGTGATTTCTGTAAAAGCAGAAGATATAGAGATCATCATAAAAGCAAGTTACACAGTTTCCCCATCAATATGATCAATGTATTTCTATAAAACAAGGAACAAACCTTTCCACTATGCTAAATCCTTGACAATTTGAGATTATAATAAAGGCCTTCTTTTAAAAAGGAAATAAAGGAATGAGTGGTTACACAATCACCCAGAGAACATGGAACTCTGGCTCATACAATTTGTCATTGGGTGGATAAGAACATTTTGTACAGAGAGCCTTTTTTCTTTTTTTGTATCGAGTATTGAGAACACCTCAAATTAATTCTCCATTGATTGGCAGTAATATCATGTATACCCTGAGAACAGATGCTGAGTTTGTGATTGTATAAACATTGTTCTTATGGGCTATAAACTATTTAAACGCAATTGAAGTCAACAGGATTTCAGCAGTTTCACTATGCAAGTTTGTGGCCTATGTGCACTGATGATCAAAGGAGAAATTTTCCTTCATCTCCATTTCTATATCAGTGTTCTTCAATCTGGATGATTTCCAGGTGTGTGGACTTGAATTCCCAGGATTCCCAAATTGTCATAGCCATCGCTGAGAACTGAAGTCCAGACATTTGGATAATGCCAAGGGGAGGGAAGCCTATTCTACGTAATCATGATTTAGCAACATGATCTATCATACTTGATCCCCCAAATTTATTTATTTATATTTCAAATTTAGTCACCGCCCATCTCACTCAAAGAGTGACTCTGGGCGGTTTACAGTAAAGCAAGAATAAATACAAGTTAAAATACAAGTTAAAATACAATAAAACAATATTCTTAAATAAAATATATTTATTTATATTTCAGATTTAGAAATATAATTGCTCCTCCAGCTTTTCAGTGGAGATAAATATTGCCTCTCTTTCCTTTTTTTCAGAGAGGTCGATATACCCTGACTCAAGGATGCTTGTAGACAAAGAAGTCCTAATAAGGCTGCTTGTTTCCTACATTTGGGTTCTTTCTTCTAGTACTCAACCAATCTTGCTTTGTACAAGGTGAAACAAGCTAGCTGCCTGTTATAAGGGTTGAGTAGGAATGTATTGCTTTGCCCTGATTGGCAAGGGACACTGTCCATAGGATGTTGAAGGATAATGCTGATTTGCTGCTTGAAATTTGGACATAGCTGGGTAGTTAGTGTATGCACCATGAGGAATTATGTGCTATTCTGGTAAGCACTCTGAGGAACCAAGGGGTGAAGGGGTACATACAGTATGTATGCTACTTCCTACTGCCATGAGGATAGAGAATGGATCTGTACCTAGGGTCTCTCAGTCTTACAACACAGACCAGCAGGGATAGGCTGGAGCAGTTGAGAGCCCCCTTTCCCCTGCCTTTATTGTAAGTAAGTGATGAACATTCATATCAGCTAATTGGGTGCTCTGAGATTTAAACCTGTTCCATGCTGGGATCAGTGCTACACCTCTATGTACTCATAAAGCAGTGAGGCCTGCAGAGATCTTCATAACCTGAGCTTATTAACTTCTGGCTCAGCTGCTGCTCCAAATGAAATGCTGCAAAGACAGTTTTTCAGCATTCCCTCTGGAGCTATGTGCTGGATGGTCTCCCATTGTTGGGAACTCCCACCTTGTCCTGTCTCCTGGTTGAAAAGCACTTCAGCTCAGCAGTGAGGAAAGGCCCTGAGATACATGACTCCATATATGACACAATTGCTTAAGAACTTAAGAACTACTGTACATGTCTTATCAATTCTTGACAGCAGTTTTTGCTCTCAAGCAGGAGGATCCAACTACATATGGCAATAGATTGTGAACAGGAATGAGTGATAAGCACTATAATAATGAGAGACATTGAAATCCTACAAAAAATTGAACTAATGTTATTGATGAGTTTTACAGACTTCATCAGAGATGGGTATAAATAAGGCCTGTGGCCTCCAGAATGCACAGTAAGACTCAAGAAAATATACTTGATTTTAAGGACAGAAAACTTAAGGGCATTGCCAATACATTTACTGTATGTAGAATTAACTTAACATACAAATGTTCCTTATTGCTGTGATTGGTTATAAATATAAATCAGGTAATTAAAAACTGTTAAGAGCAGAGACATCACACTGACAACAAAGGTCCGCATAGTTAAAGCAATGGTATTCCCTGTAGTAACCTATGGCTGCGAGAGCTGGACCATAAGGAAGGCTGAGCGAAGGAAGATAGATGCTTTTGAACTGTGGTGTTGGAGGAAAATTCTGAGAGTGCCTTGGACTGCAAGAAGTTCAAACCAGTCCATACTCCAGGAAATAAAGCCAGACTGCTCACTTGAGGGAATGATATTAAAGGCAAAACTGAAGTACTTTGGCCACATAATGAGAAGACAGGATACCCTGGAGAAGAAGCTGATGCTAGGGAAAGTGGAAGGCCAAAGGAAGAGGGGCCGACCAAGGGCAAGATGGATGGATGGTATTCTGGAGGTGACGGACTCAACCATTGGGGAGCTGGGGATGGTGACGGCCGACAGAAAGCTCTGGCGTGGGCTGGTCCATGAAGTCACGAAGAGTCGGAAACGACTGAACAAATAAACAACAACAATTAAAAACTAGATGGCTGATCAAGAACACTCTTTGCATACTTGAAGGTTCCTCTGTGCACTGAGTCATTACTGACTCTTTGGAGGGATGCCACTTTCGCTGACGTTTTCTAGGCAGACTTATAGCGGGGTGGTTTGCCATTCCCTTCCCCAGTCGTGATTACCTTTCCCCCAGCTTAGCTGAGTACTCATTTTACCAACTTCAGAAGGCTGGAAGGCTGAGTCGACCCGAGCCGGCTACCTGAGAAACCAACTTCCTCTGGGATCGAACACAGGTCGTGGGGAGAGTTTCGGTTGCAGTACTGCCACATACCACTCTGCGCCACACGAGGCTACATGATTGATGAGGCTACTGTGATTGGTTATAAATATAAATCAGGTAATTAAAAAGTAGATGGCTAATCAAGAACGCTCTTTGCATACTTGAAGTTTCAATGCCCAGTATCTCCAAGTACAGTTTATTACAGTGAGTAGAGCTGTGCAAAGCTTCAATGAAATGTTTAACTTAGATGAAGCTTCAGGTCATATTCATGTCTTGAATCACTTAATCAAAGTGAAGCTTACCCAATTTGCACAGGACCCCAAGAAGATACTGCCTGTCCATGTTGCTGGTACTGAACAGACAGAGCAGTGGTCTGATTCAGTAAAAGCAATTTCTTTCCTTCCAAACTTAATGAAAGTCAACCCTCTTTCAGGTTTTCAGTATCAATATGGAACTACTCTAGAAAAGGCAATGGAGGAAATGGTTGTAGGAAGCATGTAGAAAATGATACTCAAATACTATGGCTATAATGTTTTCTCACTGGTCGTGAGGGAGGGGGAGACCAGAATTGCAAAGACAAAAGCAGTAGTAGAATACTACTGCAGAGTTATGGTTGGAGCTATTATTTTTATCATTGCTCCATGTGGTTTGATTTTGACTTTGCATGTTCTTTGAATTTAGCTATTGTGGTTCATAAACCATGACATGGTTTAATAGATGTGAACCCAGCTCTTGTGATCTTTTCAACAAATGATTCATTAAAGCAAGCCATACTTAATGTGATGAGTGAATCAAGTCATTGTTATTACAATGACCAGGACTAACTTCCTGAGTTGGGCAATAATGTCATCCCTGAGAGTATGCTTTTATTGTCTCCTATACAGTAGAGGTCAACTCCATTCACTACAGTACAGAAAAAGCAAAAGGCTCTGCAATTGGGGACCATGGAGTATATCCAGAAAAGAGTGAGTAGAAATCTATTTACATAGTGGGGTTTTCTTAGCTTCTAGCCCTCCTCCAGTGGTTCTGAAGTCAAAGTACTTTGGACTAACTTCAAGTTGGGCACAGGGACTGGAATGAGATAGGGAAATTGGAAGGTGTTGGAGATGGGATTGTCTCTTTGCATCTATGAACTGTTTTGACTACTAGGGCAAACAGTGAGAAACAGATAAGGGGAAGGTCTTCACAGGCTTTTCCTCAGGTGGCATAGTTAAATGAGTCTCTGGGTTTAAGAGACAAAGCAAATGACTTGCTTGTGCTTCCCTGCTTTAAGATGTCGTTTAGGTAGAAGGGAGGCTTTTATAAGCTCATGTATTTCTTAATAAATCTATCCTCTGCTTCAAATATAATGAATGTCTGTTAACATTAATTGACAGTTGGGTTAAGCCCATACTCTGTACCCAAGATAACTATATTACAATCATTTTATATTTTTTTAAAGGGTATATTTTGCTCCTTTTGTTGTTTATTTGTTCAGTCGCTTCCAACTCTTCATGACTTCATGGACCAGCCCACGCCAGAGCTTCCTGTCGGCCGTCACCATCCCCACCTCCCCCATGGTTGAGTCCGTCACCTCCAGAATATCATCCATCCATCTTGCCCTTGGTCGGCCCCTCTTCCTTTTGCCTTCCACTTTCCCTAGCATCAGCTTCTTCTCCAGGGTATCCTGTCTTCTCATTATGTGGCCAAAGTACTTCAGTTTTGCCTTTAATATCATTCCCTCAAGTGAGCAGTCTGGCTTTATTTCCTGGAGTATGGACTGGTTTGATCTTCTTGCAGTCCAAGGCACTCTCAGAATTTTCCTCCAACACCACAGTTCAAAAGCATCTATCTTCCTTCGCTCAGCCTTCCTTATGGTCCAGCTCTCGCAGCCATAGGTTACTACGGGGAATACCATTGCTTTAACTATGCGGACCTTTGTTGTCAGTGTGATGTCTCTGCTCTTAACTATTTTATCAAGATTTGCCATTGCTCTCCTCCCAAGAAGTAGACGTCTTCTGATTTCCTGGCTGCAGTCAGCGTCTGCAGTAATCTTTGCGCCTAGAAATACAAAGTCTGTCACTGCCTCCACTTTTTCTCCCTCTATTTGCCAGTTATCAATCAAGCTGGTTGCTCCTTAGTTACTCAATATTTTTTCAGCACTCTGTTTGTGTTCAGCATATCCTCTAACAAGGGCTCCTGCTGAATTTAAATCTCCAACAGAAGGATTCGGCAGAGCTAATGTACTGTATGCAAGCAGAAGTGCTTTTCTACTTGTGGATCCAAGACAATACAACTTTGTGGTTAGGTCTTTCTATCAAGTGGAAAAAAAAGAAGACATGAACTGATCCTGCTGTTGAGTTTGCAACAGGAAAGAAACTTCTTTATGAGAATGAGGATAGAGACAATAGCAGATGTGATGATACATTAGATTTTCTATTCTTCTCCCACCTTCTTATTCAATGTAAGATCAAGTGAATGATCCCAGCAGTATGCTTTCTTTTCTTTTTTTCTGGCATGACAGAAATTTACTTTGTAGAGAATTAATTGTATCATTCTTGATATTAATTTCATCTCCACAATTAAAGTTGGATGCTGTTACTAAGCATCTATTAGATCTCATTAAATCTGAAGTCTAAAAACCAAAATGAGAGGAGGAAGAGAAAGTAAAGGAAAAAAAAACCCTTTGGAATATCAATGACAGTGCAGTTTCATGTCAACACATTTCCTAACGTATAAACATAGTGGAGAACTATTGCGCATTCCTTATGAGCTTTGAATAACTTTACTGTGTGCTTCAGGTATTTTTCAACTGGAAATGTGGTCTCTGTGCATTTACGCATCAATACACAGTTTCTACATGTTTATTCTTCCCCATCTAGACTTACATAACATTTTATTCGTCCAAAACATTGTGATCATTTTTCATGAAGTACCTTTGCAGCTAAAACACGTTAGGCATGAAATGGGCTGAGAAGACTTAAAGACACTTTTCCTTCAGCTGCCACTGTGGCCTCTGTTGAAGGACAAACGGAAGCAATTTCAGACCAGTAATAAAGAGTCACAAGGCAAGGACTGAGCCTATGGAAAAATAATAATGCTTCGAAAAATAACACATGATCGGTCCTGTTTATCTCACTGTTGTGTGCACTTCTCAAGATAGGCCCAGGCCAAGATATCTTGAGTTGAGGAGTGAGGAGATGACTCCTCCCAGTTCCTTGCATGAAGGGTGAATGGATTGACAGTAGAATATTGGTTCAATACTGGTAACAATACAGTGTGCTTCAGCACATCGGAAGGTAGCACTCAATCTTAGGGAAGTGTAGGCCAAGCTGTGGGACACATGGCGTTGTTCTCTAGGACCTTCCTGCCAAGCTGCCCACCCCACATTTGTTGCCTGAAGCAAACCACTTCAAGCCTGCCTAATGAAATATCCAACATTGTCTCATGCCCTCATTAAGCCACATAAAAGACTATTAACAACATGTACCTGTTCATGCAGTGAATAGAGTTTGATGCATGCATACTAAAAAAGGCCACGGGTGCCATTGGTTCAGTCAGCAGCATCATTACTTTGATATCTCAGTGGCATATATTCTGCTTCCAAATTAAAATATGTTAGAAAGATTCAGATCTGGTTTTTTGAAACCACTGTTCCCAGTTTTCCATGTATGCAGACTAAATATCTGGGCTTTAATTTTCCTTTTCTATCCAGCAAATAAGTCTTGAAGAGCACCACGTTAAAGATGGATCTAGGCCTTATACTCTATTTAGGTAGACAGCAAATGGGTACTTTAATCCTTACATTAATATTAAGTGTCAAATTAACATTTCTATCATGATACGTTTTTCCTAATGTAATTAGTTCAACATTAATTCTTTGAGGTAGAAATAAAACAAAGATAAAAGAGCATTGACATTCCCTGTTACAAGGAAAACAACAGCAGGCAAAGTTGTTATTGTTTGATGTACCATGTAAGACCTCTCTAATTTATCCCAAATTTCATTGCACTACCAGTAGATGCAAACATATCTCTGTCAACAGCAAACAAGATGCCAAAATGAAGGGGAGAATTAAGCTTCTTGGCTTACAATTCTTAGAGTATTTGTTTCATTTCCAAAACTGATTTTAAAAAATGCATCCTGATGGGTAGGATGAAATTTCTGGGAGACTGCATTGCCATACTATAACTAGTAGCTTGAGCTCTGACACCTACACTCTTTGCTGAGATTCAGTGTTACACTAAATGTCATGTTGATGATATAAATGCAGTTAAAGGAAGGAAGAGGAAGACTGTGAAACTCCTATACCTGCACTACGGAAGTCCCAGTACAAATGTTCTCCTGGAATCTTTTTGGAGAAAGTAGGGCTACAATATTTAGTTGCAAACTCCTGATGACTCTTTGCTGCCATCCAGTGGTTACCTGTATTTATGCAGTCCAGCTACAGCAGCCCCAAACAGAAGGAAGTCAATTTGTATTAGGGACCAGGCAGTGTGGGTGAGGATTAAGAGTATCTTCCCATCCTCTTTAATAATCTCTGCTGCCAGTTTCATAATAAAAAAAAGTTTGCATTTGAATTGCATCCAGGTAAACTAACATCATGTATAATATTCTCTCACAGCCAATGAAGCTAACAATATTTTCAAGATACCCATTAACCCTTCCCTAATCAGGCTTGTTCCAGATGTGTTAAGACCCAAATCTTATATGGGGATGCTGGGTGTAGTAGTTCAATAGGGATTCAGTCATAGGCCTGTCTACTCAGAAGTAAGTTTCAACGAGTAATTTCTGCAGCAATGCAGCCCTCTATTTGTCTTTTAAGCCCGGTTTTTCCTTTTAAGATCCCCTGTGTGAAGGAGGCTGCTACGTTATCTGTACATCTTTCTGTGCTAAGACCAGACAAAATCTTGTCAGTTGCTACTACACGTGTATCAATACAGACACCTTTTTATTTATGGATAGCAAAGCAGCAACATCCAGTGACATCCCTTGCAGATTAATGCATGTGTACAGTGAAGCTGTATTATGAGATGTGTGCATATGTGCGTGTGCCTCTCTGTGCATGCATGTGCACAGTTGAGTTTATGTGTGCATAGGGGGAACTGTAATTAAATCCAAGATTCCTAGGAGACAGTACATTGTTGAAAGACCTCTTTCAGGAACTAATTGGGGTGTGTTTTTGCAACAGTAGGGCTGTGCTACATCACTTACAGTCTGGAAATAGCTGTAATTGTGTATAGCGATTGAGTCATTTCCTAAATTTAGTATCCCAAGAAGAGTACAAATTAAATGACTAACACACACTTGACTTTATCATCTTATCAGTGACTTCAGTCCTGGGAGGATCTTTGTAGTTATAGTTCCATCTTCCCCTACTTGAGTTTTAAATCAAATTTAAATTGGAGAGTATGTCAGAGATTAGGAGAATTAACAACTGGTTCTTATAAACAAACTGATTTGATAGGACTGATGTGGAGTCTGAATAGATAATGTTAAAGCTAGATTCAATTTTAATTGCAATGAAAATATTAAATCATTAGAATGTAACTATTCCATACACACATAAACACAGAAAGGGTTACTGATGTTGCCATTATTGTTGGTTCTAATACTAAAATAGGGATAAAAATAAATTACTGGCAAGCAAGCAGGGACTGTTTCTATTGTTTAAATCATAGTATTCTACTGATGAAATTATATTATTTCACATGAATCATTTGAGGCTTAATTTACAATTTTATTTACATTTAGGTCATTAGAAATCTAAATATTAATTCTGAGTGCTAGAGAAGTCTACCCAGCAGACAAAAAGAACAGGACACCTGGGAAAGGAGAGAGGGAGGGAGGATTGAACAGCCAGGAGCAATAAGCAAACAAAGAGACAAAAGAGGATGGGGACTTTTGGCAGAGAACCCCTTAAGGAACCAGAGGGAGGTGGGAGCAATTTGGAGGAAAGATAATTTGAAGGCAGAAGAGAAATGGGGCAAGTATAGTAAGTATAGAAAGTTGGGTGTGGGGAAAAAAGGAATAGAGGAAAGAGAAAAAGGAGAGGCAGAAAATCTTTTTGAGAGAATAGCACCCCTTATCTAAAGGGAACTATTAACCTAGGGGGATCTCTCTTCCCCAGCGCCATATTAGATCAATAGATGGTTCTTCCATGTTGAAGTACCCGCCCATCTGTCACTGACAGAGCTGATATATTAATTGCAACCTATCTTCCAATGAAAAAGTAGCTGCAGACCACTGAAATATGAAAGAGAGGGGAAGAGAATTATCTGTCCCAGCCCCATCATCTTCTAATTGTCACCTAACTTAGATATCTGGTATCAAAATGGAAGACATTTTATTATTGGGGAAAAAATCACACTTTACAGAGCCCAGATTGCTTCCATTTCCTGTTTGTAAGAACATGTAAGATAAGGCTAATGACAATCTCCTTCAAAAATCCTCTCAGAGAGGAAGTTTGCACTGCCTCTGAGCCTTAAGATTCTATTCAAGTAGATAACATCTGATTAGTTAAGTGGAGCTAACCTAACTAGTCAGGTGTTCCCTTCAGATGTGAAGATATAAACTCTCCAAATTAATACAGCCCAGGTTTGGGAAGGTTGAGCTAGATTGACTTTATTGGTTTTTTTTTTTTTGAATTCCTATGTCCTCATGAAACTCTTCTGCCAACACACCTCCATTTCTTAAAAATAAATACTCTGTCTGGACATTTGACTGTATTGCTTTTAAAACAGGAACTTCTCAGTAAAGCATTTATCATGTGGAAAATTGTATGATTGCAAAATTAGCTCTCAGTATTCTCAGGATTTCCACAAGATTATTTCCCCCAGTGTTTCTGAGCTTTGGGCAAGAAATTCTGGAGTGCCTTAAAAAAAATGCAGTATTTTCCTAGGGCTAGGATGAAGGGAGAGGTTCTTTGCATTAGGGTTCAGAAACACTTGAAATTTGAGCAGGTCACAATGTTTCCTTTCAGGATAAGCAGTGTCATTCAGAATGCCTGAAAACTTAAGTAATGGTAAGCAAAAGAAATTGAAGGGAGGTGATAAGAGAAAAGAAAAAAAATCTAACTAAAATTAGTTTAAAGCAGTGTTTTTCAAACTTGGCAATTTTAAGATGCGTGGACTTCAACTCCCAGAATTCTCCAGCCAGCTTGCTGTTGAGTTGAAGTCCACACATCTTAAAGTTGCCAAGTTTGAAAAACACTGCTTTAAAGCAACACCATTGACCGTATTCTGTACCTTTCAATCCTTGAAAACCATTCTAACTTCACCATGTCTATACTCTGATTCACTATTCTTTAAATTCCTCACCTTTGTCTTTTTGAGGATTTCATTAACTCCCTCCACCATGACTTCCTTGGTCTTCCCTTTCTTCTTAGCTCATCCCTCTTCCTTCCTTCATTTGTTTTGCAATTTATTTTCTCTATATGACCCAGTCTCATCAATGTACTTCTTCTGTACTGGCCTTTTTGTTTTGCATTTATTCGTATTTATTCATTACCCATTTACTCTTGCCTCCATCTCTTCTGGTTTCATCGCATGTACTTCTTAAGTACCCCACTGTCTCTGCATTCAACTGTTTCTCCTAATATAAAACTCTTATTTCTATATAACCAACTGGACAGAGGCACATTCTTATGCACAGCCATTTCTTTAAGACACATATTCCTTGCATCAGACCATCTATTGCATCTTTCTAGCAGCATTTGCATATCTTAAATGTTCTCCAAAAGCCAGTTTGGTGTAGTGGTTAAGGCATCAGGCTAGAAACTGGAGGACCGTGAGTTTTATTCCTGCTTGAGGCATGAATCCAGCTGGGCGACCTTGGGCCAGTCGCTCTCTCTCAGCCCTAGGAAGCAGGCAATGGCAAACCACTTCTGAAATCTTGCCAAGAAAACTGCAGGGACTTGTCCAGACAGTCGCCAGGAGTCAAAAACTGACTCAAAGGCGTGCACGCACACACACACACACAAAATGTTCTCCATCCATTTTCCCATCTCTAGTAAACATTCCACAGACAAGTTCATCTACTTGCTGTATTTCTTTATTACTTATATATAATTTACATCTATTCACTCCATTTTCCTTGTAAACACAATCACTTTTGTCCTTGATTTTAATACTCCTTATTGCATCATACAATTTATCTAGCATTTGTTGCAAATAATTTGTGTTCTCAGACAAAAACATGATGTCATTTGCATAGTGAAGTATACATGCATTCATGTTCCCAATTAACAAATCTCTGTCACCACTAGCATTCCTTATACATTTATGAACAAGTACATAAACAACTAAGAAAAGATCTTGTCTTTCTCCCTCTCAGTAGTGATCCATTTGCTAAGCATTCTATTTATTCTCATGAATACTTCCATAATATACTACTTTCATTGCATTCAGTTTTCAATACCATATTCACATAAAAAGTTCCATAGTTCAAATCTATTTACTTTTATTATAAACTTACTCTACAGCAACAAACACATACAATTTCTTTCTCACATTCATACAATTGTCAATAACCTGCTAAAGGGCAAAAATCTAGTCTATGCATCCTTTAGCTGATGTAAAACCAAATTGTACTTTCTAAATTTTGCTTATTGCCACTTCTCATATACTTTTATTCAGAATTCTGCCAAACACCTTCCTGAGAACACTTAACAAACTAACCCCCTGATTTTTTTCTCTACCTTTCCTTTTGTATATTTGGAGAATAGCAGCATTCTTCCAATAATCTGGCATAGATGAAGTCTTCACATACACATTAAACAAGTTGCACTGCCATTCCAAAGGCAAACCACATCCATCTTTTAACATTTTTCCAGGTACACCATTTACACATGTAGCCATACCAGTTTCCAACAGCCCCAGACAGCATTTATGATTTGTTTTTCAACATCTTTTCTTGGAAACTAGCATTTTTAGCATCTATTTCACTCACTGAAATGGTTGTTTGACATTCTGCTATCATACTCATACAAATCTCTAAAATATTTTTTCCAGCATTTCTTTATGGCTGTTTCATCCCAAATCATTTCATCCCTTTCATTTTTAATTCCATTCACTCTGCTGGAGGGGAGGGTCCTTGTTTAGTCCTTTTCATCCACTTCCAAAACAGATTAGGTTGTCCCAAAAATGGTTCCCACTATAGACTAAATGATGAATTCTCTTTTGAGAAAGATAAACTGATTTTTCTAGCCCCACCCCTCCCCAGATTTCACATCAGGGGGACCTTTCACATTCCTAGTCAGGAAGTGTACACTGATTGGGTTGACTCTACTTGAAGCAGGTGGTCCTGAAGGTATCTGGTTTCCAAGTCATGCAGGGATGTACAGGTAACGACTAGCACTTTCAATTGCATTCAGAAGCCTGTCGACATCCAGTGCAGTGCTTGCAACTTCAGTGTTATATGATTCTGGTGACTTGCACCACCAGCAGGCAGACTACTGCATTCTGTTTCGACTGCTACTTTCAAATAGTCTCCAAGGCAGCCACATGCAAAGTGCATTGCAGTAGTCTAGCCTATTGGTAAGAAGGATGTGAGTGACCTGTTGCCTCCTGCATCAGTAGGGCTGCAACTGACACACAAGCAGAAACTGGGCAAAGCCCTTCTTTGCCCCCTAACCATAGCTTTCACCTACATATCTATCAGTAGCTATGAATCTAAGATGACCTCCAAGTGCTACTCCATCCAGAGTGTAAACCAGAACCCAAAGAGAGCCAAATAATTTCTGGATAAACCTCATATCTGTCTTTCTTGCTGCGATTTAATTTAATTTCAGTCTGTTCCTTCCCATCATATCTCTCACAGCCCCTAGGTACCAGGTCAAGACTCTGGTCCAGACTGGAGGGCCATATATAACTGAGTATCATCAGCAAATTGATGATATCTTACTCCAAATGACTGATGAGCTTCCCAGGGATTATTAAAAAGTAGAAATTAAAAAGTAGGGATGAGAGAGGCAAGTCCCATAAAGAAATGGCTGCCAGGTTGACCTCTCCTCCTCCCCAACCTCCAATTGGAACTGTCCACAGAAGCACATGGTGCTCTAAACCTCCACCCCTTGCAAACAGGCCTGAACGTGGTCAATAGCATGCTGCAAGTTGTTGTGAGTCTTGCAGATTCAACAGCATATAAATGTGATGATAGAAAGATAGATGGAAGCTGCTACGTTTTATCAAGTCTAACTTGTAAACCATCATTTTAGCCTTGTCTGTTGTGCAAACCCATCTAGTTTTGTTTTATTTTATTTTATAATCCATGCTTAAGTGAACTTCATGTGGTGAACTGTATTAAGAAAGATCTTTAAAGAAAAGAAAAATCCCTTACAGATTTTGAACATGCAATGCCAACAAATAATTAAAAATAAATAAGATGAAATTTAGCAGCACTTTGGCTGTGACCCCCCCCCTTTCCTTATTTATTTTATAATCATTGGGGATGGATATTTTATGCATGCTCGGCTGTCATGAAAATGCAAGCCTTGGCATGGCAGCTGCTATAAAAAGAGGCCCAAGCAGTGTTTGCAAGAGACAACCTATCACTTGCTAGAGATGCTGGAAACTGGCTGGATTTAGATCAGCTAGAAAGTGAGAGTCCGGCTGTTTCCATGTGGCAGCTCAGTGGGGGTTTTCCTTGCTTGAATCACCCACAGAACTGTTATTTACTTAACAAACTTGACTTTTAAGCATTACCAGGCATCAAGCTTAAAGAACAGGGAAACAAGGTCAAGGGAAAGCAAGGCCCAGAGAGATATAAAAGCAGGCAGGTGTTGATTCAGGCTTGTCTCTTTCATCCAAAGTGATACAATATTTCAATTCAGGCTCTCCAGAAAAGAAGATTCCACCCTGGATTTTATCACTGATGGTTCTTGATTGGCTACATTTTTTAATTACCATTCTAACAAGGCAGCAAAAAAGAAGGCTATTCTAAAATTTGGGCTACCAGATCAGGGCTTCTAAAACCTATATGACCACTAGATAGTGGAAAAGAGGACACCTGGACTTTTGCATGCCATACCTGGTAGCTCTAATTAAATGAGAGGAGGAGGAGGAGGAGGAGGAGGAGGAGGAGGAGGAGGAGGAGGAGGAGGAGGAGGAGAAGAAATGTTTTTTTAAAGCACAATTATAAAACCAAGTAATTAATGAAGCAATTACATTTAGCAATATCTCCACAACCAAGACATCTCCCTCTAATGAAGTTTGTTGTTGTTATTGTTCAGTCGTTTAGTCATCTCCAACTCTTCGTGACCTCATGCACCATAGCACGCCAGGCCTTCCTGTCCTCCACTGTCACCTGGAGTTTACTCAAATTCATGTTCATTACATCGGTGATGCTATCTAACCATCTCATCCTCTGCCGTCCCCTTCTCCTTTTGCCCTCAGTCTTTCCCAGCATCAGGGTCTTTTCCAGTGAGTCCTCTCTTCGCATTAGGTGGCCAAAGTATTTGAGCTTTAGCTTCAGCATCTGTCCTTCCAATGAGCAGTCAGGGTTGATTTCCTTTAGGATTGACTGATTTGACCTCCTTGCAGTCCAAGGGACTCTTAAGAGTCTTCTCCAGCACCACAGTTCGAAAGCATCAATTCTTCAGCGCTCAGCCTTCCTTATGGTCCAACTCTCACAGCCATACATTACTACTGGAAAAACCATAGCTTTAACTATACGGACCTTTGTCGGCAAGGTGATGTCTCTGCTTTTTAATATGCTGTCTAGGTTTGCCATAGCTTTCCTTCCAAGGAGCAAGCGTCTTTTAATTTCATGGCTGCAGTCACCGTCTGCGGTGATCTTGGAGCCCAAGAAAATAAAATCTGTCACTGCTTCCATTTCTTCCCCTTCTATTTGCCAGGAAGTGATGGGACCAGATGCCATGATCTGGGTTTTTTTAATGTTGAGTTTCAAGCCAGCTTTTGCACTCTCCTCTTTCACCCTCATCAAGAGGCTCTTTAGTTCCTCTTCACTTTCTGCCATTAGGGTGGTATTGTCTGCATATCTGAGGTTGTTGATATTTCTCCCAGCAATCTTAACTCTGGCTTGTGATTCATCCAACCTGGCATTTCTCATGATGTACTCTGCATATAAGTTAAATAAGCAGGGTGATAATATACAGCCTTGTTGTACTTCTTTCCCAATTTTGAACCAGTCGGTTGTTCCATGTCCGGTTCTAACTGTTGCTTCTTGACCCGCATACAGGTTTCTCAGGAGACAGGTAAGGTGGTCTGGTACTCCCATCTCTTTAAGGATTTGTCACAGTTTGTTGTGATCCACACAATGAAAGCCTTTAGCGTAGTCAATGAAGCAGAAGTAGATGTTTTTCTGGAACTCTCTTGCTTTTTCCATGAGCCAGCGAATGTTGGCAATCTGATCTCTAGTTCCTCTGCCTCTTCGAAACCCAGCTTGCACTTCTGGTAGTTCTCGGTTCACATATTGCTGAAGCCTAGCTTGTAGGATTTTGAGCATAACCTTGCTAGCACGTGAAATGAGTGCAATTGTACGGTAGTTTGAACATTCTTTGGCATTGCCCTTCTTTGGAATTGGAACGTAAACTGACCTTTTCCAATCCTGTGGCCACTGTTGAGTTTTCCAAATTTGTTGGCATATTGAGTGCAGCACTTTAACAGCATCAACTTTTAGGATTTTAAATAGCTCAGCTGGGATACTGTCTTCTCCGCTAGCTTTGCTGTTAGTAATGCTTCCTAAGGCCCACTTGATTTCACTCTCTAGGATGTCCAGCTCAAGGTCAGTGACCACACCATCATATTTATCAGGGATATTAAGATCTTTCTTGTATAGTTCTTCTGTGTATTCTTGCCACCTCTTCTTAATCTCTTCTGCTTCTGTTAGGTCCCTGCCTTTTTTGTCCTTTATCGTGCCCATCTTTGCACAAACCTTTCCCTTGATATCTCCGATTTTCTTGAAGAGATCTCTAGTCTTCCCCATTCTATTGTTTTCCTTGATTTCTTTGCATAGTTCATTTAAGAAGGCCTTCTTATCTCTCCTTGCTATTCTCTGGAAATCTGCATTCAGTTGGTTATATCTTTCCCTTTCTCCCTTGCCTTTTGCTTCCCTTCTTTCCTCAGCTATCTGTAAAGCCTCATCAGACAGCCACTTTGCTTTCTTGCATTTCTTTTTCTTTGGGATGGTTTTAGTTGCTGCCTCCTGTACAATGTTACGAACCTCCATCCATAGTTCATCAGGCACTCCGTCTACCAGATCTAATCCTTTAAATCTATTCCTCACCTCCACTGTATATTCATAAGGGATATGATTTAGGTCATACCTGAGTGGTCTAGTGGTTTTCTCTACATTCTTCAATTTAAGCCTAAATTTTGCAATAAGAAGCTCATGATCTGAGCCACAGTCAGCTCCAGGTCTTGTTTTTGCTGATTGTATAGAGCTTCTCCATCTTTGGCTGCAAAGTATATAATCAATCTGATTTCGGTATTGACCATCTGGTGATGTCCATGTGTAGAGTCGTCTCTGGTGTTGTTGGAAAAGAGTGTTTGCTATGACCAGCGTGTTCTCTTGACAAAACTCTATTAGCCTTTGCCCTGCTTCATTTTGTACTCCGAGGCCGAACTTGCCTGTTATTCCAGTTATTTTTTGACTTTCTACTTTAGCATTCCAATCCCCTATGATGAAAAGGACATCTTTTTTTGGTGTTAGTTCTAGAAGGTGTTGTAGGTCTTCATAGAACCGGTCAACTTCAGCTTCTTCGGCATCAGTGGTTGGGGCATAGACTTAGATTACTGTGATGTTGAATGGTTTGCCTTGGATTCGAACTGAAAGCATTCTGTCATTTTTGAGGTTTTACCCCAGTACTGCCTTTCCCACTCTTTTATTGACTATGAGAGCTACTCCATTTCTTCTAAGGGATTCTTGCCCACAGTAGTATATATAATGGTCTCCTGAATTAAATTCACCGATTCCTGTCCATTTTAGTTCACTGATTCCCAAGATGTCGATGTTCAATCTTGTCATCTCATGTTTGACCACATCCAGCTTACCTTGATTCATAGATCTTACATTCCAGGTTCCTATGCAATATTGTTCTTTACAGCATCGGACTTTCCTTCCACTTCCAGACACATCCACAACTGAGCGTCCTTTCGGCTTTGGCCCAGCCGCTTCACTCTTTCTGGAGCTACTCGGAATTGCCCTCCGCTCTTCCCCAGTAGCATTTTGGATACCTTCCAACCTGAGGGGCTCATCTTCCGGCGTCATTGTGGGGTGTTGCTGGTTTTTTGGGTTCCAGGCACAGATTAATCCAAACAACGTGTTTTAAGGCTAACAATATCTTTATTGGTAGCATAGGGCAATAATGGATGTATAGTGCATTATTGCAAAAAGAAAAAAAAACAAAGCATACGCAGAGTTCCATCAGCAGCTGTGAGGAAAGAAAATCATGGTCTGTGCAAAGACCAGGCGTAGTTACAGTTCAGAAACAAAGTACATGGCAACATGTAGATAGCAGTCAAAAGAAGCATAGAAAATGAATGAGTGAGATGAGTACCCATAGTTCATAGTTGACTTATACCCATGGTTCAACATTCTGATTGGCTAATGTGGGCTAGGCCATTTTTCAGCTTAACATTGTAGTAACAGTTGTACTTACTATAAACCGCCATGAGATGGCAGTGTTGCATATTGGCTTTTCTCCCGGGGAACAGTTCTCATGGGACAAGACTGTTATCACCACATTGTTTTGACTAGAGAAAATCACATCTGGTGTTTACATGCTTTTTGTTATGGGAAACCGCTTACAGCAGAGGAAGTTGGAAAATTCCATGTTACAGGCTAGAAATTCATAGTGAAGGAATCCATTCGCTTGAATCCTACATAGACTAACTTCAACAAATAACTTTAACACCCCTTCCGGATGGATTTCGAAATGCTTTGGGGAGTGAAAACTGTCATTTTACAAGCACACAGAGACACAAATGATTTTATTTCAAACACATTCGCTCTAGTCCCAACTTGGTAACCATGGTAGTATGTTTCTCAAAAGGTAGAGCTTTCGTGAAGATATCTGCCACATTCAGTTCAGAAGGACAATATTCTAACTGGATAAATCCTTCCTGAATTGCATGTCTTACATTTTTGAACTTCACATCAACATATTTTGTCCGGCCTCTTACATTCTCAGAGAGAGCAAGCGCAATGCATGATTGTGAGTCTTCATACACTGTGAATGGTGAGGCTATATCTACGGAAAGATCTCCAAATAGTTGTTTACACCAGTGTAGCTCATTTATTGCCTCACTGAGGGCACTATACTCTGCCTCACAAGTTGAAACGGCAATTGAATTTTGCTTTCACGCCCGCCAGGCGATGGCTGTATTGGCAAACAAGCAAATAAAACCGCTTACAGATTTCCTGTCTCCCTCTTCTGCAAAAGAGCTGTCAACATAGATCACAGGCATTTCAGCTTTAGTAGCTGATACTTTAAGACAAAAATCAGCTGTGTCTTTAAGGTAACGTAGGACCCTTTTTAACCCTTGCCAATCTCGCATAGACGGTTTGGTAACCTTACGACTGAGTACTCCAACTGAGTAAGCTATGTCAGGGCGTGTCCATTGTGTTAAGTGTAGCAAACTTCCTACAGCAGAGTGATACAATTCAGGTTGAGGACAAGGTTCCTCACATGTGTCACCCTTTAGGAAATCAAGAGTCATTGGTGTTCTGGTAGGTTTTGCATTTGACATCTCAAGTTGACTCAACAATTGATCAATTTTTCTCTTCTGACTCAGATAGAAGTCACCACTCTGAGCTCTAGTGACTTCAACACCTAGATAGTATTTCAGTTCACCTAGGTCTTTTAACTGAAAGTACTGTCTTAATTGTGTTGCAAACTCTTGTACAAGGTGCAAAGAACCAGTTGCTAGGCAAAAATCATCAACATACGTTAGCAACACCGTGTAGCTACTTCCAGAACCTCTTATGTACACACAAGGATCAGCAACTGACTTTTTAAAGTTTAGCTCCATCAAAGCCTTATCTAAGCACTGATGCCAACAGCGACCGGCCTGCTTTAATCCATAAAGCGCCTTGCGCAGCCTGTACACCTTCTGGGAATTGCCACAAGCATAGCCAGGAGCCTGCTTCATGTACACTGTCTCAGGGAGCTCTGCATTCAAATATGCTGTGTCAACATCAAAATGATGGACAACAAGTTCACGCTGTGCAGCCAGAGAAAGTACCATACGTAAAGACTCTGGTCTAGCTGTGGGTGCATATGTGAGATCATAGTTCAAAAACCTCTCTTGTGAAAACCCCTGAGCAACAAGCCTGGCTTTGTACTGCACTGTATTATCAGGAAGAAGCTTCTTTCTGAAAACCCATCTGGAACCAACAGCTTTCTGGGATGGGGGCAAGTCAGTGACTTCAAACACCTTTTGACTCACTAATGCCTCAAACTCCTTATCCATCGCTGTGTTCCACTTCTCCTGCTCTTCAAGAGGCAGAAGCAACACCTCCTGGAAAGACTGAGGTTCACAGGTAATCTGACACACTCTCACCTGCTGAATCACAAACCTGTCAGGCTTCACACCCTTTGTGGAACGTGCAGACCTACGAGGAATTACCACTGCCTCTTCCTCATCACTGTCCTCTGCCTTTTCACTACCTGATTCCCCCTTCAGATCCTGAACCTGCTCAGGTGAAATTTCCTCTTCCTTCACCTGAGGGGATCCTCTCACCACACTAGGAGACTGGGAACCAGAAGGCAGCTGAACTGGTTGTTGTCCAGCCACAGGAGCATGGACAGTTGGCTGTACACTAGATTGCAACAATACCTCTGAACTAGCATTCAACCTATCTCAACCAGTAGGGTGCTCAAAATTAGCACTTCTGGAGACTACCACACGACCATAGCCTGCAGAAAAACGGTAACCCTTAGATCTAGAGGAATAACCAACAAACCTTAAGCGTTGTGCTTTTGGCTGGTTCTTCCTTCGCTGAGACTTGGGGATGTGAACATACGCAAATGTTCCAAAAACACGCAGATGCTTCAGCGAAGGGCGCTTGCCAAACAAAAGGAAGTAAGGAACTTCATTTACAGCTGAATTCCACACCCTGTTGGTTAGATACACTGCAGTCATGGTAGCCTCACCCCAGAAACGGGCTGGCACCTGGGCATCTAACATCAGGCTATTTCTAATGGTATTAACAACACCAATCTTCCTCTCAGCTATTCCATTCTCAGCAGGAACACCAACATTGGCAAGTCTATGGGAGATTCCTTTCCTACGAAGCCAATTCTGGAACTCATGACTTAGGAACTCTCCTCCACAATCCGATTGAAACTGACCTACTTGATAACTATAGTTTCTCTCCACCATTGCAACAAACTCCTTAAAGCGAGCAAAGGCTTCCGCTTTAGATTTGAGCAAATAACAAAACGTAAAGCGAGTATGGTCATCCACCAGAAGAAACATGAAATGTGCCCCCCCCTTCACTAGGAGCATTGGGGCTGGCTAGGTCTCCATGAACCAACTGAAAAGGCCTAGTTGACACCCTGTCACTTTTCCTAGCAACAGGCGCAGCCTTGATTTTAGATTGTTTGCACACAGTACAATCAAGAAAGTCATCACACTTTTTAGATCCTAGTTCAGGATACACCTTGGCCATTTGGGACAAACTTCCCCACCCGGGATGTCCCAGAACTCTGTGATAATAGTGAATGCATTTGTTATGTGGGGGAACATTGGAAATACAATTTCCTGACACAATCCCCTGTTTAGGAAGCATTTCATACAATTGATTCACTAACTTCCCCCTAGCACATTCAATTCCATCTTTTTCAATAGAACATCCAGTACCCTTGAACACAACAGTATATCCAGACTTCACCAGGGCTGGAACGCTAAGGAGGGAAAAGTCAAGTGTAGGAACACACAACACATTTTGTACACTTATCCCCAAACAAGGAATGTATACTTCACCCTGAAAAGACACATCAGCCATGGATCCATCAGCTAGAGCAACTTGTTGGATTTTAGGCCTGTTTTTTGTTAATAGCAACTGTTCATTGTTTACAATGATTTGGCTACAAGCTGAGTCCAAAAGCCAAGTCTCTGGGGAACGTTTACTCACAGCCGTGAGCAAAGCAGACACTTGGGTACATTGTCTAGGCGGTTGTTTCCCCTTCTTTCGCACGAACCTCTTTCCACTGGCACTACCGGCTGGGCGAGGTGGCTGGGGACAATCTTTCATGAAGTGTTGACTCGAGTTGCACCGATAGCATCTTCTTACAGCACACGCAGCCTCTGTTCCAGCTGGAAAACACTGTGCAGAAGCCTCAGGAACAGCAACAGATGGCTTACCCTGCATCTTCTCCAGGTCACGAGCTTGCTGGATTTCTTGCAGCCGATTTGTAAGATAATCCACAGTAAGGTCTTGGGGCCTCAACGTCTGAGTTGCCTCGATGAGCATGTCAAAGCTCTTGTCCAAGCTTGACAGGATGACACAAGCTCTCTGGGTATCAGGGATCACAACATCCCGCTCCTCAAGTTCAAGAAACAAAGTCTTGAGTTTATGGAGGTGGGTCATCACATTTCCACCGGGCTGCAGCTTCAGGTTGTAAAGCTGACGTGATAGACCAACGATGGCAGCAGAGGTTTGCTTGGAATAAAGGGCTTTGAGAGCCTCCCAACATGCATGTGCAGTGTCTAGATTGCTGATATGCAGTAGCTGCGATGATTCCAGTTCCAGAATCAAATTGCCATAAGCACGATCCAAACACAACTGCACTTCATCAGTAACGGGACCAGCTGCAGGTGCGTCTCTCACATACTTCCACAAACCTTCTTTTAGGAAGAAAGACTTGATCTTCACACACCAGGTCCGATAGTTTGTGCCATTCAAACGCTCAAAAGGCAGACTAGTTAGCCCTGCAGCAGCCATGCTGACCACTCAAAGAAAAACACGTTTACTCCAAAATGCAGCCTCAAAAACAAACCCCCTTGTTACAGCCAGATCCAGTGCAGCGAACAGCAGACCATCCAGACTGGGCATACCATAACCTGTGGGGTGTTGCTGGCTTTTGGGGTTCCAGGCGCAGATTAATCCAAACAACGTGTTTTAAGGCTAACAATATCTTTATTGGTAGCATAAGGCAATAATGGATGTATAGTGCATTATTGCAAAAAGAAAAAAAAACAAAGCATACGCAGAGTTCCATCAGCAGCTGTGAGGAAAGAAAATCATGGTCTGTGCAAAGACCAGGCGTAGTTACAGTTCAGAAACAAAGTACATGGCAACATGTAGATAGCAGTCAAAAGAAGCATAGAAAATGAGTGAGTGAGATGAGTACCCATAGTTCATAGTTGACTTATACCCATGGTTCAACATTCTGATTGGCTAATGTGGGCTAGGCCATTTTTCAGCTTAACATTGTAGTAACAGTTGTACTTACTATAAACTGCCATGAGATGGCGGTGTTGCATATTGGCTTTTCTCCCGGGGAACAGTTCTCATGGGACAAGACTGTTATCACCACATTGTTTTGACTAGAGAAAATCACATCTGGTGTTTACATGCTTTTTGTTATGGGAAACCGCTTACAGCAGAGGAAGTTGGAAAATTCCATGTTACAGGCTAGAAATTCATAGTGAAGGAATCCATTCGCTTGAATCCTACATAGACTAACTTCAACAAATAACTTTAACAGTCATATCTTTTAGCCTTTTGATACTGTCCATGGGTTTTCTTGGCAAGGATACTGGAGTGGTTTGCCATTTCCTCCTCCAGTGGACCACGTTTTTTCAGAACTCTCTGTCATGTCCTGTCCGTCTTGACCTGACTTCATTGAGTTACGCAAGCCCCTTCGCCACGACAAGGCAGTGATCCATGAAGGGGCTGATGGAGTTACGGCTACCAAATCAGGGCTGCAAGAATCTGGATGGTTTTCTGAATCTTTTTGCTGCCATCTACTGGTCATTTGGATATTTGCAGACCAGCAATTCTGCTTGTAGCACAACATTTGGCAGGTAAGCCTGTATCTCATCTTTACACACCAAAAGATGCACCCAACTTATTCAATGGGGCCTGGATGAATGTTGTAAATGAGAGGTTGATGGTTATCTTGATACACATCTGCAACCATTTTGTCTTGCTAAATCATGCAACTTATATTTCCAGTGACTAATTTTCTTTGGATAGTATACTATAGAGGGCACTGTAAAAGATGGGTAGTTGTTTGAATATTGCTGCATTCGCAGCAAGTATCCTTGCCCTCAGGGAGAAACCCCCATTTTTCCATATTATCTTTAGTTTTGTCCAAACCAGTATGCAATCTGTTTAAACATCTCCAAACCGTTCACTCCTCCTCCAAACCTCTGGGCAGCTCCTCAAGCGGTTCTATCCAATTATGAAGATGTTTTGCTTGAGATTTCCATATTTTTAATCATTATGTTTGAGGTGTAATAGCAATCTCCTCAGTGCAGTCTAAGAAGCTCCTTCTTGACTTCAATCTTTTTGTAGGAGGTACGCTACAAAATAATGGGTGTGCCGGATCATGTAACACCTTTCCATATTCCACGCCTTGTGCCACACTCCTTCTAATGCCTGGCGGGGCTATTCCCGCCAAGATATATAATTTATCAAGTGGAGTGAGGCGTAAGCATCCGGTAATGATGAGGCATGTGTCACTAAGCACCCTATCCACATGCGTAGAGTGCGCAGAGTGGCCCCAAATGGTGCAGGCATACTCTCCCGCCTAGTAGCACAATGCAAGGGCAGCCATGCATAGAGTAGTAGGATGAGCACCCCAAGTGGTACCAGCCAACTTTCTGAGGAGATTATTACGGGTGGAAATCTTTTGCTTTAAGTTGCAACAATGTCTTTTAAAGGTTAATGTTCGGTCCAATGTTACTCCTAGGTAGCATGGCGTCTCACAATGTACGAGACTCACTCCACCCCAGATAACAGCAAGCCTGCGTCTGGCCTGCCTATTTTTGAGGTGAAATGCGCAGACATTAGTTTTTGATGGGTTAGGTTTTAGTCCATTCTCATTATAATGAGAATGGACTAAATTATGATTTTTTTTGGTGGGGGTGTGGTTCTCTCCTTGGTAGGTCCTTGATTAGGGAACTGTTTTCTGCTTGTTTGCCTGGTGTTAATCCCTGCTTCTCTGGGTGTTGACTGCTGGGGAAGATGTGTTCTGCTCTTTTTGTTTCCTTCTTAGCTTTAACCAAAACTGGCGGGGCAAGCTACTATATATAAACAGGGAGGAAACCCCACATTCACTTGCACTGATAATACCTAGTTGGGTAATGAAACGTCTGCAAACAACCAAGCTCAGAGAGCACTAAGGACTCCATAATTTATGTTCTTGTGTGAGATATGGTATCATTACATGATTTCATTTGTGTGATGACATCATGACATGTTTGCCATCATTTTGACACTGTTGTGGCTTATTACAGATATTGCTGGATGTATTGAACCAGTGTTCTCAGAAATCCCAGCCAGCATGGCCAGCTACAATAATTCTGAGTAGTTTAAATTTTAAATGGTGACATGGCTGCTTCCTTTTTTCTTCTCCAGCACATGCAGGAGGAAGAGAGGAGAGATGAAGGTGCTCAAATCTAAGACTTTAGCAAGCTTATTTGCTTAGCACTGAAATATGGCTTAATGTTACATCTGAACTACGCCTGTATTTAGTGACTCATAGTTGGGCTGGAATCCTCACAGCATTTATTGCTCTTAAATATTACAGAAAAGACTTTTGGCACACAAAGGGATATCGCTAATACTGTAATGTGCAATACATCTATTAAGACTGTTCAAAAGGAAATACACAGTTTTGTAAGAGCAATATTTTGTTAATATTCAATTACTTTTCCTTATAGTGTTTTTGATGGAAAACACATGGAAATATTTCATATCAGTTGGCATGTATTTGAAGGGAATAAGAGAGAGAGAGAGAGAGAGAGAGAGAGAGGAGAGAGAAAAAGTGAGAGAGCAAAGGAAAATATGCACAAGCTCTGAGTAAAGCAGCTGCTGTGTAGAAACCATTGCTTCATATGCTAAGCTTTATTGCATATTTATTTCTTTGCATCCATCTGTTTTCACTTGTTGTCTCTTGTTTTATAATTGGATTGCAGGAAATTTGGGGGCAGGGAATAATCTTCCTGTTATTTGTTATTGCAATACTGTACATTGCACAACGTGATCCTCAGACCCAAAATAAACGTAATCATCAATGTTCCTGTGTTCCATTAGAATAAGAAATAAAGGTAGAAAAAGATACATGTAGATGTACTACTGCATTCCCAGAAGATTTTAAGGGGGTTCTTTATATCATACTTAAAATGACCAGTTTCCTACTTTCTTCAGCCAAACACATGATTGTGGTTTGTGGGGGCTTTTCCAGACAATAATTTTACTGTATTATGGATGCACAGCTGTTCAGCTGCTGCAGAGGAATCCAGCTCCGCCCCGCTCAACTTTTGTGTCTGAGGCAGAGAAATCATATTTTCTTGGGACTCAAATGATGATATTTTGTGTCTGGGAAAATGAGATATTTTGCTAGCATGTTTATGCCTGTTTGAAATAGTGCATATCCTCAGCCCCAATGAGAAACATGTGCAGCATGTCTTCAGCCTAGCCCTTGCTATTCCATAACTATTAAAGCAATATTTTCCTTTCTGTGCATTTGTTTTACCTTGGTAAGGCATTTCTATGATCTCACTTCTTTTACAAAGGCACACACAGATCAGGGTAGAGTCCCAGCAAGCAGTGTGAATCCACATGTAGAAGCTGAATGGGAAACTGCAATGTTTCCATGAACTGACCTCCGACCAGAAAGGAAGAAAAGTGTTTGGAGCACTGAAGTTTTCCAATACCCCCGGTATCTTCAGAGGGCATCTTCTAACTTGCCCTTCATAGTTTTTCCTGAGTCAAAGGTCAATGAGATGAGAGGGCTACTTTGGACAACAGTGCACAAGTGGCTCTTTCTCTGCCTGCTTAGGCAAATACTAGGCCTTGCCATTTGGGATGTCATATTGGGCAAATCATGCCTTTGCCTCATTTCCTCATCTTCTGAACAAATCACCTGTTGTACTTTCTATGACTCTGATCCAACTATACTAAATATTATTCACAACTGTAACCTATCCTGCCATTCTGCATGAAGCTCATCTTGGAAGTTAATCTAAATTTTGCGCCCATTAATCTGAACTTCAGCAGGCTCCATCCTCTCACTAGTGGCTAATATACGCATAGAATTCAGATGGTTCTGTCACCTGACAAATAAAGGCAATTATAGAGATTTTATTTATTTATTTTGTTTTTATCCCATCTTTATTATTTTTATACAGTAAATAACTCAAGGCGGCGAATATACCAAACACTCCCTCCTCCTCCTATTTTCCCCACAACCACCACCCTGTGAGGTGAGTTGGGCTGAGGGAGAGTGATTGGCCCAAGGTCACCCAGCCGGCTTTCATGCCTAAGGTCGGACTAGAACAGTCTCCTGGTTTCTAGCCCAGCACCTTAACCACTAGACCAAACTGGCTCTCTATTCCTTCTCTCCTCATACCCACAAAGCTTCTCATAACAAGGTGACCCTCTGCTTTGGATGTCAGGTGAATGGGTGTACTGGTTTGAGCTGAGGTAAGTTACAAGCCTTCTATACAGGATAATTTGATCTGCAGCGTGCTTTGAAGATTTGAGCAAAGAAGAACAGAAAGGGGAAAGTGTCACAGAAAAAAGATATCTTGCTGTTTTAGGCTCCAAACAGAGCCACAGAATATGAATTTGGGTTTAACTCCTATATTTATCTCACACCAGGCTTTTTATCTTTCCTTTCTTGCCTTCTGAGTAGAAAACCGTATATTTAGGGTTCCTTCCACTAAGATGGGCAACATTATGGGTGCTGAGGGATGCACTTGATAATCAGAGAGGATCAAGGGATGTGGTGGGCAGAATTATGATGCCAAGTGGGTCAAGTTGTATTGCACATGTGGATGGGGTCAGAATTTTCAGGGAAAGTTGCTTAACTCAGGTTTTAGGGAAAAGGTTTAAGCATTTTCTTTGTTTTATTAACCACATTAAGTCTATTTCATGGGTTATACTACAGGTTTTGTGTTTCCTGACTCCGAATTGTTGTTAACCATGCCACTGCTTTTCAGCAATTGTGGCCAGATATGGCCTAGAGTTAAGTTACCTGTACCTCCCTTTCATCCTAAATTATTTTATTGTCAAGCTTGGTGTTGATTAATTTTTTAATGAAATCATTGAAATTGTTTTATTTAGCAATTTCAGGGTAATTTCTGATAATATATCAGATTGCAAC
The DNA here is from genome assembly GCA_023362775.1 of Charina bottae. NCBI lineage: Eukaryota > Metazoa > Chordata > Lepidosauria > Squamata > Charinaidae > Charina > Charina bottae. The sequence goes on from JALMGJ010000001.1 coordinate 13,012,062, forward strand.
CTTGTTTCCTGTATTAATGGAGAAATTATTAATCAGTAGTAGAGTACCTATTTTGTATGCAAGCTTTAATTTCCCACCAGTTTCCCTCAAAATGACTCCCTCCAGATGTTCCAGAATTGACAGTCAGATTGAAAGTTAGAGTCCCAGTATATCTGGAGAGCAACCAGGCTGGGACAGCTTGTTCTACAATTAGAAAGCTATATTTTAAAAATTAAAAGGTAGTTATCTCATAGTCCAGCCTATCAGTTAGCTAGCATGTTCAAGAATTGATTAAAATCTCAAGAACTCCTTTTAAATGAGTGCTTGGCTTGATTGTGAAATGACCTGCAATTTTAAAATGTTCATACAGTTATTTTACTGCAATAGTACAGTGTAATTTTATGTTTATTTGGGTAAGCTAACTTAACTGAGTGTGATGGCTCAGTGGTTAAGATGCCAGGCTTGTTGATCAGAAGGTCGCAACTTCGGCCGTTCGAGACCCGAGCTCTGCATGACGGAGTAAGCTCCCGCACTCGCCCCAGCTCTTGCCAACCTAGCAATTCAAAAGCATGCAAAATGCAAGTAGATAAATAGGTACCACTTCGGTGGGATGGTAACAGCGTTCCGTGTGCATCATGCCAGCCACATGACCGTGGAAGCATCTTCAGGCAGTGCTGGCTCTTTGGCTAACAAACGGAGATGAGCACCGCCCCCTAGAGTTAGACATGACTGTGCAGGGGAAAACCTGTACCTTTACTAACTTGTTATAGCTCTTTAAAATTGACCTAGAAATAACAACAACAACAGAACCTTTGCCCCTGAGACTCTGAAAGTCATGACCAATCCAAAATCACAGAACTCAGCTAAAAAGCTTCTGACCTGGTTCAAAACATCTTCCTCTCTTATTAGATTTATACTTATTTGTTAGATGTATATCTTACCTTTTCTCTCAAGGTGGCTTATATTAGAATTTCCCTTCATTTTATCCATACAGTAAGAACCTTGTGAGATGGGTTGAGCTAAGAGACTGGGATTGACTCAAAGTTAGCTGGTGAGTTCCATGATAGAGGATGGCCTTCACCTGGGTCTTCCCAGTTCTCATCCAGCACCTTAACTGCTACACCTGTATAGTGGCTCTTACACTTCTAAGACTCCTGCACTTGCCTCAATTATACTACATGCAAAACTTCTATGGTGAATGTTTCCCATCACTGCATCCCTATGTGGCATAAAGGCCTTCCTACTGAATTTCTGGGCTGTTTCCACTTGGATGTTTTCTACAACACTTGAGATGAAGGACATATTGGAAACTATAAATAAACAAAGGAAGAAAACCTTAGAATATTAATGATGGCTCCAGTCCTAAACAAGCTGGCTTGAATTACAATCTTATGGAAATAATTACAATGTACAACTGAGTAAGTATGTTCAGGATTTAGGTATTAGTATGCAAAATAGAAATGTTGGGAGAAAAACAATATGTAAGCTAGAACTTATCACTTCACAATTCACTTTTCTTCCATCTTCTTCTGCCATGTTTCCCTCCCTCCCTGCCCCCATCATTGAATCTGCATGGGTATGGCTCTTCTCATCACCAAAAAATATCACTGATCAGTTGTTTGGGTGTCTGTGAATATGTGTATTAATGCAGAAAATAGGAACTGACTCTTACCTTCCACTATTTCAGGACTTGAAGGCAGCAGGCCCTACATACTAGTTACTCAGGACAAAGAGAGGATGATTATTTCTCTCATGTCGTATTTGGGAGCTTTATGGATACATCTGGTCAGCCACTGGATGACCAAAAGGCTGGAGTACAATAGAGCCAAATCCAGTAATAATAATGGGGAGGAGGCAAAAATATATTTGCATGACTTGCTGAATGTATTGCATGAACAGTTCTTAATGGAAAATTAAAAACTTCAGGGAATGTCTGCAAACATCTCTATGGATTCTACCTACTTTATAAATGAACAGAAAGAGTAATCAATATCCGCAGTGTAAAGTGAATGCTGGTGGGTAATTGTTGGATTTACAAAGATTCTTTTAGTCAAGAAGCATTGATTCAAGAAAGGAAGGAAAGAAGGGAGGTGGAATCTTTAACGCTTCCAGAGTTGGGGAGAATTCAGCTGTCTTGATGAAGCTTTCTTAGAATGTAAACTAAGCCTATGTTAGTTCTTCTCACATAATGGGAAACGAAAAATTCCTGGCTTGAGATTTTAAAAGATCAAATGTGAGAGAAAGACATATTGGCATCTTAGCTCATATCTAATTCTATCATACAGTGAGTAGTCTTTACGTAAGACATAATGACTCTCCAGAGTTTTAGACCACTTCTTCAGCCACTTAGTTCTTTCTGTCTTCCGTGATGATTCACAGTCAAGAAAAAACTTTTACCATGTTTTGGGAAGTTCATCCTTCTGATTATAGTTGTGGCTTTGGTTGTCTCTGTGTACATGGTACTTTTGCTTTGTTTGATTTCATGCTTCTATTGCTACCATTCATATAACATTTGCTAAAAAGAAGAAAAAAGCTTAGTTTCAAAGGTGTCTCCAATCTCATCCATTATGGAAACATGGAATGCAAATAAAGGGACCTGCAGCATGAAGGGAGAATTTCATATGATATTTTAAAATATTATTATTATTTGGTGCCTTCAAGTCAGTGTTGACTCCTGGTGACTGCCTGGACAGGTCCCTGCAGTTTCCTTGGCAAGATTCAGAAGTGGTTTTCCATTGCCTTCTTCCTAGGGCTGAGAGACAGTGACTGGCCCAAGGTCACCCAGCTGGCTTTGTGCCTAAGGTGGGACTAGAACTCACGGTCTACTGGTTTCTAGCCTGATGCCTTAACCACCTCACCAAACTGGCTCTGTTTAGTTATAGGCTAGTCAAAAAGGAACCCCTTGACATGAAAACATTATTAGTTGTGAGAAGTGAAAGTGCTATAGTATCTGGATGTAAACATCCAGACAACGAATAAATGGCAGTTAAGAGTTTTCTTAATCTCTCTACTGCTGCCTAGCAGCTGTCCATGGTTTTACAGCCTAGATATAATAGCCCTATATCCTGAGTTCTTCTGCTTTAGAAAGCAGATATAAAGAATAAGAATGTTAGACATCTCACCTGCAGTGAAGCCCAAATGCTTTCGGCTTCATTTCCTTAGTGAAAGACAACAAATATGGAGAGAAAGTGGAGAAGTTGGACCTCAGCCAATGGGAGACTGAGAGGGATGAAGGCTCAGTGGGGTGTTTTTGAACAAGCTGGACAGATAAATGACTCAAGACTATTACTGAAAAACTGCATATCAACTAAAGATAATGTAACCAGCTGGAACAACAAGCAAGATTGGTGAGTGAATGAGAATGCCAATAAACAATGCAAAGAATTGATAGTAGACAGCAATAGCAAGCACAGAGAATACTTAACAGGACAAATAGCAATGTAGGGTAGATTTACTTAATTCCCTTCTATACCTTTCCTTTTATTTTACTGATTAATCCATAGGATCTATGTACTCAGTCTGACTATCAGCTGAGAAGCAGGTGATTAATACATTATCCACCTAAGGTGCATGTTTGCTGATTTATTTATTCGATTTAGAAGTTGTTTTTGTACATGATACTAAATGCGCCATTGTGACCACTGTAAAAGTTATTAAAGTGGGATAACAAATATAAGACAGTGAGGTTTAAGTGGTATGTACAGTGTTATTTATATTGTATTTATATTTTTATTTTTATTGTCATATTTCTTGTATTTTAATGATGTTGTTTGGTTGTGAACTGCCCAGAGTCCCTCCTTGAGGGGGAGATGGCTGGTCATAGAAATTTAATAAATAGGTAGGTAGGTAGGTAGGTAGGTAGGAGCTGTGTGTCTCTTATGGAAATAGTAGGAAGTGGGACATCTCTTGCAAGATGCATTTCAAGCTCCCTCCTGCCCCCCAAAAAATAATGCTGGAGGCCATGACCATCTTATGAGTCAAGTTAAGGATTTATTTATGGAGAAGGAAAAAGGCTGCTGGATAGAAGTTCCAAAATTTGTGTGAACGATATCTTTGAGAAAGCACTTCCTATCCTTCCTGAATCTCTCCATTAGATATTCTCTTTCTTAACTATGAACCATGATAATGCGACAGAAGACTCTGACAAGGCTGGGATTAAGGAAGGCTGGGATTAAGGATTACATGACTCATCACAGTTGTCTGTGCAAAGTTTTGGTTTACCCTTCTTCTAATCTCCAAGTATAGGGGACATTTCTTCCAAAATGGGTAGCTGAGAGTATTTATGCTCCTGTTTCAAGCTGCCCGGTATGCAAAAAAATATCTGTCTTGATTTTCCCTGATACATCTGACTGACTTAGTCCATGAATGGATTCTGTCATTTGGCTGTCTTAATTTTCTTTAATTTGACTAATCTAGCTTGACTGGACTTCACCAGAACGTGACAGGCTATGCTTTATTTAAAATAAAAATGTTATACCTTTGACTTTCTGCCCACCGTCTCATTGGGTTTGTACAGCACACAGACTAGTCAACCACATTGTAGCTTGATGTGTTACGAAAATGTGTAAAACTAGCTCATGTGATTAGTGTGATATATAAACCCCAAAACCTGGATTAATAAATTCTGTTTAAATTAAGAATAAGATGGCTGGGTTGAACCTGCTGTACCATAGTCTTAGCAACTGAGCTAATTCCAGATATTGCCAGCAGTGGGAGAAAGTGAAGATAGGATTCTTGTACATGCTTTCACTGTGCCTAATTCACTTGAACAGCCTGCACTTTTCCAACGAAAGGGTACAAAACAGAGAAGAGCTGGCCTTCAGTTGAGGAAGTTAGCGTTGAAGGATTTGCATAATTCAACCTGAGGGGCTGGGCATAGAATAAATAGAACGGATGGATTCATAAAGCCTTAACTCATCTCCTGCCTTTGGCTGGATTCATGCTACCTCCTAAACCAGAATATGGTTTGTTTGGTTTTGGTTTACTGTGTTGGGCAAAGTCAGCCAGTGGTAGGTTATTCAGTAAGCTACAGTTCAGCTTAGAGTATTATGTGATCATAGTTTTTATCAGGATATGATACTAGTTTTCTACAATGCTTCACAGACCATCCTTGAATACAGAGAGCAAGAGAATAAAACAGTGGGATTGTTTTGGTGTATGTGATAAACTCCCTTGCTGATGGGAGTTCCCAGGGTCAACTAAGTCACTGCATTCACACAATATGCTATACCCTCTTACCTCCACCAGATCACTACAAGGCAACTCTTGTCTTACTCCTCCTTGGTCTTGGCCACCAGGATATCCTGCTCTCTGTCTTTCTTCACTCACCCCAACCTTTACCATAGGCCTGTTTCTCCCCTGTCATTTACTACATTACCTGTGGCATTGTGGGGAAGGGGGTCACCAACTGTTTATATTACCCTCCTCCCACAATCTGTTTTGCTAATGATGTCAATATCTTCAGATGATGCAGATATGTTACCAGGCCTTTCAACCCTCTTCAGTGCTTCATATTGATTTATTTTGTTGTTCCTCATTATATACTTGCAGAGGTCTATAGATGTGGGGTGAGTTATACAAGTTATTTATATAACTCATAGTTATATGAGTTATTTATAAAAATAATAAATGCGGGATAGAAAATAAATAAATAAATAAGCAAGCAAATAAATAAGCAAGCAAATAAATAAATAAGCAAGCAAATAAATAAGCAAGCAAGCAAGCAAGCAAGCAGAGGAAAGGAGAAATTGAGAGACTTCTCCAGTTCCCCAATTCAGCTACAGAGAATACTCTGAAGAGCATAGAGCCATGGCTGATTCTACATAGTGCTGGGAAGATTTTCTACCCATTATTTTCTGCAACCAGAATAGGACTGGTGAGTCCTTTCAGCAACATTTGTTTTTTTTATTGCTGTCTTAGGATCCTGTGTGGAAATGCTGTCTAGCATGCCTCCTCCCTAATGAACCTGATTTTCAAAAAGGGAGGGGGAAGGGACCAGTCTTGCTCTTTCAGATAAATCTTTTTTGTCCCCCCCACCCCCCCCAATAAATTTTATTTTTGGGAAAGCAATCTACAGCACTGTCATTTCCCAGCTGGTTTCAAGTCACTGCTCTGTTCTAACAGGCAAAGTCGAGGTCACGAGGCCCTTCATTGATTCATTCAGAAGATGAACTGTGTTGCAGAAGGAGGTAAGAGGGTAACCGCCCAGAGTCGCTGGGAGTCAGGTGGTATATAAATTTAATAATAAATTATTATTATTATTATTATTATTATTATTATTATTATTATGCCTTATTTTGGTTTTTACCCGTGTGTGTGTCTATGTATATGCATGCCTGAAAGGGTGTTGTGGCTGCCTCAACATTTTACAGCATATTTTCCTCAGGGTTTGTTTAGCTTCAGCACAAGAAAAGACAAACAACTATCTTCCATTAATGAGCTGAGAGTGCTTCTAAAGAATGCGTCACTGTTCCAAAAGGAGAGCATGCCAAACACCAACTTCTGTGCTCTCATATCTGTTCCAAATGAATAGCTTCCAGGAGGACAGTCTGACTGCTGGGACATCTCTGCTTTGCTTCTTTGGTAGTTTCACTTCAGTTTCTTCTACTGGGTTCCTAAACCCTTGAATGCTGCCATTGCTTTAAAAAAAATACTATCCATAACTGCTCCTAAGTCACCTCCATGAGGATGCTAGCATTGAAATTTGACTTTAGAGTAGGAACAAACCATAAGGATCTAATATAAGACAGAGGGCCCTTCCTCATAGCTGAGTTGAAGGGCTACTCACCAGTTCTTGAGCAAGCAGTAAACTAGACTGGTGTAATATTTACTATTCCATTGGCAATCCATATCCTGCCACAGATACAATGCCCTATTTAATGTATGGAGACCACATTAAGAACAGAGTTTAGTAGATTCCCCCAGCTTTGTTTCCTTCCACTCCCACCAAACATAATTACTTGGCAGGAAAACATCCCAAATCAGAGGGTGGGGCAGAGGCAAGTGTTGACAGTTGGCTAGACCAGCAGGTTTGGCTACCTGTGAAAACCCACCCTGGTTTGCTGCAAGCCGACGTCCTCATTGTGAAACTGTCAAATGAAATGTAACAAGAAAGTTACAGCTATTTCCATTCTCTTTTATCAAGCAATTTGGGGAGATACCTGATAGCAATGAAACCGGTGGCTCCAATCTGATTATGCAATTACATTTGCATATTTCTACTTCTAGCTTCAATGCCACATTGTCATTATATAAGCAGGAGAGAGACAGCATGAATGCACAGTTTCTAGAACAAAAGCACAAGTTACATATGTAACAGACAACTCCTTCTTTCCTTCTGGATGAACATTAAAAGCAGAATAGTTTTGAATGCAAAAAACAAAAACAGAGGTTAGTTGTTAGGATTAATGAACATTGTGCTTTCCAAACAATTTGCTCTCAGAGCAAATGAGCAATAGACCATTTGTGTTTGTAAATTAAGAGTCCTGTAATGATGATATTGAATGGTTTGAATCTAAGTATCCTTAATAGAAACCATGAGCAAATTACTGCAAACATTAAAAACGTCAAACTGTGTCATGTTTTATTATTTATTATATATTTCAGTCAATTTATATGGCCACCCATCTCACAAGTCACTCTGAGTGGCTAACAAAATTAAAAAATCAATTAAACAGTCCCAATAATATACTGATAGTAGCAGCTGAGGACAGCAACAATCACAACTCCAGATGTTGGCAAAGTATGTTGTTGCTGTTGTTAAACACGAGCAGGAAAATCCTTTCCAGTATAATCTGCTTACAACATCATGCTGTTTTTTTTCCCTCTGTAAATTACGTATTAAGCTATTTGAGTGTTATCTAATATTCTATCTAACATTTCCTGCTGATGCAACTATTTTGGGAATAATATCAATTGTCAGGGACAACTAGTGAATTGGCATCCAATAACTCAAACTGCTCTTACGAACATGCTGAGAAATGAATAATATATTGTTTGTGTTCTGAACCGCAAAGTACAGGAAATTTGCCCTGAAATAGGGTTAAAAGAAAAAAAGAAATAGTTGAAAATATCTTAGGATTTTGAATATTATAATTACTTGTAGGACAGCTAAATGCCATAAATCTGTCCCACATTTTTGCCTTTTCAGTGGGGTACCTTTTTCAGGGCCCATTATAACATCAACAATTAATTTTGCCTTTTCCATGGTTGGATCTATATTATTGAATGACTTGCCATTGGAACTAAGACTTGTCCTCTGGCTGTTAAAGCTGATGCAGGAGCTTAACACACATCTTTTTATCCATTTATGGCTTTTAGAGTTTTTATACTGCTGGGTTTTTTGTTTTTGTTTTTTTTAGATAGAGCCACTGGAGCAAGCAGCATATAAAGCCATTAAACAATAAAAAAAAGTGTCAGGAGTGAACAATAGATAGAATTCATATTTTATTTTCCAAAGAGACAATAATGAGTGGGGAACTAGGACTAGTGTAGCAGAGAAAGGAAATGAAGTTAGAATGCTGGATTGAAGGACAAAGAAGCTGGAAAAAAAATCATGTTAAAAAAAGATAGACTTGGAGAACAGATACAAAAACAACAGCATGGTGATCTTAACGATCCTCCTTTAGATGATAAAAGGACTTAAAATAACATCTCAATATAACCATGACCTAGCCCCAGGTGTAAGGTCACACAGCCACCTAGAAACATATTTAGGATTCCCTTACCAACTTTGCTCAGACTGAAGAAGCTCCTTGGATAAGGAGCGAAACGTTTCCACTGAGAAAATAGAAATCCAGTTGACATGATTCAAGCTACAGACAATTCCACCTGGATGACTGAGAACCTTCATCGACAGATACAAAAACAAGAAGGAAAAAGGGATATGAGAAAGATGAACCGTGATGTTGCCCAGTATTGTTCAGATAATGGCCAGCTGGGACAGGGCACCCTAATCTCCCTCTAGGACACAGCTTTCCAAACTGTGTGTCGGGACACGTTAGTGTGTCGGCTGCAGTGTCTGGGTGTGTCGCGGCTGCTGCTGCCTCCGAGCCCTGCCAGGATTCCATGCAGGTCCGAGTGCTTGCCTTGTGCCTTGCTGCCTCCAAACCTGCCCTGCCAGGATTCTGTGCAGGTCCTAGTTACTTGCCTTGTGCCCTGCTGCCTCCAAACCTTCCCTGCCAGGATTCCGTGCAGGTCCTAGTGCCTGCCTTGTGCCCTGCTGCCTCCAAACGTGCTGTGATTCCGTGCAGGTCCTAGTGCCTGCCTTTGCCCTGCTGCCTCCAAACCTGCCCTGCCAGGATTCTGTGCAGGTCCTAGTGCCTGCCTTGTGCCCTGCTGCCTCCAAACCTGCCCTGCCAGGATTCCGTGCAGGTCCTAGTGCCTGCCTTGTGACCTGCTGCCTCCAAACCACCTGTGATTCTGCGCAGATCCTAGTGGCTGCCTTGTGCCTTGCTGCCTCCAAACCTGCTGTGATTCCACACAGGTCCTAGTGCCTGCCTTGTGCCCTGCTGTAAGAGTGTGTCGCGAAATGATGCATGTCTAAAAAGTGTGTCACCAACATGAAAAGTTTGGAAAGCTCTGCTCTAGGAGGATCCAGTGGTCATGGTGGATGGGTGGACAGGCTCGGGGAAAGAGCTAGTTATTAATGACTCCAAAGTTTGATTTCAACCCTGATTTAGACATTCATAAGACAGCTTTGGATCCCTTCAGAAATGTTTTCCCACAATTTGGGGGCCAAATTCCATTCATAGTGCCTCTTATTGATTAGTATTGGAAATGAATTTTTTTCCTGCTTAGCAAAACTGGATAATTTTTTTAAAGAACAGAAGTCCCTTAAGCCTAACGAATGTCAGCAGAAAAAAGTTTTGATGGGGTGAGGTAGGGAGAGTTTGCTTTGTATTATGCTATTTTTTAAAACTTTTTTTTTTAACAGAACACTCCTGTTAAGTTAATTTTGTGGATAATGTTGACTCTTGTTGAGGGAATCAAAACTGCAAAGTTTCAGAGCTGCTAATGGAATGTAAGATCTGGTTGGCTTTAGAGGAATCCTGCTTCAATTTAGACCAGTCTTTCTCAACCTTGACAGCTTTAAGATGGGTGGACTTCAACTCCCAGAATTCTCCAGCCAGCCAAGCTGAATTGGCTTAATTTTGTTGAGTAAGTGGTTAAGTCCAGCACACTCTACTATATAAAGTAATGGTTTCATAACTGCTGCAAACTGCATTTTGGTGACTCCAAACAAAGGACAGCTGGTGTGAGCGACCGGACGAACCCAGGACTGCAACTTCGAGTCAGAGCGAGTGGCTTTGTTCTGGGCCACTTAAAGAACATAAAAGTAACATCAATGGTCCCCTGTTTTCTGACTATGCTGCAGACTTTGATCATCATCTAGATTTTCCCCCGTCTATTAGAGGTGGCAGAGGTTTGGGTCCCCTTGATGTGAGAGTGGTATTCCCCTGGGTGTGGGAGAACCAGGGGGAGGCCAGAACTGAGTGATAGTATACAAGAGTGCCCACCCCTGAGTGAGAGACAGGTGGTGGGCAGGAGTGGATGTGGCCCCTCTGACCTGTGAGAGAGGTTGAGGGGGGGCATAAAGTGTGTGGAGTGAGTGGTTTGGGGGTGGTTGGGTTCTCACAGCTCCAAAAGCTAACCGCTGGTGCGCAGGTGGGCCTACTGCCTCCTGAGAGTGACTGGGTACGGGAGGATGTGTGCATGGGAAAGGGGACCCTTGTTTCAATCTGGGGTTTTCGGAGGTCTGGTGGTGGAGGCAACCGGGCCTGAAAACTCTGGGGGCTATGGGGTGGGTTGTTCTATTGAGGTGGTGACGGGTCGGGGATGTTATGGCGGGAGCCGGAGGGCAGGCCATCGTTGGGGAAGACGCCCCCGGTGTTTGTTACCGGTGGCGTGTTCCGGCCCTCCAGGCTCAAACCTAGGCCATGGTCAACAGATCCTCGAGGGCCCTGGATTCCGGCTGTTGTTGCTTAACGCCAGGTCGGTTAATAACAAGGGCCCCCTCATATGTGATTTGATCACGGAGGAGGGGGCCGACCTGAGCTGCTGGAGGCCGTCTCGGGGTTGGCGGTGGAGTTCCCCAGGCTTATGGTTCTGGGGGACTTCAATCTGCCGTCTCTGGGACGGGCCTCGGAGGCGGCTCGGGAGTTCATGGCTACCATGGCAGCCATGGGCCTGACTCAGATTATTCGGGACCCGACTCGAGACAGTGGCCTCACTCCGGACTTGGTGTTCTTGTCGGAGCAGTGGCAAGGTGATCTGGGGGGAGAGTTACATCTTTCCCCATTGTCATGGTCAGATCATGCCCTGGTGGCCCTGAGATTCTCATATGCTGCCCCACTCTGCAGGGAGGCTGGACCTATTCGATTGGTCCGCCCCCGGCGACTAATGGACCCGATAGGGTTTCAGAGGGAGCGGGGGGTTATACCCGAGGATCTTTTGCACGGTCCAGCGGAGGTCCTGACCGCAGCCTGGAATAAGGAAGCAGCCGGGGCCTTGGACAGGATCGCGCCTGTGCGGCCTCTCTTGCCCCATCCGACCCGATATTCCCCGTGGTTCACGGAGGGATTGAGGGTTTTGAAAAGGGTTAAGAGACGTCTAGAGCGCCGCTGGAGGAAGACAAAGACCGAATCTGACCGAACACTAGCTAGAGCCGTGGTTAAGGCCTACCTGGTGGCGGTAAGAGTGGCGAAACGTCAATATTTCTCCACTCTTATTGCATCTGCAGAATGCCGCCCATCAGCCCTGTTTAGGATTACTTGATCTCTCCTGGGTAAGGTGGGCCCAGTGACCCACCTTCAGGGCCGTGCAGAGGAATTTTCAGAGCATCTGGCGGATAAAATCGCTCGGATTCGTTCTAAGCTGGACTCCAAGCATGGTGCATGGTCTGGGGAGATGCCAAGGGAACGTCTATGCCCGGTTATCTGGGAACAGTTTGATCCTGTTGAGCCCAAGGAAGTGGACAGGATCCTCCGGACTGTAAGGGCCACTACGTGTCATCTTGACCCATGCCCTTCCTGGCTAGTGAAAGTGGCCAGGGAAGTGACATGTGGCTGGGTCCATGCGATGGTTGTTACATCCTTGGGAGAGGGAGTGTTTCCGGCTGCTTTTAAAGAAGCGCTGGTGCACCCCCTCCTCAAGAAGCCATCACTGGACCCTACAGTGTTGGACAATTTTCGTCCCATCTCCCACCTCCCCTTTTTAGGGAAGGTGGTTGAGAAAGTGGTGGCATTACAGCTCCAGAGGATTCTGGATGATACGGATTATCTAGACCCCTTCCAGTCAGGATTCAGGCCAGGATATGGGGTAGAAACTGCATTGGTCGCACTTACAGATGATCTCTGGCGAGAGCGGGATGGAGGCAGTGCGTCCATCCTGGCTCTTCTTGACCTCTCAGTGGCTTTCGATACCATCGACCATGATATCCTTTTGGGGCGGCTCGGAGAGTTGGGGGTGGGCGGCGTAGTTTTGCGCTGGTTCACCTCCTTCCTCCGAGGCTGGTCCCAATCGGTGGTGATAGGAGATGAGAGGTCCGACCCTCGGCCCCTACTTTGTGGGGTGCCGCAGGGCTCGGTTCTCTCCCCTCTCCTATTTAATATCTACATGAAACTGCTGGGTGAGATCATCCGCCAACACGGGATGAGTATGCTGATGATACTCAACTATATATCTCCATCCCGGGTGAGTTAAGTGATGCAGTTTCTGCCCTTTCTCGGTGCCTGAAGGCTGTGGGGGTCTGGATGGGGAACAACAGGCTTCATCTGAACCCTGGTAAGACGGAGTGGCTGTGGATTGATGGCGCCTTGTGATCCAAGGAGTTGTCATCTTTAGATCTGGACGGGGTGGCACTACCCCGTTCAGACTCAGTGCGGAACCTGGGGGCCCTTCTGGACTCACGACTCCTGCTTGAAGAGCAGGTGGCAGTCGTGGCCAGAAGGGCTTTTGTGCAACTTTGAGTTGTACGCCAGCTTCGCCCTTTCCTGGACCGAGATGCCCTCCGTACAGTCACTCATGCCCTGGTCATCTCCCATATAGACTATTGCAATGCACTCTACATGGGGCTACCCTTGAAGAGTATCCGGAAGCTTCAGCTGGTCCAGAATGCGGCTGCACGCGCAGTTATGAGTGCCCCAAGATCGGCACACGTGACACCTCTGCTGCGTGAGCTGCACTGGTTACCAGTTTGCTTCCGGGTCCAATTCAAGGTGTTGGTTGTTACCTTTAAAGCCCTACATGGCATGGGACCAGGCTACCTTAGAGACCGCCTCATCCCCAGAGCATCGACCCGCCCCACCCAGTCATGCAGAGAGGGCATGCTGCGGATCCCATCAGTAAAAGAATTTCACCTGGCAGGATCCAGGAGGCGTGCCTTCTCTGCCGTAGCACCCGCCCTTTGGAACATCTTGCCCCTTGAGGTGAGGCTAGCCCCCACACTCCTGACCTTCAGGAAGCAACTGAAAACCTGGCTCTGCCACCTCGCCTGGGACGGGATGAGTAATAGCTCTTCCTGGGGATGGCTCGCGCCGTAAAGTTTGGTTCGTAAACATCACATACAGCCTCTTGGATTTTATATTTTTATATTTTTAATGATTGTATAAAGTATTTTATATGTTTTTAATTGCTGACTTGATTGTAAACCGCCCAGAGTCCCCTTGTGGGGGGAGATGGGCGGTGATATAAGTTAGAAATAATAAATAAATAAATAAATCTGCATCCCAAACAGACTGCAAGGTATCATGTCAAGACACCATAAGGGACAATATGAGTTCTGGTTATAGTGCCTCTACTGTTAGAGATCGGGTTTCAACCAAGCACATCTCACACAAGCTTGAAGGAGGAGGCAGCCTCTGCTGTAACCTAATCTTACTTGCTTTGTGTGGGAGGGGCTGAATCTCGGTTTCCTGTTCCCTTCTCTTACCTCTTTCTGCTTGGATTTCCTACCAAGGAGGATGGCAGCTATGGCTGCTGCCACATTGCTCATACTTCCATCCAGGTGGGCCACATTATAGAAGCATGTGGGTCACGTCAGAACCAACTGCTTGCACGCATGGACCGTTTCTACTAAGGAACTGTGAGTTACAATAAAATTGTAAACTCTTTTTATGTAACTTTACATTAACATGTGAAGTGTGTTTATTTTGTGTCTTGAACTGATTAAGCCTTGTGCAAGTTTATGGGAACGCTTCTACTCTGCTACATACTAATAAGCTGCGTGGAGTTCTGCTACTACCATCCCAGAATTCCTACATCTACACAATACACTCAGGCATAATGGTTGCATCCTGCTGAATCCCCTATATTTTACATTCCCCCTCCCTCCCTCCCTCTCTATGCCACTTCCCCTCTAATATTGTCAATAAGGTGTTTCACAAATTAAATTAAACAAACATATAACACTGTAACCGTAATACACCCCTATTTATCACTCCCTAAAACAGGGTATTAGTTGATACCATGCTGAAAGGCCTTAATATATATATTTATTTCCAAAAGGTCTCACCCAAATAAGTTGTTTTATACAGTGAAAACTGTTAGGAAAGTGGGTTCAACCACTAGATAATTTTCTGATTTGCTGGCTGGACTATAACATTAGCAAGGGAGCATTCCCAAGGTTGATGGCTTTTACTTATCCTCCACATCCCATGAAGCAGAGAAGACAGCCCTTGAGGGGGGGAAAGGTCTAAGAGAAACATGAAGAAGAAGGAGCAAAGGCTTGCCTAACAATGTCTGAGCAGGGAGTTCCAACCATCCTCCCTGCAATGAATTCTGAACATGTTCTGAAACCCAAGATCTTCTATAAGCAGGATTATTTATGCATTTATTTTTATTTATTTGATGTGTATGGCCACCTACCTTGCAAACATTTTGAGCACCAATCTCCAGAAATTAATTCAGTCCCTTAATTTCTTCTTGAAAAGATGCCTGGGTTCTGATATGCATGGGGAAAAAAAACATTGTTGAACTAATTGTAAGTTTAAATCTATAAAAATACAGTTTATGGATGTCGAAATAATGTTGATATGAGGGTGATGGATGCTCATTTCCCTATTCTGCGCCTCTTTTCTATCTCACTTGGCTGGCTGCTAAAATGTAAATCAGCAGGCTATAAATCTGCCACCTCAAGAGATAAGTGAGCTCTTTCATAGTTAGTAAAAAAATAAGCACCTTTTTTAAAAAAATTCTTTTGCAGTACCATGAGGCCAGACCATGCTTGTGGTCACAGAGGTTAGGCTGAGATGAAGACCATTAAACTCTCAGACAACGAATCCAGAGGAGAGGCCAGAAATCAGGTGAGGCAAAATCCAGGGTCCAAGACATGGCAACACGCATGCAGGTCAGAGCTGAAATGTTTTCAGCACTTTTCACAGGGAGGGAATGCAATAAACAAGCCTCTAGCCAGTGTACACCTGAGACGCACCATGCAGCAGCTGCTAAGTCTGCTTTCCTGTTCGCATTCCCATGCTTTCTAGCTCACCTCTCAGATCTGTGAAGTTCAGCCTTCTGCTCCTGGACATTAGGCACCTCTGCTTAGGACTAAAGGACCGGATTTCTTAATCTGAGAGAAGGGTAGATGTGAGTGAGGGGTCCAGGGAACTTGCTGGTTCTGTAAAAGCCAGAGTGGGGTCACTAGCTCCAGCACTGCTGGAATCCCCAGCTATAGGACTGCTGCTTCTGAATGTCTCTGACTCCACTTCCTCCCCATCTTCCTCATCTAAGGACATGACCTCCAGCAGGGCCATAACAGCCTCTCTCTATATTTGCATATCTCAGTAGAGTTCAACAGTGGCTTCTATTAATCCCTGTAGGCTTATTACTTGTAGAACATCTGTTAAGCACTCTATAAAGAAAGAGGGTCTGAAAACTATTAGTTTTAGCACCGTATCTAGACATCAAAAGGTGTTTCAACTGTAAATATTGACACCTGGTACTCTTTGATAGAATATGTTCATGTTGCAGCTCCTATTCATTGGTGTAAAATACATACTCACCATTCTGCTCATGTTCTCAAACAAAAAGACTGCCTTGCTATTTTCAAATTTGGGTTCCCCCACAGTGGCATCCATCAGACGTAGGAAAACAGGAAGCTCCTGTGAAGGTCCCATATGTTTAATTTAGATGACCAAACTGATATTGGCATGCTATTGCATGACACACATGTCTTGGACGGAAGTGAATAGAGAAAATGCAGGAATCCAAATATTTTCCATAACTGGACGTAAAGCTGTCCAGCTTATGGGAGATGTGGGATATAACAATTCTAAGAGAGCTTATGAGGGGAAGTTTCCATTGGAGAAGACTTGCCATTCATTGGCTGGAGGAAGAAGATAAGACTTATGGTATAAACTTAAATCTGGAGACAATAACAGCTTGAATTGAAAATACCTAGAGATATATGTGATGACTCTGATTTCAGAATCCCAATATACGCTTCTCAATACAGTTCATTTGAAATGCAGAATAAGCTTTATTAAGAATACATGTGAATCAAAGCATTTCTAAAGATCCGAATGAAGGTTCCCGCCAAAAGATTGAATTTTGAAATTCCCCCTCCCTTTGTGCCAGCCCACTTTTCAGTCATTTCCGTTAAGATCCATTTCCCCACTCCATTGCAGCCCCCTCCTGGGTCCTTCTAGCAGGTGCATGACCTTGATGTTCTGCCAAACAGTCTCTGCCAGTTACAAATGTGCCTCATGGAATGCGCTCCCCCTCCCGTCTGCAAACTCACTCAGGCTGACACGCATCTCCCCGAAGTGTAGCAAGCTCGAACGAAGTAATGGCAGGATTCGCACTGAATCCTGACAATATAGTACTTCAAATGATCAACTTGAATTTAAATACATTGCTATCAGAAATAGCTATAGATTTGAGTAAATGGGCTGCACTCAGGTTGAGTATTTGGCCTAAAACTAATAATTTAAAAATGAATGTTTTACTGCAGGTGGTCTATATCTTACATGGTATTCCTGTATATGGTATATTTCAAAAATATGTTTTCAGAAATAGTCTATTTTGGGAACTTCTCCCCTTCATTTTTCACTCAGGAAATTCTAATTGTCAGTTAGTGAGGGAGGTTTTAATTTTCCACATTTGAATATCAGAAGTTAACTTTTATGTAGAGAAACTGTTGAACATTCACAAAGTACAACACTAGAGCCTAACATCATGCTGCTGTTTTCTCCTTGCCAATACTCTTGTTTTATCTGAATCAACATCTGTAAGAGCTTAAACTCAAGCAAGAGGATTAATTCATGCTATTCAGAAAAGAAGGTTGATGAATAAATGCAAGGAATAAATGTTGGTAATCATGTCCTATTTATGAATTTATATACTCCACTTCAAGCCCCCCTCCCTTCAACCTTGGGAGAATTATGTCCTTCAAGTCCCTTGTCCTTTTCTCTCAGTCAATATGTATATTGCTCCTGCATTTTATAAATAAAAACTCAGGTTTTTACCTCATGAGCAGCTCATGTTGTTTGGATTCTGAATACTACATTTCTGAAATTTTGTGCCCCAAATTGTATTTTTACTCTTTATGTAAGAACTGTAATTGTTTGGGGAGGTTATAACCTTGTGGTTCCCCCCCCCCCTTTTTCTCTCTCCCTCTTGATTGCTTGATGCATGGTCCATGGTCTCTGACTGACTGTCTCATACATTGACTTAATTCTCATTAATTATCAGGTCCCAAAAGCCAGTTAATAGAATCACTCTCTGTCAAAATCAGCAAACCCCTGCTTTACTCCTGATAATAGAACACACCCGAGAGTTTTATAACTTATATTTAATGATAGTTATGCTTGGATACCATACTGAGGATAGAAAAGACAGACAAATGTGTCAGTAGAGTTTTCTGGCCTTTGTCTGCATGATGCTTCTTTTGCATGAATTACTAATTTTGCAATAATATGTAGACATGGATGAGTTTAATTTAATTTTGCCCCTCTTGGTCCAAGTATGTTGTTTAGACAGCACAGCTTTATGAGCAATTTTGCCCTTTCAGATGGCTAACTCACTGCATGACTCTTTTCAAATCCCACTAGGAAACTCATTTTTCATTGTTAGTTTATTATAAACAGTCTTAACTACTGTGTTTAGTTTTTCCTATTTCCTGCATTTGGACCTTAGACTTGAAGCTTGCTCCTATGCACATATATCAAGAGCATAGTTTTAGATCTCTTTATATAAATAGATCCATTACAGTCTGACTTCGAGTCTGGACATAGCCCTGAAACAGTCTTTGTTGCCCTGGTTGATGATCTTTTATCAGGAGAGAAACAGGGTGTCTACAATGATTTCCTTGATCTGCCAGCACTCTTTGACAAAGGGTTGATCATAGGACCTCGTTTCAGCAAGTTGATAAGTTGAAAAATGGAGACACACTGCTGCCTATAGGACCACCAGAGGGTCAATAGTAGATTTCTACCTGGTCCCATTGTACTTGCATCACTGGGATTCATAGGATTACATTCTTTTTCCTCTGCTGTTCAAGATCTACCTGAAGCTGGTGAGGGTAGTCAGCCACAGATCTGGAATAGGTATCAGCAGTATGCTGAGGGCTCCCACCTCTAGCTGTCCTTTTCACCTGAATGAATGAAATTGCTGTGCAAGTGTTTTAGAATTGCCTGGAGGCAAGGGGATTAAGGCTGGGTGAGCACCAACAAATTCAAGCTCATTTGAGAGAAATAAGTCCTGTGAAGTAAATAATAAGAAAGAAACTAAAAATAAGTCCTGTGGCAGATGGCTTCTTAGCGCTAGGAATGATTAAGAAAGCCTGTTCTGGGCAAGATAACATCCATTCCAAGGGAAATGGGCACTCTGTGGACTTTCATTGATTCCAGTTTGTCACTTGGGGCACAAGTAGCCTCAGTCCCAAGGAGGGACGATGCACAACTTTGGTTGGCAAGTTGGCCTCAACTGAGGTAACCTAGCCTCAGTAATCCATGGCCTAATAACCTTATAATTGGATCAATGTGAAGTATTTATTTGGAACTATCCTCAAAAATGGTCGGCAACTGCAACAGGACAGAACTCACAAATCCTAATTTAAGATGTTGATATTTGTCTATAAAGCCCTGAACTTTTAGGACATAAATACTTAAATTTCCCAGTACCATCCAACCTGCACAATAAGATCAGTTGGGGGAATTCTGCTTGTGGTCATTCTGATTGGTTCAGTTCACTATATGGTAGTTTGGTTCATTGTGCATTATTTCCTGAGGGAAATACAACCAACTATTTCCTGAGGGAAATACAACCAACTCCCCTCAACTGTCTTCTTTCAAAACATACCTGTGCCCTCTGGCATGTGTAGGATCACAACTGTTCCAGGACCAGACTGCCTTTTCAATTGTTTTTCAGATTACTGTTCTTTCCCCCACCTCCTCTTCCTCCTCCTCACAATGATCCTTGTTTTAATATTTGCATTTTCTTTCTTTCTTTCTTTCTTTCTTTCTTTCTTTCTTTCTTTCTTTCTTTCTTTCTTTCTTTCTTTCTTTCTTTTTTTGCTTTCTTTAAGATTGTTAGTTTTATTTTTATGGTTTTATTGAAGAGTGCTTTAATGGTTCTTTTAAAAAGTTTACACAGCACAATCTGGCAAGCAGTTTTGCCTTTTCAGAGGAGACATTTTAAACTGCTCTGGGCAATTCTGGAAGAGCAGTATAACAAAATAATAAAGAAATAATAACTAAAATAAACGTTAAGTCACACAATCAAACCAGTTCCTCAAGATTAGTATTATTTATCCTCACGCTGGAGCTTAAAAAGATCTGCTTATCCAAAATTCATGGTTGAATTTAAAGGGAATAACTACCTAGTAAGTGTGCTTATGAATATAAGTATATTTTTGTATCACCTGTAATATTAGATATATGGATTTATAGACAATGGTGACAAGACTATCTCTGTTGTAAGAATGGACACCTGATTCTCACCAGCCTTTCTCCTCCATAGGTGTTATAGCCCTTAGCATCAATATTCGTGATGTTCTGGGGCATGTTGCCTATGCTTCAGTTTGGGGAGGGTATGGGGATCGAACAGGTACGTCAGATCAGCTCTAAACTGGGTGTTTTGGCTTGTGTAAGCAGGAGCACATGGCACTGACAAATTAATCACCAGCAGTATGAATATTAAATAAATCCATTTGTCAGAATCACAGCAAAGCATTCCATGCTGCACAATTTTTTTTTTTTGGTAACTTTCAGCATTTTATCTTTGATATTTAAAGTTCTGAATAATCAATTAAAATCAGTTGCACATAATGTTGTGCTTGCTTTCAGATGATCCCAGAGCAACTGAAACATATTTCTCCCTTGTTTCTGCTGTGTTCTGGTTCATTGTTTAATTTGAACTTTATCCTTGTAATCTAGTAAAGGAGATAAAGGAGACTAATAGCATGAGAAGAAATGGTATGCTTTCAAAATAGCTTTGAACTGGAACATAATTTGCTCACTGGCTATATACTGCTAGAAAAAAAGGCATAGACAATGTTCTGTACAGTCCATAGAAGTTGGAGGCTACTCAAAATTGATAATGACATACAGTTCCATACTATTTGTCAGTGAATATTAAAACACTGGATTGTAAATCTGTAGGCAGGCACATTTTGGTTTGCTAATACATAGTAGCTAAAGCTCAGTACTCTTACAGTAATCAGTATTTATTAATCATTATGTACATGCGAGTGGTGTGTGGTGTGGTGTGGTGGCTCAGCGGGTAAGACGCCAGGCTTGTCGATCAGAAGATCGCAAGTTTGGAGGTTCGAATCCCTAGCCCTGCGTGCAGAGTGAGCTCCCGCACTAGCTCCAGCTCTTGCCAACCTAGCAATTTGAAAGCATGCAAATGCAAGTAGATTAATAGGTACCACTTCGGTGGGTAGGTAACAGCGTTCCGCACGCGTCATGCGGCCACATGACCGTGGAAGCGTCTTCGGACAACGCTGGCTCTTCAGCTAACAAACGGAGATGAGCACCGGCCCATAGAGTCGGTCACGACTGCACAAATGTGCGGGGGGAACCTTTACCTTTATGTACATGCGAGAGCCAGTTTGGTGTAGTGGTTAAGGCACTGGGCTAGAAACTGGGAGATTGTGAGTTCTAGTCCCACCTTAGGAACGAAGCCAGCTGGGTGACCTTGGGCCAGTCATCTCTCTCAGCCACAGGAAGGAGGCAATGGCAAACCACTGCTGAAAAACCTTGCCAAGAAAACTGCAGGGACTTGTCCAGGCAGTCTCAGAGAATCGGACACGATTGAATGAATTAGAAAAAAAGTACATGCAGTGAATGCAACTATTCCTGAGTCAAATGGGGCTACTTGAAACTAGTTTAGTAGCCCCAGAATGGCTTTGCCTTTGGAGAGGTGGACACTACAACTAAGTCTGGTGAAAAAAGTCCACATTTAGATTTTGTTTCTGCAGAGAATGTCAGGATCAGAAGAGGGAGGGTAATGAGAGGAGTGGAACTGAGTGAGCAATAGTACCATACTGAAATATGTATATGGACTATGGTCTTTCTAGAAAATGCTATTAATTCTGTCCAAAAATTGTGTCCAAATACTCAGTCTGACTCCAACTGAATGAGAGGCTGTCTGATTTGATTTGGCTCTGAATTTAATCAGGCAGCCTCTGATTTGGACCAGACTGTTTTCTGAAGTGCTGGACTGTGCCTGAATCAAATCCTGGGGTAGATTCACATTTGTACTAATAATATCTTGCTACTTGCACAACTCATTAAAATGCATTCCACCTGGAACAGTTTATCTGCAGATCTTCACTATAGACTTGGAATGAGGCCTTTTGAATTGGTTTCATTCACATCTCTAATTTTGAAGAATCAAAGTTTTCATTTTTTTAAAATTGTGTGGCATTATAATTTCTGCCTGTCTTGAGGTCAGCATGAGAGACCCTTATGCCAAAGATAGACAATATAATTCATGGAACCATTGGGGAAAGTATGCCAAGGGAAAGTACAGTTCCCTTTCCCTTTTTGCTAAGGATTTGTGTCAGATGAGACTTCAAAATGACTTCAGTCATCATCTCTTCCACCTTGCTTTACAATAGTAATAGATGGGGTAATAATACACTTGAT
Organism: Charina bottae; assembly: GCA_023362775.1. Taxonomy (NCBI): domain Eukaryota; kingdom Metazoa; phylum Chordata; class Lepidosauria; order Squamata; family Charinaidae; genus Charina; species Charina bottae. The sequence goes on from JALMGJ010000001.1 coordinate 13,034,132, forward strand.
TATTTTGTGTTGATAAATCTACTACTCACTGCTGACCACATTAACTTCTCTAGAGTCATCATGCAAGATTACACTTCTTCTTTTTTCTATCAATATTTAATTAACACTGATAGAATGCCCAAGAAATATACACAAAAATGTCACTGCTTGTTGATTTAAAAGAGGAATTATACTGTAGCCTGAGACTCCTTAGTCAAATGTAATCAATAAATCTTTGGATGTAGCCCCCAAGTTTCACCCAAACTGCTGCCAAATTGTAAGTTTTAAGGTGAGAGAAGGAAGAATTATTCCATACGTATGGAATATTCTTATTAATATGTATAATTAAGATTAAAATAAATTATAATTAGATTAAATAAAAAATAGCTTTTGTAATACTTCCACTCACTTGTTCATGTTATCCTCCTACTTTGTAGAAGTGGGCCAGAATTTCAGCCCTAAAGAGTTGTGCAACCTTATTTCCTAAGAAATAAGATGTCCCCAACAAATTTAGTGGGTTCTCTACTTTTACAGGTAGATGAGCCAGTTTGGTCTAGTGGTAAAGGCACTGGGCTAGAAACCAGGAGTCTGTGAGTTCTAGTCCCGCCTCAGGCATGAAAGCTGGCTGGGTGACCTTGGGCCAGTCACTCTCTCTCAGCCCAACTCACCTCACAGGGTTGTTGTTGTGGGGAAAATTGGAGGAGGAAGGAGTATTAGTTATGTTCGCCGCCTTGTATTATTTATAAAAATAATAAAGGCGGGATAGAAAATAAATAAATAAAATAAATAAATGTATTGGTGATCAAAAGAAGAAGGGGTCCCTGTTCAAAACCATACATTTGTCAACATTAATAGTCACTGATTATAAGAGAAAGCAGCTCAACTCCTTTTTGGGTGACAATATTTTAGTATTATACTGTATGAAAGCCAGTATAATATTAGAGAAGATGTCTGGTTTATAAAAATGCTAAGAAAAAACAACCTTTGAAAATGAAGATTTCATACAGAGTGTCGATGTTTTTGTTACATTGGATTTTATAGTGTGAAAAGCATGAGCCGTATTTCATTGCAAATGCTTTTTATCGAACAAGGGAAAAACACAGGGACATGGTAACTGTTTCTGGGGCAAATACGGACCTGAAAATGTATATTATACAATGGTTATTCAAATAAAGTCAGCAGTGCTATCCTGTATATGCACATTCAGAAGTAAGTCTCATTCAGCTTTCCAAGAAAGAGTTTTTTTGAATGTAGACTTAGAGCTACATGTAGATTTAAATACAACAAATGCTAAAATCAGCAAAAGACAAAAGGGACCCCCGCACCGCTGCAGGAGTATACCGCATACCATGCAGCTGTGGACAAGTATACATCGGAACCACAAAACGAAGCATTCACACCAGGATAAAAGAACACGAAAGACACTGCAGACTACAGCAACCGGAAAAATCTTCAGTAGCTGAACATGCTCTCAAGCAAACAGGACACAAAATCCTATTTGAAAACACAGAAATACTGGACAACACCAAAAGCCACTACACCAGATTATACAGAGAAGCCATTGAAATTCACAAACACCAGCACAGTTACAATAAAAAAGAAGAAAGTTTAAAAATTAGCAAAACCTGGCTACCAGTCCTGAAAAACACAGCCTGCAAAAGGTCAACGAACTCAGTCCAACCACCAGGACATGGGAATACTTCTCACAATGAACATGCTAATCACGCTCATCAGCCACTCGTTAACATTTCAACACAACAAAAAACCCCACCTAATCTCCTATAATTTAGCTCTATAAATAGAACATTGCCACTCTACTTGGGCACAGAGATTTTGCTTCTATCTGTGCTCCTGCCCTCTGAAGATGCTGGCCACAGATGCTGGTGAAACGTTAGGAACCACAACTTCCAGAACACGGCCACACAGCCCGGAAGACCCACAACAGCCACAGACTTAGAGCCTTTCCCCACTTGCATTCAACCATGGTATAAATATGCCCTGGCAGTGTTTAATTTCCTTTTTGTCCCCAAGATGTCATTTTCAAGCAGACCACTCGGACTTCTCTACTCTCACTGAAGAAAAATAACCCTTTTTGAAAATCAACAATTAATAAATCTTCAGTCATCCGTAGCTGTACTGGTGTTAAAGCTGTGTTTCCCTATATCCCAATACAATCCAGGGGCAGCCTCAAAGTGTATACAATTTTAGGTTTTGTCGCCATTACCTTAGAGAGAATTCAGGCAACTGATTGGGAACAGAGGGAAGAGAGGCAGGATATGGGGAAATAATGGGGAGAGCACATGCCAGATAGATATAGGTTTTTTTGCTAACTTAAAGATGACTGGATAGCACTTCAACTTAACAGTGAGGAAGGGCATGAAATTAAGTGTTAAAATGGTGGATAAAAAGCCAGGCAGATGGACTACTTCCACTGGCCCTGTCCAACATCCTGAATAAAGCACATGTAGTCACTTAATAGTTCTACCAAGGAAGGATAACATTTGAGACGAATGAATGAATGAATGAATGAATGAATGAATGAATGAATATCATCATCATCATCATCATCATCATCATCATCTAGCATTTGGGATGAGGCAGTGGTCAGGGTTGCATAACATAAATCTCCATAAAAAATTGAGGAATGAAAACTTGGAACAGTTGGAACATTCAACACTCTTGAAAGTCCTTCTCAGTTCATCTGTATAATGGCCAGTGATTCTTGCTTTCTAATTTTAGCATCTTACATAATAAATATCTAACCAATGAAGAATTACAAGTGAACATGACAATAACATAAGTACCAAATTTCCTTCAAAATTATTACATCTCGAGCATAGAAAGGATGAAAGATGTTTTAAAAACATTATTTGATCCCAAAAAGGTGATTTTTTTTCTCAACTAAATAAGTTTTTAGATTGTAAATAACATATCTAACATTTGTTAAAGCCTGAAGCCATTGATTGGACAATATGGGATACTCCAATTCTCTATTCCAGATTTTGTGTATATTGTCAACATTCAGTGATTTTTTTAAAAATAATGATAATAATAAATGGTTTTTCAAAGGCAGTTAAGGGTTGAAGATAGGTAAATGTAAAGGTTCCCCCCGCACATTTGTGCAGTCATGTCCAACTCTAGGGGCCGGTGCTCATCTCCGTTTGTTAGACAAAGAGCCAGCGTTGTCCGAAGACGCTTCCACGGTCATGTGGCCGCATGACACGCATGGAACGCTGTTACCTACCCACCGAAGTGGTACCTATTAATCTACTTGCATTTGCATGCTTTCGAATTGCTAGGTTGGCAAGAGCTGGAGCTATGCAGGAGCTCACTCCACACGCAGGGCTAGGGATTCGAACCTCCGAACTTGCAATCTTCCGATCGACAAGCCTGGCGTCTTACCCGCTGAGCCACCACGCCCCTTTTCATTTTCACCATGCCCCCAAAACCACGCTTTTGGAAGACCAAGACCTAAATTAAATGTTGCTGTCATGCAGATGCTACATAGCCCTTTGGACAGACAGGTCTTTGTGCCTTGTCTGTTTGTAATTGCTAGGTACAACCCTAGGGGGTTGAAGATATTAAAGTTTTATTATTGTATCTCCCAAAATCTGGAATTTTCCAGTCCTTTAAGAACTTTAGATATATTGAGCTTCAATTGTTGAAAAAAAAAAAAGTATGTACTCATGGAAGAATGCTTGTGGCCCAGACTCCAAAAGTTGGCTTAATAAAATTTGTCAACTCTCAGCTGTCAAATTTGCTTTATAACAAAGAAAAGGCAAGACCAAACAGCACGATTCCATATGCTCATATTCATTATTTAAACATTGAGCCATAATGTCAGAATTGAAGAAAACAATTTAATAGGTATATATGTGTTTGTGTGTGTGTGTGTGTGTGTGTGTGAGAGAGAGAGAGAGAGAGAGAGTTATATTGTTATTTATAAAATATTATGAACTAATAACTTACGTTTTAAAGGAAATTTTAATTGCAATGTTTTTAAAGTCTAATAAAATTAATGCATTCAGTGGAAAAGATGTTCTTTAGTAGTCCTTTTATATAGGAAAGTGGGTATGTTTTAAAACCCTGTGAAGAATAAAATGGCTAGAATAGAGGGGCCTATTTATAACAATGACAGTCATGCAGCTCCAGATCCAGACCAGCTAATAACACAGTGATGACAATAAACAACAAAATGAATGTATCCATCAGTAAAATAGGGTGGCACAAAAGATGATAGTATCTCATGTTTATATTTCCTCATGCTAAGAAAACAGGAAGAAGAACAATATGGAGATGATGCTTCTAAAAATAGGGAATGAACTAAATTCTCATTTAGCTCCTTGCAAATCACATTTTGCAGGGTTGCTTTTATATTTTTAGAAAGTAAAGAATATTGCTTTCTGAAATGATTCTGCATAGGGATAGAAAACTATCTTATGCTGGATAAAAAAGTAATTTATCAAAAGATAAATTATACCTACAGTACATGCCCAACAAACTCCCTTTCAGGGTAAACAATATTAAGGAAAGAAATTGAGTAAGAAAGTGTAAGCAAAAGAAATTAAAGGGAGGAGAAAAGAAAGAGAAGTGTAAGTTGTATCAACACCACTCAGTATATTTCCCTACACTTTTGAGTACTTGTACACCCTCCTTTTTCATCAAAACCAAATATTTCCCGACCCCACATTCAGAACCTCTCACCATCCTAATTCTCTGTCTTTCATCATGGACACTTAAATCACTCATGATTTGTGCAGTTATGTTCACTTCTTTGTCATGAGCATACATGTCTTTTCTTTCCCGTTCTTTCTCATTTACTTTTACTTTCCACATTACAGTCTTCCATATTTCCGATGGGCCCATAGATTGCCACTGATTGCCACCTTTGCCACTGATCATGGCATTGAGTAAAACAAAGCTTTCACATAATGCTTTTTAGCTGTGTAGAGAATGTGTAGAATGGTTATTAGTTTGGTTGTACCTGTGGCCCACGCCGCATTCACTGCTACCAGCAAGAACAGGCCCAATCAGTTTCAGAACATTCTGAACACCAAACATCATAATTATGGCAATAAGACAATCAGCCACAACTGTTTGACTGCAAGACACGGAACATTCTGCCTTTTTACTAAGTTAATAATACTTCAAACAGACTTTTTTTCCCCATTACAGCAATGTGCAGAAAGATGTGTCCTGTAGAAAACCCTGAATGTTTTACATGTTACAAAATCTTCAACAGCAAACTCTTTTAGGTTCTAAGATTAATGGGACCTTCATAGACTGCAGGCATAATAATAGTGATGGCTTAAGTTTATTTTATTTCATTTATCTTATTTCATTTCATCGGACCAGAGGACTGTAGGCTCTCCTTTTCCATTGTGTAAGTTCCTTTCCACACCTTGGTACTGCTATTTAACCATGAGTATAGTCAACTAATATTTTCACTTAAGTGAAATGTCCATTCTGGCCCATATGCCACAAGTGAAACCAAAGTCATGTTCCATCCTAAACATGTTCATACTATTCTAGTCAAGCTAGGATGTCTAATCTAGAGACTAGTTTACAAGCTAATGTAGTACTGCTAGCATTCCAACAAGTTGAAGGTACATGCAGATCTACTTAGGATACAAAGAATTTGTCCAGGAATATATACTTTGTTTTTTTCCCCCCATAAATTTTATTAAATTTTATAATACATATTAAAAGTTAGAAAAAGAAATAGAAATACAAAGTAAAAAGAAAGAAAAAAGAAGAAGAAGAAAAGAAAAGGTGAGATAAAGAAAAATAATAAAAAAGAAAAATATGAAAAATAGATGACCTCCAATCTATCTTTGGTCATTAAGTACAATATTCAGCTTTAAATGTTAGTCTTTCATACAATACACAGGAACTTTTCTTTGTCTAGTACATTTTAATTTCTATATTCCAATCTTCTGATCTTCATATAGGCTTCACCCTTCTTGCAATTCTCCATTGATCCATATATGGTTTCCGCTCCTTGAAGTAATGTCATTTTAAGTTTTCTTTTCATTAAATATATCAGTTTAGTATTTTTTAATCAATCTTTCCATTTTTACGTCCATATTTATGTCCTTGATAAAGTCCAATTAATCTTGAGCCATATATATAAAAGGAAAAGATCCTCTTTTATTTCTAATAAAATATATTCTATTTATATATATCCATAAAATTAACACTAATTTAAACATAATCTATATTTAAACTATATTTATACTATATTCTACATCTCCATACACATTTACCCAATTAACAAATTTTTATAACTTTCTGTTCCACTAATACATAATCTTATAACAATTCTCAATAATATTCATACTAGTAATTATAATATTCATCTTATAATAGTATTAATTCTAATTCCAACTCGATCTGTTTTTATATTTTATAGTACATTCACGTTGAAGTATATACAGGTATTTGGATCCCTCTTTTCTTTACAGGAATATATACTTTGAATATGTTGTGGGGGCTTTAATCATTATAAAGATATTAAGTAGTCCAGATGTTACAGGTTGACCATATTCTTTTTTCTTTCTTTTTTTGGATACACGTTGTTGTTTTTAAATTGTAAGCTGCCCAAAGTCCATGAGGAGTTGGGTGTCCTTGATATTGAATTAAATACATAAATAAATGTTTGCAGTCCAAGGTAAGGTTTTCCTGCGAGAAAGACAAAAAAGGCAGACAATAGATGACTTTGCTGAAGGGTGGAGATAGGTGAAAGACAACAGTTTAAGAATCTGGACTCAGGCATAATTTATACTATATTTACAGATATACAACCACCTTTTAGGTAGGAGGTTAGCAGCAATTTGAAAAGAGTAGAAAAGCAGTTAATCATCATATCACACTGAGCTTTTAATATTGGATACAAAACAAATGTAATCAGTTTTGTATTTTTTGTTTTAGAAAAAACCCTGTATCAAGATATTTGTACCAGTTCCCACTGTCTTTAATTTCTCTTTGTCAGCCATTAACATCTAGGTACTAGGTCTGACTGAGATGGCTTTGATTTGCCTTGGCAAGGCACTTTGTGATGTGGAGACAACGTAATTTAACACCAGCAGTCTCCTTGGTGCCTCAGTTCCAATGTCTTGCTCAGAGCAGGGTCTTGATGAATGGCATTGCTCACATAGAAACAAAACAAAATATAGGCTGAAGGGGAAGGGCCGAGGTGTCCACAAGGGTGGATCAAAAAAGTCAAGATGGCTGCCCAATTGAAGCCGTCTCCTTTTACATGCATCACATACATAAAAATAAGTGGAGTTTCAATTGTGTGGCTGCCATTGTGACATTTTGGGCTTGAAGGTCCTTCTCAAAGTCATTCACATGGGTAGCAAATGAGGAAATGAGCTTTGCACTATGGAAGATGGCTACATGGGGTTGTGCCTGGGACTGAATTCTACTTATCTATACTAACTCCATTTTCTCTCTAAACAAGGAAGTCACTTACTCCTAGCAGAAGGCTATGTTCCCCTGTAGGTGCCAGGATGTTGCTATCATTGGAGTGAAGCACTAGCTGCTGCTACTGCAAGTGGAAGAATTCCTCAAAAGCTAAGCACTAACTGATGACAGAAGTAAATAGAAGACTTCCTGGTTTCTTAGTAGGCAGGAATGAATAAAACTGACTAGATGCTTGTAATAGCCACTGCACATTCTTTTTCTGGACTGTCTATATAAACTTGCTTGACCAAGTGATTGGGAAACCATGTGCCCAAGGAACGTGTTCTTTGTGTGCTTGACCAGATGCTGTAGACTCTTAATAAAGGCATTGGAGATTTCACAAATTGTGTGTTGATTGAGTAGAGAGACTGACCTAAAACCTCATCAGTTAGGCAACTGAGAAGGGAGAAGATTGCTGAGGAAACTCAGAATATTTTTTTTTCCAACAGCACCATTAGGATTCAAGACATTGTGACAAAAGAGGCAGAGCTTGCACTCTGCCACTGCAATGCCCATGGCCATTTTGACAAAACTTTGGATTCCATTGACACCTCTGGCCCTTCGACCTTAGGAAACTGCAGCACCTTGTGCCAATCTCCAACCCACCAAAAAAATATTGGATTTTTTGAGTGGCCTTGTGGTTAGATTGGTATTTGAAGCCCAGATGCTCATTTCAATGTCCTCTTTTATAAATAATGCTTCTCTTTATTAGTGGGAATACTGTTGTAGGAGAAAAGATCTAGCAGTCAGAAAGAAAATCACCGTGCTGAAATCAAGGCTTTTTTTCAGATGGAGCAAAAAATATATATTCAAACATCACTTTAATTTGAACTCACAAATGACAGTTTATTTTAAGAGAGTTCCCATAAAACAGGAAGTTAATTGTATTTCAACTCACTCAAAGGCTGCCGATTGAGAGGATTGTTAAATTACTACAATAATAATGAGGCAGACTGGGTGAAGGAACTGCCTCCCGCAGCCAACCATGTTAATTACCTTGCAGCTGGGAGATCAATTTGCATATGTGCTCTTTGCATCCCGTCAGGTGTAAGAGGAACCACTGAACAGTTGCAGGAAATAATCTGACTCTCTGAAATGTATGGCTAAAAGGTAGGCTTTGCCATACTACTCTACTCATTGTTCCCTTCAATTTGTTCTTACCTTAACAGCCTCTGCTTATGACTCCTGGAACCTTCACATTAGCAAACAGAATCTCATCAGAAGCTCCCGTTCTCCTAATTAGATATCAAAGGGAGCTGAGCCTATAACCTGGATGGTCAATGAGAAGCAAGACAATTACATTCAATGACATTGGATGCTTTTACAATGAACTTGGATGGCTCATAAAATTGGAAGCTGTGCAATGGTTATGTAGGGTTTGTGTGGTTCCTGTTTGGTAAAGACCACACTGTTTTATGTATTCCCTCTTTTAGTGGCGTGCCTATGCTGGGTCAGATATAAGGGATATTCCATTAAAGTATCTACTGAATATTCTTAGTCTTCAATATTCATCCCTCAGTGAGCATCTCTAATGTAGATGGAGAAGGAGAAACAACTGGAAATAAATCAGCTCCTCATTCACTTGCTCACATTAATGTTTAATCTTATTATAGTGTGGCAATTTATATGATTCTGGGAGTTTGTGAGAATATTACATTAGATGTATGGAAATCATATACAGGATGTACCAAAAGTCATGGACAAATTATTCAATCACATGCTCTTGGCTGCCATCTTGATTATTTTTTTACCTGCCCCTGCCCTGCTTTGTTTGAAATCACAACTGAAGCTGTGCCTATTCACAGAGGCATCTGCAGTGACAATGCTTCCAGAATCAGATTGCCTTTTTGATAGCCTTCACAACATTAATAATGTTCACAACATTGATGAAGGTAGGTAGTTTTGTATTATTATTGTAATTATTAAATTGCTTTTATTGCAGAAGTTTTTATGGCTGTTTTTGTCCATTGTTTTGGGCTTCTTAGGAAGAGGAATATAAAAACAAATTATTTTTGTTGCTGGTGATAATAACAATAATGACAAGGACATCTTGGTCCCATCCTAAAGTATCTCATAGTTTTATCTGTCAAGAAGACAGAGAAGTCAATTTATTCTCCCTTTATCCCATGGAGGTTTGAATGTAGAATGATACTGCATTAAGGAAAGGAATGAACAACCTTGAGTTATTAATTAAAATAATGTTCTCTTCTGATTCTACCAGTAAACTCTCAATGAAGTGATCACCACTATTGCATGTTTAATTTTGCTTTTGTAGTTGCTACTACCCTATTACAATATCAGTTGGTTGCTTTATTCTCAAAAGTGTGAAAATAAGTGTTCTTTCTTATACTGCTTTGGAGTCAAAAGAGTGTATTGTTGTGTGTTATATGGATCATATATTTTATTTGATTTAGTGATCCGGATACAACATTTAAATGAAGACGTATGATGACAGAAGTAAATTAAACTGGCTAGGATGATTACACCATCTAAGATTTAAGGCAGGGATAAAATCTTTCATGGGAACTAAAAGGAAATGAAAAGTGCCAAATTTTCTCCCCTGCTTTCTGTGTATACTCATATCCAGCAGCTTTTGAGTATTTTATTGCAAAAGGTGAGAAGCAATGGTTATAAAGATGGGCACTTTCATGTATGAATGCAATACTTGGTTATTTGATAGCCAAGGTGGGACTGTATTTTGGAGAATATTTTACACAGGGTTTATAAGACTTCTGGAAATATTAAGGGGAATTATCAAAAAGGAATAGATCAACCTTGCACCTTTATATCCTGCTTCAAACAAGTCAGAATACTGGGAGAAAGCACAGCTATTCTTTCTGGCAATGTTCCATCAGGTTCCTGACAGAATCTTTATTGGTCTGTCTATCTTCCAATACTTTTATTGTCAAATACCAGAACACCCATCCAAGTAAAGAAAAAATAAGACATGGAGGAAAACAAACTCTGCTCCAAACGAATGGTTTAAAAGCATCATTGTAGCAACAATGAAGTTATAAAGTGTTTTCTTTTATTATGAGCAAATATAAACTATGGATTTTTTTTTCTTTCTTTTATATCCCACCCTTATTATTTTTATAAATAACTCAAGGTGGGGAACACACCTAATACTACTTCCTTTTCCCCACAACAACAACCCTGTCAGGTGAGTTGGGCTGAGAGAGGGTGACTGGCCCAAGGTCACTCAGCCGGCTTTCATGCCTAAGGCGGGACTAGAACTCACGGCCTCCCAGTTTCTAGCCTGGTGCCTTAACCACATGGGAAAATAATCAATTCCCTCCATATCCCTTTGAAGTTCTGGATTTCGTAGATTATCGTACAGAAATTATGTTGCTGTTTTATTATTATTATTATAAGGACAAAGTATAAAAATTTCAAATAATAAATCAACTATATAAATGTATGCTTATTTATTAAATTCCTAACCTGCTTTTTCAATAGAAGTAATGTCAAAGATGGCTATCAGTTGTGGTTATTTCAAATGATCCTTTGATGCAGAAGGGACAGAGAGAAGGAACTTCAAGCTGATGAGAAATGTGCTCTTTCAACAGAGTGAAAGTAGAATAGGGTTTGACACATCATTACCAATACTTTTGAATTTATGACTGGTAGCCATTGAAGCTCTTGTAACGTGGGAATTGTATGTCCTCTCTAAGAGGATCTCTCCAATACATTGGCTATGTTGTTGTTGTCCAGTCATTTAGTCGTGTCCGACTCTTCGTGACCTCATGGACCATAGCACGCCAGGTCTTCCTGTCCTCCACTGTCTCTCAGAGTTTACTCAAATTCATGTTCATTACATCGGTGATGCTATCGAACCATCTCATCCTCTGCCGTCCCCTTCTCCTTTTGCCTTCAGTCTTTCCCAGCATCAGGGTCTTTTCCAGTGAGTCCTCTCTTCGCATTAGGTGGCCAAAGTATTTGAGCTTCAGCTTCAGCATCTGTCCTTCCAATGAGCAGTCAGGGTTGATTTCCTTTAGGATTGACTGGTTTGACCTCCTTGCAGTCCAAGGGACTCTCAAGAGTCTTCTCCAGCACCACAGTTCGAAAGCATCAATTCTTCGGCGCTCAGCCTTCCTTATGGTCCAACTCTCACAGCCATACATTACTACTGGAAAAACCATAGCTTTAACTATACGGACCTTTGTCGGCAAGGTGATGTCTCTGCTTTTTAATATGCTGTCTAGGTTTGCCATAGCTTTCCTCCCAAGGAGCAAGCGTCTTTTAATTTCGTGGCTGCAGTCACCGTCTGCGGTGATCTTGGAGCCCAAGAAAATAAAATCTGTCTCTGCTTCCATTTCTTCCCCTTCTATTTGCCAGGAAGTGATGGGACCAGATGCCATGATCTGGGTTTTTTTTAATGTTGAGTTTCAAGCCAGCTTTTGCACTCTCCTCTTTCACCCTCATCAAGAGGCTCTTTAGTTCCTCTTCACTTTCTGCCATTAGGGTGGTATCGTCTGCATATCTGAGGTTGTTGATATTTCTCCCGGCAATCTTAACTCCGGCTTGTGATTCATCCAGCCCGGCATTTCTCATGATGTACTCTGCATATAAGTTAAATAAGCAGGGTGATAATATACAGCCTTGTCGTACTCCTTTCCCAATTTTGAACCAGTCGGTTGTTCCATGTCTGGTTCTAACTGTTGCTTCTTGACCCACATGCAGGTTTCTCAGGAGACAGGTAAGGTAGTCTGGTACTCCCATCTCTTTAAGACTTTGCCACAGTTTGTTGTGATCCACACAATCAAAGGCTTTAGCGTAGTCAATGAAGCAGAAGTAGATGTTTTTCTGGAACTCTCTTGCTTTTTCCATGATCCAGCGAATGTTGGCAATCTGATCTCTAGTTCAATTGTACGGTAGTTTGAACATTCTTTGGCATTGCCTTTCTTTGGAATTGGAACGTAAACTGACCTTTTCCAATCCTGTGGCCACTGTTGAGTTTTCCAAATTTGTTGGCATATTGAGTGCAGCACTTTAACAGCATCATCTTTTAGGATTTTAAATAGCTCAGCTGGGATACTGTCTTCTCCGCTAGCTTTGTTGTTAGTAATGCTTCCTAAGGCCCACTTGACTTCACTCTCTAGGATGTCCGGCTCAAGGTCAGCGACCACACCATCGTATTTATCAGGGATATTAAGATCTTTCTTGTATAGTTCTTCTGTGTATTCTTGCCACCTCTTCTTAATCTCTTCTGCTTCTGTTAGGTCCCTGCCTTTTGCCATTCCCTCCTCCAGTTTTGGACCATGTTTTGTCAGAACTCTCCGTCATGACCTGTTCTTCTTGACCTGACTTCATTGAGTTTCGCAAGCCCCTTTGCCACGACAAGGCAGTGATCCATGAAGGGGACATTGGCTATAGCACCACCTAAATTTCCAAACTCTTTGCAGGACAGGTTCACAATGACAGCATGTCAACTTTCTCTAGTTCTATTCAGGAGAAAGATGGCTTGGATAATGGCCACCGTTTCAAGTCAGAAAGGTGTGGGATAGCAGTAACACTTGTAGAGCAGATTAAATGGAAGATGAAAGAGATGAAAAAACACTACTCTTGTTCTCTAGTAGGACAGCTTCCCTGTTAACCTGAACTGACCTGAAGGATTATTATAGGTAAATAGAAATGGTAGGAACAGGGACATATTTTTAAAATGAGATTTTTATACTGCTATATTTGTAATTGATTCTAAGTGATCCCTAGATTTAGGTGGAATGAAATAAAGATATTATCAACACACACAGTCATGAATCCCAAATTTCAGATAACTGTGCTAGTAATTTCATGTATATGTTAAATAGCATGCCAAATAAAATGGACACCATAAATAATCCCTGTAGTTTTGAAAAGGATTCCAGACTGTTATTTGAAATTGTTTTAAGTTCTATCTAGCCAGGCTGTCCAAATTCTGATCCATGATCAAAGCTGAAGCCAGACTGAAATGGATTAGGTGGTTCATCTCATTCAGGAAACCCTAGGATTATGGTGCCCCTTCTAGCATTTTTTTTTTGAAAGGAAAATTTGAGACCAGAAGTTATTCAATATGGAAGTGTTCAGAAAAGGTCTTACTCAAAGTCCTCTTCAATATCTGCTTTAGACTGGACTGAATCACATCCTGTTTTAAAGAAGAAATTTATCACTTTGTGTGTCCACTTAGCTAACCTCTATTATTTTATAAGCTTAGAGGAACAAAGGCCTAGCACATTCACCTCATCAAAGTGAAACATATCTATTCTGCACAAGCAATGTTAAATCAACTGGACCTCTCTTAAGGATGGGTCACAAGGGAACGCAGATATAAGTGACTTTATCTGCAAAGTAAACAGAATGGTGTCAATGAAGTTCAAGAATTCATAGCTATGGTCCTCAGAATACTCCCCAAAATGCAAATAAATCCTTCTCCTTTTTTATTTATAAATAAATAAAACATTTTTAAAAATCTGTACCAAGATATATACCTAGGCATTCAACAGAAAGAAACCACAATGAAATCTCACAAGAGATGTTCCTGTTTTCTCATAATAACCTGGGAATATATTCCATTGGACTTAATGTTGCATGCTTCTAAGTGCACCATGCAAAACCCTTGGAGTATTTACAAAAGAACTTCAGCCAGTTTTAGGTTTAATTAAAACCTTTGATTTTAACTAGAGAGGCATATATGTTTCCATTTAAACTACTACTACTATTATGTAAGAACACCATCAAAGAAAAACAGAATCTTATTATTTTCCTTAGTCTCCATGTTAAATTATCACAAATAATGTTAATTATGACATTCTGCAGATGACGTGATTGTTGGGTGTGTGGATGAGAATCAGGCAAAAATCTGATTTGTATAAGTCATTTGATTTGCCAAATCAATCTGATTTGATGATTTGAATAGATTCATAAAATCAATCTAATTTGATTTGGATGTTGTAACTGAAATGGCCCAATTCAATTCAGATTTCCAGATTAATTTTTTTTAAATCTGCACATTCATAAAATTATCCAAACTATTCAAATTTATTTTAAGATATAAAATACGACTCCATTATTTGATTTAACTTTCCAATTTGATTTGGAAAGTGGATTCAATTTGGAAATTAAATCACATCTCCAAATCTGATCTTCATAGAGTCCTAATAATTGCTTCAGCTCTAAAATACGTTTTTGATATTATAAAATCTGCTCTTCCCTGCGGTCTCTCTCTACAGCCCTGATGGCATTGGTGTGACTAATGCTATCAGTGCTACTAGACAACCATTACAGAACAGTCATGCCAAATAACTCTTGTGTGTTCTCATTCACATTTTTACATACATATCTTATTTAAATAGTAAGAGTTGTGGATTTTAGGTTAAACCCAAGCTTTCAAATGCTATATTTAAAATGTATGATGAAGAGTTGTGTGTAATGCCTTCATTTTCAGATATCCAGTCATTAAAACTATTTATGTAAATAATTAACAATTTTGAAAATGATTTCAATGACTCTCTTCCAAAAGGACTGTGTGTGCCCCCCCAACATAATTCTTAGTGAAGGATGAAATACTTCAACAAGCACTGATTATAATGGTTTTTGAATGATTTTAATTAGAGAGTGAAATGCACTTTAGATCACTTTGTTGATCTTGACAATTTCAAAGCTGGCTTTTAGTTTGTGTGTTTTTCTAAAATTCTTGTTAAAGTATATTTTAATTGTCCTACAAAATGCCTTTCCTGAGGCTTTCAAATGCTTCTCTGGCTTTAATTGCAAATTTTGGCTTCAAAATAAACTGTTCAAATTATAGTTTGATATTGATACAATCCTCAGTAGCAGGAAATGTCACACTGCATTAAAACTGCCTGGTGCAGCCCTGTGTGAAGATTTCCAACATAAACTTTTGATAAAGGGAGAAATGTAAGAGCATCATATGATGCATGTTCGCTGTTGCTTTCTTTCAAATGAAACTGTCCCCCAATCCAGAGAATTTTATATTAAATTTTCTTCTGCTAAATACCTTCCAATAAAACCAGAAACAAATGATAAAAAGCTGAAGAGCCACCTAGCCTGAATAATTTTGATTTCAGACCAATAGTTAAAGAATCCTCTTAGTAACATCAAATGACTAAGCCAGTTTTCCACATTCCTGCTGTTGTATTGTGAATGGAGGAGAGTAGGCAGTATCTCAAGAAACCAAACAACAACGGAACAAACAACCCTCCTTCCTTCCCTATTCTAAAAGCAGAAAGTTAGTCACTGTAAATGAATGTAGATGACCTTGATGAAGGAGTGGATGAGCCATGAAGGGAGGAGAACCAGTAACTCAGTCCTGGAAAGGTGGAAAGCATGAGAAAGAAACAATAACCTCACCTTGATTCTGGTATGAAAGGGGGCAGAGAGAAATCTAACAGGCTTTCAAGATTAGGTCATTATATCCTACAACAATAACGTAGAGTTCCAATAGTCCTTGTGGTTTTTGATTCCTGGCATAGCCTGCCTGAAGCGGCTGACACCAGACTTGAAAGCCAGTCAGAGTTTCTCTGTGCTCCTGTTCTGCCAAGTGTCCAAGCAGTGATCAGGTGCTCAGGCCATTGGTTCTTTTAGATCCAGAGGCAATAAGCACACCAGTGGATAAAGAGAGTTTAAGCTTTATTATAAACTTAAGCAAACAAATTTAAACAGAAACACAGTTTAACCAGAAACACAGTTTAGGCAGATTAAACAAAATCATAAAAAGCATAGCATAAAGAAAGGAAATCATAACATACCAGCAAGTTGAGACCCTATCTCCTTTAGCTGCCAGGAGCCTCTTGACCAAGACAGCGGAGATAACCCCAGGATCGCTCAATTTCCACAGCACCCAGCGCTAGGTCTGTGCAGAAGCTCCCCAACTCAAAAGACAATTCTAAGGGTTTTATCAGAGTGTGGCCCTCAAACCTCATGACACTGTTTCCATGGTACCGAGGCTGCAGGACCCGACCTTGACTGGGATAGTTCCCAGGGTCTGGAACACCTGTTTCCAAGAGCCTGGCAAGCTATACAGATAAGCTAGTGCCTACCAAAAACAAGACTCTTAAGAGTCCCTTGGACTGCAAGGAGGTCAAATCAGTCAATCCTAAAGGAAATCAACCCTGACTGCTCATTGGAAGGACAGATACTGAAGCTGAAGCTCAAATACTTTGGCCACCTAATGCGAAGAGAGGACTCACTGGAAAAGACCCTGATGCTGGGAAAGACTGAAGGGAAAAGGAGAAGGGGACGGCCGAGGATGAGATGGTTAGATAGCATCACCAATGTAATGAACATGAATTTGAGTAAACTCCAGGAGACAGTGGAGGACAGGAAGGCCTGGCGTGCTATGGTCCATAAGGTCACGAAGAGTCGGACATGACTAAACGACTGAACAACAACAACAACAACAACAACAACAACAATATCTTATCTACACCCCCCCACCACCATTTCCAAACCTAAATATATTTTCTGGAGGGCTGTTGGAGGAGGAGTGGACTTATTCTTAAACTTTTAATCTGGGTTTTTTTCCCTATCTCCCCCTCCATTCCAAACAGAAATAAAAACAAGCCAGTTAAACATCAGTATAACTCAAAATAAACTCTAATCTTCTTCATGTGAGGGAGAAAATCAAAATATGTCACTTAACTCCTCAAAATAACAATGGTCTTCCGCATTGCCACTACAGCTCCCTCTTATACCAAATAGAATCAAGATGGGGTTATTCTGGACTTCTTTTTCATGCTTTCCACTTTCCCAGGATTGCTGCCAATTTTAATTATTATTATTTTTATATTTGAGCAAGCAAAGCAAGATCCAGGATTGTCATGTGCTTCAAGTACACTTAGTTTGTTTCCTTGGTCTCATTAAGAAATAATGTTAAATCGTGGTTTAGTGCTATGGGAATAGGCCTGAAAAATCCTTGGGCATGTGTTTCTAGCTCTATTATAGCACTGAGGATCGTAAATAAGTCATTTGATTTATAATAAATGTTTATCATGACTGAACTAAGAGTTTTCTGTGGCTGTTGTGGGTCTTCTGGAAGTTGTGGTTCCTAGGAACCACAACTTCCAGAACACGGCCACACAGCCCGGAAGACCTACAACAGCCATCAAACTCTGGCCGTGAAAGCCTTCGACAATACATTAAGAGTTTTCTGTTTGAAATCAGAGGATAGTTGGGTTCTGTTAGAATCTAGTTTGTGAAGTTGGAAGGGAAAAATTTGGTTGTTGAGTCCAAACTCCTGCTGAATGCAGGAATCCAGATCAGAGCATCCAAATCCAAATTAAAGCTAGATGAGTGCCTAGCCTTTGCTTGAACATATTCAGTAAAGGGCAGCCTACCACCTCTTTGGGTAATTGGTTCCCTGTCAAACTATCTTTGCTATTAGGATGGTCCTAATTAGCATCTGGATCATCATAACTGCCTTTCTATGAACCTGGTCCAATTTCTCTGAATCCTTCTTCAAGTGTGGAGCCCAGAATCAGACACATTACTCAGTGCAGGTTTTAACAAAGCAGCATAAGATTGGACTGATTACTTCCTGTGATTTGGAATTTATACTTGATGCTGCCTAAAATTGCATTGGCCTTCTTTTGTAGCCACATCACATAGCTTGCTCATATTCACTTCACAATCAAATATTGTGAAGAAATGGAATCTTCTTCACAAGTACAATTACAAAGCCAGGTCTTCTCCCTTATAGCTAGGAATTTGATTCTCATTTGCTAAGCAAACAAACTTTGCATTTGTCTATGTTGCATTTCATTCCCTTACCTTCAGTCCATTTCTCTAACCTATCAAACTTATTTTGTTCTTCCATATCTGTCTTTTGGTGTCATCTGCAAATTTGGTAAGTATTCTTCTACTTCATCTAAATCATAAATAAAAATATGGAAGAATAAAGGATCCCTCTCAATATTTCTCTCCAATTTGATGGAGGACCATTGATGAGCACTCTCTGAGTACAATTTCTGAGCCAGCTCTGTATCCACTTAACTGTGGATTGTCATGTGGCCCAGCTTGCAATGGTATTTCAGGCAAATGTAAATCTATCCAGTGATACTACTCCTCATGGAGGCCTCTTGAGCATATAATTTACTTGTACTGTTTTAAGTGCTGTCACATGATTACTATCACATGTTTGTGATCATAATAGCTGCCCATAGGTATGAAAAACCCTTTCCCCACGTTAATAGGTACAATATTGCTGCACAATGTGTGCACCTCCAACCATTTCCAGTTGTGTACTTTGTCAGTAGCATTAAACATTCCAAATGCCTTTCTTCTACCCCACCTCCTGATATCTCCCCATAGCACCAAGCTTGCTACCAGGCTGCATCATTATTTCCAGATAGATACCCAAACGTTTCCCCTTTTATGATACAGTATATTGATCTTGTGGATTATGCTTGTTTCTGTCAGCTCTCTTCCCGGCTTTGTTCATTCTCTTTCTTTTCCCAATTATCAGGGCTGACTTGCGTTCTGAGTAGTGTTGGTAAGAATTAGTAAAGGAAACAGTGTAATGTAAGATAACAGCTCTGTCTAAATATGCTGTTCACTAAAAGGGGGAGGGGGAAAGGGAGGGGGAGAGGGAGAGGGAGGGGGAAGGGGGAAGGGGAAGGGGGGAGGGGAGGGGGAGGGGGAAATATATTTATAATTCATTTATTTATAGTGTCATTTTTAATGGATGCCCACTTTTATAAGACTATGGGCTGCTAACAAAGATTAAAACACTAGAACAGTTAAAACAGAAATCCAGTGGCCGTACCAGGGAAAGAAAACTAAATAATTCTTTTTCATTCACCCTGGCACAGGGCCTGTGGATGTCATGCTAATGTACATATTTCAGGAATGTAAGAAACTAACCTTTTCTGAGTTTTTTTTTAAAAAGCATATTATTAAAAGAGTGCAGATTCTGCCTCTCTAAGGATAAAATGTAATAATTTTTATTTAAGGCCCAATTCATGGGCCCGTATGACAATGAAACTCATGCAATAATGGATTGACTGGTCTTTGAGGTAACATGAGGTAACTTTTGCAGCAAGTACAGAAGCACATCCCATTGGAAATCATAAACATTATCAAAAATTATTTATTTATTTATTTATTTATTTATAGTGCTATTTATACCCCACCTATCCCCTCCCTAACGGAGGACTCTAGGCGGCTTACATACATATACATATATACTGTACATATATACATACATATATACATACATATATATATACATATATATATATACATATATATATACATATATATATATACATATATATATACATATATATATATATATATATATATATATATATATATATATACATACACACATTTTTACCATTATACAATGTCACCAACTATAGAGTGTAATTAACCCGCGCACCAGGAGAGGGGGTAAGGGAACCGGCTCTTCTAAGGCTCTGGACTACAATTCCCAGGATGCCTTGAGCCGGCTGCTGACGTCCTGTTGATGTCACTTCTGGATCTGTCCTCACCGTCGCCATTCAATCTTTCCTCCGATCTTTCCTCTGGTGGAACCAGCTCCCGACAGGACGCCAGCAAATTCTCCCACTTAAGGTGGTACCCATTTTATCTACTTGCAAGCTTTCGAACTGCTGGGTTGATTTAGTGCCATCTATTCCTGCAAGAACCATCAGTACATAAAAATGTTAAGTTTCTCTTTCAGGACTTAATGCCACAAATTGGAAAAAGTGGATTGGGCTCTAGGAAAGCTTATATGATGACACTCTTGTTAGCATTTGGCATGCCACAAGACTGGATGATGATGATGATGATGATGATGATGATGATGACGACGACGACTAACAAATTCTTTTGAAAATGTTTGCGGAAAAGACAGGTTCTTTTTTTTGTCTAAGTCTTTTTGCCAGACCTGGATATTGTCAGATTATTTACTGAATAATGGCTTGTCTGTTCACATATAAAGTTAGCAGATTTTTTTAAAGAGTATGTTAGCTATACCCACAAGATGCAATAAACCCCAACATATGGATTTCTGCTTTCTTCCAATAATGTCATCTCATTTAGACATCACTATACATGACTCCAATGGGGTTTATGCTTGCAAGCCATTCTCTGAGACTTTGGCCAGCATTGAATTTCTGCTTCAGGTATTTCCAGCTACTGTAATTGCCTTTCACTTTCTGCCCAGCAAAAGCAACCAGAACCGTGGAACAGATGCTGGAGCTCATCGCACTAATAGTGGTATTTCCTATTTTTTCTCTTTTATGTATCTATTTCATTGCTTTTTTGGCATCAAGCAAAGATATTTTTTGTTCTCCCATGGCGTTGAACTTTTCATTAAAATTTTCAATATCTGTGCCACTCTGTGCTCTGTTAATAAATTTAACAGAACAATACATTTCTCTCCGCTGTTTTAAAGTCTAATATTCAGTGCTGTTAATTGATGGGTTTATTTCATAATTTTAGTATGCTTTTCTATGTATATATCTTATCTGTCTTAGAGCTGATGCTATAAGGAGACCAATATATTTTAGAAATAAGGATGTGCTGAAGTTTAAAAATTATGTACTGCCTTCAGTGCTGATAATACTGTATAAAAATCATCAATGAGGTATTAGCAGCCATCTCCACTTTGATTTGGCCAGAATGTCCTGTGGTTCCAGGGTTCACACAGTTCTTAAAGATCACTGCTTTGAATGTTTTGAAGTTTAAAAATCCAAATAGCAACTTTTTTTGAAGGAAGAAACGTCCCATTTCCCCCAGTCATAAACCAAGGTCCTATCCTTTTGTGTGATTTGGCCCCACCTCCTCTGCTTTACTGGATCCGTGATAGTCCTCAGCCATTAAAAAGCTTGATACCACCTACTCTCCCATCCACCACAGTCGAAGGGAATTTAAGACAATTGCTGTATCTACTTCGCCAAGAGCTTCTTAGCAGTGAACTATATATACCATCTCTAGAATCAGCTGGAAGGATACTGAAAAGAAGTTTGTTTAAGAATCTATTTCTGCCTATCTGGGTTTTTTTTTAGGACTTTGGAAGTAATGCTCCTATGCTAGCTGTCTGAAATGATTCTGTTATAGGGCTTATGCTGGAACACATTTTTATTTGAACACACATTTTTATTCATTTAAAAACCATCTAGGACTCATGTGGGAGCCAGTTTGGTGTATTGGTTAAGGAAACCAATTTAGGGGCGCGGTAGCTCAGCGGGTTAAACCGCTGAGCTGTAAGACTGCCTGATCTGATGGTCGGCAGTTCAAATCCCCCACGTGGCGAAGTGAGCTCTCGTCACTTGCCCCAGCTCCTGTCAACCCAGCAGTTCGAAAGCTAAATGCAAGTAGATAAATGGGTACCACGTTAAAGTGGGAGAATTTGCCGGCGTCCTGTCGGGGGTCGCCCTCGGAGCGAAAGAAGATCCTGGGAATCCCGTGAATGGCAGCAGAGGATGACGGAACCCGATCGGCAACATCCAGGACGTCAGCAGCCGACTCGGAAAGCGAGGTATTCTGGGACATGTAGTCCAATACCTACGGAAGAAGAGTCAGTTCCCTTACCCCTCTCCCTTAGCACGCAGTAATAATATATATGAATGTATGTATAGTATATATGAATTTGCAATGTTGTAAGCCTCCTAGAGTCCTCCGATAGGGAGGGGATAGGCGGGGTATAAATATGATTAATAAAAAAAAAATAAACCAGGAGACACTGAGTTCTAGTCCCACCTTAGTCACAAAGCCAGCTGGGTGACTTTGGGCCAGTCCTTCTCTCTCAGCCCTAGGAAGAAGGCAATGGCAAACCACCTTCAAAAAACCTTGCAGAGAAAACTGCAGGGACTTCTCCAGGCAGTCACCAGGAGTCAACAATGACTCAAAGGCACACACACACAGAGGTCTCCTGTAGACAATGTCTTCCATTTTGAATTTTGCTTATTCTGGATTTTGCTACACAGGGCAGAACAAGCCATAATAGGAGGTCTACGATCATGTCTTTCATTTGTTGTTCTGTTCAATGGGATGAACCTGACAGAAATCACTGTTTACTAAAGCAACAGTTTAAATGGAAGGCAATCCTCTCCCTATTTGCTCCATGGAACAAAATGTGCAGATACTCTTGCCTTTGAATCTATTTTTGTACAAGCTTAGTGTCTAAGCCCTTTCTGCATGCCACGGGAAGTGTAATTCTAAGATTCCATGATACAATAAGATTGACTATGCAACACACATGAGTGGAAGATTCCAGGGCCTTCTGGCAGCTGGAGGTTAGTAAAAGTAGGTTCTACCTCCCCACTGCCTTTGCCACCTGTGATTTTGACCTAATACCATGGGATTGATCAGGGAGAGTGAGATACATTTAGCATGCTGGGTCTACAAATTCTAAGTGTCATTTAAGCTGCACTTTTCACATTACTAGGTATCACACTCTCTTAAATGTATTCTATCAGGAAAAATGGAACTATTTACGTCATTTATCCTGAACACTGTTCTTTTTTCAGAGTCATAACCTTGAACTTTTCAGCAAAAACTTACTATTCATGTACTTGTTTTGCATTGTTATTTTAATCCTCCTATCCTGGTGTTTTGGTTTTTCTTTTTTTTTTTTTTGGTACCGTTTGTCTTCTCAGGAAATGTTTAACTTTCTTGGTTAAAATTAGCCTTGTTATGTAGAGAGAGTGCTAGGCTACTGGAATTTTTCCCTAAAAAGCTATAGTAACTTGATCTTGATCTTTATTGCTTAATATCTGCAACTCCGGCATAAATCTGCAGTTTTGCGGCCAGCTTAGACCAGGAGTGCAAGATGCCATTCAGCAAGAGAAGCTGAAATGACCCAATGGAATTATTTCTTCCTCTCAAGAATTTCTCCGATTTAGAGCTTCTTTCTTTCTTCTTTCATTTCATTAGTTTAATGCAACTTGGTAAACAGTTCTCTTGGGGAGCAACTCTACATTGGAGCCTCTTTCTTTTTCATGGGATACATTTTTTTGGTTCTCTCTGTGTATGTCTCATATACAGTTTTAGCTGTGTAATACATGCTAATGGGTGTAGTGCAGCACTCACTCTACTTTCTTAGTCAAGGAAGTATCACCCACCAAAGCATAATTTTGGAATTGTGTGTGAACTAACAGGAATGTGCAAGTAGAAGAATGCTTTGCCATCTGTGGGAATAAATATCAAGTTACAAGTGTACTTCAGCCTCAAACTGAACTGGACTGAATTGGACAGATTTGGGAAAGTTTGCAGGCTCCTTAGCTAGGGACATCTCTTTCTTATATACACATATGAACATTTTTGAACAAAGGATACTTAATGCTAATGGAACACATTAATAGATGCTTGTCTGGGCTACACTCTAGTTATTTTGATAGACTATATGTTTCCTCCCATTGAAACCCATGATAGACTCCTTTTACAACCCTAAGTAAGGCCTGCTGAATTCACTGAATGGATTTAATTCTGAATAGGTATAACACAGGATTGTGTTATTAATGATATATACTCTTGTAGACTTTGACAATGATTTTCCCTAAATGAGACTCCCCATGCTGATTTATAAGTTATACTAGTCTAAATTAGGCAACATCGTACTAAACCAGTGGCAATCTAATTGCATAAAAGTGGTTAGCTGAAGCTAGAACAATTATTTCTGCTCATTGATTTCCAGGGGTAGTATTGCTACATCACATTTACAAATTATTGGGGAATTGTTATTGCAACACTATGGATTCTGGCAATTGAAAAAAATTGAATTTGCAAAAGTGACTTGCAATCATTAACTTTCACATAGCTTGTTCTCTAGATACTTGTAACAGAGAATTAAAACTAGGAGAACACAGACTTCATGGTGTCCAGTTAGTCAAAAATTGCCTGATTTGTCCATTCTTCCTTGACAGTGACAAAACTCCTCTCTTCATCAGATGAACTGGACAGATTCTTTGTTGTGTTATTGTAGTTATTCTTTGCCAAGAAACTTACATTTAAACAGCACCATTTAAAACAAGTTGTTATGAACTGACAAAATACTGGTTCTCCTCGGTTCTATAGTGGAACAACTCAGCCCTCCCGGGGAAACCAGACAGGAAACACGACTAGATGAGCTAATTCTACTTTATTGTAAGGCTACATTAACAGAACCTTGCAAGTCCGAAAGTACAGATCTCCCGCCCTCCCTATTTATCGCTTGAGTGGTCAGGGCGGGTCTTTCCCAAGTTTCTTCTTTAGACCGTTACCCTCTCGTGGACTCCCCTTCCTTTCATCTGATCGTTCCCTAGGCAGCACCTCTTCCCTCTGTTCTCCAAGGTCGCCCTCACATTCCATCACACAACTTCTTCCTCCCCTGTTCTCCCACACAACAAGAATCTCCACGGTCGGGTGCTAAAGGTGTCTTCCTTTTATAGTTGGAGCCCCAGATATGGTTATGGGGGAAGGAAGGGCTTGTGCTAACCGCTTCAGCCAGGCTATCCTTCCACAGTGTTTGAAGCATATATTATTGTCATAGCTGTGTCTTTCTAATACAGGTGATCCATTTAGCGACCACAATTGGGACAGGCAACTCAGTCGCTAACTGATGTGGTCACTAAGTGGGAAATCACATGACCACGACTGTGCTTATGATTTTACTTCAGCTTTCCTTTTCCCCACTCCCCCGCCCTTTGGAATATTCACCCAGGCACTGGGATAATTAGCAAGAAGGGAATTAATGTTTGTACTTACATTCATTGCAGAGGAAGGGTATTACAAGAGAGTAAGCAGGCACACAATGAAGGACCTGATAATCCATCTGGTCCAGGCACCTTTCCTAGTTTAATCTTTTTTATAGTTTCAGAAACTTCCCTTATTGTTTTTTATAAGAATTTTATTAAGTTTCAAGCAAAGATAAAAGCTACAGAAAAACAAAAAACTACAAAGAAAAAAAAAGAAAAAACTAAAAAAGTATAGAAACACAGATGGGGTGATTCCAGGTGTTTTCCTTTTTCCAGAAAAACACTCCTGGGCTTCAGAAAAAACCTGCCAGAGACTGAAAAAACTGCCACGTCGTCAGTTCTGCCCACTGAGCCCGCAGGCACAGCTGTTCAGTCCACCATGTCCCCACCGGAAGTCAGAAACTTCCCTTATTGTTATAGGTCCATTCATAATCTGTCTCTGTTCCTCTGTAATCCTTGGTAAATTTTGTTTCTTTAGATATTCATCTACTGTATTTTTTCTAGAGAGATGTCACTTCCTTCATACAAATTGGAATAATATTGATAATACAGTATCTCCCTCTTGTAATTTCAATATCATTTTCTTTTCTTTTTCTTTTTGTAATTTATATGCTAGCCACTTCCCTGGTTTATTTGCAAACTCAATTTTTTTTCTTTACATAATTCATTTTTATTTCCATTCCTCTTACTGTTAACATATATAATTGTCATTGTAAAAGCTTAATTGGCTGAGAAATATTTATCTTCTCTGGAAATTTGTTTAATTCTTTTCTCTTTATTTCATCCAAAATAGCTTGTGTTTTCTCTTAACTCTTCTTTTTAAGTTCACTATCATGCTGTATAAAATAACCTCTAATAAAAGCTTTACTTGCATCCCAAACCATTTTTAAATCTGTGCCTTTACCTAAATTTTCAAAAAATTTCTCATTTAGTCACTCAATATGAGCTTCAAAAAAAAAAAAAAAATCCCATACACTTTTTGTTGAAATGGCACCAAAATTGCTGAACATTGGGTGGCTTTTTAAAAACACAAAACATTGTATTCAATTAAATGTTTTTAAATCAAAACATAGTATTGGCTCTGGTTAGTATATATTTGTGAGGTATTTAACTAAAACTAGCCATTTTTCTGCAGTTAAGTCAATCACACTGAACTATTCAGAGTTAAAAATGGCTCCTATCATTTGTGCTGACAGACAAGCTCTTTTTGAATGTCTCCCAGTGATACTTTGCTGACAGAAGCTCAGATTAGAAAGAATTTTAAGGTTTCCACAAGCCTCAATAATTTAATCTCAGCCTGCTAAATTTTCAAAAGAAGGACTTAAGAAGAAACAATTGGATCACTCTTTTTTAAAACAAGAGGGAAAATGTGAAGTTGCCTTTGGGAGCAATATTTTAAAAATAATCTGTCTGGTTTCTTGTACTTTGTGAGCTGATGACCACCACTACCACCCTTTTTTAAAAATGTAGAATACAGTTTCACTTTCTTAGGAAGTGTGGGTAGATCAGCAGCCTTACTTACACATTCTCCATTATTAAATATTATAGCAAAAGTTCTCCCCCTTTATTTCTTGGATGTGATTTTGAGTGCCCTTTTGCAATCCTGGATGAAAAGCAAAGAAATATTTCCCTTTTTAATGTCATATGAGAGGATATTTGGCAAATGTGCCTCCATAATGAAAGAACTGCATCCACTGTGAGATAAAAACTGAAGCTGAATATTCATCCACACCCAATTTGGCTTTGCTTTGGCATTTTTAAGCATGCCTAATCTCTTGCGATAAGGGTATATTTGAATCCAAATAAAAATTGAAAGTATATCAGATGAGGGTAATTGAAAATGAGAATATTAGTAACTATTTACTAAGTCTGTTTTGGAGATTCTTATTGCCACTAGTCATTGCTTGAAAAGGGTAACAATGGAAAAGCACCTTGAGAGTTTTATCAGATACCAGCTGTAGAAGGAAATGCATACTTCTGTCCTTAAGTTGTGTTTGACAGAATACGGGAAAGGAAGGGGGAAGATTCTGTTTCAACACTATTTTGAGAGGATAACATTAAGGAAAGGCTGATGAGGAATGGTTCCAACTGAGTTAATCTTTGGCAAAATGGTAGGCCCCCTCCTTTATCTAAGCTGTGGAGGTGCTTATGCTGATGAAGGTCTGAGATGGGGAATAATGCCTACCCTTCTAGAAATTATAAGGAAACCATGGGACATACTGAGTAAATATGTCTGTTGAGGTGTTAGTCATGGGAAAAGGAATTGGGAAAAGAAGTTAGAAATAAGATGAGTTCCCTAGTACTGAGTGAAGTTTGCCCTCCTACTTGTTCTCATGAGGATTTATAAAGCTAACTTACTGTCACTCTGTTACAGTTTGATGTGCTTCTGAATGAGTAGTTGAGAACCTTTTAGTTGCCCAATGCCATTTTTTAAATGGCTGAAATCTTACTGATTTATTAATTGTCAAATTTATATCCACATTCTCCCACCAACCTCCCCTGGGCCCCCAAAAGCATATTTAATTTTGGACCTCTGCAGACACCATCTAAATATATTGTTATGGGCACCATATTACCCAAAATTGAACCTATTTATATTATGGGAAATAATGGTATTGTTCTTGCCAAATGGTAAGTTCCTTTTTGCTTGAGGTCAGAGTTGAATCCAAGTTGATCTTAGTAAACACAGTCAATTCACTTCTTGTGTTATTGCCTCCTCCTAAATGAACAACACATGGTGTCAGGAATGAAGCTGAATGTCTGTGCAGCAGTGATGGCACACTAGAGACCCAGTCTGGCCAAACCAACAATAACAAAAACTTCTGCTAGGTTGTTGAAAGAAGAAAGCCTCAGTATTGCTACACGGTCAAGCCATAGAGAGTTAGCACAAGGCCAACTGCAACACTGCTAAGCAGTCATTAGATAATAGTGCCCTCTTAGGTGTTAGCTGAGTAGCAACAGCCTCAATGAAATTTTGTTTTTAAAACATGGATGCTCTGGGGCCATAATCAGAAATGAAGCTTGTGGAAGGCCAATGGTGACACTTTCAACAAAGATTTCTGTTGCACTTTATATATTTATTTATTTTTCAAATTTATAAGACTGCCCAGCTCACAACTTCAAGCAAGAAAGAACAACTGGCTGCCATAAAGAAGAGGATGAAGAGAAAATCGTGTTCTTCCTGACTGTGGCTGGAGCAGATGTCCTTGATGTGTGTAATACCTTTCCATTCATGGATAAAGAGAGAAATAACTTTAAACTCCTATGGCAGAAATATGACTCCACTTGTGTGCCATGAAAGATTTGTTTTCAGATCATGCCTACAGGAAGAAGACTGAGAGTTGAAGAATTTATAACAGATCTGAAGCTAAGGTGTAAGTCTTGCAACTTTGCTATGTTGCTTGAATCTTTGTTCAAATATCAAATTATATGAGGCATGAGAAAGTGGATAAGATAAGAATGCTTACTTAGGGAGGTGAACTAGAAGGTGAACTTTCACCTTAGAAAGGTGAAAACATTGATATCTGCCAAGCAACAGAAGTCACTCATTCACAACTGAAAATTATGGGACACAGCAGTGATAATATTCTGGTATCACCATCATCCATGATAAAGGCCTATGGAAAGGAAGGAGACCAGCAGGCTCTAGTCAGAAGCATGGTTTGGTTCTAACAAAGGAATCCGCAGCAGGCAAAAAAGCTTGCCAAATAGGGCAAAGTGTATGCAAATAATGCAGCCAATATGGTATGAAGCATGGCTATAAACATTGTACAGCATATGGCCATAAATGCCACAACTATGGAAAGTATAACCACATGAATAGCCTGTGCAAAACTACAAAAATAATTTAAAAATATACACAGAACTGCCAAAGAAGTATGGATCTGAAGGAGGATTCAATCAATGCGGACAGAATAAGACATTGGAAAGAAGGCTGGAATCCTTACTGCTTATCAGATTGATACTGGTGTGCAAGTCAGTCTAATAGCTGAAGGTGACTATAACAGATTGTAACATAAGCCAGACCTGCACACAATAACAATACTGAGGGCTTTGCCTTTGAACTCACTTTGAAATGGAAAGGCATCCTGTATGATATAAAAGCACCAGTGGTACCAAATCTGCAAAGAACTATCCCAGGGCTAGAAACATCTGAAAAGTTATAAAGTTGACTCAATCAGTATAGAACTATCACAGAAATGAAGTGAAATAAATATTTATGGTTAGACAGATATGAAATTGCCTTTCATGGTATTGAATGTCTCCCAATAACTCATCATGTTACTTTTAATAAAAACGCATAACCAATATTATATGCTATGACAAATACTCCATTAGCATTGAGGACAGAACCAAAAGAAGAACTGGACAGAAGGGAAACAAGAGGAATTATTCACTATACCAAAGAACCAACTGAATGGGTTTATGCTTTGATTATAATTCAAATTCATGGTGATAGTTTACAAGAAAGATGGAGATCTGAGAATTTTCCTGAATCCCAAAGTGTTAAACAAGTATATTCAAAAAGAGCATTATCAGATTCTGATATGAGTGGAACACTTAGCAGAACTGGGAGGTGCAAAGATATTTTCTAAGCTGGATGCATCATTTGGTGTTTTGGCACATACCATTGGATGCAAAAAGCACATGGCTATGTATGTTTAATGAACTATACAGTCAATGCAGCTTTAAATGCATGCCCTTTGGGTTGTGTTCTGCTTCTGAAGTGTTTCATTGCACCATGCAACAACTGATGGAGGGCATTTCAAAAACTGTGGCATAGATGATATACTTGTATGGTACACCACAGAAGATGGTCACCAATTAAAACTGGTATTAGAAAAAAACCCAGGCCTGTTGCAGCACATGACAAGGACCTAAATTACATAAAGGTTACTATAAGTACAGCACCTGTTTTGCAATTTTATCATCCTTTTAAAAGAAACAAAGTGTCCATAGATGCTTCCAAGGATGGCTTTAGTTTATTCCATGAACATGGTGGATCATGGCTACCTGTTGCATACATATCGTGTATATTAACTCTCACTCAACAGATGTATGCTGAAATTAAAAAAAAAAGTCACTTGGATTTCTGTTTGGATGCCAACAATTTAAACTCTATCTATATAGAAGAAAATTTATAGTGGAAATTGATTACCACACCCTGATCGCCATGCTGAAGAGAGGACTAATTAAAATTCCACCAAGAATACAGTGACTATTATTGGCACTTTGAAGTATGATTTTGACCTCAGTTTTAAAGCAGACAAAGATTGAGTAATAGTGATCCTCTATCTCTGGGGAAGGTCATCTGTTGTCATCAGTATGGTGATGATACCCAGCTGTACATCTCTGCCCTCGGTTGACCAAGTTATGTTGCTGAGGTCCTTTTCTGGTGCCTATAGACTGTGGGCGTCTGGATGGGAGAGAAAAGGCTTAGGCTCAACCCTGGCCAAACTGAGTGACTGTTGGGCCACCCAGGTCTGGGGAGATTCCTTCTTTGACCTTGGATGGGGTAGCACTTTCTCCTTCAAGTTGTCAGCCTTACCAGGTAGATCAGACAGGAAACACAGCCAAATAAGCTAATTCTACTTTATTATAAGGCTACATTAAGAGAATCTTGCAAGTCTGAAAGTACAATTCTCTCGCCATCACGTTTACAGCACAATAACGTAGGGAGGATCCCTCCTGAGCCTCTTGCTCTGTCCACTATGCAGCTGCTGGCTATGCTCCCTCTTATCTGACTCCCTCTTATCTGACCAGCACCTCTTCACCTGGTTTCCCAAGGTCATTTACAAATACCATTACACAGGTTTGGTCTGAGTTGGGGGTCTTCCTGGACTCACAGCTCCTGCTTGAAGAGCAAGTGGTAGCTGTGGCCCGGAAGGCCTTTGCACAACTCCATCTGATGTGCCAGTTGCACCCTTTCCTAGATTGGAGGGCCCTTTAGATAGTCACTCATGCCCTAGTCACCTTGTGGCTTGACTACTGCAACATAATCTACAGTGAGCTGCCCTTGAAGACCACCCGGAAGCTTCAAGTGGTCCAGAATGCAGCAGCATGAGTAGTAATAAGCATGTCTTGGTAAGCCTAGGTAACACCTGTTTTGCAAGCTGCACAGTTGCTAGTTTGCTTCCAGGTGCTTCCAGCTGCTTGTCATCGCCTATAAAGCCATCCACGGCATAGGACCAGGGTGTTTGTTGGACTACCTGTCCCACATTCTTTGTGCCTTCCCCACCAGGTCTAGCAGGGGAGGGCATGCTCTGGGTCCCTTCCATCAATCAATGCCATCTTGTTGGACCTCAGAGTCTTGCCTTCTCTGCCCTATGAAACAGCAGCCCTCTAGAGATCCAGATGGCCCCAACACTGTTAATCTTTTTTAAGGCTCTGAAGACTTGACTGTTCCCCCAGGAATTTGAGCCAGGAGGTTAGATGAGTTCTGTTGGTGATGTGCCTTTTTGTTTTGGGAGCTGTCAGGGTGTCATGGATTATGTTAATCAGGGTGTCATGGGTTATACTGTATGTTGTGATGTGATCTTTGTACACTGCCCAGAGTCACTACTGTGAGATGGGCAGCTTAATAAATCAAATCAAATCAAAAAATTCCATGTGAAAATAATGACACAGGATAGTCTAATGCATTATCAGCAGAAAGCTAGAACAACCTGTACCAACTGAGGGTGACAAGGAATAGTCAGATGCCACTGGATATCTCCATGGGTTACATGGAGCAGACATGTAATCAAAAGGCAAACAGGCTAATTGAACAGTATGAATGTTACATGAATAAGTAGTTTTATTTAGAAAAAAGGAGATGTAAGAAAGTTGGTATTTACCAATATTTCAACATTCCATTGCTATGGAGAGTAACAGTTACTGTATCTTCCTTGCAATACGTTACATTCATTTCTGTTTCAGGTTAGAGTTCACTCCTCAGCTGACCGAAGTCCTTGGGCCAGTAGTACCTCCTCAGGAGTATATTTATAACCTTGGTTGTGTTTTGCCCCAAGACCTGTTTCTGAACGTTGAACAACTGTGCTGACACTGACGGATTTTAATATCTCTTGGCTGCTATTTATATTTAATTTTTTTTGTATTGTTTTAATTGTTTGACTGTTTTTTATGATTGTTAGCAGCCCAGAGTCACTGGTTTGAGATGGGCGGCTATATAAATTGAATAAACAAACAAACAAACAAACAAACAAACTGACAGCACCATTTCAGTTCTGAACCAAAGCCATGAAATTCTAGAAGTGCTTTGCCATCATACCAGCATTCTACTAGGCTGCATAAATGCACATCTTACTGTATTTTGAAGTGAACAGAGACTGTATACAGTGTGACCACTTTTTAAAACCATTGAGAAGAAACCAAATAAGGGGTTTCCGGTGAGGAGAAGATGGCGGTAGGCTGAGTTCTGGTGCGGCTCTGAGGCTAGAACTCACAGTGTGGAGTTTCTTTGGCATCTTGGAATGATTTTTTGAGACCAGCGGTGATTTCGGGAGAGAGGAATTGCCGGCGAATCGCGCTTTGGGCTTCCTGACAGCTGAGAAGTGATGGGGAAGGAACAAGGCTTTGTTTCACTTTCAGAAGGTGAGATCAGCTGGGAAGCGTGAGTACCACATCGTAGGAGCTGCTGCTGAAGCTTTCTAAAAGGCAATACTACTATCCTTCTCATCTCTAAAAGGAATTAATAATACTCTAACAAAAGTAAAAGAAGAGGCTATCTAATATTATGGAAAGACTGAGGCTCTTGGTGAGTCCTTCATTATTTTGAAACCTGAACAAGAACTGGACTTATTTATTTATTTATAGCAGCCATATTTTTCTATCTCCACTCCGTTTTTGTTATTATTAAGTTTATTTATTTATTTATTTATTTATTCAACTTATATTAAAAGTATAAGTTAAATTAACAAAATAATCATGAATACTAGAAAGCAAATAAGAAGGGGGTCTGGAGAATGTGATTGGTTGAAAGCTATGTTTGAAGAATATACACATAAAATGTCACAGAATAGTACTCAAAATATAAACCAAATGTTGGAAAAAGCTGGATGATTTTGAAAAGAGGCTGGAACAAAAATTAGATAAGATGGACAAGAAAATGGAAGGGGAAATTAAGAAAGTCAGTGATAGGGTGGACTTGTTAGAAACTGAAAGAGAAAATGAACTGGACAGGCTGGCATTATTGGAACAGAGAGAGAAGGAATATTGCTTAAGACTTAGAGGAGTACTGGAAGGGAAAGAAGAGGAAATGGAGGAAAAGATTATACAAACTTTGGCAAACTTAATTAAGTGGGAAGAAGAAAGGATGGAGGAAGAAATAGAAAAGATTTTTCGCATAAATTCGAAATATGCCAATTAACATCATAAACCAAGAGATATATTAATAGAATTTTCAAGGAAAAAAACAAGAGATATGATATTATGTCATAAAATCCACTTTAATGAGTACAACTTACTCCATGTAAAGTTCAATAATAGTTCTTTTATTCTTGTGTTATTCGGACAGAAAGCAAAGCAGGTATTTACAATTAGGAAATAATATTCAGACAGAAAGCAAAGCAGTTAGTTAGTTACAATTTAGGAAATAATAAATGGATAGAATAAAATTACAAGATTCTCTAGAGCTTATTACAATACTATATTAGGTTAACCATCAAATAAATATCAATAACCATACCTCACTAGGTTATTCAAGTTGCTGTTAACATTCACCTTATCAAGTTTTCTTAACAGTATCCCATTGATACTAACAACAGTTACAGAACCAAAGTTTTCACCTTTTCAGGCTTTCTTAACAGTATCCCATTGATACTAACAACAGTTACAGAACCAAAGTTTTCACCTTTTCAGGCTTTCTTAACAGTATCCCATTGATACTAACAACAGTTACAGAACCAGCATCTTACTAGATACTTACATCCCCCTTCTAACAGTTGGCCAGACAGTTAGAATGGGCTGGGAGTCAGACATTCAGGGCGTCCCCTGCTCCCGTTGGAGAGTCTCGCACCTCCCACAACAGTTACAGGACTTAGTATCTTACTAGATACTTACATCCCCCTTCTAACAGTTGGCCAGACAGTTAGAATGGGCTGGGAGTCAGACATTCAGGGCGTCCCCTGCCCCCTGTGGGGATTCTCGCACCTCCAAAGTTTCAATTGCAGGTCATTCTTCTTTTATAGCAGATGTTAAATCCAAATTCATGTCACAGCCAGTGTCAAAACTGTATACGTCACAGCCAGTGGCATTAGTTCTGACCTTGCATCTTGTTCAGTACGTTCTCCTTACACCCACTATCTGTGCCAACTGCTATCTGTTCCAATTGTTATCTGTTCCATTTGTTATCTGTTGTTGATCCTCAATTTATGCATAACAGCAATGTGAATACTCTAGTGAGTTCATGAACGGGACAAGCATAGTTCACTATCTGGTTCTATCAAACAATGATTTTATACATCTATATTCATATAAACTGAACAATAAAACTTAATAAATATAATCAATATATAATTTCATTACAATTACAAACACACTTTGAGGAAATAATTAATATTGGGGGAGAAGAAATAATTGTATTACAGGAGATACCAATAAGAATACAAAGAAGAGGAAGAAATACACATTTTTGACTGATATATTGAAAAGAAACAAAGTTCCCTTTAGATGGGAAAGATTAGAGGAGGTGAGTTTCACATTCCAACATAGAAGATATAAACTGACCTCAATTTCAAAGGAAAAAGACTTTTTAGGAAGAAATGGAAAAGATTTAGAACAGGACAAAGGTAGAAATGGAAGAAAGGAAAATGTAATACAGAGAGAAGAAATAGCCTTGCTGGAATTACTTGCACATGCATGATATGGATTTAAAGTGCCTTAAAAGGTAAAGGTTTTCCCCGCACATTTGTGCAGTCGTGTCCGACTCTAGGGCCTGGTGCTCATCTCCGTTTGTTAGCCGAAGAGCCAGCGTTGTCCGAAGACGCTTCCACGGTCATGTGGCTGGCATGACGCATGCAGAATGCTGTTACCTACCCACCAAAGTGGTACCTATTAATCTACTTGCATTTGCATGCTTTCAAATTGCTAGGTTGGCAAGAGCTGGGGCGAGTGCGGGAGCTCACTCTGTTATGTGGGACTAGGGATTTGAACCTCCGAACTTACAATCTCCCAATCGACAAGTCTGGCGTCTTACCCGCTGAGCCACCACACCCCTTAAAGTGCCTTACATGGAACATAAATAGAGTTAATGCTGATTTGTATACAGGAAACGCATATTAAGAAAAAAAATATTTGTTGAATAAAAATTTGGGAAAAGAATTTGTATCTGCTAATGTAAAGAAAATAAATGGAATTGTAATTTATGTAAAACCTCATTTGAAACAAAACATGTTACTTACAGATGAGTATGGTAGATATGTAATAATTGAAATAGAAATACATGGAATTAAAATGATTATAGTAGGAGTGTATGCTCCAAATGATGATAAAAATAACTTTTATAAGAAATTATTAGATGAATTGTCAGCTTTCTCATACTCAAGCTGGTGCATGATGGGGGATTGGAGTGGAGTTATTGCACCATTAATAGATAGAAGGTCAGAACAACAACTTAAAAGTAAACAAGGAAAATTACCCAAGTCTTTTTTTGAATTAGTGGAGAAATTGGCACTCGTAGACTCTTGGAGACATAAAAATGGATTGGCAAATGATTACTCAGAGAGATATAAATCATTTTCTAGAACAGATATGATCTGGATTTCAATGGATTTGGAAATAAAATTTCTAAAGTAAACATTTTACCAAAAACATTTTCTGACCATAATTCGGTTAGTATAATAACAAAGAAAAGTTCTAGAAGTTACAGGTGGAGATTGAATGAAGCCATTTTGAAAAAAGAAGAGGTAGTAGAAGAATGTAAAAAAAAGTTAAAAGAATTCTTTGAGATTAATTTAAATAACGAAGTCGATATTGAAACGGTATGGGACACCAGTAAAGCATTTATGAGAGGTCACTTTATTCATTTTAATTGGGCTATAAAGAAAAAATTTCAACAAACAGTTTTGGATCAAATTAAATTAAAGGAAAAAGAATTATAGGAAAACCCTTCAGATAATAAAATAGTTTACCAAATTAAATTATTACAACAACAAGTGTCGATGTTAACTGTAAAAGAGATTGAAACAAAATTGAAATATGCTAAACAGAGAAATTTTGAATTTGCAAACAAAACAGGAAGATGGTTGGCATATAAAATAAGGAAAGATAGGGAGAAAAAATGATTACTAACATTCAGGAAAATAATGTAGAATTAGTGGATAATAGAAAAATTAAAAAAGCATTTCATAATTTATTTTCAAATTTATATGAAAAACAGGAAATTTCACTGGAAAAAATTGATGAATATTTGACTAAACAAAAGTTACCAAAATTGTCACAAAAACAGAAATAAATAGTTAATAGTCCAATAACAACTCAAGAAATATAAGAAGCAATAAAGAAAGTTAAATTAGGGAAAGCACCAGGTCCAGATGGTATCTCAGTAGGATATTATAAATGTTTTATAGATCAAATTATTCTACCATTTAAAGAATTGATGAATTCGATTATGATGGGATCGGCAATGCCTAATACGTGGAGAGAAGCAAACATTACACTAATCCCTAAAGAAGGACAAGATCCAGCACTGATTAAAAATTATAGGCCAATATCACTACTAAATAATGATTATAAAATATTTACATCAGTATTAGCAGAAAGGTTGAAAATAATTTTGCAAGAAATTATTAGTTATGATCAATGTGGATTCTTATCTAAAAGACAAATAAAATATAACATAAGGATTGTATTAGACATTATAGAATATGCACAATATCACAAGATATTTTTAGATGCGGAGAAAGCATTTGACAATTTAAATTGGATTTTTATGTTTAAGGTATTAGAAAATATGGAATTTGGAGAGTTATTTTTGAAAGGAATTAAATCAATTTATACAACTCAAAGAGCTAAAATTATTGTGAATGAAGAATTGACGGAAGATTGCAAGACAGAAAAAGGAACAAGACAAGGCTGTCCTTTATCACTACTGTTATTTATATTAGTTTTAGAAGTCCTTAATAGAGATATTTGGGAAGATAAGCAAATAGAAGGATTAATAATTAAACAAGACGTTTTTAAATGAAAAGCATTTGCCGATGATTTGGTTCTAATACTTCAAAATCCTTTAGAATCAGTTGAATACAGTATTTAATGAAAAAATTGAAAGACTTTGGAGCATTAGCGGGATTTAAAGTAAATAAACAAAAAAATGAAAATGATAACTAAAATTATGACACAGAATAATCAGGAAATATTAGAGAAGAAGACAGGTTTTAAAAATGAAAAGAAGACTAAATACTTAGGAGTAATCATATCAACTAAAATGGTGATTTATTTCAAAATAATTATGGTAAAATATGGAATGTAGTAAAACAAGATATGACAAGATGGGGAAAATTACATTTATCTTTAATGAGGAGAATTTCTATTATTATTTTTTTTGTGTCAGAAGCACCAAGGCGCTTATAAAAATGAATGTATTACCCAGGATGTTATTTCTATTTCAAACATTACCAATTTTGCTAACAGAGACAATATTTAAACAACGGCAGAAAGATATTTCAAAATTTATTTGGCAAGGGAAAAAACTGAGAATTAAATTATTACAAGATGCCAAAGAAAGGGGAGGGTTAGGATTGCCGGATTTAAAACTGTATTTTGAGGCATGTTTTATGTGGATGAAAGAGTGGATAATGTTAGAAAATTGAAAATTGCTACAATTGGAAGGCCATGAATTGAGATTTGGATGGCATGCTTATATATGGTACGACTAAGCTAAAATAAATAAAGAATTTAAAAATCATTGTATTAGAAAGGCTATACCAAAGACTTGGGACAAATATAAATCTAGATTAACACCGAATATGCCATTATGGATATCACCACGAGAAGCATTCACAAGAAGAGAAAGTATGGGGAAAACAAAATGGCTAAGATATAAAGAATTATTAAATTATGAAGAAGATAAATTTGTGTTTAAGTGAAATTAGAAGCAGAAGAATACTTATGTCATTGGTTTACATACAGTATATGCAATTAATGGAGCGTTTTAAGTTAGGCAAAAAGAATTATAAATTTGTAAATGAAACAACATGTTTTGAAAATCAATTATATATGAATGATGAACATATTATTGCGAAAATATATAAAATGTTACTACAATTAAATCTGGAGGATGAACAAGTCAAAGAATGTATGATTAAGTGGGCTAAAAATTTTGGACACAATATTATGATGGACCAATGGGAAGGGATGTGGACAAGGGTTTAAAATTTACACTGAGCTATAATTTAAAAGAAATTTTTTTATAAAATGATGTATCGATGGTACATAACACCGGACAAACTCAAAAATGTTTAAAAATGTACCAAATGTATGCTGGAAATGCTCACAGGAAGAGGGAACATTTTATCATTTATGGTGGACTTGCAAAAAAGGAAAAAGATTTTGGGATCAGATACATAAGGTGGTTCAAATTTTTTTGAAAGTAAATATAATTAAAAAAAACAGAATTATTCTTACTGGGTCTGCTGGAAGAAGAATTAGAGAAAAGACATGGAAAGTTATTACTATATATGATTACAGCAGCAAGAATACTTTATGCTCAACATTGGAAGAAGGAACAAATACCGACAATAGAAGAGTGGATAATCAAAATAATGGACTTGGCACAAATGGCAAAATTAACAGACTTGATGAAAGATAAAAATATGGCTGGATTTAAGAAAGTATGGCAACCATTTCTTGATTACCTAATGACAATAGAAAAAAATGATGTAATGATTATAGGCTTTACATATTAAATAATTGATTAAATAGAAATAATAGCAATATAGGTAGAACAAAGACAAGAGATTAATGTAACATAATTATAAGTAACTGTGGAGTCCTTCCCCTTCATGGATCACTGCCTTGTCGTGGCGAAGGGGCTTGCGTAACTCAATGAAGTCAGGTCAAGAAGAACAGGTCATGATGGAGAGTTCTGACAAAACGTGGTCCACTGGAGGAGGGAATGGCAAACCACTCCAGTATCCTTGCCAAGAAAACCCATGGACAGTATCAAAAGGCTAAAAGATATGACGCCGGAAGATGAGCCCCTCAGGTCGGAAGGTGTCCAAAATGCTACTGGGGAAGAGCGGAGGGCAATTCCGAGTAGCTCCAGAAAGAGTGAAATGGCTGGGCCAAAGCCGAAAGGACGCTCAGTTGTGGATGTGTCTGGAAGTGGAAGGAAAGTCCGATGCTGTAAAGAACAATATTGCATAGGAACCTGGAATGTAAGAACTATGAATCAAGGTAAGCTGGATGTGGTCAAACATGAGATGACAAGATTGAGCATCGACATATTGGGAATCAGCGAACTAAAATGGACAGGAATGGGCGAATTTAATTCAGGAGACCATTATATATACTACTGTGGGCAAGAATCCCTTAGAAGAAATGGAGTAGCTCTCATAGTCAATAAAAGAGTGGGAAGGGCAGTACTGGGGTACAACCTCAAAAATGACAGAATGCTTTCAGTTCGAATCCAAGGCAAACCATTCAACATCACAGTGATCCAAGTCTATGCCCCAACCACTGATGCTGAAGAAGCTGAAGTTGACCGGTTCTATGAAGACCTACAACACCTTCTAGAACTAACACCAAAAAAAGATGTCCTTTTCATCATAGGGGACTGGAATGCTAAGGTAGGAAGTCAAAAAATAACCGGAATAACAGGCAAGTTCGGCCTCGGAGTACAAAATGAAGCAGGGCAAAGGCTAATAGAGTTTTGTCAAGAGAACACGCTGGTCATAGCAAACACTCTTTTCCAACAACACAAGAGACGACTCTACACATGGACATCACCAGATGGTCAATACCGAAATCAGATTGATTATATACTTTGCAGCCAAAGATGGAGAAGCTCTATACAATCAGCAAAAACAAGACCTGGAGCTGACTGTGGCTCAGATCATGAGCTTCTTATTGCAAAATTTAGGCTTAAATTGAAGAACGTAGAGAAAACCACTAGACCAATCAGGTATGACCTAAATCATATCCCTTATGAATATACAGTGGAGGTGAGGAATAGATTTAAAGGATTAGATCTGGTAGACAGAGTGCCTGAAGAACTATGGATGGAGGTTCGTAACATTGTACAGGAGGCAGCAACTAAAACCATCCCAAAGAAAAAGAAATGCAAGAAAGCAAAGTGGCTGACTGATGAGGCTTTACAAATAGCTGAGGGAAGAAGGGAAGCAAAAGGCAAGGGAGAAAGGGAAAGATATAAACAACTGAATGCAGAATTCCAGAGAATAGCAAGGAGAGATAAGAAGGCCTTCTTAAATGAACAATGCAAAGAAATCGAGGAAAACAATAGAATGGGGAAGACTAGAGATCTCTTCAAGAAAATCGGAGATATCAAGGGAACGTTTTGTGCAAAGATGGGCATGATAAAGGACAAAAAAGGCAGGGACCTAACAGAAGCAGAAGAGATTAAGAAGAGGTGGCAAGAATACACAGAAGAACTATACAAGAAAGATCTTAATATCCCTGATAAATACGATGGTGTGGTCACTGACCTTGAGCCGGACATCCTAGAGAGTGAAGTCAAGTGGGCCTTAGGAAGCATTACTAACAACAAAGCTAGTGGAGAAGACAGTATCCCAGCTGAGCTATTTAAAATCCTAAAAGATGATGCTGTTAAAGTGCTGCACTCAATATGCCAAAAAATTTGGAAAACTCAACAGTGGCCACAGGATTGGAAAAGGTCAGTTTACGTTCCAATTCCAAAGAAAGGCAATGCCAAAGAATGTTCAAACTACCGTACAATTGCGCTCATTTCACATGCCAGCAAGGTTATGCTCAAAATCCTACAAGCTAGGCTTCAGCAGCATGTGAACCGAGAACTACCAGAAGTGCAAGCTGGGTTTCGAAGAGGCAGAGGAACTAGAGATCAGATTGCCAACATTCGCTGGATCATGGAAAAAGCAAGAGAGTTCCAGAAAAACATCTACTTCTGCTTCATTGACTACGCTAAAGCCTTTGATTGTGTGGATCACAACAAACTGTGGCAAAGTCTTAAAGAGATGGGAGTACCAGACCACCTTACCTGTCTCCTGAGAAACCTGTATGTGGGTCAAGAAGCAACAGTTAGAACCGGACATGGAACAACCGACTGGTTCAAAATTGGGAAAGGAGTATGACAAGGCTGTATAT
Organism: Charina bottae; assembly: GCA_023362775.1. NCBI lineage: Eukaryota > Metazoa > Chordata > Lepidosauria > Squamata > Charinaidae > Charina > Charina bottae. The sequence continues at coordinate 13,075,552 of JALMGJ010000001.1, forward strand.
TATCACCCTGCTTATTTAACTTATATGCAGAGTACATCATGAGAAATGCCGGGCTGGATGAATCACAAGCCGGAGTTAAGATTGCCGGGAAAAATATCAACAACCTCAGATATGCAGACGATACCACCCTAATGGCAGAAAGTGAAGAGGAACTAAAGAGCCTCTTTTTTTAAACAAATTTTATTAGATTTTAATTTTACATAGATAAAAGTTTGAAACAGAAAAGAAAATGGAAATACAAATCAAGAAAAAAGAAAAGATAAAAAAGTGTAGTAAAGGAAAAAAGAAAAAAAGATAAAGCTGAAACATAGAATTTGGTCAACTTCCGATTTGTATCTGGTCATGGTATTTTAAAAATTTTATCTTACATGCTAGGTCTATATATAATATTAAAGAATATTTCTTGTCTATTACATCAATATATATATATATTTGAATCTTCAAATCCCCATATAAGCTTTGCCCCTCCCGCATCTTGTAAATAGTCAGTTAATGGTTTCCACTCTTTAAGGAAATAATTATTTGGATTTTCTTTTAATAAACATGTCAGTTTATCATTCTCTGCCATATCCATCAATTTTAACATCCAATCTTGTATCGTAGGCGATATCTGGTTTTTCCAATTTTGTGCAAAAATAAGTCTTGCTGCTGTAATCATGTATTGCATAATCCTTGTAAATTGCTTCCCAGGTTGTCCATCAATTATTCCCAGTAAGAAAAATTCCGGTTTAAATGGAACTCGAATTTGTAATATATTTTGCATCAATGCATGTATTTGAGTCCAAAATTTCTTTGCAGTCTCACATGTCCACCACATATGGTAAAAAGACCCCTCTTTTTTTTTACATTTCCAACATAAGTTGGAAACATTTCCATACATTTTAGAAAGTTTTTGTGGGGTCATATACCATCTGTACATCATCTTATAAAAGTTTTCTTTTAAATTATAACACAAAGTAAATTTTAACCCTTTGGTCCACATATCTTCCCATTGTTGCATTTGAATATTATGGCCAATATTTTTAGCCCATTTAATCATACAGTCTTTAACTTGTTCCTCTACCATTTCACCTTTTAACAATAATTTATACATTTTTGCAATTAGATGATCATCTGTCTCACATAGTTGTATCTCAAATTCCGATTTGGTTTGTTCAAATTCAAGGTCTTTCTTATCTAGTTTAAATTTCTCTACGAGCTGCATATATGAAAGCCATTGAAAACTGTATCCCTCTGATACCAATTCTTCTATTGATTTAATTATATATTGTCCTTGTTCTTTCTTTAAAAAGTCTTTGTAGGTTAACCATTTATCTTTATTTCTTACTTCTGTTCTGTAAAATGCTTCTTGTGTAGAAATCCATAAGGGTCTTTTATGACATAAGATTAATTTATATTTATTCCAGATTCTTAACAAGGATCTTCTAATATAATGGTTTTTAAAGTCCACATTAACTTTAACTTTATCGTACCACAAATATCCATGCCATCCATATCTTAATTCATGTCCTTCCAAATTCAATAATTTTTCATTTTTCAAAACTATCCATTCTTTAATCCAAACCAAGCAACAAGCAGCATAATATAATTTCAAATCCGGTAGACCTAGTCCTCCTCTATCTTTAGAGTCTTGCAAGACTTTATATTTTACTCTTGGTTTTTTCCCTTGCCAAATAAACTTAGAAATATCTCGCTGCCATTGTTTTTTTTTTTTTTAATGTTGAGTTTCAAGCCAGCTTTTGCACTCTCCTCTTTCACCCTCATCAAGAGGCTCTTTAGTTCTTTTAAACAGGAACTAAAGAGCCTCTTGATGAGGGTGAAAGAGGAGAGTGCAAAAGCTGGCTTGAAACTCAACATTAAAAAAATCCAGATCATGGCATCTGGTCCCATCACTTCCTGGCAAATAGAAGGGGAAGAAATGGAAGCAGTGACAGATTTTATTTTCTTGGGCTCCAAGATCACCGCAGATGGTGACTGCAGCCATGAAATTAAAAGACGCTTGCTCCTTGGAAGGAAAGCTATGGCAAACCTAGACAGCATATTAAAAAGCAGAGACATCACCTTGCCGACAAAGGTCCGTATAGTTAAAGCTATGGTTTTTCCAGTAGTAATGTATGGCTGTGAGAGTTGGACCATAAGGAAGGCTGAGCGCCGAAGAATTGATGCTTTCGAGCTGTGGTGCTGGAGAAGACTCTTGAGAGTCCCTTGGACTGGAAGGAGGTCAAATCAGTCAATCCTAAAGGAAATCAACCCTGACTGCTCATTGGAAGGACAGATGCTGAAGCTAAAGCTCAAATACTTTGGCCACCTAATGCGAAGAGAGGACTCACTGGAAAAGACCCTGATGCTGGGAAAGACTGAGGGCAAAAGGAGAAGGGGACTGCAGAGGATGAGATGGTTAGATAGCATCACCGATGTAATGAACATGAATTTGAGTAAACTCCGAGAGACAGTGGAGGACAGGAAGGCCTGGCGTGCTATGGTCCATGAGGTCACGAAGAGTCGGACACGACTGAACGACTGAACAACAACAACAAGTGGAGTCCTTGGTGCTCTCTGAGCCTTGTTGTTTTCTTGCAGGTGTTTCATTGCCAGGCTAGGCAACATCTTCAGTGCGAAAAGGGAGTGGGACTTGCTCTCTGTTTATACACCATGGCTTGTCCTGCTTGTGTTGGTGGAGGTGTTGTTCTCCCCTTAGTAGACCACCAACACAGGCAGGACAAGCCAGGGTATATAAATAAGAGAGCAAGTCCCACTCCCTTTTCGCACTGAAGATGTTGCCTAGCCTGGCAATGAAACGTCTGCAAGAAAACAACCACGCTCAGAGAGTACCATGGACTCCACAGTTCAACCCTGAGCTACAAATATTCTCTTTGATTGGTAATTATAAGTAAATCCATAATTGTGATAGTCGGAAACCACATTTTAAATGTTTTTGTTTTTTGTTTTTGGTTCGTTTTATATTTTGTGGGTGTTACAAGTTTGTATGTATTTAATGTATGTATTATGTTTATTATATTGTTTTGTACTTTGTTTTTATTATATTGTGAAATAAATAAAAGTTCTAATTACAAGAAGAAACCAAATAAGGCTGATGGGGTGCATAGGAGCTCGAGGCAGGGGGCATCATACCTACTGAAGCGCTGCTCTTTTTGAATCAGAGTGTTTATGACCATTTAAGTGGTCTTTAAGCAGGTCAGAGAGTAAGGGAGGGGACCTTGACAGATATATGCAGGAACGGTTGCCTATGCTGAATTTGGGAAACAAGATAATATTTGGAAGCGATTCAGGCAAACAACCCCCCCCCCCAATTCACCCAGTAAAAGAAGGAGGGGAGATTCAAACTTGCAAGGTTCTGTTATTATAACCCATTTCAATAAAGTATAGTTGTAGTCTTTCTGTGGAGTTGACTTTCTTGTCTGGTCTACCTAGAGGGGTTGACATCAATAAATCATTTGACAAATATGTTATTAATCATAAGCTATTGTAGAACTTAACCCAATCTTAATTCATTTATTATGAAAGGTTGAGAGAAAGAGGAACATGCACGTTTTAAAAAATTAACTTGATTAATTACTTTAGATGTGTGCTTAACAAAATAATGCTGGATAATGCCGATAAACCATCAACATTTTCTACTGACATGAATTAGGCACCTTCAACTGCAAAATGAATAACGTCTGACTTTGATGAGACAAACTATTTATGTCGCTACTTTAATTGTTGGAAGAAGGCAAAATACTGTTCAATATTTTCCTCTGCTGATTTATTTGAATTTAATGATGACTGTCATTTCATGTCTCACTTTCCACTAATATATGAGTGAATGAGGCTTACTTGAATGAGTGTTTCTGGAAGGAGAAGTTCAGAAAATTTATGTTTAAAGTTGGCAAAGCTCTGAACCTCAATTTAGCTTGTTAGATTATTACTATTACTATTAATATATTAATAATAATATTGTTAGATGTTACTATGCTTTGTTTTGCACAGTAAGCTTTACTTTAAAGAGAGCCAGTTTGGTCTAGTGGTTAAGGTGCTGGGCTAGAAACCAGGAGTCTGTGAGTTCTAGTCCCGCCTTAGGCATGAAAGCCGGCTGGGTGACCTTGGGCCAGTCACTCTCTCCCAGCCCTGGGAAGGAGCCAATAGGAAACCAGGAGACTGAGAGCTCTAGTCCCGCCTTAGGATGAAAGCCGGCTGGGTGACCTTGGGCCAGTCACTCTCCCTCAGCCCAACTCACCTCACAGGGTGGTTGTTGTGGGGAAAATAGGAGGAGGAAGGAGTATTAGGTATGTTCCCCGCCTTGAGTTATTTATAAAAATAATAAAGGCGGGATAGAAAATAAATAAATAATAAATAAATAATTGTATGAAAGGAAGATGACTTCCCTCTTGCTTTCCAGTTACAATCACCCACATGCAATTCTTTTGCATCAATGACCTGCCACTTATTTGAAGACCAATACATGTAATATAGTAGACACATTTTTACATAGATGAAACAGCTTGCAGTAGAACTGGGGCAATTAAATGAGACAGTTGAGGGTCTACCTGTCTTCTCAAAATATCTGTGGGATCTTACATTCTCATACAGTCACTTTGTGGAAATGTAACTTGAAGATATTAGTTTTACACCCAGTATCCAGCTGGCAATACATTTCATTTGGTAGCTTCCAAGGTATAGGCAAGAATTATTTTATTAAAACAGAGAAAAGAGATACATTTTCAAATGAAAAGCTTGTAATCAATGTTAAAAACACAAGATCATGTGATTGGTAATTTAAAAAAAGTCACATATTGATGCAAGTAACTTCATCTTGACCATTTTACTTTAACCACAGTACAATTATCTGAGAATTCATTTTATATTTTCCTTTTCAGCTACTGGTGGAGGTAGCTTGATATTCTATATTTTAAAGATTATGTAGAGGAAATTGTATATCTCTAGTTTTTCCCAGTGCTCCAATTTGGGCTTTATTCTTTAAAAAAGCTAGAGTAACATTCTTGATAAATCTACACTTCTGGCAGCTGAACTGGCTGATATTTTTATTACATTCCTACTTTTAAACTAGCTGTATTTTTCTGATTGAAGCAATTATTTCACATAGCATGCCCTATAACATTAGCAGTTATACGGTGATGAACACTAGTTTAAGTGGATCCCAGATAGGAGACTTAGTTGAAATTTAGGAATTTCTACTGACAAAAGGTTATGAGGTGGCAAAACTAGAAATTTCCAAATTTTATTTATAGGGAATTATCTATATATTTTAACCATATTCCAAGGTATTTTCATTATTTACACACCTACCATCTGAGTTGGTAAGATGTTCATTATGTAATATGTTTTAACTTTGACTGAGGTGCTAAAATACTGAAGGATGAAAAGCTTTGTAGATATAAATGCAACACAACTGTTGATATTATACTCTCAGTCGAAGAGAATATTTGTAGCTCAGGGTTGAACTGTGGAGTCCTTGGTGCTCTCTGAGCCTTGTTGTTTTCTTGCAGATGTTTCATTGCCATATTATACTCTTTCTACTAGTATGACCACATGCTTAAATGGGAGACCACCAGGAAAACAAACCTGATCTCACAAAGCTAAGTTGGTTAACTAATTAATATTTGGAATAGAGACCACCAAAAAAAAAATCTCAAGATTATAGATTAGTCTGGGAAGTTGAGAAAACATCTTAGAAAAAGGCAATAACAAACTACTTCCATGTAAGAAAACTACATGGATGTATTTGTGAAGTTACCAGAAGTCAAGGTCAACTTGAAGAAGATTCTTCTTTTTAAAATCAAATCTCAGTATATGGAATGTTTGGTTTATTTTCAAGATTACAAGCCATTAAAGTTATTCTCTAGTTTGTTTAGCTGATCATATATTATTTTAATACTTCTATTATTCTAATTGTTGGACTCGGTGGCCCATTAAAATAAAATTTATCAAATACTTCTAGTATGATAAATTCACGGGTGATATCTAAAGCTGATATCTAGCACTGTATTTCTCTTCTTTTTCCAAAGGAATTTCCTGTTTCCATAAGAGGAGCAAATGGAAGTTCTAACCAAAGCAGTTGCATCTTGAAATACCAATGTATTTAGACCAGAAATCATTAAGTAGTAGAAATGATCCCACTTAATTGAGACATTTGAGATACCATTTTAATTAGCCAAGAGCGTGTTTAACCAGTTTTGAATGGTCATAGAAAGAGAAGTAAAACATACCGCTGGGGAAAAAATGTAGCTGTTGGTGATGTGTCTCTAACTTATGTCAGAAAAAAAAACACGAATTGTTAGATACATGTTCTATGGTCTTGTTGGACTTTGAATCTCTGTTCAATCTAATTTTGGAGGAACACTGTACCAATGGTAACCCAGAATCATTGGTGGTGGTAGGGTTATAAATATGGTAAATAAATAGGAAACAACCAGGAAAAATGATAATGATATTTACTGAATATCATATTTTGGTGCCATAGCATATATGGATGTCTATCAATGGAGGTATTATCTGGATAAATTATCCATTTTCCATTTCATACTCAGGAAAGCTTTTGATGTCTTCACAAACTAAAAAAAATTAGGTGGTGAAACAGCTAAGAAATAGACACACACACACACACACACACAGACACACACACACAGACACTTTTTTTGAGGGGGGTGCCTTCAAGTCAGTTTTGACTCCTGGCAACTGCCTGGACAAGACCCTGCAGTTTTCTTGGCAAAATTTCAGAAGTGGTTTGCCATTGCCTGCTTCCTAAGGCTGAGAATGAGTGACTGGCCCAAGGTCACCCAGCTGACTTTGTGCCTAAGGCAGGACAAGAATTCATGGTCTCCTGGTTTCTAGCTTGATGCCTTAACCACTACACCAAACTGGCATAGGCATAGGCATAGGCATAATGCTTTGCTTTTTCATGTTAGAGAATCTTTCTTGGGTATACAGATTGTACATTTCCTTTACCCAAAGGCTGTGAAGCTGCCTGGCTTTATCACAGTTAAGTGAAGGCTTACAAAGTCCCTTTGGAATATTTGCTTATATTTTTAAGTGTCCAAAACATTAAGGCTGTTAATGCATCATACAACTGCCATCTCAAAGGAATAGAATTCTTTAAGAATATTTTTTTAAAAAAATCCCCAGATTTTCCAATAATGTTTATAATTGCTGGCCAACTTTGAACTAAGCTGAAAAGTCCTTGCCCATCACTATTTTTAATATGGTTTTAAGATATCCAGAAGTAATTTTGCCATGCTACCGATATCTTGCAGCGATAAATGTCATGTTGAGACCAATGAACAAAGCTAGTGCACATGCAGTGCCAAGTCTACAAAAGATGTACTTTTATCCCTCTACTTTCTCTCTCTTTCTGAACAATGAGTGTGATTTATCTTGCCTTTCTTTTCCTGTAGAGCACAGGATGATGGTCCATTCTGTATCTCAATGATGCCATGGTGAATACAGTTAATTTCATTTCTAAATGAGCATTTCAATAAACTGAGATAAGCTGCTGAATGAAAGTAACAAAAGAACAATAAAAGCAGCCTGAATATGCTTGCAATAGGAAATAAATTTGAACAGAAAGGGAGAAAAGATGTAATGTATGTACTGAATGTGGGCAAAAAACTCAATTCTATTCATGAACTTATAAGTGAGTGTATGTTGTAGTGCTGTCCCATTGAAAATAATAGGATTTAACAGTATGGAAGTCAGGCTGACTATGACTGAAAAATGGAAGAAAGAAAGGGGGAAAAAGGAGGAAGATAACAAATGGAATGTGGTAGGCTTGTAGCTAATAATTTTGCTGATGGGCATAAGTACCCTCACGAAACCAGCAGATTAGCAGAAACAGCCTATTCCCAGTTTGGATTTCATCCAAAGAACACATCTTGGCCTAAAAAAGGAGGACACCTTGAACTCTTTCAGCAAAGTATCTGAACTCAACCTGCATTTGAGCTCAGATAAGTGAGTTGGTAAAGACAGTCAGTAAAAAAGTAAGTCAATGCGCAAAGTTGGATATGAATCCGAAATTCAGAAAAGAAAGATGATTGTCAAACAAGTTGGAAATGATCATGCAACAATATAGAACATATTTATGGTCATTGTTTCATATTCATATGGAGGATATCTCCTCCTCCTCCTCCTCCTCCTCCTCCTCCTCCTCCTCCTCCTCCTCCTCCTCCTCCTCCTCCTCCTCCTCCTCCTCCTTTAGAATGAAGAGAGAGAATGATTAAATTCCACCAAGGACAGGAATAGCAATTGTACAATTGTAGAGGCAGAGAGAACAGAGCCAGTTTGGTGCAGTGGTTAAGGCATCAGGTTAGAAACCAGGAGACCATGAATTCTAGTCCCACCTAAAGCACAAAGCCAGTGGGATGACCTTGGGCCAGTCACTCTCTCTTAGCCCTAGGAAGGAGGCAATGGCAAACCACTTCTGAAAAACCTTGCCAAGAAAACTGCAGGGACTTGTCCAGGCAGTCTCCAAGAATTGGACACGATTGAATGGATTAAAAAAAAAGGAAGAAGAGTCAGAGAAGCACTGAAGTTCAGAGCAGTTGAACAGCACAAGCTTTCTGAGATACCGTGGATTCTTCTTTACGGGAGACTTTCAAGGAATTATTAAACATCTACTGGAAAAGCTTCAGCTACAGGAAATGCACTATTTACACAATACTGTGTAATGTTCTGATTGAACTTGAAAGAGGCAGTCGGGATGAATAATGTGGTACAGTACATTCTATAACATGAAAAATAGGAAGATGAGGTAGCTTTTTATTCTGGTAAACAGACAATCAGAGGGTGGACAATAATAGAAATTTAGAAATATTTGTCCATTTTTAGGACGCTAAATAGGAATATTTTCCCCTCTTCCTGCATAGCATGAAAATATTTATGTATTCAGTCAACTTATTTATCACCTGTCTGCTCATTCCCGGATTTGCTCATTGAAATTGTCTTGGAAGTAGATGGACAAGAAAGTAAACATACAGAATTTGCTATCATAAAATAGAATATTGGCTACCAACCTAGATTTAAAACATTGATGGAAAATAGATCTATCAAGAGTTGCTAATCAGGATGGCTAAAAGCAGTCTTCATGTACAGAGGCAGAAGGGGTTTAAAGATCCCCACCCGGATGTTGAAAGTAAGTGAGAGAATCATGCAGCTTTAAGTTCTGTCCTCCCTGGTTCTGCTGATACACGTGGGAGCCACACTCTCACCTTTTTAGGATTCAAGGGGCTAAAGAACAGCTCCATGCATTCACTGTGTAGACTTCACACATACTGGGGAGGGAGGGAACACAACTTAATGTGCATCGTATTGCATGTTTCAGAGTGGGTGGTCTTCATCTATATCAGCAACAGAAGTGAGACTAGCCCACATGACTTCTCATCCCTTTGTACAATCATTCAACATATTACACAGTTCTTTGAACCCCGACTCATAAGATGAGATGATTTACTGGGGACCTTCCAAATAGCTCATGCTATGAAAAAACATTCAATGGGTTGAGAATTTCAATCTCAGGCTTATGTCAGCTGCCTCTCAATTTATGGCTTCTCTGGAAAGTACTGGTTTGAAAATGTGTATACATCATCAGGCAGGCTGAATAAACTTGGAATGTTTCCAGTTTATTGGCTAAATCTCTTTCTCTCCCTCTTCCTCCCTGAATGTGTGTGTGTGTATGTTATTTAAACATTAGACTGGAGATGGTTCTGATTTATTATGCAATTATACATGCAGGAAAAGTGTGACAGACTTGCTAACAAAATTCTTCTGGCAACTGTGCCAATATTATTTACTGCACATGTGTACTAGAAACTGGATATTAAGTTGTGATATCTTTGGCTTCATAATGATATTTAATAATGAAACATCCAAAGCAAATGGCCCGTATTATGAATGAATTGCTTGCTAAATTTCATTTTCTGCATAAAAGTGGTTTCCCAACTAAAGGAAAGCAAACCAAACACTGAGAGCCTTTTCTGAAAACACACAAATAAAGATGACACATCAGTGTTGTTTCTGAACTGTCTAACAAAGAATGTGATCTTGGGTTTGAACCCTAAATGCCAGGATATTGCCTAGAGCACATCCTTTTGATTGTAGAATAAACCTTCCGACAATGGTGGCGGTGGGGGTTATGTGGGAAATAAATGTTTATATGCTGATGGGCACTTAATGAGGCATGAAAAGCACTGCGGCAAAGTGGGAGTCAGCTGCTTCCAGCTGCTTTCCACATGTGGCTTTAAATGTTGTTTGCAGGGATTTGATGGCTTCAAATGTCAGGAATGTCAGGGACCCCACCATGGGAATAGTGTCAGTTTTAAGGCCAGGGTGTCTATAAGAACACCAGAAAATCTAGGATGAATCACATTTAAGGTCTAGCTAATTCAGTGTCCTGTTTCCATCAGCGTGATGCTTCTGATGTAAACCCACCAGCAAGTCTTGAAGTCGGTGATTCTCCACTGTTTATCTCCCAGGTATGGTAAATTGCCTTTGGACACAGATGGTCATTTAACTAACAAGTCTGCTATTAGAGCTTTGGTTAATCCTCTAAAGTGACAGCAGACTTCGGGTTCCACTGGTCGTCAACATGAAGTGGGATTTTTTTTGGGGTAACTCAGTTTGATTGGTCTATGGTATGAGTTAACTGATGGGTTTTCCATCAAGCAGAACATCAGATGTTTATTTGAGAGGCACATTGCTTTGTGGGGTTCCAGAGGGAGAAAATAATTGAAAGTGGATCATCTCCTTCATTCTGCTTTCCACACTACAGTTGCTTGCTATCCTTATCATCAAACTCTTCTCTAGAATCCTACAGTCCAGCAGCATTTTCAGCATTTTCTTCCCCCACTTCCTGAAAGAAAAACATATTTCTCTATTTCTATCTATCATTGCCGCTTTCTCCTCCTCTTTTCCTTCACTGCTCCTCCATTTTTCTAGTGGGTCCTCCACCCTTCCAGAGAAGATTTTGTGGAGTCCTTGGTGCTCTCTGAGCCTTGTTGTTTTCTTGAAGACATTTCATTGCCAGACTAGGCAACATTTTCAGTGCAAAAAGGGAGTGGGACTTGCCCTCTGCTTATATACCATGGCTTGTCCTGCTTGTGTTGGTGGAAGTGTTCTTCTCCCCTTAGGAGTTCCTTGATCGGGCTGTTGTTTGCTGCTTGGTCAGACCAAGGTCCAACTTCCTGTGATGGTGGAAACCATTGATGGATGACCCTTGAGGTCTGGACCAGTGACAGCTATCACTCAACGCTTGAGCATGAGGATTGGAACTCATCTAGAAGAGATTAACTTTTACTTGGTGGTCACGCCAAAGTTTCCCATAGTCTTAGGTTTGGACTGGTTAAGAATCCATGAACCAAGGATTGTCTGGTCGAGCGGGGAAGTGGAATTTTTTAGTCCACAATGTGGTCAACATCAGACAGTTACAGTCGCCAGTACTTATATGACCGAAATTGAAAAACAGATTACTGAACCATTCCATGAATACCTGGATGTCTTCAATGAAAAAGAAGCAGAACAGCTTCCTCCCCATAGAACTTACGACTGTCCCATCGAGTTAATTCCCGGTGCCAAACTTCCAGTGGGACAAATTTATTCTTTATCAGAACCCGAATGAATAGCTCTCCGAGAGTTTGTAGACTCCAATCTGAAGAAGAAATTTATTCGACCATCTACTTCACCGTTAGCTGCACCAGTGCTTTTTGTTAAAAAAAAATCAGGAGAGTTACGGCTCTGTTGTGACTATCGCAAATTAAATGACATTACCATCAAGAACAGATATCCGTTACCTTTGATTTCAGAACTGCTGGAACGGGTCCAAGGGGCCAAGGTCTTTACTAAATTGGATCTAAGAGGAGCTTATAACCTAGTACGAATTAGAGCAGGAGACGAATGGAAAACGGCGTTCCATACGTGTTACGGCCATTTTGAATTCACAGTCATGCCGTTTGGGTTGTCTAATGCTCCTGCAGTCTTCATGTATTTCATGCATGACATTTTTAAAGAACTTTTAGACCAGTTTTTAATAATCTACTTAGATGATCTCCTGTTTTACTCCTCATCCCATGACATGCATGTCCAGCATGTTCGAGTAGTGTTACAACACCTACGTGAAAACCAACTCTATGCCAAACTGGAAAAATGCCAGTTTGCTCAGGAGACGATAGAATTTTTGGGACATCGGATCTCTGCCACTGGAATCGAGATGGAACCAGGCAAGATAGAGGCGTTACAGTCATGGCAAACACCTAAACGGGCCAAGGATGTACAGCGACTTCTAGGATTCGCTATTACAGAAATTTCATACTGCAATTTGCAGAAATCACTGCTCCGCTGTCCAACTTATTGCGTAAACGATCTACCTTCCAATGGGAAAACATGGAGACCCAAGCTTTCAACAAGTTAAAGGCTCTCTTTATGACCGACCCCATTTTGAAACACCCCAATCCAGCATTACCATTTGTAGTGGAGACTGATGCCTCAAATATTGCCACCGGGGCGGTGCTACTTCAGGCAAATTCAGAGGATGGGTTACTTTTACCTTGTGCCTACTACTTGAGAAAACTAACAGCACCCGAACAAGCATATACTATATGGGACAAAGAGCTCTTGGCCATCAAAGTGGCTTTTGAAGTTTGGAGACACCACCTGGAAGGGGCTAGACATGTTGTTGAGGTAAGAATGGACCATCGGAACTTAGAGCATCTTAAAACAGCACGCAACCTCAATCAGCATCAGATCCGTTGGTCTTTGTTCTTTTCCCATTTTGATTTCAAAGTCACCTACATTCCAAGAGGGAAGAATCAACGAGCAGATGCACTTTCACGCAAGCCAGAATATGATCAAACCAAGAAAGAATTGATAAGACAAATGGTCATTCCTGTAGAATGAATCACTGTACTACAAACCTCCAGCAATCTATTACAAGACATTCGAGAGCAGCAGCAACAAGATCCATTGGTTAAGAAAAAGATACGCAAAAAATCCCAACTACCGAACAACCGATCAGGACAATGGTCCTGGAGCGATAATCTACTACGTTTCAGGGGTTGCTATTATGTACCTGCTGGAAACCTACTAGAAGAAGTACTGCAGCTATCTCATGATAAACCTGCCGCAGGTCACTTCGGGTTTTACAAAACCCTCAATCTGAAATCAAGGAACTTTTGGTGGCCACGACTCCACCATGATGTAAAAACCTATATATCATCCTGCCCTACCTGCCGTAGAGCAAAACATCAGCCGGGCAAACCGACAGGATTGTTACTTCCCCTACCCACACCGGAACAACCTTGGGAGACCATATCAATGGATTTCATCACGGATCTTCCAAAATCTAATGGGGCCACAACCATCTTAGTAGTTGTAGATACCCTGACCAAGATGGCACATTGTATCGCCTGTAAAGGACTTCCCACAGCAAAAGACACGGCACAACTGTACATAAAGCATATCTTCCAATTGCATGGGTTAGCAAAAGGGGTGGTTTCAGATCGGGGACCACAGTTTACGGCAAAATTCTGGAAGGCTTTACTTACCGGCTTACAAATTCACAGACAATTATCATCGTCCCATCACCCACAATCTGATGGGGAGACAGAATGAGTAAATTCCATCTTAGAACAATACCTGCGCTGTTACGTTAATCACTTACAAGATAATTGGGTCGAGTTATTATCTTTAGCGGAATATTCGTATAACAACTCACAACATACTACAACAAAAATGTCACCATTCTTGGCTAATTATGGGTTTCATCCCCGCTCATTCCCTATGGGCTCTCCTGACTCAGCGGTTGCTGCAGCGAATCAATTTTTACAAGACCTACAGGCCACACATCTGGCACTCCAGAACCATCTAAAAAAGGCTAAGGAGGACTATAAAAGATTTGCTGATCGTCATCGACGTGCTGGGCCTCCACTTCTCAGTGGGAGATTTAGTGTGGCTTTCCACTAAGCACCTTACGTCTTCTTGCCCTTCAAAGAAATTAGATCACAGATTTGTGGGGCCTTTTCCTACCGAAACCATTATCAATCCGGTGGCCTTCCGTCTTACCATCCCATCACACATGAAAATTCATCCTGTATTTCATAGATCCTTACTGATTCCAGCCAGTCCACCTAGCCCATTGCGAACTATCAAACCACCACCACCTCCAGTCCTGGTTCAGGGTGAAGCAGAATACGAGGTTGCATGCATCCTAGATTCACGGGTTCGCCATGGACGACTCCAATATCCGATATCTTGGAAAGGTTATGGACCACAAGAAAACTCTTGGGAAAATGCTTCCCATGTTCATGCCCCTGCGAAGCTTCAAGATTTCCATCAACGTTACCCGACAAAGCCTAGGCCACAATGCCGGAGGGACGGGGGTCGTGCGGGGGGGGGTAATGTTAGGAAGGACTGGTCAAAAGGGGCCAAGTCTGGCAACAGGAAAAGGGGAAAGGTAAAACTCCGTTGCAACGGTAAGAACGTTGCAGCAGAGTTGAACTCAATTTCAAAAAAAAGAGCCAAGAACACAGCGTGCTTATTGGCTGCTGCATTCGAATGGCGCGAGATACAAAGTATAAAAGGAGGAAACAATGAAGAACGGGTTGTCAGGGACAACCGTTCTTCAGGAGTACCACATACCTTCAGCTCCAGACTTCTTCCACAGCTGCTCACACCACAGAAGCTTAAACGATCTCTCTAGCCCTCCCCATCCTCAGACTAACTCCAGCCCTCGGATCCACTGATCAACCAGTTCTCCTTACCTTTCGGAGCTGTCTTCCATCGCAGTTTCTGAGGAGACTCCTTCTGCAGTTGCTTCTCTTGCTGCCTCAGCATCAAAGCCGTGGCTTCCCTCCGTGCCTGTCTCCGCTGACGGATTTGTCTCTGGGCTGTCTTCCTTCGCCGCTGCTGCTGCCACACCAGTGCCTTCCTGCTATTTCAAGCCTCCTGCTGTTAAAAACAAAGACCGCTTATCACCTGTCAAACAGCATACTGTTGCTGGACTGAATTAATCTGACCCTAAATTGCCTCAGACCTCAACTATTGGAAAGTCTGTTACAGCAGAGGATCTTATATCAAGCTTCCAACTACCTGTCTTCAGAACAACCCAGTTAATTAACCCTTCCCATTCCTTCCTATTAAAACCCAGCCAGCCTTTTAAAATACCCAGTCCTTTCCACCTTCCTCCTAATCCAGCCTTGCCTACCTTTGACAAAAAACCATAACTGTCTGTTTTGTTCTTGTTAAACTGTACATTGCCTAAATTAATTCTTGATGCAATTACCACCTAGTAGATCAGTAGTTGTGTAAGTTGTCTTGCTAGTTAATCTCCAGAACCAGTCTGGTATTTATTCTTGATTGTACTGATTGTCTTGCTTGTGTTGTCTTGCCTTGTTCCTGTCCTGTTGTATTGTTTCCAGATCCCAAACCCATCAGATTGAAGTAGAATACAGTACTGTGCCCTATAACAGAAGAAGTTTATCTTGGAGCCTGCCACCCAATTGATCTGATAGTACTTAATAAAACTGTTAAGCAATTCAAGTCTCTGTATTAAGTTGGAACAGGACAGCTACGGTGATGCCATGTGGTTGTAACAGTCTATTGGTCATTTCTGAGATGTTTCTGATGTATGGCAGTGTTATCCTTTTCATAGCTTCTGTTGATTGTGTTGTAGTGGTAGTCAGGCACTTTTTCATAAAGTTGTATGGGTATCCATTTTGCCGGAAGATGCTTTATAGATGATTGGTTTCCTTTTTCTGGTGTTCTGGGTTGCTGCAGTGTGTTAGTGCTCATCTGAATAATGTTCTTACACAGCTTCTCTTGTGGGAGGTTGGGTTGTTGCTTTGGTAATGGAGCACTTGGTTAGTGTGGGTAGATTTCCGGTAGACTTGTGTTTCTAGAATGCCCTCATTTCCTCTACTGATGAGGATGTCCAAGAAGGGTAGTGTGTTGTTTTCTTCTTCCCTTGTGAATTTTATTCCATTGAAGATGTTGTTGATGGTTTCACGTGTTTCCTCCAGTTGTTCCTTTTTTATTATGATGAAGGTGTCATCTACATACTGGATCCATACTTTGGGTTGTATACGTGGATGTGCTATCATTTCTAGATGCTGCATTACAATCTCTGCTATGCGTCCTGAAAGTGATGATCCCATGGGTGTTCCTTTGATTTGTTGGTATATTTGTCCATCAAACTGAAAGTAGGTAGTGAGGCAAAGGTCAATGAGGTCCATGATTCTGGGTATTTCTATCTTAAGTTATTTGGCTAGGCTGGGTGTGTTTTGTAGAACTGCTGCCATGGATTCTTTCGCTAGTGCTGGGTCTATGGATGCAAAGAGTGCAATGACATTGAATGACACCATAATTTAATCTTCTATTTTTAAGCCTTTGATTTTCTGGAGGCACTGTAGTGGGGAGTTGATAGAATATTCGCTCTCCTCTGTAAGATGCCTATTTTTTTTTGTGAGCTCTTTAGCTATGTTGTAAGTCGGAGTCCCTGGTAACGATACAATTGGCCGAAGCAGTATGCCAGGTTTGTGTATTTTGGGGCATCTGTAGAAGCGTGGGAGGATGGGTTCATTGCTTTTCATCAACCTCTGTTCTTCTTTTGTGATTTGATTCTCCCTGCAGATTTTTGCAGGGAGAAAACCCCCATTTTTGTCAGTTGAAATCCTCTGCTAGATCAGATATTTTCTATTTTCAACCCTTCTGTCTATTATTCATAAATTCTGGATTTCTACTATATTCCTATGTTCTGTTTACATCTGTGGTTGTCACAGTGCAATAGTCATCCAAAGATGAACATACATACAACCCAGAGACTTGAGAACTTAGACTATTCTACTTGTTCAAGCATTCTTTCTCTTATTATATTCTTTCACTGGAGAAAGGCTTTTAGCCATTTTTTGGCTTCTGTTGTTTTCGTTGATATCTGATAAAGAAGTTCAATCCCTCTTTTGTCAATCTGGAAAAATTAGCTCTGCTCGCATTCATCATCCTTTCGTTGTTTTTCTCATCGGATTCTGAATTGTACTGTATATCTCCCCTCTCAGCTCTTCTAATATTATTGCATTAAGGAAGTGGGCTGACTCAGTTTGTCAGGATCACACATTAGAAAATGTTTTGATTACTGCAGCTGTGCTTGCTTGCAATGGCTTGCTAACCTTGCTAGATATTTTTCCCCATCTCCTTTTTCATTCTCATAAAAAGGAGATTCCAGCTCAACACAAGGGAGATGTATGTGTCTGGATATGAGTGCATGTCTATGTGTGGTGAGAAAACAACGAACTGAGAGAAAGAGGGACACTGATAAATACCAGGTGTTCTCCCCCCCCCTATTTTACATACCTCTGGTGAAAATGGATTTTGTAATTCTTAATATCAAATGCTTTTAAAGATGAGATGAGAATAATAAAAACCTTTAGAAAGAAAATATTGTAATAAGTACATGCACACACAGAAACAGGCACACCTCACTTTCTCTCTCCTACATGCATTCATGAATACACACACATCTCCTGTGTTTTATCCACAATGGCTCATCAGTACTGAAGCTGATTCTGAAGAAATTTCAAAATTGCAACTGTTAAGGCACGTTTCTGAGTGTTGATTTCTTGACAACACCAAAGCAATTTCATTAGCACTGGACTGGCAATCTCCCCCCCGCCCCCCTTTAGTGGTATGTTATAAACACCTGATAAAGGTTATAGAATCACCAACATAAGCCAGCATTATTTTATTTCTGAACTTTTTTTCAGAACTATTAGTAGCTTCCACAACAGCTTTTTAACACTGTTGAGATGTTGTAAAAACTTGTGCTCTTTTAAAATTGACCATGAATTAAAATGAAAGTTGCCCATTCAAGAGTTTAATAATCAATTATCCAGCACTGAGGCAAAGATCCTATATAAATGTCATTCACCAAAATTTCCTGTTCAGAAAACTTCCCATCAATGTTAACTGAAAATTTCCTCACTGTAACTTCAGTTAAATTTCTCATCCCTCAAGGGGAAGATTTATTTAGTTCCCCCCCTTCTATTTTTTGTTTTATTATTTGGAAAAATACTGCTATTACTTCATTCTTTTCTTTCCTGGACTGAAGGAACGGGAAGAATAAGGAGGTCCTGTAGCACAGAAGTGTAATGCAAGTCATTCAGTTTCAGTCAGTGAGAAATATGATCCCTCAACTATTATCATAAACAAAAGGCTTTACTAAGGTGACAAAGATTTGGCCATGTCAGCAGGACATGTTAAGCTTGAACCTTGGAATTACTGTTGATTCCACATTTAGTCTTTTTTTCCCCAATTCCAATTCAACATCAAAAGAATATAGCATTTCCACACACAGAAACCACCTGACTTATAAATAGGAATGTTAAAATCATCATAGATATTACTTGATGTTTACTTCTATGGCTGTTGCTCTTTGACAATATCTACAACATATAATCACATTAAAGGCAGACTGGAAATCGTAAAAGAAGAATCCATCAAAGGTTCTTGCAAAAACATCCACCCACCCATCCACCCACCCACCCTTCTTAATAAGTTTCTGTGAGATGTACAATTTCCTTGGTAGGGGACAAACAGAATAGTAACCAACTAGTAGGCAGTCTTTATCTATCTATCTATCTATCTATCTATCTATCTATCTATCTATCTATCTATCTATCTATCTATCCATCCATCCATCCATCCATCCATCCATCCATCCATCCATCCATCCATCATCTGTTAAATTTATATGGCTGTCCATCTCACATGAAGTGACTCTGAGCAGTGTATAATAAAACCAACAATTAAAACATTCTACAAAACCAGTTAAAAACAATTAACAGAAATAAAACAAGATCACGAGAGGGAATGCATCAGGATATTACATGTGATGCAGCCGGCGTGTGGGCTCCCTATTGCCAGGGGATCTCCAGGTCTGTTGAAAAAAACATGTTTTGATGGCTTTCTGGAAGGTCAGAAGGGTTGGAGCTAACCTCCTTGCTGAGGGGATGATGTTCCAGAGAGCAGCTGCCATGGCAGAAAAGGCTCATCTCCTATATTAACACATCTCATTTGTTTTTAATTTATTAAACTGTTACCCAGCCCTAATTGTTCTTCTCAGCTATTACTTCAACTCCCATTTCCTCAGTAACTTTGTTAATAGCAGAACCCTGTACAATATGGAATTCTGTTAACAAACAGTAGAAGAAGACAACTTAATGTTTAAGTTTAAATCAATGGATCTGAAGTAGAATGAAGCTTCATGCTTGAACAGAGTGTTTAGGCACTCACTACATTAGATTTTAGTGTATGTGTGTATGAGTGTGTCTGTGTGTTATGTGCTTGCTTTAGCCCATAAAGCCCATTTATTATTAGTCTTCTGTGTTAAAAAAACCCACTTATTATTGGCATTTAGCAACGTTAAACCAATCAGCTCACTCAAGTGATTAAACATATTGAACCCTGCAATTTTGTTTTCTGAGGATATTGTGTGATGGCAACTGATCAGTGGACGTTTGCCTGCAAGATCTCTGAAACTCAGGCAATATTGAGACAGATTGCAATTCAGAAGAACAGCAATAGGGCATTCCCCACAGTGGAGATTGGAACCTATTTGCAATTATCCATTCACAAGGAGAACAGAGAGTTAGAAAGTGGAAAGGGCAGCTGAGATATGGCAGGATTAATTTCAAATGCCATGCTCCTTTTCCCTAATGGCAAAGACATCCATTTTATTTGAGGGTGAGAGGTAGAAAAATGATAAATCATTTATTTGAATGAAAACTGGTGTGCCCTACAAAGACTTAGTTTTCCCACTAATGATCTCAGGAATATCAATTTTATATAACACTGAAGCAGTGGCAGTAATATTTCTCAGTATAATCACAAGAATATTTCCAGGAATTGGCTGTGTAGATATTGGTTAGTGGAATGGAAAAGAATATAAGTTAGAATGTCAAGTTTCTTGTGGAGTTCACAAAGCAGCACTTTCCTGTTTCCTGGTGCAACCTAGCTGCACCTGCTAAAAATCGGTATGTGGACTTGGAAGAGCCTTTGGGAATGGCATGAAATATGGTACTGAGGCCTATAGATAGAGGGAGAAAAGGAAGAAATTGGCAGAAATTAATGCCCCTTTTTCTAGGGTTGTGTGAATCAGCCAAGATGTAATTCAAATTCAAGGTTCAATTAAAACTGATTTGATATTCAGTTTTGATAAAAGATTCTACCATAAGCAATGATGGGAGAAAGCATCAAAATACCTGCAGCTGCTTCATTTGGGGGCCAAATGGAATAAAAATAGCAGGGATGATAATCTTTTATAGAGATATTAAACATTGCAACATTTCAGCTGGATACTTTCAAGGGCTTTACATACGTTGGAGTTTCAAGCGTTCTGTATATGAATATGAGGTTTTCTGAGAGTAGGAATATGACCTGAGCAATGATTACAGAAACAGGTTTTATAACTAACAAAAAGGAAATATATTTATATGAAATACATGGTAGGGTTAGACAAAGCCTAGCACTTAGCTATAGTATCTATATCCTATCAGAAGGTGAGTCACAGAGCACATATGTGTGTGCATGGGGAGAAAAGGCAGAAGAAAATGACTTATAATTAGTAAAATCATCATCAAAGAATAGGCAGGGTGATAGTCAAAGAGGCGACCCAGAAGAAATCCTTAACACTCTATCTCAGTGTTTCTCAACCTTGGCTACTTTAAAATGTGTGGACTTCAACTCCCAGAATTCCTCAGCCAGCAGTTTTATCTATTGTTCATTATACCTTTTGTTCTAAAAAGATTAAGTATTAAAATACTGCAAATGATATAAAAACATATACTAATTGCATACTTTACTATGCCACAGCAGCAGGCAAAATCTAGCTGAAATTGACCGATCCTAAAAATCTTAGCATTATCTGGTTAGTACTTGGATGGGAGACCATTCAGAAATCCAAGCATTGTAGGCTAGACTGTGAAGATATATACTGTATATGAAGGCCAGAGTGGTCCCAGTGAAGGCCAAAGTGGTCCCAGTGGTGGTAGAAGCACTCGGGGCCGTGACTCCTAAACTGGGAGAGTGGCTCCAACAGATCCCAGGAACAACATCAGAGCTCCCTGTCCAGAAGAGGGCAGTGCTAGGAACAGCTAAGATACTGCGAAGAACCCTCAAACTCCCAGGCCTCTGGTAGAGGACCCGAGGTTGAGGAAGACACATACCACCCCTAGGGGTGAGAAGGGAATTTTATATATTCTGGAACAAGGGAATTCCCAATAATGCTGCGGCCAAGAAAACCACATGGGCATGAACATGTAGTTCCAAGATGAGCTCAGATTTACTTTTTATTTTTTTCTATATTTAAGTTGCAATCTTATAAACACTAGATCAGAGCTTTCCAAACTGTGTGTCGCGACACAAAAGTGTGTCGCCACACACAGCGTGGTGTGTCACCACACCACCCGCAAAGCAGCGGCGCGCCCTGCGCGCCGCCGCACGCCCCTCCCGTGCCACCACTGTGCGTGCGCGCGCCGCCGCACACCTCCCCGCGCCGCCACTGTGCACGCGCGTGCCGCCGCACACACACACCGTGCCGCCGCCGTGCGTGCGCGTGTCGCCGCCACCGCCGCCGGGTGTGTCGCCAGCGGCGGCACTTTGGAAAGCCCTGCACTAGATTGTAGATCATTAGACACAAGGAACTTTGTTCTGCATAAACATGCATGGGCTTGTATTGTAAGACAGTAATCCTATATTCCATTTACCTAAAACACAACTCTTCTGAACTCAGTGACACTACAATTTTATAGGATTGTATTGTAATGTGACACTGGAAAGACCAATTCAGTGTTTTTTCTTTTTTATTCACTTCTCCTCATATTACAGTATATGTTTTCTGATCAAAATGTCAATTTACTTTCCAAATTAATATTCTCTTATCACATATTTAATGTTTTACTGTATATATTTAAACTGGAGGTTGAAATGTAATTTACTGATCATCTGTTCTTCTGGTCATATTCTCTGTTTCCTTGAATTTTATTGAACTGACAATGTGTTTCAAGTTTGGAATACTGAAGTAAATGTTTAATTTTCATTTAATCCTGCAAAGTAATAAAAATAAAGCAACGGCATTTAAGACTTCATATACAATACATATTTTTATTGAACTGTTGCTTATTGAGCTGGAGCAACTCTATTGCCTATCATTGATTAATATTGACTGACTTCAACTTCAACTACTTGTTCTGATTTGCATTGAAGTTAGTTTTTCATGCCAAAGATAAACGTTCCTGCAATTAATATTGTCCAACTATTTTTATTCTAAACACTGTCTAGTTCTAAGGCCAATTTAAGGAATTTAGGGGCTAGGAGAATCCCCTCCTGCTGTATACACAGCCCTAGATGAATATTGCAACAACCTGCCTTGTTGGCTGTTGTGGGTCTTCCGGGCTGTGTGGCCGTGTTCTGGAAGTTGTGGTTCCTAACGTTTCGCCAGCATCTGTGGCCAGCATCTTCAGAGGGCAGGAGCACAGATAGAAGCAAAATCTCTGTCTATCTGTGCTCCTGTCCTCTGAAGATGCTGGCCACAGATGCTGGCGAAACGTTAGGAACCACAACTTCCAGAACACGGCCACACAGCCCGGAAGACCCACAACAGCCATCGAACTCCGGCCGTGAAAGCCTTCGACAATACAACCTGCCTTGTTCTTGTCCCATTGCTGCCTGGCCTCTGGCCTTCAGACTGTTCAGGAAAGGAAGCAGAAGCATGCACAGATGTTGGGTCAACCAGAAATGGAACTAGTGGAACAGATGCTGTATAAGAGATTGACAGCTGTTCTCCACTAGCCTGGGTGGCAAACAAGCAGGAGATTAAAACTTTTCAACTTTTTATTATCTTGGTCATAAATCAGTTAACACATAATCTTAGCACCTGGGGCTGTAAATTAGGCACAGGAAGATCTGCAGAGGAAAAGTCTCATGCCTGGAACTCATAGCTGAGGCTTAAATACAACCAAGAAGAACAGGTCCTGTTGCAATCCAGTAATCTAGAGCCAATATCATCCAATTCAGGGGTCATAAACTGAAGATCTTTTTGTAAGCCAAGGTGCCAGGAGAAACTAGAAGAGAGGCCAGAGAAATGTGAGTTTGGTAATGTTTGCAAAAATGAGAAGAGGTTAAATAGCTTGAATTTCTGGTTTGCCTAATTAGAGGAGTTGACACAACCTTTTCTCAAGGAGTCATACTGACTTCATTGCTGGACCCTAACCCAGTTGACTCTGAGAATTGAATCCAATTTCCAAACTCAATTAGAAAGTTGAAACAAACTACTGTAGTTTGTCTTATTACTTAGAAAGTAGCACTCTCCATCATCTTCATATTGGAAGTCGTAGTCCAAATCATCCAGAAGGCACAGAATTAGGAAAATCTGTTTTAAGTACTGTTTTGGTTTTGCCTTTATTTAGTTGAAATATTATTGCTTTTGTTTGTTCTTGTTTAAATTGTACATCACTCTGAGAGCTTTGGTTGGTAGAAAATTACATTACTACATCGACCTGTCTCACCTGGTCAGGCAGAGAGGGCATGTTACAGACCCCATCCATGAAAGAATGTCAGTTGGTGGGACCCAGGAAGAAAACCTTCTCTGCCGTTGCCCCCGCCCTATGGAACACTCTTCCCCCAGAGGTGAGGCAGGCCTCCACTCTCCTTGCCTTCCAAAAAGGAGTGAAGACCTGGCTCTGCCATCTCGCGTGGGGAGTGAGGAAGGGTAACCAATCCAGGGGGTGGTTAGCACCCTGAAGATGCTCTCGCAAATTAAATTAAGAACTTTTCAAACATCTGTATCTTGGATTATACCACATGTAAAATATTAAAGACCAAAATTATGGCAACCAGCTTGACTGATAACTGGCAAATAGAGGGAGAAAACGTGGAGGCAATGACAGACTTTGTATTTCTAGGTGCAAAGATTACTGCAGATGCTGACTGCAGCCAGGAAATCAGAAGATGTCTACTTCTTGAGAGGAGAGCAATGACAAATCTCGATAAAATAGTTAAGAGCAGAGACATCACACTGACAACAAAGGTCCCAATAGTTAAAGCAATGGTATTCCCCATAGTCACCTATGGCTGCGAGAGCTGGACCATAAGGAAGACTGAGTGAAGGAAGATAGATGCTTTTGAACTGTGGTGTTGGAGGAAACTTCTGAGAGTTCCTTGGACTGCAAGAAGATCAAACCAGTCCATTCTCCAGGAAATAAAGCCAGACTGCTCACTTGAGGGAATGTTATTAAAGGCAAAACTAAAGTACTTTGGGCACATAATGAGAAGACAGGATACCCTGGAGAAGATGTTGATGCTAGGGAAAGTGGAAGGCAAAAGGAAGAGGGGCTGACCAAGGGCAAGATGGAGGGATGATATTCTGGAGGTGATGGACTTGACCTTGGGGGAGCTGTGGGTGGCGACGGCCGACAGGAAGCTTTGGCGTGGGCTGGTCCATGAAGTCACAAAGAGTCGGAAGCGACTGAACGAATAAACAAAAAAAATCTTGGATTATATATTTTTTATTTAAGAACATAGTTTTTATTGTATTTTAATGACTGTTTATTCTGGTTTTATTGTAAACTGCCCAGAGTCGCTCCCTGAGTGACATGGGCAGTGACTATATTTGAAATATAAATAAATAAATAAAATCAATTTATAAATGTCATAAATAAAGAAATGCCATAGATAAAGAAATGCCATAGATAAATACATATGAGGGAGGGGGTAATTTTCTCCACTGTTTTTCCCCATTCCATTTCATTTCTGTGCCCTCTGTCTAACCAGAAACCTACACAAATGCTTGTTTCTCTAACTCTTGCTTGCTCACTCATATACCTCCTCTTCTTCCATCAACTCTTCTGCTTACAGCTTATCACTAGCTTTCAGAACTTCCCAAGCAGTTATCCCCTTTTCCCTTCTACTTCGCTTCAAATTCCTTTTTCCTACCTCTACATTCATTCCTCACCCCCCTTTTTCCATTTGCCCGCTCAGCTTGAAGAAATGTATACAGCATTCATGTGTAAGTAGCATATGGTTTATAGCTCAAATTGATGTGAGATCATATATTGACAGAGTTGTTCTCTTTAATTATAGTCCGTGCATATACCACATGTAAAATATTAAAAACATATGGTTTTTGTTTTTTATAAGTATGAAAAGCCCATATTTTTCACAAGCAGACAGATCTCAGTATGGCTCTGCTATTACTCTCTCAAGACTTCAAGATCATGATCAATACTCTCACCCCTCCCTCTAAAACACGCACTTAGATTGTATGCATACCGCAGCTGATTCCCCTGGCTTGCCTTCAGCTTCCTCTGTCTGAGCTTTGGAATTGCGCTGATTCCCTTAAAACTTTATTACATTAACATTTCATTTTTTAAAGTTCCAGGAATCTGTTCCCCTGATCATTCCTTCAGTTTTATGTATTTATCTTGCTGCCTTTACAAATGTAAAATTCCTAATGTTGCCAGTGAAAGTTGTGCATTTTGGAAAGGATCCAGAGAAGAATGAGGTCAGCAGAAGGCTGCTGGCTCTCTGATGGGCTTCAGTTCTCACTTGACAAATCAGGAAAAGAGAGTAAATGTTTCTCCAAGCTTCAATCAAATGTAACCTGGGATAAAAAATTGGGGAAAGGGGATTAAATCCTAAGCAATTTATTTAGGAGATACTCATTATACGTTTATCCCAATTTGTTTAGGAGATTCTCATTACATCTTCCAAGGAGTTAAGGATATTTGCACATGAAGGGTCATAAAATGGTCTTGATAATACCTCTGGTGCTATTTGCTGTTCTTATTTATCTAGAGACTTGGGAAAATTAGAAACAAATACAACTTTTACTATTCACTTTCTGAATTAAAGCCTCTCTCTCTCTCTCTCTCTCTCTCTCTCTCTCTCTCTCTCTCTCTCTCTCTCTCTCTCTCTCTCACACACACACACACACACACACACACACACACACACACACGTACACGCACACAGACACATACCCTTATACATATCTAGCCAAATCAAAATCTAGAGGGCCAGGGTAGGTTTAAGTTCCAAAAGAATCAAAGTACATGGTACATCATCCTAGGTGATCGCTGCATATTACTACAGTTCTTTCCCATTTACTTTTATAATTTCTGATCAGACTTGGCCAATCCCAGCTTGGTATTCTTGGATGCCATCACATCGTCCAGTTCACACGGAAACCATTTCTTGTTTGAGAAAAACTTTGTGTCTTTAGAACCATACCTTGTTGAATATTTTTAGAGGTTACCATTCTGGTTATTTTCCCACATGTTATATAAGCTGAACTCTTTCAGAATGAACTTCCTGCTCTATGGACTGCTTTTAATAGGTCCATATTTCATACAGCTTGGGCATCAATGTATATCTTTCATACAGGTTGTGCATCAATGTATATCTTTCCATACTTGCTCTATATGTGTATGTGTATGTGTATGTATATGTATACAGTATGTATATGTATATGTATATGTATATGTATATGTATATGTATATGTATATGTATATGTATATGTATATGTATATTTTTCCATGTATGTTAAATCTTTCACATATGGAATATGTTTCATACTGAATCCCGTGGGAGACTTCTGGGGATGGTATGGCAAACTAGCACATCTCTGAATGAGCAGAGACGATGGCTGCAGCAAAGACCAAAGAACTGGTGAGTAGACCGGCCCTACAGAACCTATCCAGATAAGGAGAGGATGGGAGATTACCCACATATGCTCTGGATGGCTGCTCTTCGTGAAGAGACCACAAGACTGCGATCTCCCACTGTAATGGTATGTTGGAATGACTTTGAGGGATGAGGGGAAGAGATGCTGCCTAGGGAACAATCAGATAAAAGGGGGAGGAGCCCACAGCTGCATAATGGAAAAAGAAAGAAACTTAAAAAGGATCCGCCCTAACATATCAAACTGTTAAAAGTGATGGTGGGAGATTTATATTTTCAGGCTTGCAAGATTCTGTTAATATAGCCTTACAATAAAGTTGAATTAGTTCATCTGGTCATGTTTCCTGTCTGGTCTACCTGGTAAAGCTGACACCTGTAGGTCTGAGCACCAAGAGACAAAGGGATAAACCATCATGCTTGGTGGAGCATTTTAAAGGACACTGGGTTTGGTAATCTCACTTTCTAATCACTTTCAGAAATTACCTATTAAACTATATTAAGGCAATTAGGGATCTTCAAAATGACAAGTTTGAAAAGCCACCTGGTGAGTTTACCTTCATTCTTGAATAAAAGAAAAATTAAATATAAGCTTAAGAATTGAAATAATTGAAAATAAAGAGCAAAAAGTTAAATAAGACTCTAAGAAAGTCACAAATGAATTAAGGGACCAGACAAATCTGGAATATTAGGACTTTTACTATAAGAGTTTGGAAATAATTATATAAATAAACAGCTTTTCATGGGAACTAAATTGTTTTGTCTATCCTAAGTCAAAACAGAAATTCGAGACTTTATGATTTCAGAAATTGGATACTAGAGGGGACTAAAGATTCCAGGCAAAAATAGGAAAAGGAAAAAAGTGAAAGTTTGCTCTTTGTTTTTGGTTAGTATTTGAATTTACAAAATGACACAAAACATTATGGCATTTGAGATACTTCAAATTTTTGAAGAATGGGGTCAGAAATTAGCAGCTACAATGTCAGCAATGATGTCTGCTTCTATGGATAGACTATGTTCAAAAGATGCTAACGAAGGAATGACAGATGTGAAAGAGAATATTTTGAGAGATTTACAGGATAAAGAGGTGAAACAAATTTTGCCTGATGTAGAAATATTACAACCAGAAATACTAGAAAATAAAAAAGCATGGATTATAAGACAGAGAAGACAACTAAAGTGGAAACATAAATGACAAGCCAAGAGAACGACCTGGATAAGGACTTATTATTGGATATACAAAAGAAGTTGATTGAAACCTTGAAAATTAAGGTGGAAATATAAATGATAAACCAAGAGAATGAAATTTTTATGGATAAAGTCACTGGATAATGATTTTTATGGGATTTACAAAAGAGGTTTGCTAAAGTCTCAAAGAAGCTTTTGAGATGAAAGAAAGTAACACTGAAGAGAGATCAAATCCTATGATAACATCTGAATGAATTAAAGATCAAGGTTTTTAGAAGTAAAAGGAAGGAATATAAAATTGGTTGGTTTGACCAAGGTTAAAATAAGACATGTTTCTATAAAGTTCTGGTAACTCTTTACAGACTTTTTGCTGACACCAGGACTAAAAAGTTGATGATTTATGGATTTCCATATAGATAAGGGACAGGTTATGGAAAGAAGAGATATTTGTTTGTAACTTTATAGGGGATGAAGAGTTACTAATTTTGTTTTTATTTGTTGTGATGAAGATCGGAAGTCACTTTAAATATTTATTTTCTTTTTCTTACTTTCTTACTTTTCTTTTTCTTTCCTTGCACTTTTTATTCTTCCTTTCTCTCTCTCTTTCTCTCTGAGTTTAGTTTGTATTTGCTTTTACTGTTACAATCAAAATTTTCAATAAAAATTATTATAAAAATGAATATGTTTCATACTTCAGCTTTCATATATATCTATTCCAACATTCCAGCAGATACACAGCACAAAACCAGAATCAAACAGCAATGATATTTGATAACTACTTATCTTGAATACATTTATTTATTTATTTGTTAAATTCACACACAATACATGACGTTGGGGCACACTAGTAAACACAATTTCACTGACATGTGATGCTGCTTTTTTTCTTTTTCTTTTTTTGCTAGCAGGTTTCAAGGAAACAAAATTATATTAAGTGTATATTGTTATTTTTTCAAATGTTTTCAACTTGTCCTATAACTGTAGCCTTAGGGTAGGATAAAGATAATAAAGCAGAACATTAAAAGTCAAACAAGCCTTATAAAACATTGGAAAGAGTGTTCTTTTGGGAGTAGGATGGCAATTTGTTGGAAAAGACTCATATGAGTGGCTCTGTTGTTACCTCTTTAAATGTAACCCCAGCTACTGACTGAAAAAAAGAACCCGTGAAACTGAAATAAGTTTAAAATGGTTATTTAGACAATATGCAGGCAGTGACAAGAGCAGATTGTTTCTTTCTACAGTATACACAGTTTGACCCTTGGGGAAAAAAAACAGAATATCAACACTGTATCGTATTGTCAACCACTAACCCAAGAATCAGTAAAGTGCTTCACAGGCAAAAGTATTGCATGGCCATGTCGGTAAAATGTCAGTGCCATCAGTTATGAGGACTGTAATTTTCAATATTCTGCAGTTGATAAATTTTTAGGAAATTAGAATGGATGTGTGGATCAGCCAAGATCTTAATTCAAGAGTTGAGATTTGAAAGTGACAAGATTAAATTCAATTCTGAGATTCAAAATTGAAAGGCAACAATATTGAATACAAACCAATTCAAGATTAGAGTCAATAAAATTATAAATATATAACATAGTCTGTACTGGGAAAACAACAATATACTTGCAGTTACTTTATTTTTTGACAGAATGACATGAAAATAGCAGGGATAATATATCTAAAGGAGTCCTATCACATACAGGCTGCAGAAAGCTGGATGACCCGTAGATGGCAATTTCTATATTTCTTTGCTGCCATCTAAGGGTCATCCTGATTTTTGCAGCCTGTATATGGTAGGCCTCCTTCAGAGATTATTAATCTTGAAATGCTGCACCTAATTAGCTTCAAGCATGTTACCACACTCAGTCTTTCAATATCTCCTTTATACCTCTTTTAAGACTATGGGAAGAGGGAGGAGAAAAGGACAGCACGATAGCCTCCAATTGTCCAGCAGACAGTCTATAGAAAACTTGTCCAGAATCAATGTGGAAAGTATCTTACTCCAGTTTGAAAACAATTCTTTTTTAAAGAAACAGTTTAAATAGTAAGCTCGTATTAAAATCAAAGGGTTACCATTCTCTGACAATTTGCTTTTCTGAGTTGGAAATTTTGTTGGCCTGGCTCACTGGCAATATTAATCAATGACACATTATGTGTTGCTTGGGCAAATACACACACACTCAAACAACACACAATACAGCATTTCAGTGAAGATAGGTGTAGATGTAGACATAGACATAAACAGTGTTTCCATTATGTGTGTATGTCTATAATGCACTATGTTGTAAAGAATTGGCTGTACATAATAGTCTAAAACATGGACATTATATCAGACCTTATCATGTAATGAAGAAGAGCCACTCCCTTAGTAAAAGCAAGACAAAGAAGAATACAAGAATGGAAGAGTGAGACTGAAGGAGATGAAGAACTGCAAGCAAACTGGACACAAAGTCCAGCAGCGACTATACCACTGGTCATATTGAATGAGAGATAAGGAAGAATAAGGATAAAATCATATGATTTGGGAAAAGATAAGAAGATCAAAGAAGCAAAAGAAAAATATTGAGATTCTTTTTTTCTCTCTCACTGTTCTCCAGGAAGAGTATCTGTGGGAAGATATGTACAAAAAATCAACATGGAGGCCACAATTGCTCAGTCAAAGCACTGATCTTTTTTACACATGTTGCACATTTGACACACATAAAAATGAGTGGGGCTTTGATTCCAGAGTTGTGATCACCATCTTGATTTTTTTTTTTACTTTCCCTGAAGATGCCGTGGTTTCCAAGTGAATCTGCCTAAATAAATTCTAACAGAACATCCCCTCAAGTGCTTTGATAGGCAGGATTTGCAAAGGTGATAAGACTCATTGGCCAGCCATTCATATCAATATTAGAAAGCTCATCATACCATCCAACTCCTTGTTGGATGGTTTCTCCACATATTAAAGGAAACCGCCCAGAGTTCCCTGGTTGGAGGAGATGGGCAGTAATACAAATTTAAATAAATAAATAAATAAATAAATAAATCTGCAAATGTGTTTGAGATGCTGTAAGCCAGAAAGTCCATTGAACCTCTGAATCAGTTTCATATCATTTTGAGGAGATGCTATTCAATGCCTTGAATTGATCTGAAGATTTAATTCAAAGGATTGATTTAACTGAATCTTCTTTGAATCAAATCACCTCTTACAGTCTGGCAATATCCTATAGATAGTTATTACTTGTATTGTTTAATTATCTGTATAAATATGTTTGCGGTATTTTGAAAAGAAGCATTGATTGAAAATATAGTTCAATCCATTTTTCAGTTCAGAAGGGAGTTGGTCATTTCATTCCCTTATCCATTTTTTTTTTGTAATGATGAATTTATAAAGCACCAAGAGTCTTTTTAACTGTGACAGTTAATCCAATAAATAAATTAATTTTGGAAGCCTTCTAAGCAGTTCCAATAACCTAGGTTGCACTAGGTTCACCCACACTTAGCATATTTAAATAGATATTGAAAGTATATAAATGTGGGATTAATGGGGGAGGGGGTGAAGGGGAGACTGTCTTATGTTCCTAAATATAGCATATATCCATTAGTTAGAATGGAAGTGCTAAAAATATAGAAGAATGCCAGATTCCTGTTATTTGTTGAAAATTCTCTTCAGCTCTATATAGTATGCCAAATCTATGATGGACATGATAATGGGAGGAAATAATCTTTGGCACATTAAAAAGGACTGCTAAAGTGATTTCACATTCTATGCTTGAAAGTTGCCAGACTATAATGGCTACTAATGTCGCCTTTTATTTACAGATAATGATTCACAGATAATGGTAAAATCCTACAAAGACAACAGAATTCAGGGAAGGATAACCAGGCCAGAAATATAAAAGCTGATAATTGCTCCTTTTGTTCCTAAAGCTTAGGTACATTAAAATATCAGCATTCTTCACTCCATGCAACCTCTTTGTGAAGTTGGAAATTTTAAAAGAGATTTTCACCCATATTTACATTTTTGCATTGAGAATTTAGAAATTACTTAGGATTTTAGCCAATAGAATGTGCCATTTGTAGTTTTTTTTAAAAAAAATTCAACACAAACCACTGTTAAAAAAGGAAATTATCAGCATGCAGAAGAAAGGCTGGTTCCCAAACAGAGCCACGAATTTCATACTCCACTTGCATCCACACAAAAGACCCTTTCTCCAGTTTTCAGGAGGATTTACAGTGAAATGTAGCACATCCATGGGCCCTCCAAGTGGTGATTGAGGTATCTATTTTTAAAATGTTGTTCTGCAGGTGCTTCAAGCAGAAATAATAAAACAAAATACTGGTTCAAGGTGCTTTGGCTGCCATATTCTTAAATGAGGCAGGCTCAATAGTATTCCAAGTAGGAGGAAAACACAATTATAAAGTTACAGTTAGTCCAGAATGCAGTGGTGGACACAGTCCTGGGTTCCCCACTGTTTGTACTGTACATATGACACTGCTGTTGGGCAAGCACCCAGTCTCTTTTCAGGTGCAATTCAAGGAGCTGGTTATCACCTTTAAAGTAGGCTGACCATATTTCCTTGAGACAAAAATGGGACATTGGGATGGCAAAATGGGATGGGGTCTTATGTAATATTCTGTATTCATGAAAAAGACAGGGGTCTCCGATTGGCTCCCACCTGCAAACCCGCCCCCCAGTCCACACAATTGGCTCCCGCCTGCAAACCCTGCCCCCAGTCCACGCAATTGGCTCCTGCCTGCAAACCACGCCCCCCAGTCCACCCTCCTCTCCGCCTCTTCACCCTCCTTTGCCACGCACTGATAGGCGGGAGGGCTTCCTCTTCCTCCAATTGGCAGCTCTGGCTCGGATCCTCCTTCCGCACCATTCCTGCCGGGTTTAAAAAACGGGACAAAATTGAGATTTTTATCAAAACGACGGGACGGTTGAAAAATGCTAAAAAAATGGGACTGTCCTGTTCAAAATGGGACGTATGATCAGCCTACTTTAAAGCCCTATATGGCATGGGACCAGGTTATTTATGGGACTGCCTTTCCCTGAGGGTATCTGCCCATTCCACAGGGTCAGATAGGGTCGGTGCTCCAGGTCTCTTCCCGTAAATGTTGCCATCTAGTGGTACCTAGGATGTGTGCCTTTTCCAAAGCAACCCCTGCTCTGTGAATACCCTTCCCACTGGGATCCAGCCGTCCCCCACCCTTTTAACTTTCCAAAAGGCTTTATAGAGCTGGCTCTTCCATTAAATGCTGGGATAGGATGAGCTTGGACCCTGGAGATTTTTTTTTTGTATGCGTCGGTGAAGGATGGTGGAAGCACCAGGTGTTTTTTGCTGTTTTGGTTTTATTGTTTTTATTTTTGGGGGGATTTTTATTGCTGTTGTGAGCCGCCCAGACTTATGTTTCTTAAGATGTAAGTAAGGTAAGGTAAGGTTTCCCCTTCCAGTCATGTCCAGCTCTAGGGGGTGGCGCTCATCTCAGATTCTTGGCCGAGGGAGCCAGCATTGTCCATAGACGCTTCCGTGGTCATGTGGCCAGCATGACTAAATGCCAAGGCACATGGAATGCTGTTACCTTCCCACCAGAGTGGTACCTATTTATCTACTTGCATTTTTACGTGCTTTCGAACTGCTAGGTTGGCAGGAGCTGGGCGAGAACGGGAGCTCACTCCATTACATGGTGCTTCCGGGTCTCGACCTGCCGACCTGCTGTCCTTTCGTTCGACAGTCAGTAGTCTTAACCATTATGCCACCACGCCGCCCTTAAGATGGAGGGCCATATAAATCAAATACATAAATAAATAATATATGGGCCACTTTAAAAGATAAATTGTGCTGGTGCTGTTATTGTAAGGCTTTAAAAATAAATCTCTTACCATCATTTAAAAGACAAGGATCTTCTCTTTCTAGTAATAAAATTCAGTGCTCACACTTCCCTCAAAGTAATCATCATCATTGTCTTTCTGAGGATCTGAATAGTCTGTTCTCCTACTCTTGAGTAAATTTTATCTCAAAGATGAACACAAGAGAGCACAACCTTCCCGAGTTGTACCTGCTACCTCCCTAATAGCAGTTTATCCATAGTCTACACAACTGTGTCATTAGGGTTCTATGAAGACAGAGTCAGGTATCTATAATCAGATGACAACAAAGATATCTGATGGATGTCTGATGCAGGCTCTAGAGCTTTATTGTATCAGTTCTGAACTTGATCTGGTAGGACTTGACTGTCGATGTTGCTGGCAATTCTTATTGGAAAGATTATCACTGAAAAATAATGGTGGCCATCTGCATGACAGCACATTGGGATCTGTTTTGAAGCAGACACAATAAAGTTAGGATCCAGCTGTCATCATAATATTTCTTTTCCCTCAGTAATACATACATGATTCCATGCTTTGTTCTAATGGGGAATTTCCATAGGTAGATCCTAGGCTTTACAGTAGTTTTGAGGTTGATACTCTCTGGTTTTGTGAATCGGACTTACCAACTATTTCAGTCAATAAACTGCAGTTCAACAGTCTTGAGCCTGATGAACACTTATTATCAATTTAAATTAATGTTAGTTGACAGATCAGTATGGAACATACTCAAATCCAATTCAAATCAGAATGTTAAAAAGCTTGAGGTTGCAATTTGTAGTCCCAACTGTTAAATTAAGTTAAATATGCAAATGAGGACTGAGAGATCTTGAGGCAGACAGTCAAAAGACTAGAATGTTTTAGAAACCTTTTAAAACATTCCTTCTACAAAGTTACTGGATTCTTGTCATACCTGTCATTTCTCTGTTCAGTAACTTTTTATTGTATCCATCCAAATCTTCATTTTAGGTTGCATTTTCATTCTATAACTGCATTATAATGTTAAGAATATCAAACACAAACATAAAGGTAAAGGTTCCCCCCGCACATTTGTGCAGTCGTGTCCGACTCTAGGGGCCGGTGCTCATCTCCGTTTCTTAGCCGAAGAGCCAGCGTTGTCCGAAGACGCTTCCACGGTCATGTGGCCGGCACGACGCACACAGAATGCTGTTACCTACCCACCAAAGTGGTACCTATTCATCTACTTGCATTTTCATGCTTTCGAATTGCTAGGTTGGCAAGAGCTGGGGCTAGTGCGGGAGCTCACTCCGTCACGCGGGACTAGGGATTCGAACCTCCAAACTTGCGATCTTCCGATCGACAAGCCTGGCGTCTTACCCGCTGAAGTAAATTAAGTATGAACAGACATAAAGGATAAAGCCATGAGAAATTCTAATGCTAAACACTCCTTGCCAATATGCTACTTATTATTCTACATTATAATTGGCAGTATATATAATTTATTTATGAAATGTGCCACCTCAGTCCATCTGGACTCTAGATGGTTTACAACATATATGATAAAATCCAGTAGTAATAATAATACAGAAATATAAAATATAAACAATATATAAGTATAATAAAAAATTAAAACTACTGTCAGTTTATCAATCAATGCGCTCTGTTGACCACATGCCAATAGAGGTCATTATAATTATTTTGATATTCCCATGCTAGTTAAAATGTTCCTTACTTGAATTTTCTATTTGGAAATATTACTTGGATGGAAGTAGGTCTATGTGAAATACTGGACACTATCCCCATGAGGCTCATATTCACTGAACTAAGCATGTATATATTTTGGTATTTTTCCAACTTCTAAGATTCACAGAAGGGCGTATTTTTTTCAGTTATCCCCCCACACATTTCAGGGCATTATGTTGTCATGGAAGTTATTCAGAGTGTACCTAAAGAATTAAAACTCACTGCCCAAGTAATGGGAGTGAATAGTCCCTTTCCAAGATTGCACAGATCATTTCAAGCCTACCTAGTTATCTATACATTCAGTTTCTGTAGAAGGTCTGCGCCAAGAAAGCATGTGCATACACAGTTATGTTTGCAAAGGCTTTCCCAATAGCTCATAACCTGTACTAGCCTTCATCTGTAAGGCTTCCTTAGTGCAGATATCCTTGCTGAACCCATGGCTAATTTTGCAGAGGAGGTACCTCCAGTGTGACTTTGGAAGGGTGCACTGATTTCTGTTGCTCTCACAGGAAATGTTAATTATATAATGTCTGAACAAGCCTGGAGCTTGTATTATACAATGGTCCTGCAAAAGATGGAGCTAGCCTAGTTATAATATTCAGATAACTGAAAAGTAGCTCACACTCGTTTTCTGCAGGAGCAATGATGTTATGTGGTTTTGAAGGACTACAGTAGAAGGTATGATAAACATTTATGATATTTCATCTCTCCTCCTGCATCTGATACACTTCTTGTAAATTCAGTAGATATTCTTTATGATTAAACTTTAGACTGAAAACCCAGTTCTATGACTCAGGAAGGAATGGCAAGTTGTTTGTTATCTGTATAATATGCTTTCTACTCTTAATAGAAGGAAAATACTTATATACTTAAAAGAAAATGGAATTCAAAGACATAATCTGTTAAACTGACAGAGACTAATGTAGCAGACAGCATTCAGCCTTTGCTCTAACCCAGTGTTCCTAGTCTTGCTGGCTAGGGAATTCTGGGCATTGAAGTCCACACATCTTAAAGTTGCCAAGGTTGAGAAACACCTCTCCTCTCCTCTCCTCTCCTCTCCTCTCCTCTCCTCTCCTCTCCTCTCCTCTCCTCTCCTCTCCTCTCCTCTTCCCCCTTCCCCTTCCCCTTCCCCTTCCCCTTCCCTTCTCATAGGTAGGGGGGAAATAACAGTTTCAATAACTTTCTTCCTTTCTCCCTCTTGCTGTGCTGTGACCATGGTTCAGTCCAGTTCATCCTCCATTCACAAAGCTATTTTTAACACCCCTGTGCTAAGTAGTACAATCTTCCCAACATACTCAGTTAGTAAGGCTTCTTCCCTCCCTCCCTTAAATAGAAACAAATGCTGAGCTGACAGTATGAGAGGGTCACTGCTCTGGTTACACAGGATGAATTCTTCTCTCTGAGATTTTCCAAACAGTTCTAACAATAACAGAGGATGCAATTTAGTACCTTCAGACTCAATGGAAACA
This sequence comes from Charina bottae, assembly GCA_023362775.1. Taxonomy (NCBI): domain Eukaryota; kingdom Metazoa; phylum Chordata; class Lepidosauria; order Squamata; family Charinaidae; genus Charina; species Charina bottae. The sequence goes on from JALMGJ010000001.1 coordinate 13,112,489, forward strand.
TGCCATTTTAAAAGCCTGAAGCAGAAGCCAGAAAAATGTTGGGAACAACAAATAAAAAGGTTCCCTTTGTACTCTCCTGAATTAAACTTTGGTTTATTAAAGCAAATTGTATGCCCTGCTTGTTCATGATAGTGCCCAAAGTAAATAGTCCACTGCGGTTATTATCTCATTCCCTTAAGACAATTTGCCTCAATCAGTCACTGTTCAGATGGGTTGGGACTGCATCTCTCAAGAGTCTTCAGCCAACACTAAATGTAGAATTCTGGGAGTTGTAGTCCCAACATATTTGGAAGTGTTGGTTCAGAAGCCCTCATGCAATATCAGGGTACACAAAGAAAAGCATGTGAGTGGTTATGGGATTGCTTACATCTTCTCTTTCACACACTTGGTATGACCCACTGTCCATACATGTAATGGTCCATGGAGGGAAAGGAAAATAACTGGCATTATATACATTGAGAACCTTGTTCAGATTGACTAGAAAATGAATGACTTCCTGTTTAGTAAATGCCTTAACTAATCACCTATACTGTCACACCACAGTGAAGGTAGGGCTGAAATCCTTAGAAGCAGAAAATGGTGATGGTTCAATGGTTAAGACACCAGGCGTGTCGATAGGAAGGTTGGCGGTTCGAGACCCGAGTGCCGCGTGACGGAGTAAGCTCCCTCACTCGCCCCAGCTCTTGCCAACCTAGCAATTCGAAAGCATGCAAATGCAAGTAGATCAATAGGTACCACTTCGGTGGGATGGCAACAGCATTCTGCGTGCGTCATGCCAGCCACATGACCGCGGAAGCGTCTTCGGACAGCGCTGGCTCTTCAGCTAAGAAATGGAGATGAGCACCGCCCCCTAGAGTCGGACACGACTGTGCAGGGGAAAACCTTTACCTTTACTATTTTAGTCAGATATAAGTGCCTAAACCAGTGTTTCTCAACCTTGGCAACTTTAAGATGAGTGGACTTCAACTTCTGCCCATCTCCAAGTTGCCAAGGTTGAGAAACACTGGCCTAAACTGACATGAGCATGCTAAGGGTTGACAGCTGCAACAAGGTTGCAGGAGTATTGTTAGGCTCCTATTCATCCCCTCAAATACCTCAAGCTTTCCCTTATGAAAAGTAGAAGTAGAAAGTCCAGATTTTGTCTCATTAAACACACACATAACAGAAGAACAAACAACCTGGTAGCTGTGGCACCAATCTGAACATCACAAATATTACTAAAAGAAAATGCTTTATACTGACGATTCATTTAAATATTCCCTTTAAGTTACTCTATAGGGCTTAAGAACATTTTGAAAGCAGGGCTCGCAATGTGGAAATCTCCTGTAAGAACTGACACCTTCATAAAAGGCCTTCCAAATCTTTCATTCTTAATATGAGAGCCCTGGCAGTTTTTTTTTAATTGCATGTGATAGGTAAGGATCCACTTTTGCCTCTTTGTTCCAGTCACACAGGCTGTGTTTTCCAATGCATCATGGCACAATGCACCTAAGATCAGTATTCAGAGCATTTTAGGAATCAAATCTGAAATGAAACCACAATTCTTCTTACTAGGCATAATTCCAAAACATATTAACAAAAAAACCCACAATTTACTAAGATACATGTTCACAGCAGCAAGGATTAATGTAGCACAACATTAGAAAAGAGATATGTTACCATAGATATCAGACTGGGAACTTAAACTTAAACTTAATATGCAGTGGTTGTTGTTGGTTTTCCTACAGAAAGCCAAGCCACCCACAAGCAACATAACAAAGAAGGAGAGAAATGCCATCGAGACCCTCAATCGAGATCCTGATATCATCATCCTACCAGCAGACAAAGGCAATGCCACGGCAATTATGAAAACAAGTGAGTACAAGGATAAAATTAGAGAACTTCTAGACCCCACCACATACAGAAAACTAAGAAGGGACCCAACCAGCAAAATCACGAAACAAACAAATACACTGATCAAGAGCTCCTCCCTCCCCCTCAACGTACTTCAACATACCTGCAAAACAGAAGCTCTATCACCAAGACTATATGGACTCCCCAAAATCCACAAAGATGCAATCCCACTCAGACCCATCGTAAATGCCATCGGCTCTCCAACATACGAATTATCAAAACATTTGGCTACTCTTCTACAGACCCACTGTGGACAGACTTCATCCCACATAAAAGACTCAAGACACTTCATAAACAAAATTGGCACCCATAAACTTAACCCCACAGACAAATTCATCAGCTTTGATGTGATCTCCCTGTTTACCAAGGTTCCAATAAAGGACACCATGGCACTCATCGAACAGATCTTCCCAAAAGACATCACGGCGCTATTCCAACATTGCCTGATGACCAGCTACTTTCAATGGGATAAGGATTTCTATGAACAAACAGATGGAGTCGCCATGGGAAGCCCCCTCAGCCAGGTTATAGCGAGCTTCTACATGGAACATTTCAAAAAACAGGCTTTAGAATCGGCACCCCTCACACCAACAGTCTGGTACCGGTTTGTGGATGACACCTTCACAATTTGGAGTCATGGGGAAGAAGAATTAGAGAAATTCCTGAACCACCTCAACAGCATCCACCCAAATATACAATTTACCATGGAAAAAGAAATGGAAGGCGAACTACCATTTTTAAATGTCATGGTCATACGCAAACTGGACCTGCAATTAGGACACAAAATCTACAGAAAACCCACCCACACAGACCGGTATCTACACAAAAATTCCAATCACCACCCATGACAAAAAAGAGGCATCATCAAAACACTAGTGGATCACGCAAATCAGAACTGTGAAGCTCAATTTCTCAATTCTGAATTCAACCATTTGGATTGGTCCCTACAGGCAAATGGCTACTCCAAGAATGAAATCAGGAGAGCTATCAAACCGAAAAAACAGCACTCAACTTAAGAAAAACAGCCCCCCACAAGCAAAATATTTCTGCCCTACATTAAAGGTGTCACGGACCGCATGGAAAAAGTAATGAAAAAACACAACCTCCAAACAGTCTTCAAACCCCCCAGAAAAATACAACAAATGTTAAAATCAGCAAAAGACAAAAGGGACCCCCTCACCACTGCAGGAGTTTACCGCATACTCTGCAGCTGTGGACAAGTATACATTGGGACCACAAAACGCGGCATCCACACAAGGATAAAAGAACATGAAAGATACTGCAGACTACAGCAACCTGAAAAATCTGCAATAGCTGAACATGTTCTCAAACAAACTGGTCACCAAATCTTATTTGAAAACACAGAAATACTGGACAACACCAACAGCCACTATGTTAGACTATACAGGGAAGCCATTGAAATACATAAACACCAACACAGTTTCAATAAAAAAGAAGAAAGCTTAAAGATCAGCAAAACCTGGCTGCCAGTCCTGAAAAACACAGCTTGCAAGAGGTCAATGAACTCTACTCAACCACAGAAATATGCAAACAACTTGCACAATAGATGTGCTAATCCCACACATGACAGCACCACACACCCCAATCACCACAATAAACCCTCTCCAAATCTCTTGTAAATGACCCACAGAAGACACACACCTTCTCAGCAGATACAAACACCAGCAGGAAGACACACTCTCCACTTGGGCACAGAGAGAATCTTCTAGCTGTGCTCCTGTCCTCTGAAGATGCCAGCTACAGCGACTGGCGAAACGTTAGGAACCAAAACTGCCAGAAGACAGCCACACAGCCCAGAAAACCCACAACAACCATCGGATTCCGGCCGTGAAAGCCTTCGACTATACATTAATATGCAGTAATGGTAAAAATTAACAGCATATGTTTGCAACAGAAGGCTAACCTAATTTAAGCAAGAATGACTTCCATACATACTATATGTTATGCAGCAAGGCAAATCTAAGTATCTAGAGCAATTTTTCTCAAGCTTGGCAATTTTACGATGTGTGGACTTCAATTCCCAGAATTCCCCAGCCAGCAAGACTGGCTAGGGAATTCTGGGAGTTGAAGTCTACATATCTTAAAGTTGCAAGGTTGAGAAATACTGCTATAGAGTATGGCTTTTAAAGGGAAAAAGAACTGACTAAAGAATTGAAATCAGAGACACACAATTTTGTATAAAATAAATATTGTACATTAGTCAGATTATGACAAAGGGAGAGTTAGAAACTAATATTAATCTATAACGTTTTTATTAGTTTTTTTCTTCTTTTCTTCTATTTTTAAACAACAAATAGTGGTGACTTTGGCACTTAGCTCAGAGATCTAAATTCTTACATTGTTAAAATAATTTAATGTACTTAAATGTAATTTAATGTTTTCTATAGTTAATTTCTAATCAAAGATAACACCTTGGCAATTCCTTTGCCCACTTATACATATTATATTTCTGTACCAATTATTTTTTGTTTGTTTTCTTTTCTCCTTTTGCTTGTTTGCTTTTTCCCCGTTACAATTCGTAATAAAATAAATTTTAAAAAACACTCCCAAGAGCACCCACATATGTTCCTTAATTGTTCCTCACCTCTAAAACCAGATGTGTAATATGTATAGGCTAACTATAACCATTGAAAGGAGAAGTGTGAGGATGCACAGTACAGCTGAGCCCCTGGAAAAGCAAGGATTTCTCAAAGCTATTGCAAGGTAAGAATTGCTATCTTTATCTAGTTCTAGAATAACGTTTGATGAAAATAAAATAAACCTTGCATCCCATTTGTTATTCTTGCCTTAATCTTTGAAATTAATTCAATTTCTATACAATCTTGCTGTATATTTCTGGATCCTCCAAAGGACATAAGCTTCCAATCTGACCATACATTCATTTTAGCAAGTAATTTGCTTGTGCCTGTATTTAGTTAGCTATCTATCTTTCATGTTGCAGTGAAGTTTACAAGCTGTTCTATAAGCCAGCAGGGCACATTTTGACCTTTATTTCATGGGGTGGGAGAGAAGGCTGGGCCAAGGGGCTCTAGATTTATGACTGTCAAACTCGACAAAACATACCCATTAGCATCTATGCAGCTGTTTATCTGTGAAGATCCAAAGCCTGTATACTGTTTACACAGGAGGGGAACCAAATCTTATTTATCATCTCAGAAGGCACTGTGTGTAAATAACAAAACCATCACACCGAATCCCAGAGATGAGTGAGATAAATAAATATCCCAGTGTTCATGAAAAAGGCGCTATTCTTGTCTGCAGCTGTCCCAACTGAAACCTGCAAGGCCACATCAGTAGTGTAAATAGGGCACATGTTTACAAAGCTGGGAATGGGAAGACATGGCAGATTGACAAGTAGGGGTGTTTGGATCACAGCTTGGCCCATAACATATATTATCCTCCTGCTAGCCTCTTTTGACATAATGAGCTCATTTGAGGACAGCCTGTGACCCCTCGCAGAAATCCACCACAGAGCCTTCAATCATTAAGCTTGATATTCTTGGTTCAGATGAATGAAGAGAAAACACTGGTCTGAAATTCCCAATAGTCAACATGAAAAGCATTTTAGAGTTCATTCGTGCTTCTGACACACTTTCTTCATTTCAGTATTTCGCCTCTCTTGTTATTATGGTTGTCTTGTTTCTCTTTTACTACCTGCACATTTCTACCAGATCACAGTCTCTAGTCTGTAAGTTATTTGAAGCAGAGCGGGGATGCCTGTTAAAAAGGGTTGGGGGTTTGATCACCCAGCCACGCCTACCATTTTGACATTATTGGCACTCCTGCTTCCATGGTTGCCTGTACAGCACAGACTCTCCCCCCCCCCCCCGATTATATTCTTCTCTAACCTTCAATCTAAAACCAGAGCTATATAATTTCTTGGCCAAAAATCTCCTTTGCCTTGGAGACGTATGCCAAGGCAGTGCTCCCTGAAGTGGATGTGGCCAGGACCATAACTGATTTTGAATTCTTTTAATTGACATTAAATTGAATTAAATATAATACACTTCTCCAGCAAAGGAGGTTGTTAACTTGTCATGGTGCTGGAGCTTGAGCACCTCAATGACGCCATGAGCTAAACCGTGAAGGGACAGCCAAGACGGGAAGGTCGTGGCAGAGAGGTCAGGCTAAATACGATCCCTGGGGAAGGTAACAGCAATCCACCCAAGTATTCTTGCCGTGAAAACTAAATGGATAAGTACAACCAGAGATATGCCGGTATACCATTGGAAGATGGGACTCCCAGGTCAGAAGATGGTCAAAATGCTACTGGGGAGGAACAGAGGATAAGTTCAACTAGCCCCAGATGTGATGACGCAGCTAGCTCAAAGGACAGCTAGCGGCCGACGGTGCTGGTGGTGAACGACGAATCTGATGTTCTAAAGATCAACACACCATAGGAACCTGGAATGTAAGATCTATGAGCCAGGGCAAATTGGATGTGGTTATTGGTGAGATGTCAAGATTAAATATAGACATTTTGGGTGTCAGTGAACTGAAATGCTTTCCTTAGAAAAATATATGCATCCTTGCACACAGTATCTAAAGTCATATTAGCCAGTATCTAAAGTCATATGGGTTTTAATCCAAAGTATGGCAATTATACGACAAGTCCAGACTATGTGAGTTAATATTTCAGCTTCTCTATTGCATCTCTAGAAGCAGAGTGAGTGCATCCAATGCTCATTAAACATTTTCTGGGATAATCAATATACTGGGAACAAAATATTCCACTGTAGTAGCCTAATTTTAAAAGAAGAGACACTTAATTTACATTTTAAAGCAAACTTCCCTGATTTACAAGAACAGAATATTCAGGCTTGTTATACCAAAGAACAATCAATAGCACCTAATTCTCACTTACTCCAAACCCTTCAATACTTTCAGAATTTTTAATGGCCTAGGCAAGAAGTTCTAGAGCAAAACAAAAAAGATAAGGAGGAAGAGAACATCCTTGATTTCTACTACAGTGTAAGTTTTAAAAAGAAGAGAATATGCATGGCAATTGCCTTCATCATCTAATGAGTGAATAAAACATGCCTATCATCACATTTAGGGAACCCCACTGTAGCTCAAACCTACTTTAGAAACTTCTAAGAAAATCATGTCAAAAACTTTCTCAACATCCACAAATACAGTATAATGACTGCCTGATTCTATATATTTTGAGCTAAATCTATTCCATCAATTAAAAATGTATATTATCAGAATCTTGACTGCCCTGAATAAATGCAGCTTGAATTGCATGCACACTTGGAAGAAGCACAAACAGTAATCTGCAAGCCAAGACTGAAATCAAAAATTAACTAAGCAGCCACTTTTATCAAAGAAATAAATCTGTATATGGAATACATATCAGGATCTTTCCCCATTTAGGAAGGACTGTAATATAAGCTTCACTGAAACTATAGGATAAGAGTCTTTCTTTCAAAAGGTTTAGCATATGCCTCCAGAAAATTAGAAGGCTCCAAAATACATTTTTTGCCCATTCTTACATTTCAGGGGGGAAAAAACCCTATGTTGCTAAAAAGTGTCCAGTCTCCTACCAAATTTCAGAGGCACAGTCTTTGAAGGCTCATACAGCTTGTGGATTGCCTATCTCTACATTAAATTAAATTTGCATTAAAGGTAACCTTGCAAAACATTATAATCAAAGAGTAATTTGGATTGGAAGGGTAATATTTATTTATTTATTTATTTTATTTTATTGGATTTATCACCTCCCAACTCCCCCAAGGGGGACTCTGGGCGGTTACAATATTACATTCCCTGATTTGATTCACATTTTCTCCAGTTATAATGTGATTTGGTAATACAGTATTCAGATATTTAAAATAATAGTAACTTGTTCTGGAGAGTCTGTGACTGGATCATATAGATTCTATAATGTTGGTTGTGGATAAAACTACATGCATTGTTTCCTTCAGTTATATTACCATTGTGTGGTTATTTTACTGGTATCCACTTAGTAAACAAGGTGCCATTGGTCTAACTGTTGGGTGGGGCCTTCACAGGACCCTGTCAACACAGGTCCGTGAATTTCAAATGGGAGATTTCTGCATTCTAATATAAGGAGGACTGAGGTATGAATCCAAGTCACAACAGGACAAAAAAAATGTCAAATTGCATATTCTGGAACCATCCCACTGCTTCTGAAATAATAGCTTTCACACTGCAGCCACAGAATATTGCAAATGTCACTGAGTATCTGTGGAGTTTTAAAAACCCTCTGATTGAGGCATGGGCTCCTTTCACCTTGCTAACGAATCATAAAACAATCCATTTCATTCCTTTGTTTTGCCTCTTTGCAGGAGGTCACCAAGGGTGAAAAAGATTGCTCGGAATGACAGCATCTCTTATGTTCTGTCACATTTCTGAAATAAGAATATCTCATGCAGTTATGAATTGGGGACAGTGTCTCATTATCGAAGGAAGCAAACAATTCCCGAGGTTTGAATAATAAGAGAGTTTGAAGGTGCTGCGATTGCCAAGCAAGAGAAAATAACCTGCTAATACGATGCCCAAGTGGCTTGACGTGCAAAAAACCCATAAATTTCTACTGAAGTCAGTGGAATCTGCAGGTGTTCCATATCTCTAGCATTCAGGCCAATCTTGACTGACAGTTTTAAAGTTCTTCTAATTTGCATTCACTCCACCCCTACAAAACAAAAATATTCAACTATCCTTTTTTTCCTTGGCATAGCTAGTGCCACCAAAACAGAAGCTCCGGGATATTTAATAGACTGGAAAATTGAGAAAATACTCCAGATTGGTGGCTTGTAATTATATTTTTAGTTGACTTAATATATATTTCTATCTGTCTATCTATCTCCAAAGAAATAGAGTCAACACAAGGAGGAAGGTAGAATTATGCTTTTTTACCAGGCTTTGTTATCTAGATCTGCTCCCCCAAACTGCTTTCTTCTAAGTGGAATGAGATGACAACCACCCAAACGCTCAACTAACACGGCAAAAAAAAAGTGCTTAGTAGAAAGCTACAGAAATATTAGCAAAGGACTCTTTTGCTGTTAAAACAAATCAATTCACCGTTTGTTTTAGACAAGATAGGGCAGGTTCAAGAGAAATAAATGAGCTTGCCCTAGGCTAACCATTTAAAGAGCTTCAAAAAGGACTTTAATAATGTGACATATTACAAGAGTAGGAATGTAACTAGTGCTGCATTAGATCACACCATAATTTAATATATTTGTTTAATTAATATACATATTACAAGTATGTGTTGCTGGCCTAAGCAAGGTGTTTCTAGAATTCAAAAGTTATTTTCAGGTTGAGTTCATCAATTGAGCACTGAAATCAATAGGAGTTCAGCTACTGTAGCTGTGATGACAAATTGTCTCACTGATTTCAGTACTGCTTCTCATGTGTAACTTAGTTGGAATGTTGTTGTTGTTCTTCAGTCGTTAAGTCGTGTCCGACTCTTCGTGAACTCATGGACCATACCACGCCAGGCCTTCCTGTCCTCCACTGCCTCCTGGAGTTTACTCAAATTCATGTTCGTTACATCGGTGATGCTATCTAACCATCTCATCCTCTGCTGTCCCCTTCTCCTTTTGCCTTCAGTCTTTCCCAGCATCAGGGTCTTTTCCAGGGAGTCCTCTCTTTGCATTAGGTGGCCAAAGTATTTGAGCTTCAGCTTCAGCATCTGTCCTTCCAATGAGCAGTCAGGGTAGATTTCCTTTAGGATTGACTGTTTTGACCTCCTTGCAGACCAAGGGACTCTTAAGAGTCTTCTCCAGCACCACAGTTCGAAGGCATCAATTCTTCAGCGCTCAGCCTTCCTTATGGTCTAACTCTCACAGCCATACATTACTACTGGGAAAACCATAGCTTTAATTATATGGACCTTTGTCGGCAAGCTGATGTCTCTGCTTTTTAATATGCTATTTTTAATAGTTGGAATGATACCCCTTAAAACACTAACAATTTTAAAATACAGTATTAGAAAAAAAAGCAGTTTAGCTAGGCTGGGCAATAAAATCTCAAACAATTTATAGGAAAATAGCAGGATAAATGAAAGTGGCATCTTATGTCATCATTCCCAAGCCATGCCCAGAAACTCAAAAAGAGAATAATCAGCATTCCTTCTTAGACTGAAAAACAAACACTACATTTTAACTCTTAATATGGAACTCTTCCTTGAAAGAAGAAACCTGGGGCAAAGCAACTCTGCAACCATCTAGACCAGTGTTTCTCCACCTCAGCAACTTTAAGATGTATGGACCCCAACTCCCAGAATTCCCCAGCCAGCATGCTGGCTGGGGAATTCTGGAAGTTGGAGTCCACACATCTTAAAGTTGCTGAGGTGGAGAAACACTGGTCTAGACTGAGAAGCCAACTGCAATGAAATATTGATGAGAAATAAGTCTGTATCCAGCTCACTAGCCAAAGCCTCATATTAGATGGGGCTAACACATTTTCAAATAGGACTTTTCTTTGGGATTTTTATTTTTGCTGCCATTTTCTAGCAGAAGAAAGACCAGGGCAAGGATTTCCCTCTTTTCCCCCTTTCCATGTGTGCATCGCCCACAGCTTATATAACATGTTCTGGTCATTTCCCCACTAATGACTTATAACACTTTCTAGAGCTAACCAACCATTGTTTCTGCTTAAAATGAGAATATGACTTCAACAAGAGCTGGGTGAAACTATGAATTTATTATAAGTTGCTAGTATGTACACCAACAAGAAAAATAAAAATGTTAATTATGGCAAGAATCCAGCTTCTAAACCCTGATGGAAAGACAGAAGAAAACCATGGTCGTGAAGTATTTTAATCCTATTTTCAGACTGTTCCCCCGAGTCTTTCTCCTTTTCTAATTGTGGCAGACAATCACAATTTGAAGAGGAAAAAAAAATCAAATGGGGTTGCCCCATAAACGACAAATGTAGCAATTGGAAACTGCCAAAAGCAATTGCAATTTTACGAGTTGCTGAGTAGATATTTCTGCCTAGAAACCATGAGGAAGCCTTGCTACTGGGCACACCTTCAACAGAAATCAGTAAGGTAACCTAGGCACAGTGCATACCCACACTGTTTCCATTCTTCCAGGCTCTGATTTAATCCTTTACTATTATTAAGCAGAGCTGTGCAGCATTTCAGATTCAAAGGAAAAACGGTGCTTTAGGGCACACGGTAGCACCTTTTTGTAACTCTTAAGGCAGCCACACATTTTCTGTGTGCTCTGAAGCACCTTTTTGCCTTCAGATCCAAAGTGCTGCACTGTGAAAGGAAGGAAGGAAGGAAGGAAGGAAGGAAGGAAGGAAGGAAGGAAGGAAGGAAGGAAGGAAGGAAGGAAGGAAGGAAGGAAGGAAGGAAACCTTTAAGCCAGTATGATTTGGAGTACAAACAGTGCCCTAAAGAATAATGAGCAATTTAGGAGTTTAAAAGAATCCAAATTCTTTTAAATTACTTCATTGATCATTCTTTAAGCAGTTAACCCTGCTCTGCTTGCAGCTGGACAGATTTCCTTATTATAGGCAGTGAGGTGTGTTCCTTTACTGTCGTCTGAGTAGAAAACCCAAAGGCAAAGTTTCATGCTTGCTCATGAGACTTTAATTTCTCAAAGGACTTATTACTATGCCTCTTTTTTCAGGACCACCAAGATTAGAAGTAGGGAAATATTCAGTCTATTGTCCAAAAGGTCTCTGAGTCCACAGTGGACGAGTCCAATACCTTCAAGCACATGATCATGGACCTTCTTGGACCTTCCCATTCTCACTCCTTCTCCATTTACTCCCACACCGTCCATTCCAAATCATACATCGACACTTCCCCAAATACTCCCATTCATGATAATCCGGCTTTGAAACAGATTTAATCTGATATCAACACGGCAGTTTTAAAACCTGAGTGTGGGGTGGATGATTGTACAAGAGAATGTTGCATCTCAGAGGAGGGGAGAATTGGCTCTTCCCTTCCCGGAAGCAGATTTACTTTACCCTACTGTAAAGTAAAGAGCCTTGCTTGATGTGAAATTAGATTATTTTAAAAATAATAAAAAGTGCTTCACAGGTGTGTGAAGCCTTGAGGAGGGGAAGGAAGGTTAACCCTTTTAGCCAAAGGTGCACCACCCTGACTCCAAAATATCCCTTTAAAACCTGAGTATAGGATGAGGGATCTCTCCCTCTCGCTCTCCCTCACTCCTCATCGTATGTTTAATTATACAACAATGTTGGAGAGAAAGGATCTAGTAATTCCTTCCCAGCAGTCTTTGAGAAAACAGCACAAGAAGTGATGCTCTAAAAGAGCCTCTATTACATCAGTGGGGGCTATTTCAAATCCATACGGGGTCATGGACAAATTAATCTCTGTGATCAGCTGCTAATCAGATGTAAGAGCTTTTTAAAGAAACTTTTCCAAGCCTGAGGAGAGGGCACATTGGGAATGTCCACAAGACACAATCATAATGTGATTATAATCATGAAAGCTGCATCCTAAGACAGGGGAAATCCAGAGTGAGCAGAGTTTTGGAGTCCTATTGCACTTTTTCAAGAAGCAACAAAGCCATCTATTGTATATTTTAAATGACAATTGTTAGAAGAAGCTGTGGTTCTTTAAATGAGGGCATTAACTTAAAAAAGAGCCAGTTTGGTGTAGTGGGTAAAGCATCTGGCTAGAACCCGGGAGACGGTGAATTCTAGTCCTGCCTTAAGCACAAAGCCAGCTGGGTGACCTTGGGCCAGTCACTCTCCCTCAGCCCTAGGAAGAAGGCAAGGGCAAACAACTTCTGAAATCTTGCCAGGAAAACTGCAGGGACCAGTCCAGGCAGTTGCCAGGAGTTAATAGTGAGGGGGGAGATGGGTGGTGATATAAGTTAGATAAATAAATAAATAAACAGTGGCTCAAAGGCAAAAAAACAACAACAACAAAACTTGAAAAACATTAAAAAATAATACTATCTTTGATGACTGTTTTTAAAGTGGTGTACTCACTGGCTGAGTCTACCTGTCTACAAGGCTGTATGTGTCCCACACAGATTTATACAGTTCCATTTACATGGATATAAAGATAGCAGTAATATCCTATTGAGGACAATGTCCTAAGGGTTTTCATCCTGACAAACTGGGGAGTCTATAGTATGCCAAGTCTTCTACTGGATTCTTTCTGAAGGAAGCAATAGGATAATGATTCTGAGATTGACAGTGTAACCTCAGGTCCTGGGCCTTGGGTAATAACTTTGGAGATAAGAAGCTATGGATGGATAGTATATAGAAAGGTAAAGGTTCCCCCCGCACATTTGTGCAGTCGTGTCTGACTCTAGGGGCCAGTGCTCATCTCCGTTTGTTAGCCAAAGAGCCAGCGTTGTCTGAAGATGCTTCCATGGTCATAGTATATAGTATGTATGTGTCTATGTATGTTTGTGTGTATAGAGATAGAGATAGAGATAGAGATAGAGATAGAGATAGAGACAGAGACAGAGACAGAGACAGAGACAGAGACAGAGACAGAGACAGAGACAGAGATAGAGATAGAGAGATAGTATATAGAACAGTAAAATATTTTCACTGATCCTTGGTCTTAAGAGGATACAAAGTGATAAGACAGTTGATCACAATTTTTTTTCTTTTCATGTATACTTACATCAGATTGAATTGAATCATTTTAGGGGCTAAATACATTGTGAGCATGCTCCCTAATTATTCTGTTAATTTTCCTTTGTAAAACAATTATGTTAATCTGAGAGATACAGCTTCTAAGCAACTCCCTGCATTACTTAAAGTACGTATATTAAATTTAGATCATTACTGGTCTTCAGCAGCTCCATTATGTTACTGTTAGTAATGAAATATAAATACTGCCTTATTTTTAATAATGTGAAGCTTAGCCATACTTAAAGCATACCCACTGAAATAAACAGAATTTAAGTTAGCAATGATTAACTTAAATCCCCTAGATTTCAATGGGTCTGCTTTAAGTATGACTATATTTAGATTCAGCCTAAGCACCATAAACATTAGTACAACAAAAATGCCTGCATCTTCTTGATCTTGATCCAAATGTGCAAATGTTCTGATTACTGAGGAATTTAATTTTGGAAATACAGGACTAGAGTTTTTTAAATGTACAGTGTTTTAATAGGGACTATTATTATTAGGGCTTTTATTTTTTTTATTTTTATATTGAGAGCCAGTTTGGTGTAGTAGTTAAGGCATCAGCCTAGAAACCAGGTGTTTGTGAGTGCTAGTCCTGCCTTAGCTGGGTGACCTTGGGCCAGTCACTCTCTCTCAGCCCTAGGAAGGAGGCAATGGCAAACCACTTCTGAAAAACCTTGCCAAGAAAACTGCAGGGACTTGTCCAGGCAGTCTCCGAGAATCAGAAACAATTGAACAGATTTTAAAAAATATTATTAAGGCTTTAATATTTATATTTATATTTATATTCATTTTTATTTTATTTTATTTTTATATTATTACTTTATATTATTATTAGGCTATTATTATTCAATTCCAAAAATATGCTTCTGGGACCTGAACATGTCACATATCTGCATTACTACAATTCCTCAGAACAGCTACTTCTTTTCCCAGGATCACATGGCAAATACATGATCCCAAGAAAAGATACAGCTGGTTTAAAGTATCTCAGAAACATATTGCATTCATGCTCTCACATATTCTGAAGCACATTTTCCAAAATTAATTATAGATCTGTCTTAGAAGCTATCCTGATTTTAAGAAGGAAAACTTCCCATATACAAAAGTAACAATCGTTCATGTGGTCTATCAAATAAATAATTCAGAAGCAACATGATTATAAGTTAAACATATATGCAGAAAACATCTGACCCATTAATAGAAGCAAACCATTGAGATTATCAAAGGGATAGAAATGCAAATGATTTCTGCTGTAATTCTAAGGTGGAACATTATTTTTTCATGGAAATCTATCATAACACCACCTTCTGACAGAGGGGCAGAAGAACTCGTTATTAGCACAAGTCTGGGAGCACACTTTAGTATAAACAAATGAAATCCACAATTAGACTATATTCATACTTGCCACTTTAAGATTCAGAGGCAGGGCCTTTAAAAAAAAAGATACACTGCAGACTCCTTTTTGTTGTTTATTCGTTCAGTCGCTTCCGACTCTTCGTGACTTCATGGACCAGCCCACGCCAGAGCTTCCTGTCGGCCGTCACCATCCCCAGCTCCCCCAAGGTCGAGTCCGTCACCTCCAGAGTATCATCCATCCATCTTGCCCTTGGTTGGCCCCTCTTCCTTTTGCCTTCCACTTTCCCTAGCATCAGCTTCTTCTCCAGGGTATCCTGTCTTCTCATTATGTGGCCAAAGTACTTCAGTTTTGCCTTTAATATCATTCCCTCAAGTGAGCAGTCTGGCTTTATTTCGTGGAGTATGGACTGGTTTGATCTTCTTGCAGTCCAAGGAACTCTCAGAATTCTCCTCCAACACCACAGTTCAAAAGCATCTATCTTCCTTCGCTCAGCCTTCCTTATGGTCCAGCTCTCGCAGCCATAGGTTACTACAGGGAATACCATTGCTTTAACTATGCGGACCTTTGTTGTCAGTGTGATGTCTCTGCCCTTAACTATTTTATCAAGATTTGCCATTGCTCTCCTCCCAAGAAGTAGACGTCTTCTGATTTCCTGGCTGCAGTCAGCGTTTGCAGTAATCTCTGCACCTAGAAATACAGTCTGTCACTGCCTCCACGTTTTCTCCCTCTATTTGCCAGTTATCAATCAAGCTGGTTGCCATAATCTTGGTTTTTTTGAGGTTTAACTGCAACCCAGCTTTTGCATTTTCTTCTTTCATCTTCGTCATAAGGCTCCTCAGCTCCTCCTCGTTTTCAGCCATCCAAGTGGTATCATCTGCATATCTGAGATTGTTAATGTTTCTTCCAGCGATTTTAACTCCAGCCTTGGATTCTTCAAGCCCAGCACGTTGCATGACGTGTTCTGCATACAAGTTGAATAGGTAGGGTGAGAGTATACAACCCTGCCGTACTCGTTTCCCAATCTCAAACCAGTCCGTTGTTCCATGGTCTGTTCTTACCGTTGTTACTTGGTCATTATACAGATTCCTCAGGAGGCAGACAAGATGTCTTGGTATCCCCATACCACCAAGAACTTGCAACAATTTGTTATGATCCACACAGTCAAAGGCTTTAGAATAGTCAATAAAACAGAAATAGATGTTTTTCTGAAACTCCCTGGCTTTCTCCATTATCCAGCGGATATTGGCAATTTGGTCTCTAGGTCCTCTGCCTTTTCTAAACCCAGCTTGTACATCTGGCAATTCTTGCTCCATGAATTGCTGGAGTCTACCTTGCAGGATCTTGAGCATGTTACCTCTCTGGCATGTGAAATAAGTGCCACTGTTCGATAGTTTGAACATTCTTTAGTGTTTCCCTTTTTTGGTATGGGGATATAAGTTGATTTTTTCCAATCTGATGGCCATTCTTGTGTTTTCCAAATTTGCTGGCATATGGCATGCATCACCTTGACAGCATCATCTTGCAAGATTTTAAACAGTTCAGCTGGGATACTGTCGTCTCCTGCTGCCTTGTTATTAGCAATGCTTCTTAAGGCCCATTCAACCTCACTCTTCAGGATGTCTGGCTCTAACTCACTGACCACACCGTCAAAGCTATCCCCAATATAATTTATTTATTATTATAGTGGATTTTAGATGTATAGGTTTTAATTGTTTTTATGATATTGTTGTAAACCGCCCAGAGTCTACTGTTGTAGAGATGGGCGGTGATAAATTCGAAAAACAAACAAACAAACAAACAAACAAATAAATATCCTTCCTATACAGATCTTCCGTATATTCTTGCCACCTTTTCTTGATCTCTTCTGCTTCTGTTAGGTCCTTGCCATCTTTGTTTTTGATCATACCCATTTTTTCTAACTGATCTGTGGGTCTTCCCTATTCTCTTTAGTCTGATTCTAAGTTGTGCAATAAGAAGTTCATGATCTGAACTACAGTCAGCTCCAGGTCTTCTTTTTACCGACTGTATAGGTATCCACCACCATTGGCTACAAAGGATGTAGTCAATCTGATTTCGGTGTCGACCATCTGGTGAAGTCCATGTATAAAGTCATCTTTTAGGTTGCTGGAAGAGAGTGTTTGTTATGCACAATGAATTGTCTTGGCAAAATTCTATCAGCCTATGTCCCGCTTCATTTTGTTCTCCCAGACCATGCTTGCCTGTAATTCCAGGTGTCATTTGACTACCCACCTTAGCATTCCATTCTCCTGTAATGAAAATAACATCTCTTTTTGGTGTATTATCCAGTAGGTGCTGCAGATCCTCATATAACTGTTCTACTTCTGCTTCTTCAGCATCTGTGGTTGGGGCGTATATTTGGATCACTGTGATGTTAAATGGCTTACCCTGAATTCAAATTGAGATCATTGTATCGTTTTTTGGATTGTATCCAAGCACTGCTTTAGCCACTTTATTATTAATTATCAAGACTACTCAATTTCTTCTGTGGTCCTCTTGTCCACAGTAGTAGATCTGGTGGTCATCTGATGTGAAGTGGCCCATTCCAGTCCATTTCAGTTCACTGACACCCAAAATGTCTATACTGTATTTAATCTTGCCATCTCTTCAATAACCACATCCAATTTGCCCTGGCTCGTTGATCTTGCACTCCAAATTCTGGGCAATTTATGCTATAATTTTTATTGTGTGTGTGTGTGTGTGGGGGGGGAAACGTGTCACTAGACACAGTGTAGCAGTGGTCAAGCATTCTTTTTCTTCACCCCTCCTTACTTTACCTCTCATTCTCAAGCCATTTCTGAGGAAAACAATGTAGAAAAACTGGGGTAAACCAAACCAAACCAAACCAAACCAAACCAAACCAAACCAAACCAAACCAAACCAAACCAAACCAAACCAAACCAAACCAAACCAAACCAAACCAAAGGACCAATTAAGGAAATTAGGTGTTTTCTCCAGATCAATAGAAGATTCCATGGGCCTGAGAACCATGAAATGGAATCATTAACTAAGTGAAAATCCATTTATTTTCACTAAAGTTCAGCTTCAGGAAAAGAAGGACTTTAAAAGTTGAAGAAATAATAGTGAGTGAGTTATTATTCATTAGAGAAGTCATACAAGTTACAGAAATGAGTGGCTATAAAAATAATGGAGAATTGTGGATTAAAAAATAGAGGATTGACTTCCTGCAGATCTCAGTAACTTCCTAGCCTTCTGCCCATCAAAGTATGTATGACTGCAGTTGCTGATTGGGGATAATGATGAAAGTGAGGCCACAGGCTAATGTGGACTATTGATTAAGAAGAAAAAGTTACATTAATTTAAAGTTGGCTTCCCTCCCCTCTCTTAAGGATGTTTAGTAAGTGAGCATGCTGGAAAAAAAAATAAAAAATAGTATATCATGAAGTCAATGCAGGGGCACATCAAGACTGAATAAAGAAGGTGATTTTCCTGAAGACCCTCAAATGCAAAACAGGTTTAGTCCTTGTTATGTGCTGTGGTCATTTTCCTGAAGCTTTTAATCTTTATCTGGTTTACTCCATCCCTTCCCCCACTCCATACCCTACTGTCACATAAACATTACACACTCTATTTTCCATGTTATCCTTTGCTGTATGTTGCATAGGTAAATCCAGGCACAGATCAGTAAGTCATGCTTCTTTGACCCAGATAGTTCAATAAGAAATGTATTTAATGTGACATCCATACTGAGAGACTTCCAAAATGGTGGGCTTAAATATATGGGGTGAAAAGTTACTTCAAAGTCCCACAAAGGGTTGGGAGCATTGGCTTCTAAGATTGTGCAAACCTTTGTATTATCATGACTCTTTCTTAGTTCAGCAATTTCATTTCTGCAAAAAAAAAAATCTACTGAATTACTGTTGGGTCCCTATTTATACTATTCTTCCTTTCCCACTTCCTCCTTTTCTAGAGAATTGCCCCACGTTGTTCCATAGCATTAAATAAAAATGAACAGAATATATGAAAAAGGATGGAGGGACTTGGAGAGGAGTAACCGAAACTGATAAGGAAGCGCAATCTCCTCCCCACCCCACACACACTTTTATCCCAATAATATAAAGTATTTTTAATTACAATTAAGGATTGTGCCCCTCTTCAAGTAATTTCACTCATATTTCCTGAAATTTTTCTGGCTTCTTTTTGTCTTTCATATATTTATTTGGGGAGCAATGGTTAAGGCAATGGGCTAGAAACCAGGAGTCTGTGAGTTCTAGTCCTGCCTTAGGCATGAAAGCCAGCTGGGTGACCTTGGGCCAGTCACTCTCTCTCAACCCAACTCATCTCACAGGGGGGTTGTTGTGGGGAAAACAGAGGAGGAAGGAGTATTAGGTATGTTCGCCGCCTTGAGTTATTTTGTAAAAATAATAAAGGCGGGATAGAAATTAAATAAATAAATAAATAAATAAATAAACAAACAAACAAACATAACCCAATCCAACCAACAGATAGAGGTTTCTCCACTGAGTTCAAATATATATTGGGAAGATACTGAGCAATACCGTGAAGAAAATTATAATATTAAGTATGATGTCTATGGTTTTTCTTAGACTGGCTCAGGAACTTTTCCAATTAGAATATGGAAATTAAATTTTTTGGGGGGAATATTAACTTTATTTATACTTTGCCATTTCTACATTTCCTGTCCCTAATAGCACCAGTCCCCATCTGGGAAAAATAAATGATATTTCGTTTCCCTCTCTTGATAGTTTGGGGGATGAGAATATTGAGAAAAGAATATTGTTCTCTCTCCTTTTTTAACTGAAGGACAGCATACAGTGCCATAGAGATGGAACAGTTAACTGCAGTGTTCATTACGGGAAAACAGATTTAAGAGGAAGGCATCATTTTCCGAAGTCCCTAATTATTTTCAGCATAAGAAATAATCTGTCCTGCAATAAAGCAATCTGTTTTTACTTAAGGTTTATCAATATAGTTTAATTTAGCTTCATGTTATTATTATAAAATACTACTACTAATAGTGATAATCATTCCTATGGATGGTCTTAATCACAATTCTCTGACTGATTTTATACATTTATGTTGGGAATTGATTGTAGCTCTAAAAATGTAGGTTTTTTTCAGGCTTTGACCAAATACATGATGAGTCAACAGCCTCTTCAGGAAGACTGCACTGATTTCTACAGTTCCATTGATTTTCTCTGTATCAAATCTGAGCTGCCAAATAACTGAAGGGTCACTGATGTTCTCTTTAATTGATCCATGCTTTGCTTACCACAATCACTTTTACACAGTATTTTAGGTAAGATTGGGTTTTTAAAAAGTATTTGATATTGTTGTTGTTATTACAAAATTTCCTTTTGTGCCATTAAAAAAACTTACTTAGCAACTTCATTCACTGGTTGATTGTTTTCTTTGCTTTTAATGTTGTAAGCCACCAAGAGTTTTGTGGAGTTAGGTGGCCTCTAAATTGAATGAATGAATGAATGAATGAATGAATGAATGAATGAATGAATGAATGAATGAATAAATAAATAAATAATAAATAATAAATCTAGGGTAGATCTAGATACTGTAATTTCAAAGTAGGGAAATGGAGGTACCCTCATATATAAAGGACGTACTAAGCTTATAGGTAAAGGTAAAGGTTTTCCCCTGCACAGTCGTCTCTGACTTTAGGAGCCGGTGCTCATCTCCGTTTCCTAGCCAAAGAGCCAGCGCTGTCTGAAGACGTTTCCGCGGTCATGTGGCCGGCATGACATGCGCGGAACGCTGTTACCATCCCACCAAAGTGGTACCTATTTATCTACTTGCATTTGCATGCTTTCGAATTGCTAGGTTGGCAAGAGCTGGGGTGAGTGCAGGAGCTCACTCCGTCATGCGGCGCTTGGGTCTCGAACCGCCGACGTTCCGATCGACAAGCCTGGCGTCTTAACCACTGAGCCAATATTAAGTGTATTATATGTATATTTATGGTACAGCTTAAACTTATATTATATGCATATTCAAAGCTGCCTTTACAATATGGGTAACTTAGATATTCCCAAATATATTTTGAGTGACATGCCATGAAAGGGTACTGTGTTATCACTGGGTCAGAGCACGCCCAGATGTTCAAGGGCAGAAAAAGAAAGGATCAATGCTTGCCATTCTTTCCAGTTGTCATCAGCAGTAAGGAAGGAATTTAGATGAGCTGCTGAGCTAGTTTAAATTTATCAAGCATTTGGGGATGCAGCAGAAGACCAAAAGAATTTAGGAAAAAAGAATCTCAGACTCAGGGAAACTTTGAGTTTACTCAAATTCATGTTCGTTACATCAGTGATGCTATCTAACCATCTCATCCTCTGCCGTCCCCTTCTCCTTTTGCCTTCAGTCTTTCCCAGCATCAGGGTCTTTTCCAGTGAGTCCTCTCTTCGCATTAGGTGGCCAAAGTATTTGAGCTTCAGCTTCAGCATCTGTCCTTCCAATGAGCAGTCAGGGTTGATTTCCTTTAGGATTGACTGATTTGACCTCCTTGCAGTCCAAGGGACTCTCAAGAGTCTTCTCCAGCACCACAGCTTGAAAGCATCAGTTCTTCGGCGCTCAGCCTTCCTTATGGTCCAACTCTCACAGCCATACATTACTACTGGAAAAACCATAGCATTAACGATACGGACCTTTGTCGGCAAGGTGATGTCTCTGCTTTTTAATATGCTGTATAGATTTGCCATAGCTTTCCTCCCAAGGAGCAAGTGTCTTTTAATTTCATGGCTGTAGTCACCGTCTGCGGTGATCTTGGAGCCCAAGAAAATAAAATCTGTCACTGCTTCCATTTCTTCCCCTTCTATTTGCCAGGAAGTGATGTATTATCTTTACCATCAGGCAAAGCATGATATACTTTTTAGGATTTTCTGCCTCAATTGTGAAAAATAATTGATTGGTGAGGTGAGTTTTAGCTGTTTAATATTGATATACATAAACATACACAGACACAGAAGCATGTATATGTGAATGAAATGGCCAACATTTCTAGAGATTGCCAAGTCTCTCACAAACAATCTCATCTGAAATCTCCCAAAATATTGGCTGGGAACACCAAAATTTCATGAGTTTAAGGAATCTCATAAGATTTTGGCACCTTACTTTTTTCAAATTTAAATATATTTATTTTTTATTTAATATAGGGAGTTCTGCCAAGTGCCATCTAAGGGGAACATGTGTGCTGTAGTGCCAGCAGTGATTGTGTAGTCAACTCTTGGCTTATGCAGCATTCCTCAAAAGTTTTCAAAGATGATGTAACAGTCCACTTAAAGCAACAAGCTATTCTAATCCATACTATCACCTTAAATTGTGGGGGAGGAAATTTGGCTCAGTTTCCCTTCTTTCCAGCCATAATTTTTGAGGGACCATTCAATATGATTTATTAAGAGTTTAGGGACCATCTGATGAAGAATTTGGCAAAAACATACATCGAGGTACATTTCTCATAATTGACACATATTTGCATGTACTTTTCCTACTAGGTGTTCTCTTTTCAGGTTCTTCTCCTGGCTCACATCATACTTTCTCATGTGCAGCTTTCTTTATAGTGAGAATTTTAATGTATTTTTTTAATCGTAAGTGTCACCGTATACTAAAAAGTGCAAAATTAGATATCCAGTATATGACCATCTTAATTCTCCTATAGAATTAGGAGGTATGAATTGCATTAGGTTAGGTTTTCCCCTGCACAGTCGTGTCCGACTCTAGGGGCCGGTGCTCATCTCCGTTTCTTAGCTAAAGAGCCAGCGCTGTCCGAAGACGCTTCTCCGGTCATGTGGCCGGCATGACGCATCCATACCTTTGAATAATAATAATAAAAAAGAAATAGATTTCTTATCCACACCTTCCTGCAGTTCATATATTCTGGTTTGTTTTAAATCTCACTTTTAAACAACATGTTCACTATAACTACTGTATGGTGTTTTCTTTTTCTATTTTGTGTGTGAGAGAAAGACACATTATGCTCTCTACTACTGTAGTATGTGACAACACCGTATTATACAGTGCTGAGACAATTCCATTATTTTGTTTAGCCATGTATTATTAGTTTTATCTACCTGCTGATGGTTAAAGTATTATTCATATTCTACATTTTACTATAACAAAACTGAGTGTTTCTTCAGTAAGAAAATGGTTGGCAATGTTTTTGTATCTGTTAGGGTTTTTTTTTATGCCCTCTAGGAAATTTTGACTCGTGACTCAGGAAGGACAGAAGGAAAAATAGTAATTTCCTACCCCTTTTCTCTAGTGGGCAATATCCACCAATATTGGATTGGATTGGACCAGTCTAGACTGATTGTTCAGCTTTTAAATTTGATTTTCAGGAGTTTCACTAACTTTAAAGCAATAAACATGCATGAACAAGACAAGTTTCCAATGTTTACCAATTCAGAAACATTAAAAAAAAAGTAAAACAGGAACATAACTGACTCCATCTTTACTGCATCTTTTATTTCTGGAAAGGGTCATTACTATCTAATCCCAAAGATACAAAAATCCTTAAATTCTGAAGTGTGTATTATGTGGGACAGTAATCACTTATCTTCTGGGAAAGGACAGAAACGGCATAAAAAGGAACCAAGTACATCGTTGTGTAGAAAAGCAATGTGTCAATGGCTGCAATTACTCCATTATTGTCTAAAAACACTGAAAGTCTGGAGCAAGCTAGTTTTGCACAAAACAGACCAAAGAAGAGCTGCAAACGTTTCTCTGTTTCTCTGGAGCCATGGAGGTTTAATATTTTCTTTTCTCTTTTAGAGAACAGTAGAAATTCAGGAATTACAATTCATGTATAGAAGAGTATTCGTGCTCTTGTCTCCCCATGCATGGCCAAGTCATAGACTAACCACTGTCAGCTTTAATAATTCTGACCTCCATTTTATAACTGTACATGAATGTAAGGTTACTAAAATCAATGAAAATGTAGAATAACGCCGGGGGAATATACTCCATATATCATGTTAATTTTCCACCTACATTTCACAGATAGGCCAAAGACATAAATCTGTCTCTTTTACACATATATTAGATCTTCCAAGGTTAGATACAAAGAATTTTCCTGACATTTCCAATGCACTAATAATTTTTTTCCTTGACTCACTATGACCTTATCTAATAATCTTCTCCTATTTACAGCAATCTAATTTTATATGGTTTTAGTGATCACCACTTTTCCATTTAAAGTGATCTGATTAGACTTTCACATATTTCTATTTTTTTCAACATATTGTCTATTGCTTGCAAGTCTCCTTCCCATAGATTCAGGTAGAATTAGATTAAACTGGACAATTTACTTATGATGCATGACTAGTTTAAGACAGTGAAGCAGGCAGGATGGCGCCAGCCCAATTTGGATCCAGCTAGGGCATGAGTTTAACCTCTCCCTGTCCTTGATATATAATAAAGAGTTTAATAAATTTCAAAATCACATCAGACTTTTCCTTATATGAGAACAAGGCTCTGTTCATCCATAAATAACAAATTCAAAGGTTTTGACTCCTTCCTTTTCCTCTGTGCATACTTACCCCTTGAAATATCTAGACTAGATTAAAACACAGGCCTTTCCCATACCATGTTCAATGAGGCTAGCAGATAAAGTAATTTTGTGTCTTGTAATGTTATTTATTGACAAGGTTTACCACAGTCTAGGGATATGGTTAATTTCTTCCCTGTGCAGCAAAACAAAACAAGACATACAAGCAAAGCTTTCTCAGTGGTTGAAGACAGTATTGCAGCAAACCAGTTATTCCACATTAACTTCTGCAGTGTCTGTGATTCCTTGATATAGAAACTTCGCTCAAATGCATAATGAGTGGGCAGTGAGTTTATTATGAGGATGATAATGGGAAATCTAAACAACTCCTTTCTTAGGCCAACGAGTTGAATGGCTGTACTTTTGAATGGCTGTAAAAGCTGGCCATAATATGTCACCGTGTAGTTAGTGTTGCTGCACATGATCTTAGTACATCATATGGAGCATATGTAAGATAGTTTGTACTTTCTGAGCTCTTCATGGCTTGCTTTGCACTAACCATTTTTCCCCTCCCAAGTTTCCCATAAAAAGGGATCCTTAAAAAGTTCACGACAGTGCTAACAACTCAGATCTTCTCTAAGATCTCAGCATGTTTATTTATTTATTTAATTTTATATATATTCTTAATATACTTGTGGGACATTTCTAGCTTGACCCACCTGTACCTTTTTCCCAAAATTGTGCAGAAAGCGCAATGGTACCTAGAGCCAGCAGCAAGGTGGATAGTTAGAAAACAAGTTAGCTGTCAAATGGGCTTGGAATCTTGTTGTTTTGCTCCTGCTCTGCCTTGTCCAAATGTTAAATCTCCATTTGTTTCGTCATTGTGATGCTAGAGAAGGCATCACAATGTAAATGTCAGGCACTGTATTTTCTAATGCTCCAAGACTCCCACAAATAGTTTCACAGCATTTTTATACAGACTTTGCTTTGTTTTCCAAAATCAATGTCAATATTCCACCATGTTTGGATTTCTAAAGATATCTAGGATAATGTTAGGCCTCAGATTAACTTGCTCTCAAAATTCCATCAAAATTCATTACTGTACTTTCACACAAAATATAGCTGTTAAGGGGTCATCTGACTCTCTTGGTTTTAGGTAGCTCAGTTAGGTACAGTGAGACACCAACATGTACAATTCCTGTTCAAAGAGTCCCCAAACATGCAGGTTCTTCCTGGATAAGTAGCCTGATCTTTAAGGAACAGAGGGTCATAGCCCTAGACATTAATATCTGCTTGATAACCTAGAACATGGAGTTCCCTATGCTTAGGGATATTTGAAAAACTCAAGACCTATTCAGCCATTATAGAAGTCAAGAGTATTATCCCCTGTGAATGTTCCCAATCAGCACTCTTCTGTATGTTGTTCAAATGATGTCAGCTTCCTGTGGATGTCTGCATAGAATACATAGATGTCTGCAGGAGAAAAGCCTTAACGCACCTGGCTGCATGCAAGCAAGCTCCTGATAGAAACAGGCTTATTGGGAAAGGTCATGTGGTGAGTACTCCCAATTCACTTAATGCCTGAATAGGGCTTCAGTCTTTGCCATTGCTGATGCAGGTTAAATTCTGATTCATGTATCCCGCTCTCCCGTGCATGCTTGCTTCCCAAATGTTCAAACACAGCTCATCTAAAAATGTAGTGTTGACAAGTATCTTTAGGAAATGTATTTCCTAAGACTTTTCTTTCTGTTGTTTTAGAAATGTGTATTTAAAAAGAATGAAATCAATGAGGAAATTGGCTGGAACAGAAATATGTGTGAATGGATCATGCAACTCTAATGCAGGCTGGAAATAGGTAATTTATGCAGCTCTGTTAATTCTTTCCAGCTCACCTTCTGAGACCATTACAAGGTCCATTTCACAAGCTGTCTAGGTCTGGAATTCTCAAAGTTTGTAATACCATGACCTCTCTATGATGATCAATGAATTTATGTGATCCCTCAACGAATAAAAGTAAATTGATTTGGCTTAGGGTTGGTAAGAAATAAATATACCATTTACATTTTAAGTAAGTTAATTATCACTGGGGTTCCCACACTTTACAATAGCTCAGCTGCTCACGGGGGCTTACATTGCCAAAATGAGGGGCAAAGCTTCGAAATGAGGTTCAAAGCTTTCTGCCCCTGCAAAGTTGATTAAGATTATTGTGACACCCCCCCCCCACAAGTTGCTTGTGAATCTCTGGAACCGGGGAGGAGTGTCTAAACCCATAGTTTGAGAGCCCCTGCAGTAGGCCTTAAAGGAGACTTTCATTGCCATTACAAGTCCTCATCAGAGTCAGGTCCCCTTTCTTGCCAGAGCAGATTTTGGGGGAAAGGTGGGGTATGAGGGAGTATTGGCTTGTGTCTGAGACATTTACTGCCATGTTATGCCAACTGTGATCCAGACAATGTTTCAGTGAAATTGGCAGCTGACTTGGAGAGCAAACTTCAGTTCCTTGTTGCATGCAAGCTTCCTAATTATTAATTTCAATGGTTCTCCTAAGTGCAAATCAGTAGTTGTTAAACTATAGAAATATTATAAATTGATTATATGTAGGACTCATATATAAGCAACCAAATGCTAAGTAACTGACATGGATAAGGCCCAAATAAGATGGCCATACATTGAAGCTACTCTAGTTGGACAAATGTCTTGGGGGGGTTCTACAGAATTGTGAATTCCAATTCTATTGGAAATTCCTTAGGACTTTGTTCTGGCATCGTTGATGTCTCATGTACTGAGATGCTTATATGTGGCAGCAGCACATTAGCCAGTAGAAGCAACGTTTGCCTCATTCTATTCCCTCAGTGATATTTTTAATAGAATTGCATCCTTAATGCTGATTTAAATATCATCATGATAGCTAGCAAAGTCAATGGTGGCTATATAAACTGATTCATTTTGGCCACATATATTATACTAATAATACTACTTAGCAAAAATGTCAGATTTGGAGCACTGGCATATACAGGCATTGAAACAATGTACATTTTATGAAAATGAAATTCACAACCACCAGCAACAATGAAAAAAATATAGTGAATGAAATGAATTCCCCAAAAGTAATAATCAATGACTGTATAATTATTTTGGAAAATACCAAACACCTAACAGCCAACCCCCATTCCCAAATGAGCAAAAACAGAAATGCAAAAAACATCTTCAAGTATTATCCCCCTTCCAGTCATCCTCAAAGGAGGTCCTATATTTCACATTGGTCAGAATAAACAGAAAGAAAGACATCAACTGAGTAGATAGAAAAGGAGGCATAAAGGAGACGTTGTAACTGACTCCCAATGAATTTCAAGGAGATGCTTCTTCATCCAGAGAGTAATCCATCCTTTGTAAGATGTTTGTATTATACGGTTCCTCTGACAAAAATGTTTCCCCTCAAAATGCATTGGGATTCAGTTATAGTGCGGTCTCCTTTACAACACCTTTCTTCCTTTCCACCTGGTCTCCACATTATAGTGATAATGATATGGAAATGGATTTCTCCATGGCAGTTCTTATGCCAGGTCCCAATACAGATGTATTTTAGTAGGTCATTATTAGTGCTCATTATCTCATTGGGACCTTCCTCAGCGAAATGTATGTGGGCAAATGTGTTTTTATTATATCCATTTTATCCTGTTTTTATTATATCCATTTATTCTGTGTTTACCTTCTTTTTCCATATACTTTTATTCCTACAGTAAACTGTCCTTGGATTTTTAAAATAGGTGAAGTAGCAATTCTTTAATTTAAAAATAAATACCCCAATAACATAATCCAAAAATGTCCCATAGAAAAAGATGCAACAGAAGACATGTTTTCAAGTATACACACCAGAACAAATCCCGAGACTAACATACAGATGGGCACATAATTTCAAAAAGAATGTTTCATTTCCATTGATTTCTAGCAATTGGCTTCAATTCTGTTCATTTGCTCTATTTTGTTTAGCTTTTTTTTTCCGGAGTAAAGCCAGCACTACAAATATCTGGAATATGTCTTTATGCTTACAAGGCACAAAAATCTCTGTGAGCTTGCTCCAAAAGTTATTACATTCTACCTGTAAGGAATTTTGGTGAAGCATCCATTCCTTTTTCTTTTCACACTCAATTGAATATATTGGAAGGTGGACTTCCGGTGGGAATATGGCCGACTGAACAGCCTTGCTCGTGTGCTCAGTGGGCAGACCTGGCAGCGTCAGGTTATTTTTGGGCAAAGGCAGTTTTTTTCTGATGCCCTAGAGCATTTTCATGGCAGAAAATGCTCGGAATCATCCCATTTGCACTCCTGAACATCGCCTTGTAGCCTGAGGTTCGCCAACAGTGTTAGTGCTAATCCGGTAAGAGAAGACGGGAGTCGGGGACGCCATCATTTCCAGACCACGCTGCAGCCCTAAAGGGACACTAGGTCATGCCTTCCCATTTCTAAATCACCCAGTTTATATATTTTTAAGTTTGTGTACCCCAAAAGAGGCTTTTTACAACAAGAAGAAGTGAAATCTCTTGGTGCTTATCGTTATCTCTGGATTAATTTTAAAACTTTTTTTTAATCTTTGGCTTATTTCCCATCTGGATATTAAGGAGGACTGAGAATAATTATCTCCCTGTTACTACTTTTGTATTTAATTTGAAGGATTTTACATTTTCCTACAAGTTGAATCTGCCATTTTGAGTCTTCAGTTTTCTGTTCACTTTCCTTAAGCGTCACAGTTGCTGGTTCACATACTTTCCCTTTTGTCAATATCACTCAATAACTTTTAGAAGCCTTTTATTAATCCATTAGCTCTTATCTGCACTAGCCAAATATCCAGGGGGCGTCATAATCTACTGCCTGAAACATGGACGACCTTAAGGAAATTTTCTCAGAGCTTCATTCTGAGCTTCGTTGTGATTTCAAACAGACTCTCCATGATACCCGTCAAGTTATTCTGCAGGATATTTGGGATATTGTAGAAAATATCAGCTCTAAAATGTGTCAACTGGTTGAGGTCACTCTGCTGGGAGAGGAAGAGTTTCATCAAGAGGGAGATATTTTTCCCAACAGTGAGAATGGATTCTTTGAAGAAATACCAGGCGACGGACACACTTTGGTGATTAAGGGGTTACAGTTTGACTTGCAAGATAGTGACGAGGTTGTTTTTCTGAGGGATTGTTTTGGGAATGAAATGGCTCTGTTCTGTGGGAGGTTTTCTGCTGAGAAATCTGACTTTTTAAGGGGGGCAGCTGGGCTGTTTGATTTCTTTATGAAAAATGCCTTATGTGTAATATGGAGACAAGTAAATGTTCTGGTATATTTTGATGTAGGATAAAAAGTTAAGAATATGTACTTGGTTTGATATTAAGGCTTATATGATTTCACTTTTCTTTAATGACTTGACTGGGTTTTTTAAAGGCTTGTTTGATTTATAAGATTTATAAGGTATCTATAAGGTATAATAATAATTTGTTTTTAGGTTTAATAGGGTTAAGATTGCTGAAGTATTATTAATTATAAACGTTTTTATAATTTGATTTTTGTTATAGTGAACAGAAATATATAGAATAATGGTATGAAGGAAATAATTAAGTAAATATTGTTTTTGTTGGGGGGGAGGGAAATTGATTTAGAGATTTATATAATTTTTTTGTTTTTCCATAAGGGGAAGGAGCAATTGCATTGGTGATTTGTATATGTGCTAATGGAGGGATTTATAGAAATAATGTGATCTTGGTTTGACATAGAGTAAGGGTTTGAATATGGAAATTGCTGTATATTCTTGTTGTGGAAAGTTGGAAGTCACTTTATGTAATCTTCAAAATTCTTTCTTCTTGCATTTCGCACTCTTTTTAGTTTTTCTTTTTTTTCTTTTTGTAGTTTTTTTTTTTTGTGGTTTTTATCTTTTTTCAAACTTAATAAACTTCTTTAAAAAAAATAATACATTGTAAGGTGATTGGGACTCAGTTCCAATTGTCCTTAAAATCAATAGGGGGAAAATCCCATCAATAGGAATGGCCTCCATTAGGAACCATGCCCCATGTGAGTTACCTGATGTGCATACGGATGTATTTTGTGGTTGAAACAGAGAGATTTGAGCTTTCTCATTTTTGACTCAGGAGAGAGATGCGGAGTTCCACACTTTAAATTCATCAGAGCTCCAGGTGGATTAAGACGTGATGGGGCTGCAGGAGCACTGACTGCCAGGAGCAAAGAGTTGCCAAAATAGAAACAACTTACAGAGAAAGAAGAGAGCGGCATCTTCTGCTGGCAATTTCAGGAAAATATCATGAAAGGTCATCAGTCACTTATTTAAATAATAGTACACGGGTAAGACGCCAGGCTTGTTGATCAGAAGATCGCAAGTTCAGAGGTTTGAATCCCTAGCCCTGCGTGCGGAGTGAGCTCCCGCACTTGCCCCAGCTCTTGCCAACCTAGCAATTCGAAAGCATGCAAATGCAAGTAGATGAATAGGTACCACTTTGGTGGGTAGGTAACAGCGTTCCATGTGCGTCATGCTGGTCACATGACCGTGGAAGCGTCTTCGGACAACGCTGACTCTTTGGCTAACAAACGGAGATGAGCACTGGCCCCTAGAGTCGGACACGACTGCACAAATGTGCGGGGGGAACCTTTACCTTTACTTTTTACATGAATGGGACAATGGAAACCCATGCTGGAAGCAGTAATAATTATCTTATAAATTTTGCCAGAGAAATATGAAGTCAACCTCCTAAATTAAGGGAGAAGTTGGATAATTTGTATTGGACTATTAACACCATTAAAATTGATTGCCTCAAGATTTGTTGTGCTGTTAGATTAAAAGATACATCAATGTCAGTTTTGCACTAGAAACCCACCCCTTCATATCCATCAATGACCAGATTAAGTTTGCAATCCTATACCAATCATCTGGGATATAAGCCCTATTGAAATCAGTAGAGCTTACTACTACTACTGAATAGACATATATCAGATTGTATTATCCGTTAAAAAAATATCCAAGTAAACTGTTATCCAGAGCCTCAAGTTTCATTTTGTTCCACTGACAATTTAGTTAGCACTTTATTTTGGAATGATGTGCATAAAACATTGTTTCTTTGTGGATTATAAAGACAGAAACAAGGGTTTTGTATGTTTTAAAATCTATGTTGTTTGTATGTTGTAAAGTAAGAAATGAACAGTGATGGCATTTTTAAATATGCATCTACTGTATGTAGAACATGTTAGTTCAAGGGTCGGAAATGGCGGCTCGCGAGCCAGATGCGGCTCTTTGGCCCCTTGAGTGTGGCTCTTCCGCAGCTGAACTCACCCCCGCCCCTTCCACGTGATTGACCCCCGCCCGCAAACCCCGCCCCCTGGCTCTCGCACTGAGCGAGGCCCGGCGCGGCAGGGAGGCGCTGCTGGCCCGGGACGTGGCGCTGTCGGAGGCGGTGCAGGAGCGGCTGCAGGGGCTGCCGCGGCTGGAGATGGCGCTGCTCCGTGGCATCCAGGTGCTGGGCGAGGGCGCGGGCCCGGGACGCGAGCGGCAGGGTGGCGCAGGGCGAAGAGCAGCCTGCTCTCCCCTTGGCTGCCTCCAGTCCGAGCCTGGCTCAGTTCCCCCGGCCGCCGCAGGGTTCGGGTTAGCGGGGGGGGAGAGGACGCTGAACGGCGGGGTGGGGGGATTGATGGGGCAGGAGGGTGCACCCGCTGGCTGGCTGGCTTTCTTCCACCGCCCGCTCTGCACAGGAGCGGAGCGCACTGCCAAATCACATCCGCGCCCACCCCTGCCCTTTTCCGAATACCCCCCTCCGATCCTTGGAAGGCGAGGCCCTGGTGGTGTAGGGGGGGGCGAGGAGGATTCTCAGTCGGGAGGGGGAAATCCCCGGGTCTGCGGAGGTCTTTCCGCGCCGCCTTGAGGCGCGTGTGGGCGCCCAGAGCAGGGGAGGAACGGGGAGCGCCAGGGGACTCACCCACTGCTGCTCGGCTGCCACCTTCCTCCTCCGCTTCAGCCGCCCGCCCGCCGAGTCCCGGCCCTTCAGCCCCCGCTGGGGGGAGGGGGGAAGGGACTCAGCGCCCGCACGCCCAGAGCCCAGCAGAGCTGCGTCTCGCCCCGCCCCGCCCTCCCAGAGTGGCCAGCGGAGCGCCACCGGCGCCCACCTGCTCCGGCAGGTACCAGCCTCTCTGCACGCTCCTTCCGCTGCTGCTGCTGCTGCAGGGAGACGGCGTCCACCCGGCCCAGCTGCCCGGGGTCCAGGGAGATCAGCTCCGGCGGGATCTTTGGCGAAGAGCGGCCGTGGGGGGGGGGGACGAGGCAGGCGGCGACAAGCGGCGCGAGGCGGGAGGCAAGCGGGTGGGGCGGAGGACGCGTTTCTCTTCCTTCCCCCTCTTTAAAGCGGCTCGCCTGGGCTTTGGGTTCCCACACCCAGCTCCCACAAACCCGCCACCGCAGCAGCGCAAACCCACTTCTTCCTTCCTGCTCCACTGGGTGCCAAGCCCGGGCGATTCTCCTGCCGATTTGATCAAAGTGGGGCGGGGGGGGGTAGGGGTTGGTGAGTAGCACTGGGTAGACCCGTGCGCGTGCGCGCACACCTTTGGAGAAAAATAATCGGCAAGGGATTCACGCCGAAGTTTTTTAAATCTCCCCCCACCACCCAAACACACGCGCGCGCATACACACACCCTCCTCCCCCTCTCCCTCCCTCCCTTTCTCTCATAACCAACCCCCCATACACACACACACACACACACGTTAGGAGACCGCCCACCGCACAACTAAGACCCCATTCGATTTAAAGAGAGACTGCATTCAGAGGCTGACATTCATTCAATAGATAGAGCGATCATAAGCAGGCTGTGCGACGGGCGTGCTCGCCTTTTCTTCCCCTGTTCTGGTTCCTGCCACTCGGGTTGCGCTCGTCTCTTTCGCTGGAGGGAAATAACTTAAGGATGTTAAATCAGAGAATCTTTCCGGGCATGGTTTTATTCCTGATGTTTTTCTGCCACTTCATAGAAGATCAAACAGCGCAGGGCAAGATACAATTCACACCTTTCCCTGCCGACGTGCCTCTGTCTCTCTCTGTCTGTCACTCTACCCCTCCCACTCCAGGGTTCTTCTTCAGTCCACCCGACGCCCGCAAACCTCCAGCCCTAAACTCAAATAGGGCTTCCCACTGAACTCCCGGGGGCTTCCGCTTGAAAGAAGAAACCCACTTAGGATCGCTTTGCGCGGGGGGC
Organism: Charina bottae; assembly: GCA_023362775.1. NCBI lineage: Eukaryota > Metazoa > Chordata > Lepidosauria > Squamata > Charinaidae > Charina > Charina bottae. Next base: position 13,146,091 of record JALMGJ010000001.1, read on the forward strand.
ATTTTGTGGATGCGGAGGCAGGAGAGCAGGGCAACCCATGTTTGGCAGCGAATTCGCTGGGCAGAGAATCCCTCTCCTCGCCAGCTTTATCATCTTAACCACCTTCTCCATCATTAGCTCTCAAGGGCTTTTTAAAAAGCTTGTGTCGCTGCTGCCTGGCTAAACTTCCAGCATCAGCTAAGAACTTTTCCGAGTTTGGCCACTGCGGAGGTCTCACCCTGCGTGTGATTTATCCACGTATTTACATTTCTAAAATCACTGAGCCCGCTTCCTTCTACGGGTGCAAAATAATCTTCGGATTATGCCTCACACTTCCGGGCGCGGGTGGGGGAGAGAGAAAGAGAGAAGGAAGGAGACTTTAAGTTTGGAGAATTTTCTTTGTGCTCCTGCTTGTCCTCCTCCAGTTTCATGCCATTCTGGGAAGGAACTTCGTAGGGCTGCCTTTCACAGTTGCAAAGCATGCCTTGCAACACCAATCTAGACTAGCCGTTCCAGACGAAATAAGTCTCCCCTTCAGTGCAGTGGAACTTGCTTCCAGGTAAGCGAGTGAAAGATCGCACCCCTGAGCTTCGTTTAAAGCACAGTAAACGAAACTCAAATATTGGCAACTGAAAAAAGTCTCCTCCACCCCGACATTGGTTTGCAATGTCCCTCCCTCGCGGAGGGAGGCAAACAGGCAGGCAAGCGGGGGGGGGGGCGGCCCGGGCCTCCTCCTCCTCCTGTGTGTGTGTGTATGGGGGGGTTGGTTATGAGAGAAAGGGAGGGAGGGAGAGGGGGAGGAGGGGGTGTGTATGCGCGCGCGTGTGTTCGGGTGGTGGTGGGAGATTTAAAAAACTTCGGCGTGAATCCCTTGCCGATTATTTTTCTCCAAAGGTGTGCGCGCACGCGCGCGGGTCTACCCAGTGCTTCTACTCACCAACCCCTACCCCCCCCGCCCCACTTTGATCAAATCGGCAGGAGAATCGCCCGGGCTTGGCACCCAGTGGAGCAGGAAGGAAGAAGTGGGTTTGCGCTGCTGTGGTGGCGGGTTTGTGGGAGCTGGGTGTGGGAACCCAAAGCCCAGGTGAGCCGCTTTAAAGAGGGGGAAGGAAGAGAAACGCGTCCTCCGCCCCACCCGCTTGCCTCCCGCCTCGCGCCGCTTGTCGCCGCCTGCCTCGTCCCCCCCCACGGCCGCTCTTCGCCAAAGATCCCGCCGGAGCTGATCTCCCTGGACCCCGGGCAGCTGGGCCGGGTGGACGCTGTCTCCCTGCAGCAGCAGCAGCAGCGGAAGGAGCGTGCAGAGAGGCTGGTACCTGCCCGAGCAGGTGGGCGCCGGTGGCGCTCCGCTGGCCACTCTGGGAGGGCGGGGCGGGGCGAGACGCAGCTCTGCTGGGCTCCGGGCGTGCAGGCGCTGAGTCCCTGCCCCCCTCCCCCCAGCGGGGGCTGAAGGGCCGGGACTCGGCGGGTGGGCGGCTGAAGCGGAGGAGGAAGGTGGCAGCCGAGCAGCAGCGGGTGAGTCCCCTGGCGCTCCCCGTTCCTCCCCTGCCCCGGCTCCGCCCTGGCTCCTTGGTTCGGAACAGCTTGGCTGCCGAGGCAGAGGCGCAGCCGGCGCCCTCCGAAGCTGGAGCCCCCGCAGCCCGCAGATCGGCGCTGGATCACTTCCGGAAATAGCGGGGGGAAAGGCCGGCCGCCTTCTGCAGGCAAGGAGGGAGGGGCGGGAAGCCGGTGGGGTGGGAAACTGCTACATGGGCCCTCCCACGCGCCCCAATAAGCCACGTGATTGGCCCCCGCCCGCAAACCCCGCCCCCTTCCACGTGATTGGCCCCCGCCCGCAAACCCCTCCCCCTTCCACGCGATTGGCCCCCGCCCGCAAACCCCGCCCCCTGGCTCTCGAGCACTTCAAAATGTGCACGAGCATATCAAAATGGCTCCCGGCAAAAAAAGTTTGCCGACCCCTGTGTTAGTTAATTCAGAATAGTTATAATACTGATGTAGATCCAGTTTCCTGCCCATGGAAGGAACTGACTTTATTACTTCTCTCTCTTCTACCAGTTTTTCAATCACCAATCACTACTGTACAATCCTGCAGATGATGATTCAAAATTGTGCAGATCTGCCAAATCTCAAAACATATCGGTATCTCACCTTGTAGATCTGCAAGAATATCAAAAAGCTCATCCAATCCCATGCAAGGATGCTAAAATCTCACGAAATTCCTGAAATCTTGCCTGAAATCCCACATATGGAAACACTGGAATTTTACATTTGGTGATTCTGTGAGATGTTATTTTATTATCTAGAGGTGTGGCCAACTAGCTTCCTAGATCTTACAGAAAATACCTGTAGGTGGGGAATCCCTGTTGAATATGATGGCCTGTTTCTGAAAGAGATGTGTAAAATCAGCTGGGCTGAGGGTTCTCCCCTTGATTTTCCAGAGAATCCCCCCTTGTCTAGAGAACCCTGTGCCACAGCCCATCTTACACAGCATATGCCTAGAACTTAGCAGAATGTAAGGGGAGGTGGATTCTGTAGATTAGCAGGTAGAGATGGGGCAGGGAACTTTCCTTCCTCCATATATTTGAATCCAATCCATCCATAATTATACATACCTTGGGCTACATGAGATATGGCCAATCTGGTACAAGATCCTCCAGTGTTTTTAGTTTTAGCTAATATAACTGTGGGGTGGGAAATTCAGGTAAAGTGTCCTTTGAGCTGAACTTGTTCCTTGTGTCTACGTGGATATGTCTAAGTTGCTTTCTGAGCAGCACTAGGAATGGTTTACCTTTGCCTACAAGAAAGCTTTTCAAGTTCCCAGGTAGTCAACAGCCCTGAGTTTTTTTTATTGTCTCCCATCCAGTTATTAATTAGGTCCAACCTTGCTAAGCTTTCTCAAGAACAGTCAAGGTCAGTTGCGGCTGCCTCCTGCTCAGTGTTGGCTCAAGGGCACATTGACTGATGGCATCACCTCCCACTGAAGCAAAGATTAGCATTTTTAGAATGATTTGGAAGGAGGGGCAGTATTGGTGCCCCCAAGCTTTGGCTCCCATGGCCAGGGCCTACTTGGCCTTAAAGCCAGCCCTGTACCCGCTGTGACACTGGGTGGAGAGGTGGAGACATTTTTATAATTTAGCCTAGGGTGCCAGCCCTTCAAGGTAGCCTAGGTCAGGAAACAGCACAATTACAAGAGTGCTACTTTATTGCTGTAGGGTTGTCAGGGTTTCTGTGCAAAAACAAATTGCTTTCTCTACTCTGCTCTGTTCTCAAAACAATCCACTGATAAAGCAGGTGCAGCTATACCACACGATGGTATGTTATGTCTTGTCCGAAATAACTCCCATGGGAACCAAAGCTCATATTCCCGGGGGAAAGACAATGTGCAACACTGCCATCTCTTGGCGGTTTATATTATGTGCAAGTCTAAACGCTTAAGGCTTTGTTAATCTGAAAATGCCTTGTGACCTAAGATCCCTCCAATCAGAAAGCTGAAACAAGTGTATATCTCAGCTGTGAACTATGGGTCTATGCTTCTTGACTTCTGTCCGGTCTTTTAGCCATGTTTCTATATGTGGTCTGTTCCTGTGAACTGGAAAGTGCGTAACTATGCCTGGCTGTGTCTGTAGGCCATGGCTATCAATGGAACCAAGGAACCAAGGAACGAAACTCTGCTTATAGGTTTGTTTTTCTTTTTTGCAATAATGTAACTATATATGCATTTATTGCCTTATGCTACAAGTAAACACTTTTAGCCATAAACGCTGCACTCTGTCTGTTTACTCTGTTTACTCTGTGCCTGAAACCCCATAAGTTGGATGGATGCATGGAAGAGACCCCTGCCTAGTTCCAGGTTTTCGAGGGATTTAGGAGTGGAGGCGACCGGATCAGGAAACTCAGGGGACTATAATGTGGGCAACCCAATCGAGGTGGTGACGGGCAGGAGATATTGTGACGGGAACCAGAGGACAGGCCATCTTTGGGGAAGGCGCCCCCGGTGTTTGATACCGGTGGCATGTTCCGGTCCTCCGAGTTCAACCCTAGGTTCTGGACAGCAGATCCTTGAGGGCCCCGGTTTTCGGCTGCTGCTACTTAACGCCATGTCAGTAAACAACAAAGCCCCTCTCATAAGTGAATTAATAACAGAGAGAGGGGCTGACCTGGCGTGTATTACTGAGACCTGGCTGGACCCAGAGGGAGGGGTATCCCTCTCGGAGATGTGCCCAGCCAGATTTCAGGTGTGGCACCAGCTGAGAGACCGGGGTAGGGGAGGAGGGGTGGCAGTTATCATCAGAGAATCTCTGGTGGCTTTCAGGGGCCTTGCTCCACAAGTATCCAGATGTGAGACCCTGTTTTTCAAGTTGGGTGCCCGTGAACAGTTGGGAGTGTTGCTATTGTACCAGCCTCCCTGCTGCATAGCAACCTCCCTGCCTGAGCTGCTGGAGGCCGTCTCAGGGTTGGCAGTGGAGTTCCCCAGGCTTATGGTCTTGGGGGATTTTAACCTGCTGTCCCTGAGACATGCCTCGGAAGCGGCTCGGGAGTTCATGACTACCATGGCAGCCATGGGCCTGTCCCAGATTATTTGGGACCCGACTCGAGATAGTGGACTCACTCCGGATTTGGTTTTCTTGTCAGAGCAATGGCAAAGTGACCTGGGGGGAAAGTTAGAACTATCCCCGTTGTCATGGTCAGATCACGTCCTGATATCCCTAGGATTCTCTCATGCCGCCCCACTCCTCAGGGAGGCAGGATCTATTCGATTGGTCCACCCCCGGCAACTTATGGACCCATTGAGGTTTCAGAGGGAGCTGGGGGTAATACCCGAGGATCTGCTGCACGGTCCAGCGGAGGCATTGGCCGCAGCCTGGAATAAGGAGGCAGCCGGTGCCTTGGACAGGATCACGCCAATGTGACCTCTCCAGCCCCATTCAACCCATCACTCCCCGTGGTTTACGGAGGAGTTGAGGGTTTTGAAGAGGGTGAAGAGACATCTGGAGAAAGAGGAAGACGGAATTCAACTGAACACAATCTAGAGCCGCTATTAAGGCCTACCTTGTGGCGGTATGCTAGGGAAAGTGGAAGGCAAAAGGAAGAGGGGCCGACCAAGGGCAAGATGGATGGATGATATTCTGGAGGTGACAGACTTAACCATGGGGGAGCTGGGGATGGTGACGGCCGACAGGAAGCTCTGGCGTGGGCTGGTCCATGAAGTCACGGAGAGTCGGAAGCGACTGAACGAATAAACAACAATTGTGGCGGTAAGAGCGGCGAAACGTGATTATTTCTCCGCTCTTATTGCGTCCGCAGAATGCCGTCCGATGGCCCTGTTCAAGATTACTCGATCTCTCTTAGGTAGGGTGGTAGTGACCACCCACCTGCAGGGCCGTGCGGAGGAATTTTCTGAGCATCTGCAGGATAAAATCGCTCGGATTCAGTCTAAGTTGGACTCCATGCATGGATTGCAGTCTGGGGAGATGCCGGGAGAGCGGTCTTGCCCTCTTATCTGGGAACGATTTGATCCTGTTGGACCTAAGGAAGTGGACAGGATCCTTCGAATTGTTAATTCCACCACATGTTATTTAGATCCCTGCCCTTCCTGGCTGGTAAAATCGGCCAGGGTGGTGACATGTGGATGGGTCCAGGCTATGATTAATACATCCTTGTTGGAGGGGGTGGTTCCAACTGCCTTCAAGGAGGCATTGGTACACCCCCTCCTCAAGAAGCCATCCCTGGACCCTACCATCCTGGACAATTTTCGTCCAGTCTCCCACCTTCCCTTTTTGGGAAAGGTGGTTGAGAAAGTGGTGGTGTTGCAGCTTCAAAGGACCCTGGATGAAGCAGATTATCTAGACCCCTTTCAGTCGGGTTTCAGGCCGGGACACGGGAGAGAGACTGCATTGGTCGTGCTTACGGATGATCTCTGGCGGGAGCGGGATGGAGGTAGTGCATCCATCCTAGCTCTCTTAGATCTCTCAGCAGCTTTCGATACCATCGACCATGGTATCCTTTTGGGGCGGCTTATGGAGTTGGGGGTGGGTGGCGTAATTTTACGCTGGTTCACCTCCTTCCTCCGGGGCCGCTCCCAGTCGGTGGTGGTAGGGGAGGAGAGATCTGGCCCGCGACCGCTCCTATGTGGGGTGCCGCAGGGGTCGGTTCTCTCTCCTCTCCTATTTAACATCTACATGAAACCTCTGGGCGAGATCATCCGTCACCATGGGATGAGGTATCATCAGTATGTGGATGATACTCAATTGTATATCTCCATCCCTGGTGAGGTAAGTGATGCAGTGTCCACCCTGTCCCAGTGCCTGGGGGCTGTGAGGGCCTGGATGGGGAACAACAGGCTTCAGTTGAACCCTGGTAAGACCGAGTGGCTGTGGATTGATGGCTTAGCGTCTTCTGGGAAATTATCATCTTTGGTTCTCGATGGAGTAGCACTACCCCGTTCGGAACCGGTGCGTAATCTGGGGGTCCTTCTAGACTCACGACTCCTGCTTGAAGAGCAGGTGGCAGTCATGGCTAGGAGGGCTTTTGCACAACTTCGGTTAGTGCGCCAGTTACGCCCATTCCTGGATCACGACACCCTCCGTACAGTCACTCATGCTCTCGTCATCTCCCATGTAGATTATTGCAATGCGCTCTACATGGGGCTACCCTTGAAGACTATCTGGAAGCTACAGCTGGTGCAGAATGCGGCCGCGCGGGCAGTTTTGGGTGCGTCAAGATCCGCACATGTAACACTGCTGCTCCGCGAGCTGCATTGGGTGTCGGCTTGCTTCCGGGTACAATTCAAGGTGTTGGTTATTACCTTTAAAGCCCTACATGGCATGGGGCCAGAATACCTGAGGGACCGTCTTATCCCCATGTTATCGACCCGCCCCACCCGGTCATTCAGAGAGGGCCTGCTACGAACCCCATCAACTAAAAAATGTCATTTGATGGGGTCTAGGAGGCGGGCCTTCTCTGTGACAGCGCCCACTCTATGGAACATCTTGCCCCCAGAGTTGAGACAGATCTCCTCCCTCCCGACCTTTAGGAAAGAGCTAAAGACCTGGTTCTGCCGCCTGGCATGGGAAGGAGGAAGGGATAGTTCCTCATGGGGGTGGCTAATCCCCTAATTTTATAACTGTCCTTCTTTTAATTATTCCATCACCATCCGGATTTTCTATATATATTTTATTGTATAATTGAAATTTTAGACTTTATTTTAACTTATTTATTGTGAACCACCCAGAGTTCCCCATGGGGAAGATGGGCGGTTATAGAAATTGAATAAATAAATAAATAAAATAAGCCAGCATTATCCCACAGGTTATGGGCCCAGTGTGGAAGTCACGCTTTTGCTGCGTTGTATCTGGCTGTAAAAGGGGGTTTGTTTTTAAGGCTGCTTTTTGAGTAATCGTGTTTTCTTTGAGTGGTCAGCATGGCTGCTGCAGGACTGACTAGTCTGCCTTTTGAGCGCTTGGATGGCACAAACTATCGGACCTGGTGTGTGAAGATTAAATCATTCTTTTTAAAAGAAGGCTTGTGGCAATATGTAAAAGACCCACCTCCAGTTGGTCCCGTTTCTGAGGAAGTGCAACTGCGTTTGGATTGTGCTTATGGCAATTTGATTCTGGGACTGGAATCATCTCAGTTACTGCATGTCAGCGACCAAGACACTGCAAATAAATGCTGGGAAGCTCTTAAAGCCATTTATTCAAGGCAAACCTCTGCTGCCATTGTTGGACTATCACGTCAGCTTTACAATTTGAAGCTGCAGCTGGGTGGGAATGTGATGACCCACCTCCATAAACTCAAGACTTTGTTTCTTGAACTTGCGGAGCAGGATGTTGTGGTCCCAGATACGCAGAGAGCTTGTATTATATTGTCAAGTTTGGACAGCAGCTTTGACATGCTCATCGAGGCAACGCAGATGTTACGACCCCAGGAGCTTACTGTGGATTATCTCACAAATCGGCTGCAAGAAATCCAGCAAGCTCGTGACCTAGAGAAGATGCAGGGTAAGCCATCTGTTGATGTTCCTGAGGCTTCTAAACAGTGTTTTCCTGCTGGAACAGAGTCTGCATGTGCTGTAAGAAGATGTTATCGGTGTAATTCTACTCAGCATTTCCTGAAAGACTGTCCTCAGTCACCTCGCCCAGCGGGTAGTGCCAGTGGAAAGAGGATCGTTCGAAAGAAGGGAAAGCCACCTAGACAACATACCCAAGTTTCTGCTCCGCTAACTGCTGTGAGTAAGCGATCTCCAGAGACTTGGCTATTGGACTCGGCTTGCAGCCAAATCATTGTGAACAATGAACAGTTGTTGTTAACAAAAAAGAAAACTGTTGTTTTCCTTTTTGCAATAATGTAACTATATATGCATTTATTGCCTTATGCTACAGGTAAACACTTTTAGCCATAAACGCTGCACTCTGTCTGTTTACTCTGTTTACTCTGCGCCTGAAACCCCATAAGCCAGCATTATCCCACAAGGGTATCATAACAGAGTCTTGAAAGTCTGCCTCCTCTTATACCAAAAAGATTCAAGGTAAGGTTATTTTGAGTATCTTTCGCACCCTTTCTGCTTTCCCAGGATTACTGTATGTTGTTTTTTCACTTCCCTTAACAGATCCTTCATCCCTTCATCAAGGTTATCTCTGCATTCTTCTGCGAGCAGCATAAAGCCGTGTATAACTTAGGACAAGATTGTGCAAATAAGACTGTATTCATTATTATGAGCCTGCCTTTAGGACTTTTCTAAGACCAGTCCTGCAACCATCAGAGTTTAATATTGGTAAAACAGATAAAGTTTTCTTGGTAGCTGCTCCTTGCCTTTTGAAGTCTCTGCTAAGTACAGTCAGGCTAGCCTACTCTCTGTTATTCTTCAGCTGATAGGCAACAATTTTTTAAAATTATTTATTTAGATACAGCTTTGCTGTAAAACCTGAATGCTGAGTCGGATGGTTCTATCTATCTATCATCCACCCACCCCGATGTTTAAAACAATACTTTTATAATATTTCTGATTGTGTTTCCAAAGCATGTTATTTTTTTTATTACCATTACGTGACTTAGGTGGACAAGTGGATTGATATAGAAAACTGGGGTAAATGGATGGAACTATTGAAAATTTCACAATTAGGGAAAGAAGGTTGGAGCGGAGTGGAAGAAGTTTTCCTCCCTGTCTTCCTTGTTCATTTTCTCCTCCTTGTTCTTTCCCTCCTTTTCTTTTCTTTTCCCTCTAATGCCAGATCCTGTCCTAGTCTCTCCTCCTCTACATCATTGCTCTTTCAAAATAGCCCAGAAGTTGCTTGGATGGTTATTTGCTGTGACAATACATGGTACCTTGCAAGGCAGGTTTATCCTGGTTTCCTTTTCTAAAGTAGAGAAGTCTCCTTCAAGCCAAGCTTTACTCTTGGTGATCATGTCCATGTAGTTTTCCTTGCTGGTGGGATAGAAGTGGTTTCCCATTCTTTCTTCTGGGTTGTTTTTCCCACTCCATGTCTATCCTACAGCCTGGAATTCCCTGCACCATCCAAGCACTAAGTCTGTCCAAGCTTTGCTTCTGAGCCCCCAAAAGTATCCACCTAATTGGGGGGGGGGAGTTCTTTGCTGATCTACTAACAGTCTGACAGGATGAGGATGAACAGTGTGTGTTTGTCTCTGTGTATCTTATAAGCTGTACTACACCTCTGAATAAACCTGTACAGTGAGGTGCATCAATTGCCAGACAAACGTAGCACCACAAAATCTTAGTCTGTACAGAAGTTCTGAGGCAGCAATATTTCAATTCTAGACTTAAGTACATTTAGATTAATACAGAAGGGTTGAATCCTAGATAGAAACCCATTCTCCAGCTGTGGGAGGAGTTGCAACAAAATGGAACCTGACAAACGCAAAAGTCATATTCACAAAGGACCGAGAAGTTAGCCAGTGAAAAATGCTTTCCAAAAGCAATGGTGAATTTAATTCAAGAAAACATTGCAAAAATGTTATTGTCTAAAAAAGCATTGAGATGCTTTCAGTGCAGTGACCTAGAGATGCAAGGCTCTGTACCGTATTACCATCCCCATGAATCATTCAATTTCTGGATTTCTGAGCAGCTCCATGCTCCAGCATGCTTATAAAACAAGCAAAGTTCATTAACTGAAACCTGTCTTGCCCTGAAACTTAGATATCAAGCTTCTTGCATACTCAAGAAGGCCCTGTTTAGCTTTGCATCTTGGGTTTTTAGCTAAGCCATCCATCCTTTCAACAAACATTCCAAGGTCTTTCCATTTTCCTTCTCTCAGCTAAATTATTTTTGTACAGTATAAACATTTCAATGCCAGAATTAATCTAGGCAGTTTCTTCTCATATCATTTTATGATAAAGCACTTTGATTGTGTCTTATTGATTTCATGTTTTCTCTTTACAACCTAGTAACCTTGAAATAATAATGATAATTATTTTTTTAAAAAAATGATTTCATTATTAAGAACAAGATACTAAAAAATCCAACCCAACAAAAAAGGGGGAAAAGTGCTGTAGAGCTTGATTAGTAGCAGTGAATAACTTCAGTTTCATTCTGTAAAAAAAAATGGAGCTTTACTTCCTAAACTATGTCTATAAATTTTCAACATTACATTATGATACCAAAAATAAAAAAGAACAGTTAGGAAAATGACAGCCTCTTATAGCTTACCTTTCTATAAATTTATTCTTCTCTTTCCTTTTCCTTTTTTTTAGACAGGAAAGATGATGACTCAGGAATCATGGAGGCACTGAACAATTAAGTGATATGAAATAGATTTCTGGAGGTTTAGAAGTAGTATAGCTTTAGATATACATTTCCTGTAGCAGAGTTCCTGAGCTGCATTCTGGAAGCTTGTTTTAGTGCTACTACCAGAAATGGCTTCAAATGTACCATCCAGATATCCTATCCCCTAAGCATTTTCTTCTTTGTCTTGACAACTGTGGACCAAAGAGGAGTCAAGGCCTCTTTCCCCGATGCCCTCAGCCCATCAGACTGGATCAGCCATGGTGGTGAATAAGGGAAGTGGAACTTATGGTATTGAGAGAGGATGTTGGTATCAGATTGGAGAGCTTGAGGAGACTGGTGGGCAAAGACATGAAATAGGGTTCACCAAAGTTGCCAGTAAAATAATATAAATGAGAAATAAACCAATGTAATACAGATTGGAAAATCTACAAGGTAGCAATAAAACCATGAATTAAAGGCTGAGAAAAAGAAAGAACTCAGCAACAACAGTTCTGCACCCCAGCTGAATTGAAGGCCTGTTAGAAAAATGCCTTCTCCACGTGGCAATGGAATTCTGGCAAAATGAGAGGCAATCTATGTTTCCAGAGTACAGAGGTCTATTAAATGGCTGCCATAATAGTAAAAGACCTCTTCTGTGTCACTGTCAGGAACACTTTAGAATGATTAGATACATCCTGTATCATGTGATTTTGGAGCAGACTAAGGTTCCAGACTGAGAAGAAAACACTATAAATGAAATTAATGAAGAAGCCACCAAACTTATTTTCAGTGAGGAGAAAAGTACAGAATTATTAGAGATAGTAGTCAACTTGTAAAGCAGGAAAATTGTTATGGTACTCCACAATGCCTCCATGTTATGTCTGTGCTAAGATATAGTTAAACTTATTTATTTTATTTATTTTATTTTTTATCCCGCCTTTATTATTTTTATAAATAACTCAAGGCAGCAAACATACCTAATACTCCTTCTTCCTCCTATTTTCCCCACAACAACAACCCTGTGAGGTGGGTTGGGCTGAGAGAGAGTGACTGGCCCAAGGTCACCCAGCCAGCTTTCATGCCTAAGGTGGGACTAGAACTCTGTCTACCAATTCGCTTCGATTGGTAGAACTCTGTCTCCTGGTTTCTAGCCCGTTGCCTTAACCACTAGACCAAACTTCCTGAAACATGAAGAGTTTCATGAAACATGAATAGTTAAGCTTCCTAAAACATGAAGACTAAACATGACTTTAGTCTCAGTTAAGCAGTCATGATTTCAATAAATGCTTCTATAAACCACCCAACTGTGTCTCAGATCTCTCCATCTGCGGTATATAGGACAATGGCATATCTTATAGGCTTGTCATATGGATTATCAAAAAAAGTGATATGACTTAAGCAATTTATTTATTTATTTATCACATTTATCACATTTATATCCCGCCCATCTCCCTCACAAGGAGGGACCCTGGGTGGTTATTATTGATGAGCACAATTACTATTTATTTATTTAATTTATATAACCGCCCATCTCCCCCAACGGGGAACTCTTATATATATTATGTAATATATTATTATATTACATAACAGCCTTCTTCAGCTCTTCACAACTAGTTCATTTCAATGCATGAGCCAGAAATACATAGCCAGAAATACATTCCATACAAAGCTGTACATGGAACCAGTAGGAACCCATGAGGTAATATAAATTTCCAGTTACATGGTGCCATATGAAAAGCCCCTTTTCTGCAGAAATTTATGTCTTCTCCAAAGCAAATCTTCGTGCAGCGGGGTATATTCCCTCACAAATGAATACAGGATTTCAGCATTTGATAACTTTCATATATACACAGAGACACACTGATACATATTTATAAAGGATTACAGCCAGCACATTCTCTCCATTTTATACTGTTCTTAAGTTTGTTAAGGAGAAAATAATTTCTTGCTTTCTGATTATGGGCTCATCCACATACTCTACCCCAGTAACCACTGTTAAGGACATGTCCTCATAATATAGCTTCCATTTTGTGCCAATCTGCTACTGAGGGAGGCTGAGGTCTTTTAAAGTTTCCAGCATTTCAGTAGTGTTTTCCATGATAGCATGGCACAAGACCTTCCAAGTGGATATTCTAAGGGGCATGAAGAAGGAAGCTTCAAATGTTCTGTGGTTATCAATCCCTGTAAGACAAGAATGGACCACTTCCCAGGTGATCCACCTTTTTGCCATGATAAGTATGCTATGAGTAGGTAAGGCAAAATACCTATGTAATAAAAATGATAGTTTGAGCTCCAAACCCTACTCTGACACACATTCAGGACAGCAGTTAATAGCTGGCTTTCCCACCAATATATGATCATGGGTAGGATGAAAAGGGGTGGTTGGGGATCCCTTAAACACTGCTCTGAAAGTACCTGCATTGCACTCCACGAGGGCAGCAACACTAGCAGCTGCTTTGCTGAGGCATAGTGAAAGGTCAAGTATGGGGCAGCACTTTTAATATTGACATAATTCCCTACCACGCCTCCAATCTCAAGGAGTTCTATAATGCTTTTATTTAAAAAAAAAGAAATCCAAATAAACATCACTGATTTTGTGGTTTATAAGTGAACAATTGCCACCTTATAAACTATGCGGATGTTAAAAATATGCACAAGATTTATCCTGGGCAAATCTAGGTAAGTAGGTCCTTAAAGCGTTCCAACCCAGTTTAGGTCCTGTCTTTGGAGTACTCCATGGCATTATGTTTGTGTCCATGAAGGAAAATGTACTCAAAGACAGGGAAGAAACTTCCTCAGTACAGCGTAGCTGAGATGTTATGCTATGTCAGTTATGTTTCATTATTCAAAAGGTGCTCATTTTGCATAGCTAGATCTCATCAAGTGCTGATACTCAAGCTGGTATTGGGTTACATGACTCTATGTGTAAGCTACCTACCTTCCATTGGCAATAATTAACCGACTATTCCTTTATAGAGTAGAAGTATCCATGAAACACATTTTTCCCTCCTGAATTAAACATCCAACTCGGGTATATTTTTAGACCTAATTGGTCCTAACCTGTCACACAGCAAATAACTCTCTATCTATTGTCTGATTTATAACATCGCTTTCTACACAACTATAAATTATCTCCATGATTCAAATTCTTGAATGTATTTTTAAGTAAAGAGATGTAAACAGCTTGTTTAATTTGACCTTCAACTGTCCTTTCCTGCACAATTCTGAGTTGACTTCATTGGTATACAATATGCACTGTATTTTCAGCCTGTTACTATTGAATGGAGCTGTGAAATGGCATTCCCCCTTCCCATTTCTGAGGCCTGTCATGCTTCGTCAATGCTGACAAGCAATTATTAGCCTTTGTTTCTTTTATACTATATATTGGCAAAACAATCATTGCAAGGAATTGTAGAGGTAGAAACCATTATCTTGGCACTATAGTGGTAACATAGCTTTTAAGCTTACTGAAAATATCCATTAGGTTCTGTCCTCTTATCTCAAAATGCTTTTTTGCTCCACTTTTGTCTTGCTCCGGGAGTTAAATCACTAACTTCTGCAACACTAAGAAAGGATAGGATAACTTTATTCTCTCCCAAGCTGTTTTCTGACTGGCCTTTGTGTGGTGTTGAATATATTCTTTGTTCAGTTCAATCCCTGTTATGTTAGATTCCAGGAATAACTCTGAATCTTTGGCTAGTCATATTTGCAGTGGAATATTATGTGTTAAAAACATTCTTTTTTTTTTAAAAGGCAAGACAGCCTCTTCATATCTGTGTTCTGGAGTATAAAGTATATTTACAGAAAATACTGTGTTATCACTGTTGTTATTACTCCTGATTGCACCTTCTTTTTTGGGGGAAGGGTGTTACTCCAACTGTTTAACAAGAAAATCTGTCTAGCTTTTGAAGAATCCATTCTTTATTATAGAATTTGGTCTTGTGATTGTTTACTCAGTGGTAAGTTTCATTGAAGTTCATTTCAGGATTGTAGGCTTCCATTGCAATCTATACATGTCTGTCCTGGGCATATCCACACAGCCACCATCTCCATCTCCAAACCCTCAGAAGCATTTTCATGTTATTTTGTAGGTATCATGATCATCGCAGCACTCAGTATTCCCATAGCTGAATAGTTCTTTGACCAAAGGGAGGCCCAAAAATCTGTTTCCAGCCAGCAACCTACTCTCATCCTTGTTGTGTCTTTGTTGCAGTTATTTTGCAGGGAGGGAGAAAACTCTGTCAAAAGCAAGATGAAAGTGTGCCCAGGAGCCGTGGCACCTTGACTTCAGCAACGGAGGGGAGAGCCCCTCAGTTTCAAGAAAGTGAAGTGAAACAGTGTGGTGCCAAGATGGGAGAAAGTCAAGATGTTGGAAGGCAGGATGAGGTATGGGTTCTCACCAGTAGTCATTGCTTGCCTTACAGCTCCAGTATTTGCCTGTCAGAGTTTTTATGCCAGCATTTTCTGCTGAGCTGAGGCTGAGCTGGAAGTGAATCTGTTCAGCTGCAGAAGCCCCATGGCATCATGGGAACACAGCACTGCAGCACTGATCCTCTCCTGGGGCCATCCAAAGAAAGCCCATGGATCAAGGGGTTGATACTGATACTGATATAGATAAATAGAGGAGCACACCTATTATCTATCGGAATTCAGCTATTTGAGGGTCAGACATGAATAGAGTTACCAGAGCTGAGCTAGAAAGATCTGTATGACCATGGAAGCAAAGAGTTAGAGTTGTCTGTATTCCTTTGTTGCCATCTACTGCTTGCCTGGATACTTGCAGCCCAGATCTGATAGCCCTATAATTATTCTCTTCTGTCAGCAGAGTTAACTAGTGAACCTGGAGATTAGGACTTAACTTGGTAAAGATGTCTCAGATGGCAACATTAATTGTCCATTTATGGAACAAGTAGCAGTGGATAAATGGAAACTTCATGGCATTCTTTTTCTTTCCATTTTTGCTTCCTTGCATTTTACTTTTAATCAAATTATTACAGCCGCTGCCACTACAGTGTTTAGAACATTTAATATTCAAGTGTACAGTAGATACATTCTATCTCTCTCTCTCTTTCCCGGGTCCATGCTACGTGGCATATCGGGCAGTAAGGGTCTTATACATATTTAGAATATACATTCTATAAATAAATAAAAATAAAATAAAAATAATACTAGCAATACATTTCTGTAACATCGTTAATGTGCATATGGAATTGGATGTATTTTGTTTGTTACTTATAAAGATCATTCATGGTTCACAAACTACAAGATGATTATTAGGAATACTATATTTATAATTATTCAATCATTCTTGACTAAAGCTCCACTCTTTTCAAAGCTATGTGTTTTTTGGGTGGTGGGGGTTGTGACATAATGTTTATTGTCACAAGGTTGAAAGAAGGGACAAGTACAGTAAACACAGTTCTTAATAAGTTCTGTAAAACAAATACCTAAGGACATACAGATTCAAACACAAGAGTTATGGAGGAGTAAAAACAAACCAAAGAAACATCTTAAAAACCTTGTTTTATTTCATTCAGCAAACCATCGCCCTAAATTAAGCCAATAAATGATTATGAAAACACTTTCCCAGCTGGGATCTCTCAGAACAAAATTTCAGCATTGAGCCATTTTTACATCTTAATTGTACCATGTTTGTAAATGTGGCACACTTTAAAAAACGTTGACAGACCCATTGGTCTTGTTAAGCTGCCCAGGTGAGACTATAATAAATACCTTGAAATCTGTAATCATTGTAACAGTTGACACTTTAGACTCCTCTTCGGGCTCTCAGCAACCACCTATTCCTTGAACAGAGAGAATGACCAAAAAATAGATGCTGGAATCCCATTGCAATCAACATGGTTTTATTTATTTATTATTTATTTTTCAAATTTTTATCACTGCCCATCTCCCCCCCCCCCACAAGGAGGGACTATGGGCGGTTTCACACAATATTTAAATTCATCACAGTTCTCATAAATATATTCTTTCTTACAGTGTTTGTGACTCTCTCTCTCTCTCTCTCTCTCTCTCTCTCTCTCTCTCTCGGGAGGGTGGAAGCTTTTGCTGTGTTTATCCTATTGTTGAAGTCCTGGCCACTCTGTGTGATATGAAGGTAACTTTAGCAGTTTACATTATGGTGTCCAGTTGCTTTGAGCCCCTGACCTGAGCTACGAACATTGAAACAATGAATGCAAGTAGAGGAAGACTTATTCCAACTAACAGACTAGAATCTATTCTATAGCAGTGATGATGGTGAATGGACAGTTCTTTTCTACCAAAACATACTACTAAAACATTCAAGAAATGTTTTAAAAATAAACAATCTTATATATCTTTTAACTTGGACTCCATGGTAATGTGTTCTCACGACTAGAGGTGTCCAGGACACCAACTGTTTAGCTTTAATCAACGGCTTTCCATTCTTATGGCCCAGATTAAAAGGAATGGGTAATAATATTAATTTTTGTTCCTTCTAGCTTCTACAGACCTCAACAATCCTCCCGCCCCCACCCCCGGCCTTATTCTAATTCTAATGTGACTATGAAAAGCCCAAAATTCTAGCTCCAGTAGATTGAATAAACTCCCAGGCTTACTGTTCAGATTAGGATCTAGGAGGAAAAAGGAGCACTTGGCAAGTAGCAGGCAAGTTAGCTCTACTGGCTGCTGTGTCAAAATATTCTACCTTTCTAACACTCAGAAGTGGGTTTGTGTTCCTCCACAGCTTGTGAAAGACTTGATTATACTGTTGCTAGTAAACAGCAAGGTCAGAGATGGTTTAGCTTTGATTTTCCTGAAAAAAGTAACTTTTAAATGTTTGTCTTGATTGGGAATTGAATGGAATTTCCTTTAATATTGTTAATATGAATACATGCATACATGTACTCATACTTTCTTCTATGTAGAGAAGAAGAATGAAAATATAGTGACTATGGCCACATGTCTATCACTAACACTGGGATCAATTTAAGTTATTCTGTTAGCAGTAAAGCAAAGGTTAATTTAGTTGAGTGAATGTGGTAGCCTAGTAACTTGGAAGTGCCTAGGGACCTTTCTGTAACCCCATTCCTATCATGCATAGGTATGGATTATTGAAGACATGTGGAAAGACACTGTAGGATCAAATTCCAAGTAGAATACTGAATAAATAATGCTATACTTAACATCCCTTTAGTATATTTTTTCCATATTCCATTCAATTTGGCAGAAAGTAAATTGATTTTAGTTTTGCTTTAAGAAGAAAATGTTGGTTGAATGCTACTTTGAGAATAAGGTAAAGTAGCAGAAACCTAAAGGTGAAAGCTTTAGGGAAATCGGAAGATTTCAGTACATGATTAAGAACCCTGTCAGTATGAACTTAGTACTTGGATGTGAGTCCATCAGGAAATTTCTGGACTTGGCCTAGACTGGGAAGTTGGGAAAAATGTATTGGAAGAAGGTAACGGAAAACCTTTTCCACATTGTTGCCAAGAAAACTACTGTAGATAGATTTGTCCAGGTAACTACTAGGACCTGGCTCAAGACAGATTTTACCTTTGCTAATGGCCAGTGGAAATCACCTTGTAACATCTCTCTTAATTACTTCACTGAGTTTTAATGACCTTTAGTTTGTCATGGCTATAGCTTTTATATTCTACAGCTAATCCCTTTCTCTTCTTCCTGCTCATGAGAAGAGCTTATCTAGAATATGTTTTTGTTTTTCTAAATTAAATATCACAGAACTTCTCCAAAAAGGCAAAGGATGATGGGGCTTCAGGGAGAATTTTCTCCTGTGGATCATGCTGTAGAGACTCTGCAAGAGCAAGCATTGAAGAAATGGTCTAAGTCTGAAGACAATTCACCCTGCGTCTTCCAGAGATATCATACTGAGCTCAGCTTTGACAAAAGAGGGCAAGCTGATCAAATGATTAGCCAGACATTGTATCACTTGTCACACATAATTGGAAAGTTTCTGTTTTTAGTCTTAAGTTCTATGTGTCCTAAAGTGCTGACAAAACTGAAATCTTTCCTGCACAATTCATTTAGCAAATAACAAAGAGTAACCATTGTTGGTTTGCTTTATGTGCGACTTTAATGAGCCATATAGGGACTGTAGGATGTTGCACATTACCTAAGCAACTGATATTATATAATACACAGTCACCAACCATCACACACAGTATGTCACAAGTTTCTTGATCCTCAGGATAACTGTATGACACTGTATGGTTGTATTATGCAGCATTAGTTAAACAGTGCTGTTTTGTGGAAATCTGACTGAATTTAAGCAGCCCTAAGCACATATCATAAAAATAGTCTGAGACTGTGAATATTGTTATTAATATTACTCTTTCCTTTGCCAAACATGGGAAATATGAAATCTCATAATTCGTAATCACAGACTTCAGTAAAATTGGTGAAACTTACATAAACTTCAAGTTTGTGTGTTGACCACACTTATTTTATTCCCTTGACATTAAATGTATGATTTGCTTTTTAGTGTCCTTTATTTTGCTTTGCTTCAGGTTGTTTGCTTATTACAGTTTAGATCAGAGCTTTCCAAACTTTTCATGTTGGTGACACACTTTTTAGACATGCATCATTTCGCGACACACTCTTACAGCAGGGCACAAGGCAGGCACTAGGACCTGCGTGGAATCACAGCACGTTTGGAGGCAGCAAGGCACAAGGCAGGCTCTAGGACCTGCGCAGAATCCTGGCAGGGCAGGTTTGGAGGCAGCAAGGCACAAGGCAGGCACTAGGACCTGCGCGGGATCCTGGCAGGGCTCGGAGGCAGCAGCAGCTGCAACACACCCAGACACTGCAGCCGACACACTAATGCAGGGCTTTCCAAAGTGCCGCTGCTGGCGACACACCAGCGGCGGCAGTGGCGCGGGGGGGGCGCGTGCATGGTGGCGGCGCGGGGTGTGTGTGGCGGCGCACGCGTGCACGGTGGCGGCGGGGGGGCGTGCGGCGTCATGTGTGTGTATGGCGGCGGCAGCAGCCTCCGCTAAAACGCGGAAACACTGATACCGCGCCGCTGCCGCCGCCGCCATGCACACGCGTGCCACTGCTTCCGGGTGGTGTGGCGACACACCACGCTGTGTGTGGCGACACACTTTTGTGTCGTGACACACAGTTTGGAAAGCTCTGCACTAATGTGTTGCGACATACAGTTTGGAAAGCTCTGGTTTAGATCTTTATCAGCCCAAAGACTTCAAAGAAACGTTGGGATAAAAATGAAGTTAAACACAAAAAAGTATTTAGGCGTCATTCTAATTCCTTCAGCAGACTATTTCACAAACTATGCAGATCTTTTATGTTAAGTTCTTATTCTAATGTTCTATTTCATTGCCACCATTAGTGTCATTTTCAATCACCTGGAGAGTGTTTCCAAATATATTAAACTAGAAGCATTTGAAAATAACTAGACAAAATCTGCCTGTGGTATAGACTAGAGACCACTGTCAAAATCACTTCTAGTCATCAGACTGTTTTTCTTAATTGATGGAGAATCTCTGGCAAGAAAGAGAAAGTACATGCAATCCATCTTGGGGAAAAGTGGATATATAGAATCTGGATTCTGTTTTTATTAAAACGAAGCAATTGGCTGTCAGTCACATCAGGAAAAGACTTGTTAATATGTATTATTCTTCACTTGACCACTGCAGCAATAATACATAAAACCAACCATCAGAGGTAGAACACTCAAAACATCCCTGAACATGCATTTGTTAGAGATATTTATATCCCACCTTTCAAGGCAGCTTATTGTTAATAACAAAATACATTAATAAGAATTAGGTTTGTTCAGCACTTTGAATTCGAAAGCAAAAAAGTGTTTCAGAGGACACTGGGCACAATCCCCCATCTGGTGCTCTTTAAAGCATCTGTGTCATATTCTGGGATTGCAGAACTGCCCTCCCCTCTGTCATGGGGTCTCTTGTACTCCATGCAGAAAATTGTAAAGGTAAAGGTTTTCCCCTGCACAGTCGTCTCTGACTCTAGGGGCCGGTGCTCATCTCCGTTTCCTAGCCAAAGAGCCAGCGTTGTCCGAAGATGCTTCCACGGTCATGTGGCCGCATGATGCGCGCGGAATGCTGTTACCTACCCACCGAAGTGGTACATATTCATCTACTTGCATTTGCATGCTTTCGAATTGCTAGGTTGGCAAGAGCTGGGGCGAGTGCGGGAGCTCGCTCCGTCACGCGGGGCTAGGGATTCGAACCTCCGAACTTGCAATCTTCCGATCAATAAGCCTGGCGTCTTACCCGCTGAACCACCACGCCCCTAAGATGCAGAAAATAGTAAATACCTAAAGCACTTCTATACTATAGAGGTGCCTGCCAAAGCAGTGAACTGGCTTTGGCATTGCTTTGAAAAAGTACCAAGAAGGTGACATGGATTCAAATACAAGCCCTCATTTTAAAGGAAGTAGAGGAGGAAAACCCACCCTCTGTAGGTCAAACTGGGAGAGCTAGAAGTCAATATTAGCTGTCCTCCCCAAAGTTCTTGAGCTATTAACAGTTATCCAGAGGTATAAAAATAGGTAGGGTCAGAATCTTTACACAGTATTTATGGTACAGCTGCATGCATGAACAGAAGCAGCATTTTGTTAAAGAGGGAGAGAACAAGGCCATAATTTCACATATCGCTGAAATGCACGAGGGGTTAAGAGAACATATTTGCTAACTCGGTTAAGCTTCTCATTAGTGGTAAATTTGTGTGTGTCAGGAGCAGAAGAGGAAAACCATCTGCCTTCCCTTTTAAACTTACTTTCATGGTTGCAAGAAAACCTTAGTATAATCTATCACTCAAAGAAGCTCCAGTATAATCCGTCAGTGAAAGAAGCTCCTCTTTTAAGCTATCCGCAGATGGAAAATTTTGTCTTGTCTTGTTTATTCACTCAGGTTTCTTCAGCTTGTTTGGTTGCACTTGGCAGTGAATTGTTTGCTCTATTGATGCAGGTATCACTGGTAAACATTTGATCTAGTTGAAAAGGACTGTCATTCCTGTTAAGTGTTTGGGAGCTAACTGTGGGACTCAGGCTATGTGTGATAGGCATTGGGTTGGTGTATGTGTGTGCATGTTTGTGTGCATTTATTTATTTATTTATTTATTGTATTTATACCCCGCCTATCCCCTCCCTAATGGAGGACTCTAAGCGGCTTACATACATCATATTTCATATATATTTATACATTTCATATATATAGTACAACAGTTTAACCGCACGCTAAGGGAAGGGGTAAGGGAACCGACTCTTCCGTGGGTACTGGACTACATGTCCCAGAATACCTTGCTTCGGAGCCGGCTGCTGACGTCCTGGATGTTGCTGTTCGGGATCCATCGTCTCCGCCGCCATTCACGAGATCTTCTCTGTTCGGTGGGCAACCCCCGACAGGACGCCAGCATATTCTCCCACTTAAGGTGGTACCCATTTATCTACTTGCTAAGCTTTCGAACTGTTGGGTTGACAGGAGAAGAGAAGAGCATTCCAAGAGAAGAGCAAGGAGGAAGAAGAGGGAGGAAAGAAGTAGTCATTTTTCTCTAGATAAATATTAACACTGGATTCCACCTTATAATAAACATAACACTCTACTGACTATTCACTAATAAAACTGTGCTACTCTAGGCTTCTGGCATTGGCGGTTCATGAAAAAATGTCCATATTAATTTTTTTTCCTTACTGTGACTCTAAGCAACCTTCTTTTGACATGTTGTATTGCTGCAATAAAGAAGAAGAAAGGAAAATTAGGAATACAAAAAGAAAAACACAAATCCCAACCCTCCCAATAAACATAATTTATTATAAAAAAATATCAACCCAGTTTTTAAGTGCAGCAGTGAACCTCCATTACACTTTGACCAATTATATTGGTCAATTTGTCCATTATCTTAACACTATTTCATAAGCACACATCAGAATAACCACACATCTTCAACCCAAAGCTGTAAAGCCGAGGTGACTGTGTCTTTCCATTGTACATGAATAATCTTTCTTGCTCCATCTCTTTTCTGTACAAAAAGTCCATAATTCTTCATATATTTCTAAATCCCAATTTTGGGTAATAGAATTAAAAATTACTTTACACTTTTTTACCCTTCCCCAAACCATGTAAAAAAACTGAACAAAAACAATATTTTTATCATATGTGGAAATGTCCCTTTCAACATTTTCACTTCTGACATAGTGAAATTGACAATCAACCATTTTTAAACTGTCTCTGAAGTGTCCAATAAACATGAAAAAACTTTTGTTTGTAGAATTAATTTCATTTTAAAATCATAAGAACCATTATTTAATATTCTCTGAGACTCTTAATCATTGACTTGTTAATATGGGATACTCTAAATCAGGGCTTTCCAAACTTTTCCCGTGGCGACACACCAACGGCGGCGCACGAGAAAACTCAGAAGTGCCACAGCAGCGGTGGCGTGCAAAAACACAGAAGTGCCGCCGCTGCAGGGTTTTCAGGTTTTCATGCACCACGGCAGTGGCAGCAGCGGTGTCCTGGTGTGCTGTGTGAAAACCCGGAAGTGCAGATGGCCCGCCGCCACTGTTGTGCGCGTGGCCACACGCGGCAACGTGCCATCAGCACTTCCGGGTTTTGATGCAACACACCTGGGCCCCACAGGCGACACAGTATTGTGTCGCGACACACAGTTTGGAAAGCTATGCTCTAAATCTTTGTTCCAAAATTCTTGTAAGTAACTAATACCCATTTTAACCATACTCTTTCATTGCCTATAAAGGAGGATTGTGGATTTATAATGATCCAAGATACTTTTCATTCATGAGAGTAATGCAGGGGAATCAGATGTTGCTAATATACCTGGCCCAAATTGTGAAATAAACGGTGCTTTAATTGAATCATCTGCCATTCCACAATTTTAGACAATGTGATTCTTCTTGCAACAACTCAAATGGATTAAGAACTTGATAGATCAGCAATAACCTGGTCTAAAGTATTAATGCCCCTATTAACTCATGAATACCAAAAAATAATGTCTGCCATTTTCAATTTGGGATTATTTCAAAGTGTGAGTTATTAGACATCCTTCATATACAGGAGTTTTGAAACATAAGGAAACTATTTTTATATCATATAAAGGCCCCTATAGGTCACTTGCTGAACTAATTTGATTAATAATGGACCTGTCAGTGTATAAGTCTTATCTTCTGAACCAGGAAGTTTTAATTTTAGGTCTTTTTTAATTTTCCTTCTGCAATGTGTTCATAAGTCAATCAGCTCCCTGCTCCATCTTTGTGCCTTGCCCCCTCTTTCTCATTTTCATTTCTACCTATCCTTGTTCATATTCACCACCAACTGATTGATTCTGCTATCATATGAGGCCTCCAGCTGCCATTGGAATAGTTATAGTGATACTGCCAAGCTCTGCCAAGCCCAAGGCCTATCATCTGAATAACTTGGGGACACTGCAGAATTTTAATTCCCAAGGACCTTAGGAAAACAATGCAGCAAAATTATTTTAATGACTTATCTGGTATACAATTTGCCTCTATCCCCCCTCCCCCATGAATTGAATGAGATGCTGGGCTTTTCAGTTGGATACATATAAAAATGTAACAATTGGCTGAACAGTTTCAGAGCCTACAGAGGGAAGCTTGCTCAAGGCTTCCAAAAAATCAAAGACATTTGGGAAGGCACTAAAAATAGGAGAATAAAATGGTTTACTTTGCATTGGAATGCAAATGTTATCTATATTATTTGCATTTTTGAAAAAGACACAAACCGAAACTTATTTATTATTCCAATTTTGCTGTTTCCAAAG
The DNA here is from genome assembly GCA_023362775.1 of Charina bottae. Lineage (NCBI taxonomy): Eukaryota > Metazoa > Chordata > Lepidosauria > Squamata > Charinaidae > Charina > Charina bottae. Next base: position 13,170,563 of record JALMGJ010000001.1, read on the forward strand.
GTTGCAATGTGAATCACTTTTTTAAAAAAAGCATATTACAGTCAATCTTCTATAGAAATGGATATATTCATAAAAATAATATACAAAAATCCATTATCCTGCAGAAAATTACAAAAAATGTCTGTATAAGGCAAAAGTGTAAAGAAAAATGCATACGTTTAGAGAATGTAGCCCAAATTGCCTACTAATGTTCGTGTAGACTTAAAAACAATTCTCAATTTTCACAAGCCAAACTTGGCAAATTTGCATTTTTGTAGTTGGCCCCTGATTACAGAAGGTGGCTATAGAAGAATCTGGAGCAAGTGGTTCAGCTTTTTGTGATGCAGTTATAGAGTACAACTCAGTCCCCATTGTAGAATTACAAAAGTACCACTGGAGGGTGGTGATTATATAATGGGCCACTGTATAATGGATCAGGTTTTACTCCCAATTTTTCTAAGAAAATATTATGTTGGTGATGTTTGTATATTTGTATTTTAAACTTGATTTTTTTGTAAACCGCCCAGAGTCCCCCATTGGGGGAGATGGGCAGTCAATTAAATTTAAATAAAAAATAAAATAAAAAATAAAAATGTTTGGAAAGTCAATTTTGTTTTTCTGCTCAACTTTGTGATTAGCCAAGGTTTTGTACAGGAGCATCCACACATGACCCACCAAAAATCCAACCGGTGGCTGAAATCAAACCCGCAACCTTTTGTTTTAACATGGGTCATCTGTCCTGTTGGCCCACATTTACTACTTTTCTTTGCCTGGGCTGTCAGTTCCAGACATAGCCGTATCTGTAAGGCAGGGCGGCTCTTGCACAGAGACATAGATGAAATATGCTTACTTCTCTTCCCTTAGCCGAGACAAGTGACGAATCCAAAGCCTTTCTACGAGCAGACCGGAACTATTGGCTTCTATGTTCTGGCTAAATCATTAGATGTTCCTCTCAGAGGTTGTATCTTGCATGTGAGATCTTTTTTGGAATCATAGTCTAATGATCCCTTATTACAGTATAGCTTGCGACAGCTGCTTACAACATATAAACAATTCCATGGAGTTCCCCCTAATTAAGAATTAATTAAGAAGAAAGTATTTAAGTAAGATTTGCATGTAACTTCTATTGCTTGCTAAGCCTTCCAAAAGCCCCTGACATTGGATCTTAAGAGATGAGAAGGCCAAGAATGAAAGTTCAACCACAGCTATTAACAGTGCATGACGAGCAAATATAATATCCAGGAAATGCATTTACTGATAATGTCTTAAGAGTCAGTATTGAGGTTTTTGCATTTCTGTCTGTTTCGATTGCATTTGAAAACCTGATATCTGTAGGGATTGTGCTGTTTTGTCTATATGTGATAAGCACAGCAGGGAAAACAGTGATCCATGAGATCAATCAATTCCTTGAAGGTTATATGTTTTGCTGGTGGTTTCAGGTGGATAATTAAAAAAATATGCCTTCGTGCTGGTTGGTGAAAGATATGTTTGCTGACCGGGGCTTCTGGGAAGAGGTGGACTTCAAAGTGGCTGCTTGTTCAGAGCACAGAAAATGTATTAGCAAAGACAAATATTGTCAGAGTACAGGGCTTGTGGTTTAAGCTCAGATGAATGAACGCATCACTTCTCTAACAATGCAAGGGAGAAAGATGGTAAATCGGGTGTCTTTGGGAAAAGTGAACTTTAAGTGTATTCTGGAGGCATTATTTCCACAGAACATGCTTTCAAAATGACATCAAAAACACAGAGCACACAGCTGCTGCTTCTTTTTTCTTCTCAGCTCCATCCACCTGGCTCTGCAAGTAAACACAGAAAGGCATTTTAATAGCTGGGAGGACATTGTTTACCCACTGCTTATTCTAAGAAGGTGGCTACAGAAACTACTAAAGCCATCTTATAGATTGTATTATTCTGATATATGGTGTCATATGTTCTTCCTGGTTCTGATATGTCAGTGACTTTCAGTTCCTTATCTTAAAAAGAATTATAAACTGTAATTGACTGTCTCTTGGGTCATAGCAAACCATTTCCCCTCCAAAGCTGTTATGAGATGTTCCTAGCAACCTTGAAATAATTGTAACATGAAAAATCAAGACATATTCTGTTTGATCGTCTCTGTATGAATTAACCTAAGCTCTTGTTGGTTGATTTACAAGTATTGAGTTCTGAGTTCTGACGCTTAACAACCTGTAAGAACTCTTATTTCATAATAGTGAATAAACGATGAGTGGAGATAATGAAAAACTCCACAAGGAACAAAGATTCCATGCTGCCTCTAACTTTAAGGTCTCTCCCTATATCAGCTAGAATATGTATTAGTATGGATAAAAATAAGCTTCTGGATGAAGCTCGTTATGTAAAAAAAAATAGAGCACTTTTTTTAAAAATCATAATGTAATAGAGTTATATGCCAGTGAACCCGAGAGGACTGTTGCTACTATTATTATTGTTGCTATAATTAACACCATTGTAATTACTTCTATCCCCTTCATGGATCACTGCCTTGTTGTGGCGAAGGGCCTTGCGTAACTCAATGAAGTCAGGTCAAGAAGGACAGGTCATGACGGAGAGTTCTGACAAAATGTGGTCCACTGGAGGAGGAAATGGCAAACCACTCCAGTATCCTTGCCAAGAAAACCCATGGACAGTATCAAAAGGCTAAAAGATATGACACCGGAAGATGAGCCCCTCAGGTCGGAAGGTGTCCAAAATGCTACTGGGGAAGAGCGGAAGGCAATTCCGAGTAGCTCCAGAAAGAGTGAAGCAGCTGGGCCAAAGCCGAAAGGATGCTCAGTTGTGGATGTGTCTGGAAGTGGAAGGAAAGTCCGATGCTGTAAAGAACAATATTGCATAGGAACCTGGAATGTAAGATCTATGAATCAAGGTAAGCTGGATGTGGTCAAACATGAGATGACAAGATTGAACATTGACATCTTGGGAATCAGTGAACTAAAATGGACAGGAATGGGCGAATTTAATTCAGGAGACCATTATATATACTACTGTGGGCAAGAATCCCTTAGAAGAAATGGAGTAGCTCTCATAGTCAATAAAAGAGTGAGAAAGGCAGTACTGGGGTACAACCTCAAAAACAACAGAATGCTTTCAGTTCGAATCCAAGGCAAACCATTCAACATCATAGTAATCCAAGTCTATGCCCCAACCACTGATGCCGAAGAAGCTGAAGTTGACCGTTCTATGAAGATCTACAACACCTTCTAGAACTAACACCAAAAAAAGATGTCCTTTTCATCGTAGGGGACTGGAATGCTAAAGTAGGAAGTCAAAAAATAACCAGAATAACAGGCAAGTTCGGCCTCGGAGTACAAAATGAAGCAGGGCAAAGGCTAATAGAGTTTTGTCAAGAGAATACGCTGGTCATAGCAAACACTCTTTTCCAACAACACAAGAGACGACTCTACACATGGACATCACCAGAGGGTCAATACCGAAATCAGATTGATTATATACTTTGCAGCCAAAGATGGAGAAGCTCTATACAATCAGCAAAAACAAGACCTGGAGCTGACTGTGGCTCAGATCATGAGCTTCTTATAGCATTAAATTGAATGCTATAAGAATTTAAATTGAAGAACGTAGAGAAAACCACTAGACCACTCAGGTATGACCTAAATCATATCCCTTATGAATATACAGTGGAGGTGAGGAATAGATTTAAAGGATTAGATCTGGTAGACAGAGTGCCCGAAGAACTATGGATGGAGGTTCGTAACATTGTACAGGAGGCAGCAACTAAAACCATCCCAAAGAAAAAGAAATGCAAGAAAGCAAAGTGGCTGACTGATGAGGCTTTACAAATAGCTAAAGAAAGAAGGGAAGCAAAAGGCAAGGGAGAAAGGGAAAGATATAACCAACAGAATGCAGATTTCCAGAGAATAGCAAGGAGAGATAAGAAGGCCTTCTTAAATGAACAATGCAAAGAAATCGAGGAAAACAATAGAATGGGGAAGACTAGAGATCTCTTCAAGAAAATCGGAGATATCAAGGGAACGTTTTGTGCAAAGATGGGCATGATAAAGGACAAAAAAGGCAGGGACCTAACAGAAGCAGAAGAGATTAAGAAGAGGTGGCAAGAATACACAGAAGAACTATACAAGAAAGATCTTAATATCCCTGATAAATGCAATGGTATGGTCACTGTCCTTGAGCCGGACATCCTAGAGAGTGATGTCAAGTGGGCCTTAGGAAGCATTACTAACAACAAAGCTAGTGGAGAAGACAATATCCCAGCTGAGCTATTTAAAATCCTAAAAGGTGATGCTGTTAAAGTGCTGCACTCAATATGCCAACAAATTTGGAAAACTCAACAGTGGCCACAGGATTGGAAAAGGTCAGTTTACGTTCCAATTCCAAAGAAGGGCAATGCCAAAGAATGTTCAAACTACCGTACAATTGCGCTCATTTCACATGCTAGCAAGGTTATGCTCAAAATCCTACAAGCTAGGCTTCAGCAGTATGTGAACCGAGAACTACCAGAAGTGCAAGCTGGGTTTCGAAGAGGCAGAGGAACTAGAGATCAGATTGCCAACATTCGCTGGATCATGGAAAAAGCAAGAGAGTTCCAGAAAAACATCTACTTCTGCTTCATTGACTACGCTAAAGCCTTTGATTGTGTGGATCACAACAAACTGTGGCAAATTCTTAAAGAGATGGGAGTACCAGACCACCTTACCGAAGCAACAGTTTGAACCGGACATGGAACAACCGACTGGTTCAAAATTGGGAAAGGAGTACGACAAGGCTGTATATTATCACCCTGCTTATTTAACTTACATATGCAGAGTACATCATGAGAAATGCCGGGCTGCATGAATCACAAGCCGGAGTTAAGATTGCTGGGAGAAATATCAACAACCTTAGATATGCAGACGATACCACCCTAATGGCAGAAAGTGAAGAGGAACTAAAGAGCCTCTTGATGAGGGTGAAAGAGGAGAGTGCAAAAGCTGGCTTGAAACTCAACATTAAAAAAACTCAGATCATGGCATCTGGTCCCATCACTTCCTGGCAAATAGAAGGGGAAGAAATGGAAGCAGTGACAGATTTTATTTTCTTGGGCTCCAAGATCACCGCAGATGGTGACTGCAGCCATGAAATTGAAAGACACTTGCTCCTTTGGAGGAAAGCTATGGCAAACCTAGACAGCATATTAAAAAGCAGAGACATCACCTTGCCGACAAAGGTCTGTATAGTTAAAGCTATGGTTTTCCCAGTAGTAATGTATGGCTGTGAGAGTTGGACCATAAGGAAGGCTGAGTGCTGAAGAATTGATGCTTTCGAACTGTGGTGCTGGAGAAGACTCTTGAGAGTCCCTTGGACTGCAAGGAGGTCAAACCAGTCAATCCTAAAGGAAATCAACCCTGACTGCTCATTGGAAGGACAGATGCTGAAGCTGAAGCTCAAATACTTTGGCCACCTAATGCGAAGAGAGGACTCACTGGAAAAGACCCTGATGCTGGGAAAGACTGAAGGCAAAAGGAGAAGGGGACGGCAGAGGATGAGATGGTTAGATAGCATCACCGATGTGATGAACATGAACTTGAGTAAACTCCGGGTGACAGTGGAGGACAGGAAGGCCTGGCGTGCTATGGTCCATGAGGTCACGAAGAGTCGGACATGAGTAAACGACTGAACAACAACAACAAATTACTTCTATAGCCTTTGCTGTATCCTAGAAGCCACACCTGAGTTCAAGACCTGATTCCCCCAGGGATTTCTCAAGCAGAATCTCTTCTAGCTGCTATAGAATTTATTTTAGCCAACCCTGCTGCCAAACCATCAACTAGTAAGGAGGTTCCAAAAATTTATTTCCTTCCTTTCTGGAGAATCCAGTAAACATCTCCCCACTACAGGTAGTCCTCGAGTTACGACCACAATTGGGACTGGAATTTCTGTTGATAAGCGAGGCGGTTGTTAAGTGAGTCACGCCCAATTTTACGAACTTTTTTGCTGAGGTCATTAAGTGAATCACCATGGTGGTTAAGCGAATCTGGCTTCCTCCATTGACTTTGGTTGTCCGAAGCTGACTGGGAAGGTTGCAAATGATGATCACATGACCCCGGAATGCTGCAACTGTTGTGTGAACCGGTTGCCAAGCGCCTGAATTTTGATAACGTGACTGCAGGGATGCTGCGACAGTTGTAAGTGCGAGGACCGGTTGTAAGTCACTTTTTCCAGCACTGTCGTAACTTCAAACAGTCGTTAAATGAATGGTCGTAAGTCGAGGACTACCTGTATATGTGAACTTCTGACATCATTTACTTATATCCTCAGGAAACAGTATGCAGATACACCAACAGTGTAACACAGGTACAGTGATGACATTAAACAATGCTAAACTATTTATCTCAGTGGGGATGACTTTCCTCCATTCCCCTACTTAAACAATCCAACTTTTTCCCTTGCTTGGCAAATAAGGTCACTGTAATTGTCTTGATGCATAGTCCCATGTGGCATGTGGCGCAGAGTGGTAGGCGACAGTACTGCAGTACTCCAAGCGAAACTCTCCCCACGACCTGAGTTCGATCCCAGCGGAAGTTGGTTTCTCAGGTAGCCGGCTCAGGTCGACTCAGCCTTCCATCCTTCCGAGGTCGGTAAAATGAGTACCTAGCTTGCTGGGCGAAAGGGAATGGCAAACCACCCCGCTCTATAGTCTGCCAAGAAAATGTCAGTGAAAGTGGCGTCCCTCCAAAGGGTGAGTAATGACTTGGTGCTTGCACAGAGGACCTTTCACTTTTTTCATAGTCCCATGTAGCAGTTATCCTCTCACTTTTCTGGCTCCCTCCTTTTGGGTGAGATCTCCAATCTGTTTCTTTCTGGTCATCCTCCACTTGGCTCTCCGATCCATGATTCACCCGCAGCTGAATCAGTTGGGCGACCTCCTTGCTGGTGAAAACCAGCTCTCATGGCCTCCATTGTCCAAGTTGCCAACTGCTGCTCCTGGATCCTGTGCACAGAGCCTCACATCTTCATAATAGTATATTGTGACTTCAGCCTGTTGTCCTAAACTGATTTCTTTCTTCTCTTTAAATCTTCATGTCCAGATGGTTCCCTTCATTTGTAGGGAATTCTTATTTCTTTAATTCTTACTTTCTGGATTAGTCTTCCCTTACATTTTAGGGATAAACAAAGGCCCTTATCCAGTACCTCTAAACAGACAGGTCATGCACAAGGAAACCAAGATAATAAAACAGCAGACATGTTAGGATATTCTAGGATGGGGAAGTGGCCAGTAACATTAAAAAGGCCATATACAGAATAAAGTGCCTTTGTGCAAAATATGTAAAGTTTAACCATATAAGGCAATGAGAAATGGACACATGCGATGCATACTTATAAATACTGTAACCATGCCAATGTCAGCGTCTGCTCTTGCAGCACAGATCCAATGATCATGATGAATAAACGTTTCTGTACCTGTTGATATCACCTGCTCATTGGGCACAGAATTGTTATTCCACACCAATATATATTGGTGATCCATATAATCACTGCAAGTGTTTTCAAGATGTTAAACTTACTCTGGGCCAACAAAAGCTTAAAACTAAAATGCTTCCTTCAAAGAGAGTAAAGAAGGTGTATAGAGCAGCTTCAAAAAATAAATATATCAGTGTTTGATCATAAGCACTCAGTTGAGGCTACAAGAGAACATTACAGTGGTAATTCTTCCCACGAGCCAAAATATAAAGTGCTGGTTAGCATCAACAGATGAAGAAAAATTAGCAGCTGCACAAAGACTCATTGAGTTATACATACTAGTTATAATTTATTCTGTGCTATCTTTCTGAATATAAATATAAAAACAATGCAATACTACTTACAGGCATATGTAGTGGCAACCTGCAGAAGACCTTTGTATTTCGAGGAGTTAGGTGGCATGTTTTGATTTTCCTTCCCCACACCTAGGAGATTAGAGTTTATTTTGAGTTATACTGATGTTTAATTGGCTTGTTTCTGTTGCTGTTTGGCATGAGAGGGGGGAGAGAAGAAGCATATGTTCACTCCTCCAACAGCCCTTCAGAACATATCTCTGTGGGAAGTGGGGGGAGAGAAAAACCCCAGCTTGTTAAGTTTAAGCATGGGTTCACTCCTCCAGCCACTCCTTTAGTGGCTTGGAATGGGGGGGGGGGGATGATAAGAAATTGTTTATGCTTAGGCACTTGCTTATCTGATGGTTTCCCATGTTATTGGAATGATGTCATGGTCAGGTGCTGGACCACATGAAGAATCCCAGTCAAGGTCAGGCCATGCAGCTTCAGTACCATGGAAACTTGGTCACGGGGTTTGGGAGCCAGGCTTTGATAAAAACCTTAGGATTGTCTTTGGAGTTTGGGAGTCCACACAGGCCTGAGTGCTGGGTGCTGTGAAAATTGCCACCTTGGGGTATCTCCGCTGTCCTTATTAGAGGGCTCCTGGCAACCTATAGGAGATTAGGCTTGCTTGCTTGGTATGTATGTATTCTTTTCTGTATGCTATGCTTGTTATGCTGTGTAACTGTATTTAGACTGTGTTTAACTTTGTTTGTTTATAATAAAGCTTTAAGTTTCTTTGTCCACTGGTGTGCTATTGTCTCTGGATCTAAAAGAATCAATTGCCCTAGCCCCTGATCAAAGATACGTGGACACTTGGCAACTCAGCATACGTGCATAATAAGAAAGTACACACATAGAAGAGATGGAACACAGAACAACTGTGATGCCCCAGACAAGGAACCTGGTTATGTGACCCACTGATATAAGACTTTAAACTTTTAAGAGTAGAATCCAGGTAAAGAAACAAACAAACAAAAATAAATATTAGAGCAAATTGTGCAACTATGCTTCTTTCAGACTAGTGGTATAAAGAAAGCATTTCATATATAACAATTTTGTGATGCCCATATATATTCAGAAATTGATAATCAGGGAGAATTCAGAGGGAGGAAGATTTACTATATTTCTTGAAAAGCTGAACATTCATTTTGTTCAATGTGAACTCATAATTTCTTTATTTTCAAAGGTATAAAGAAGATTTGAGTGTTTTTGCTTTTTAGCTAATGGTTCTCCAAGGTCTTTGAGGAAGATGCACAAGTATTGCATAGCTTGCTGGAGGCAGAATATGCAGATCATCTTTAGCTGCAATCCTATAAACACTTACATGAGAATAGTCTCCAGACAGGCATGGGACTGTGCTGTTAAACACCTAGAGCAGAGCTTTCCAAACTGTGTGTCGGGACACGTTAGTGTGTCGGCTGCAGTGTCTGGGTGTGTCGCGGCTGCTGCTGCCTCCAAGCCCTGCCAGGATTCCGCGCAGGTCCTAGTGCCTACCTTGTGCCCTGCTGCCTCCAAACCTGCTGTGATTCGGCGCAGGTCCTAGTGCCTGCCTTGTGCCCTGCTGTAAGAGTGTGTCGTGAAATTATGCATGTCTAAAAAGTGTGTCACCAACATGAAAAGTTTGGAAAGCTCTGACCTAGACAGAGTCATCCATACAGAAATGTTCCTGGATGGAGAATGGACACTGTTTTTATTGCTGGAGTTGTTTTGTATTTATTGTACTTTTAATTTTGTAAAGCCGCCAGAGTCATCTGGAATGGGGCAGCCTATACATTCAATAAATGAATAGATATAATCAAGTTAAACTTAGAAAATATTATTACAATTAAATGACATTAAGGCATGAATTTAGATTAAAATACTGTAGAATAAAAAGTTCAAGTTCAGACTTCTTTTAGACTTTCACCCTGACCTGCATAAGCAGGAATGAATTATAAAGCCCTATATTTCAAGGGGAGTTTATTTTCAGATAATACTTTCAGGATTGAAGTGTTGGAATGAAAAATGCTGACATAATCTGGAGTATAGCAAAAGAAATATGTCTCCAGGGATGCATGGGAAAGGGACATTTTAGACACAAACACAATTAGCTGTGTAAAGTAAGTGAAATGACACTAGTGAATACTGGCTGCACTTTTTTTTCTTTATTAAGAGATTTTTTAAAATTGTAATCTGCCAGCTTTTATTTGGGCTACATTAATCAGCAATGCTTCTAGGAAATAGTAATTCTGACAGAGTAGAAAAAGAAACAGAAAATTAAGTAAACATTAATTTTCATTAGAAAGTTATGTGCAAAGTAGAGACTATTTACAGCTGAAGCCCACATGCTCTTTTAATAAACCCTTCATTAAAAACAACAGAATCTGTTTCCTGCCTTTTCGTGCACTAGTAATATACATTGGGGCATTTAAAATTAGATTAGCTTTACATTTTATCAGCTATAAGAACTGGTACATTCTCTGTATTCAGAGATTAACCACGTTGAGTGTCAGAGGAAAGTATCATTCCTCTGCTCCTATAACCAAACCACTAGCTCATTGATCTAAGACAAATTTTCTCTTGGATAAACTATTCAACTCCAGAGAGTAATGGATAAAAAAGAGGGCCTATTAAGGCTGAAAAACAGATTGAGTAGATAATCTAAAGGACACACATTGGGAAGACCAGAATTAGAAAGCAACTGCTCTCCAGATGGTGTGGACTACACCTCCCACAATTCCTTGCCATTTGTTATGCTGGATGGGCTGATAAGAAAGTTGAAGTGCAAAACATCTGGACATCTGCTTTACATTATCATATCAAGCCTAAAGCAATTGTGCTAGCTCACTCTCTTTATAATAGAACTCTGACATTCTCTAAGGATTTGGACTGGTGACTTATTGACCAGATTCACATAGAACAATAGAAGTTATAATGTGGTTTGTTTGGTTTTGCTTTAGTGTAAAAAGTGAATCCAGATGATGGCTTAGTCTTATGTGTGAATGAATATATGGATTGTTCAGCAAGCTTTGCTTAAAATAAACCTTGTTTTAGTGTGATATGTGAAACTAGCCAGCGGGCCAGTTATTGTTTGTTTCCATTCTTTATTAGCTATGGTTTAGAGTTATGAACACCCCTAAATTATGGAACATCTTAATAATGATGTGTGAAAAACAAGCCAAATTCATAAACTTTGCTTTGAAATCAGCTAAGTTTAAGCACTGTATAAACAAATCAGCTCTGTCTGGTCCATTAGGGTAATGGAAGTGCAGTGGTGAATTTGGGGAAGGAAAGGCTGCCCTATGTCCTGACATCTCAGGTGCCAGGAGAGCATTAAGAAAGCAGTTATAATCATTGGAACATCATCAGTTGTGTTATAATGACATTTTTGGTTATGCACAGCCTGGAATGTTGGAACCAGGCTTCTCTCAACAATGTTAGACTGGATGCTAGCTCAAGCAGTCATTCAAGGACACAAAACTTCTGATAAGGTTTGAAACCTTTATGAAAGAATTCTCATGATTGCTATACATCAAATGCAAGCCCTATTTATAGTGAATTCAAGCACCTTTTTTCCTGCATGTGCTGTTTAATAGGGTTGAAGCCATATTCTTGTCCCTTGTTTTAGAAAAGGACTGGTTTGATTTCAGGCTGTTTGCTTCAGAGCTTGTAAGAACTGTCTTCCACATTGTTACTACTACTATGTTTTGACTTCATAGAGGGGATCTGAAGCTACAACTGCTTATAATTAACCACAGTTGATGAAAGTTAGCAACAAGGAGTAAATAAGTGTATATTATTTTGTAGGTTACAACTGTGTTTTTGAAAACTCTATATGTTAACTGCTGAATGTGACTACTACAGCCAATTCAAACAATCCATTTGTTGTAACTAGATTGATGTAGGGTTTAAATTGGGATGAGGCCTGTGAGGTGGGGAGGAGGGGAAGACAGAAGATAGGGTGGCTGTGCACATGCCAGTTATATCACAAGTACCTTATCAATTAACAGATCACAAGTACCTTATCAATTAACAATTGTAGTGTGTTAAAAATCCATTGTGTTTGTTATAGCCTGAAACCTTTTGATGTGTGTGAGTTCAGCAATCTCTTGCTCAATTATGCTGGGGAAATTTATTTTTTCCCAGATGACTACTTTGAGATCTGTAATGGAGTGTCCTGGAAGGTTGAAATGCTCTGATATTACTTTGTCCTTGTTTTGAGTTCAAACTTCAAACATGTCAAAACTTGTGTCCATTAATTCTTTTGCACAAAGTCTGACCTGTTCTCCTGCACAGAATCTATAGGGATATTGCTGGCAGATGATGGCTTAGATCACAGTAGAAGAACATGTGAAGGCACCTCTAATATTCCTTGTCTCAATACTGAACCGTTTAGTTGCTCCATATTCCATTCTACTCTTGTTTCCTGGTTATTATACAAATTCTTCAATAAGCAGATGAGGTGGCCTGGCACATTCATATATATATATATATATATATATTTGCAATATATTTTATTTTATTTTCAAGTTATATATTTAAAATACAAAAAAGAAAGAACTATAGATTAGATAGAAAACAGAACTAAAATAAAAAGAACAAACTATAAAGATGTGAATAGAAAGAGAAAAAAGATGTTTTGAAGACCAGATTTTGTTACCTTTTAAAGTATTGATGAATTCTATCTTGACAGGGTCTTTATTGTCAGACTCATGGAAAGAGGCTAATGTTGCTTTAATACCAAAGGAAGGACAAGATCCTTGCCTAGTTAAAACTATAGACCTTTATCATTGTTAAATAACGATTATAAAATATTTGCATCAGTGTTGGCAGAAAGAATGAAAAATTTTTTACAGGAAATTATTCACCATGATCAATGTGGATTTCTACCAAAAAGACAGTAAAAAGACAATGTAAGAGTGGTTTTGGATGTTATAGAATATTTACAATGTCATAATGAATGCCAAGCAGCTCTTATCTTTTTAGATGCAGAAAAAGCTTTTGAGAATTTGAACTGGAGTTTTATGTTCAAGGTTTTGAAGATTATGGACTTTGGAGAGTATCTCATTCAAGGTATTTAAGCAATTTATACACCACAAGTGGCAAATATAATAGTGAATGATGAATTGACTGAACCATGTCAGATACAAAAAGGAACAAGACAAGGATGTCCTCTATCTCCTTTATTATTCATCCTAGTATTGGAAATTTTAAATAGAGACATTAGAAATGATGAACAAATAAAGGGACTTAAAATTAAACAAGAAGAATTTAAATTAAGAGCTTTTGCAGATGATTTAGTTTTGATATTGAAAGACCCCCTGGGAATGGCTGAGCATCTGATGAAGAAATTAAGAGAATTTGGGACATTGGCGGGACTCAAAGTGAATAAGCAGAAAACCAAAATGTTAATTAAGAATATGACCGGGCCTGATCAAGATCTGCTGATAGGTAAGACGGGATTTCAGATTGAAAATAAGGTTAGATATTTGGGGGTAATCTTAGCAACTAAAAATTGTATGTTGTTTCAGAATAATTATATTAAAATTTGGAATGATGTTAAAAAAGATCTGATAAGATGGGGGAAACTACAATTGTCTCTTATGGGAAGGATATCTGTGATTTAGATGAATGTTTTGCCTAGAATGTTATTTCTTTTCCAAACTTTACCAATTTTATCAACAGACTTACCATTTAAAGAATGGCAGAGAGATATTTCCAAATTCATTTGGCAAGGCAAGAAACCAAGAATTAAATATAAATTGTTACAAGATGCCAAAGAATGAGGAGGTTTGGGTCTGCCTAATTTAAAATTGTATTTTGATGCCTGTTTGCTTTGGATTAAGGAATGGATTACTCTGGAGAATAAGAAATTATTACAATTGGAAGGACATGAATTAAGATTAGGGTGGCATGCTTATTTATGGTATGACAAAGTTAAAGTTAATAAGAATTTTAAAAATCATTTTATTAGAAATGCCTTGCTGAGAGTCTGGAATAATTATAAGGTAAGACTGTCTCCAAATGTACCATTATGGTTGTCCCCTCAGAAAGCAATTACCAGAAGAGAAAATGTGGAAGGAATCAGTTGGCTAAAATATAAAGACCTGTTAAAGTTTGAAGGGGATGAACCTAAATTTAAAACAAGAGAAATGTTGGAATCTGATGGATTTATATGTCATTGGTTCACCTATATACAATTGATGGAATGTTTTACACTAGATAAAAAGAAATATAAATTTGTTAACGGAATAACACAACTTGAAATGGATTTATGTATAAATGATGATCATGGTATCACTAAGATGTATAAGATTTTGTTACAGATGAATATGGAAGATGAACAAGTTAAGGATTGTATGATCAAATGGGCTAAGAACTTTGGATATAATATTATGCTGGATCAATGGGAGAATATGTGGAAGAAAGGTTTGAAATTTACGTTGAATTACAATTTGAAAGAAAATGTTTATAAGATGATGTATCGTTGGTATCTAACTCCTGATAAGTTGTCAGAAATGTATAGTGGTATAACTAATGTTTGTTGGAAATGTTCACAGGATGAAATGTTCACAAGTCCATCTTTGTATTGTTATTCAGAAGATTCTTAAAGTAAATATACAAAGAAAGCCTGAACTTTTTCTTTTAGGTTTGATGGAAAAACAACTAGAGAAACAACATGGAGTTCTGTTACTGTATATGATCACGGCAGCAAGATTGTTATATGCACAACGATGGAAAGATCCACAAATACCTACAGTTGAAGATTGGATTGTTAAATTAATGGACTTGGCTCAGATGGCTAAATTAACAGTTTTAATAAGAGAACATTCTATATCTACTTTTATTTCAAATTGACAACCACTTTTGGAATATTTGCTTGTAATTGAAAAAAATGATGTTTTGATTTTGGGTTTTAAAGATTGAACCATTTGTTGTAATAGAAATAATGTTAGGTTAGGTTAATTATTTGTAAGAGATCAGTTTTGTATTTAATCTTATATCTGTATCGGAGATAGTCGGAAGTTGCACATTCATATTTTTAAGGCCTACCCACAATTTGTTGTAGTTTATATAGTCAAAACCTTTATATAATCAATAAAACAGAAATAGACATATTTTGGAACTCCCTTTTCGTTACCCCAAAGCTGTTACTATTGTGCTCCTGAACTCAAGAAGGCTGACTTTGGAGCTCAGGGTTTCTTGCCAGCTTCTAATCCACATGTTATATCTAAGACCAAATAAGTTCAAGTGGGCATGAGATAAGGATGGTGCCTCTCTCCTGGGGTTCCGGAAAGCCTTGAAAACCTGACTCTGGTTCCAGGCCTGGGGTTGATGTTTGTCATTGTTTAATGGCCCCTGTTTTGTTTTGTGGGTTTTGTTAGCAGAGTATTCTAGTCTGGGCTGCCTGTTGATTTAATGTTTCTGGCTGTTTTTGTAGTTTTTTTAAATTTTGTACCACCACCCAGAGTTCACTGAAGTTGGGTAGCCAATAAATTTCAGTAAATAATTTTTTTAAAATCCCCATAAACTTTTCAAAAGAGGAGAAGAATGCTCTCGTATTTTCAGGATAGAAGGAGTGATGGAGGCTAAACTTTGGCAAAAGTTCTAGCATATTTGTAATTTTAGAAAATTGTAATAAGATATTCCTAGCATAAGAAAAGTACCACCATCAAATAAAAATACAGGATCTTCGGTTAACTGCTTACTAGCATTAAATGGAGGTGGGCTAAAAACAACAACAACAGGATGAGATTACTGAGGATGAATTCTTCTGAGCTGTAGATAAATACATTATTAAAACCAGTTCAGGCCATCATTAGAGAGTCAAGAATTGTACTGAGCAGAAGAAACTCCAAGTGGTTAGTGGGGAGGATACTGAGGTCTCCACTAGTTCAGATGCAAAATATATCCTGCCAAATATCCAAAGCAGTCAAATGTAAACTGAGCACTTTGTCCGTCTGTCTACCATCTATATATCATCTCTATCTCCATCCCCATCCATCCATCCATCCATCCATCCATCCATCCATCCATCCATCCATCCATCCATCTTTACTTCCATTGATCTCTGTCTATTGTAATAGGAATGTTACTTTCTTGCAGTTTTGTTTGCAGTTTTTGAGCCAACATTTGGAGACTGTGGCTTACCTACTCATGGGCAGCTTAAATCTTCAAACTTCTGTATGCTTACTTAGGTGGCATGGAACCAGGTATTGCTTTCAAATAAACATCCCAAGATGTGCATGGCATGTGTCTTTACTGTTACTTTGCAGATGACAACAGCTTTTATTTTTCCTTTCTATCTGTTTCCACATCTCAGAATTCCCTAGCCTTGAAGTTTATACAAGACCTGGCATTTCATCTATATACAGTAGTGTTAAGATTTCACATCTGGCAAGGAAACTATGATGGACTTATTTAAACATGTTTGTTTTTGACTCTTTAAAAAAAGCATCTGTGATGTGGTGCTTCCTACAAACTTGTATTGCTTTTTTGAAACTTAAAAAAAGCCACACAACCCTAATCATTTCCAACCAACCTTGCTTCAAATCATGCAGCAGATTATTATTTCTCTTAAAGTGAACATTTTCAAATGACAAAGTACAGAAACATACAGCTACTTTATCCCCTTAAATTTGGTTTCAGCCATTGTAGCAATTTGGGGGAAAAAACTGATTAAACAAACAAAACAGTGAAAAGGAAGTGGGAAAAGACACCTGGAGTATTACAGTGATTTAACCACTTTGATTTATGTTAATGGTTTGGGAAAGACTATTTTTTGGTCCTCAAAATAGAACAAGCCATTGATGTGCCATATTGCTGTATGGCTTTAGTTATCAGTATGTCACCATTCAGTTTTGTTGTTAATATTTTATTTAGAAGGTTATAATTATAATTTATTTAATTTTATTTATATTTGTAGTACATTTAATTATGCTTGATTGTAAACCGCCCAGAATCCCTCTTGAGGGAGTTGGGTAGTGATGAATGAATGAATGAATGAATGAATGAATGAATGAATGAATGAGCAAGCAAGCACACTGTATGTGCAGTGTAGCAACAACACAGTCATCATTCCCCTGGCTTAATTTATGGGACTTTCTCTCTCTCTACCTCTTTTATAAAACAGATTGAAAAGAAGGTGAATAGGAGTAAGGGGAGAAACAGGCATTTTTCGTTCTCCCATTTTTCTTCAACAGCGTATAGATTAACCGCTTTAAAAGAGTCTTTTTTCAGGTTAAAGTAGAATCAACAATATAGCTTATTGGCTTCACCAATGAGAGCTAAAGATAGCTTAAGAAGAGTATATGAGATCTGATTTGACAACTGCTCTTCAACATTAGCTGGAGTTTTAATGATTTAGGAAAAGTATTCTACTTGTGTCTAAGTTGTTGCTTTCCTTTTTTCCTTTAAAAGAGAGCTAATGTAATATAATGGATAAGGAGTTGGACTAGGACCAGAGAGTCCCAGACTGAAGTCCTCAGTCAATGAGTTGCTCATTGAATGACTTTGGGCTGGTCACTCTCTCATCAAGTTCATGTTGTGGGGATAAAATAGCAAGAGACACATGTGTAAGCTGCCTTGAGCTCTCAAAAAAAGTGGGGTATGAGTAGACACACAAACACACGTGTTCAATTTTTATTTTAAAAATGTAAAAAGATTAAACAAAGGTTATTATACCTTATTGTTTTGAATTTTTGCTACAGGTGTGAAAATGTTCTACATTAAAAATGAGCAGGGACATATGGAAGAGGGTATCTGTGACTGAAAATGTTTTTATGTGCCTTCTTTCCAGTTACCTCATCCCCTGTCACCTCATATGGCCTCTGGGGCAGAAAAGGTTCACCTGCCATAGGTTTAAATAAATGGCATTCAGAATAGCTGTGCCAAAGGACAACATTACTGTGATTTTAGTTATCTGTAGGCCAGCAAGACCTCATATTTTTGTTTCTAGTTCCCTTCCTTTTTTCCTAGGCAAACTACAAAATAATCCACATGAATTATCATTGAGGAACTCTGTAATTTATATTTTCTATGGAAATGAGATGGTGTGTTTTCACTTCATGGATCATGTTTTGCACCCCACCTTTGTCATAAATCTGAGGGAGCAGGTACAGCTAATCTCCTCATTTGCAAGCTCACAGCCTGAGAGCCCAACATGTGAGCCAGGCCAATTTTAGGTGTGAAAACTGTTTCTGAAAGCAGGAATACAAGGGCTTAAGAAGATTCTCCTCGTTGTAAGCTGCTATTTTGTCATATTATGTGGGACACCTGGCACCTTTCCCAAGAGGGGAAGAATTAAACAGAAGGGCCAATAAAAAAGAAGTAGTGGCCACATACTATAAAATTGCTGAGCAACAATGGCTAGGAACCAGCTAATTAGGAAATGCATAATGAGAAGATAAATAACAGAAACTGGATATCAAGACCATGGCTGCTTACTACCTCAAAATGATGGTCACATGCTGAGGCTGTTTGCATGCCAGCAAACTCCATACTCAATGATATTAATCCAGTTTAGCCTTACACAGGCATGTAAAAAATATAATATTTTAAAATGAATTTCTTTTTTATTCAAGCAGGGAAATATTTGTAGGAAAGAAATAGATCTAATTTAAAAATACAAACATTTATTTTTATTTTATTTTATTTTAAACAATGGCAATACATTTTGATTGATACTTTACCAGTATAGCATCAAAATTTTCTAGTCTCATTACAGATCCTGTTATCATCCCACATATCCTGTCGTTTGACCAATATCTATAAAAGAAATAGATCTGATGAGTTAACTCATCCAACCTACTGCATTGAATATGGATGGTCAACAAGTTTCTAAAGCAAGAGCTATAGGTTGGACTGAAAAGGACTCCTCGTGTGTTTTCTACTAGAGGTAGGAGAAAGACTGTGTTTTTCCCATGATAAGGCTTATCTTAGGCAAGAATCTCTTTCATGGAATTTTATAGGATCGGTCTTCCAATTATAAACCTTTTGTGAGTCCCTCTAGTGTCCTCTTGCCTTTTTTTTCTTACTGGCAAAAATTCATGAAATACATTCTGATTAGGAAGACAAAGATACTGAAAGATAGCCTCCATTTTTCTAAGTAGAGATGGGCCTCTTTAGGCAGAACTGGGAAAGACTCCAATATGAAATCTTGAAGAACGACTGCTGGTCAATATAGAAAATACTGTACTGAGATAGACCACAGTCTGATTTGGTGTAACGTATATCCCCACATTTCTGTTCTAGAACATGGGAGACTTTTCTTAACAGTTCATATGAAGTTGTCAATTGTTGCAAAAGATGGTGCTGCCAAAACAAACTTTCTAGTACAGTGTTAAGATGCTGCACTGTGTTTCTCTCATGGAATATGTGAATAAGCAACAAAACACAAATACTGGGGGGGAAAAACAGGTACATTACAACTTTGCTTCCTACCACCAAGAAAGTTCTTCAAGTACTGTATCAGTGCAAGGTCCTTAGATAAATGAGTAGTGGACCTACAGCTGGGCACAGGTAGGCATAAAAATTGGGTGGATGATTTCTCTGAATTTCTTCAGGTGAAGGAGAAATTCTCCAACACTTTCCAAAAGGCAGGACTTTTCCTTAGCAAAGACAAGAGCACTGGTACCAAAAAAGAAAAGAAAAGAAAGTGGCACTTCCCCATTAGAGACTAGTGCCTAACTTGGGGGTCCTCCAGAACTGACAACTACTGCTCAAAGAGCAGGTGGCAGCTGTGGCCAGGAGGGCTGTTGCACAGGTTCATCTTGTGTACCCATTCCTAGAACAGGAGGCGCTTCAGATGATAATTCAATGGACTATGCAATGTACTCTACATGAGGCTGCCCTTGAAGACCATCCAGCTGGTTGTCAATTATAAAGCCCTGCGTGGCACTACAGATTTTGATCTCCTGGATCTAAATACCTTCAGAGGGAAGCTAAGAATTAGGTTCCTCAGCTATACTGTTCTGAAGACAACGTAGCAAAACTCCTCTCTATTGCTTGCAATCACTGTTATTTAATACTTCTCCATGAATCTGTAGGACTGTACCTCTCCAACTTAGAATTTCTCTATCTGAATTTACTAGTTATTAGGTCAATCTGGTGTTGCTAGTAGATAAATAACGTATCTATGGATAGGTGGTTGTATGAGAGGTGGAGAATTTTTTGGCAGCAAGTCCCATATTTGAACAATTAAAAGAAGGGCAAAAAAAATCAGTTTTTAAAATTCAGCCAAAATGATAGTCACTCAATATCTTTCATGTCAGTTAAGGAATTTAGCAAAGAATCCTCTTATAATTTTATCAGCTTAAAAGTTTCTGAGAAAAAAATAGACCATTTTTTTAAGAATAAAAGAATGTTCTGTTTGTAAATTTGAGATTATTGGTCTTATTAACACTGTGTCCTGAGACACAGTGGACAATGAACAATACTGTACAGTTCTTTTACTATTATGTCTGGTATGTCATACTAAACTAAGATATTGTTATAATTAGGAACTCATAGTTGTTTTGTTACTTTTAGTGTTAACTAGAATGAATATGAAAGACACACTTTGAGACTTTAACTGTTGCAAAACAGTATCCAACTTCTTCTGTTGTGTTTTCATGAGAACCTATTGGTTAATAAATCTGGTAACCTATACACATATTGAAGACTTGTTGGGTGTTTCTTGTAGTGAAAACAGTTTCAAGATGAGGGGAAGATTTGTCTGGAAGTCACAGCAAGGTGTGTAAACAGCTTAATTTCATTAGTCACCTTTGTTGTATACAACCTCCCTAACTAGGTTTCCAATATATCTGGAAGGAATTTGCCCCCTAAATATCTTCACTTTGAACTCACATAATATAACCATTTTGCAGAAGCAAAATAGGCTTGGGTCTAGATAGATCTCCACCTGGAAATCTGGTCTACATTTTGACTGCCATGAGAACTGTAAGTAAGTGCTTTGTTATTGTTCAGTCGTTTAGTCATGTCCGACTCTTCGTGACCTCATGGACCATAGCATGCCAGGTCTTCCTGTCCTCCACTGTCTCCCGGAGTTTACTCAAATTCATGTTCGTTACATTGGTGATGCTATCTAACCATCTCATCCTCTGCCGTCCCCTTCTCCTTTTGCCTTCAGTCTTTCCCAGCATCAGGGTCTTTTCCAGTGAGTCCTCTCTTCGCATTAGGTGGCCAAAGTATTTGAGCTTCAGCTTCAGCATCTGTCCTTCCAATGAGCAGTCAGGGTTGATTTCCTTTAGGATTGACTGGTTTGACCTCCTTTCAGTCCAAGGGACTCTCAAGAGTCTTCTCCAGCACCACAGTTTGAAAGCATCAATTCTTCAGCACTCAGCCTTCCTTATGGTCCAACTCTCACAGCCATACATTACTACTGGGAAAGTAAGTAAGTGCAGATAGCTATAAATATAAGAAATATAAATTGCAAATTAACTGGTCTTGTTTAAATTGTCCAAATACTTTTTATTTAAATACAGTTTCTCTTGACTGTTGTTTTTCCGCAAGGATAATATGTTTTCTTCCTTTATTGGTAGGTGGAAGAAATGATTAGGTATCACAATTGCCCCTTTTAGATGTTTTTTAACATGAATTCTAATCACCCAATGGAAAATAAATGGCATGATCCATAAAAATGGAATCCATTGTTTGAACAACCAAGTCTATAATTCATGCAGTTGCTTAATGTCTATCTCAAAATAGTTCCTAGGTTAAAATTATACACACACAAATGTATTTATTAGGAGAAACTATATGTACATTGAAGAATATTACCTACCCCAAACAAAAGTGTACATTATAATAGTTGCATATATTTGGAAAAGATATTACAAAATATGCATGTTAGGAATATTTGATTTTTTAAAAAATAATTCATAGAAAATGTTATTGAAGAGACCAATAGTTTAATCCCTGTCACACTGACAAATATTGAAGCTGGACTGATCTGTATACAGTATCCCAAGTGTAATTAATGTGAATACATGGTGGGGCTCTCCTCAAGGCTTTACTCCTAGAAATGTTCACCTTCTGGCATATGCCCTGACATCCTTAAACTAAATCTGAAGTTAGGAAGCCTGCGTACATAGTATTCCATGCCATATGAAACTATGTGGGATTGATTGTTGAGATTACTGTACATGGATGTCAACTTATATACTCTTCTTTTCTTCAGATGTTTATAAGGGCACTTCCAAGCAACCAGACTTGTCTGATTTGACAGTTAAAATGAAGCAGGGCTTGACCAGGCTGTTCTGATTATTCTAGGATGTCAAGATGCTATAGTAAGATGCTACATCACTTGTTTCCAGGCCTTTCCTTGTCTCACCTCTCCATTTCACTCCAACCCTGATTCCTCCTGATTTCATACGCTTGTGAAGATGATGAGCTGCTTACAGTACGTTACTATATTTGGCCCCTTTACCCATCAAGACACCATCCTGGGAGACCAAGAGATGGGAGGCAGAGCCAAGCATCTCCTCCAATGCCTACACAGAACCCCTGGTACAATGTAACTCAGTGAAAGACACCCAGCTATTCTTAAGACTTAATTTCTTGATGTTGTGTGTGTCTGTGTTTTCAATAGTTTAATTTGGAAAGAGGTGGTGCCTCTAAGGATAATTGTGAGATGACACCATTGATCTGTTTATCAGCAAGTTGTCTGGGCAGGGTCAGGCCCATTTAGTAGTCAGATCAGAGTCCAAGGGCTGCAGGCTAGATGGGAAGTCCAAAAGTCCTGGAAGAGGGCAATGGCAAACCACTTCAATACTGCTCCTAAGGAAACTACCTGCTTCTGTCCATGAAGTCACCAAAAGCACAACTTGAAGGAGCCTTTACTTTTACTTTACCCTGGACTAGAAGCTCTTGCCTTAAATCTAAAATCTAAAACAAGAGTAGTTATACTAGAATCTGAGTTCTAATATGTTAGCACCTGCTGTGGTAGGAAAAAAAAAAACCTCTACTTGCAAATTTATCTGCTATTGCTAATCTCCCAGATTCATGTTGTTCATTTATGTAAGATTAATTATAAAATTATATATGAATAATATAATATGAATTAATTGTCTTGACCAGGTCTTTGTACAGTTCATTTGGTTAGCATTAGAGATTGTATATCTCCTATAGCTTAGTAATAAATCATGACTTGCATAAGCTTGTGTGTTGTAGATGGCAGTAGGCAATTGACTCCACTCCTTGAGCCATCATGTGCATCTCAGCTCAGGTTGGTTTGTAGAACTTGGGCTCTGACAGATCCCATAATTTTTTTTGTCTCTGCTCTAAAATTAATAATATCCAATTAACACACACAGCTGTTTCTGAAATATGCTTAATTTATTCTTAAAAGCTGCTTATATTGAGGAAAGGAGATTTCTGAGATTAGCTACTATCAATAAAAGAAATGACATAGGATGTAAAAAGCATTCATTTCAAACTTGCAATTAAAATTACAGTCACTCAGTTCAGGAATACAGTAGCTGGAAACCTGGGAGTGAGCATTTTGGGTTTATAGGCCTTAATTGTGGTGATGCAGCAGAATTGGTTCACTTCATATTTTGATAGGAACTCACAAAATGATCCATTCAGTATGCAAGCTGGAGTTGTTGCTTTTGGTATTGGTACTCTTCAGAATTTTGTGATATAGTCTCAAAAAAAGATGCATATGAAATGTGTATACTAGAGGAAAATGTGTGCGCACACACACACGTACACATTAATGGATTTCTTAAAAGCACATTCTAAAGGAAAATTACAAAATACCTGTAACAAACACGTAAGGAATACAAATGTTGACAGAGATTTAAAAAAAAAGAATCACAGATATAAAAGCAGGATAGATCCAACTAAGGATTAGTTTCGTGAAACATTGGAAGAAATGGAAGCTATATATTCACCCATCTCTGTTCTGTGTTGCCTCTGAAATTATAAATTTTCAATTAAAGTTTTGATTTATTTTGTGTTTTTTTTTAAAAAAAGCAGCCACCATGAATGACAATAGGAAATCATATCTTTTTTGTTTCCATCTTTTTCCCCCTGATATGGGAAATAATTACCAAGGTTTCATGACAAGGATCCAGGTATTGGCAGGTTACATCAATTTTATCACATTAATGAAACACTAGAATCACAGCTGGCTTCCCCAAAGCAACAGAGCTGTCATTCAGAGGGAATCTCATTGACGTGCAAATGCCGCCTATCTTTGCTTCAGTCCATTCATTTTGGAAGAAAATGTATTTGACACCTGAGGGACAAGGACAAATTAAGAGAGATTTTTCTTTATGCAATGTACCCAGCCCGGCCTCACATATGCTGCAGCAAACTGTTCTACCTGCAGGGTGCTCATCCGCCATGAAAGTCCTCTATTATCTTATTCTTTATATGAATGAAATGTGAATACAGTTCCTCATTTTCTAAAACCATTACACTGATTGGATTTTGTATGGAAGCCACTGAATGAGTTTTTCCACACAATTATTTTCGTCAGATTGAAAATGTGTGATTTTCTTTCCTGTCAGATGGAGATGGAAGTCACTCCCAAGTTTTAAGGATCAGAAAAACAGCAATGTTTGCTAACTGTGTTTAAGTCTTCAGACTGCAGGGGACTGGAAAGAAAATCAACACTGTAATAAGATCTTCACCACCACACCAACTAACTTCTCTAGAATAATTTCTGGCTTTATTGCTCTCAATTGCAAATAATGATTCCTAATGAAAATGTATGCTTTGAGAACACTCGTTTGTAAGAATGAGCGCTGTTCGTTTTGGAAAGGTGGGGGATACTGAAATAAATAAACAAGGAAACAAGAGTGAGTGCAAAACCATGTTGCTTTAATATGATACTAGATCACAACAGACTTAGAATTTGGTGGTAATGTCTCCTTCGACTCCTTGTGATTTAAGGACAGTAGAGAAGTGACTTACCATTGCTGCCTTCCGGATTGTTTTTCAAACCCTGATATTAACTACTAACTATTAACTATGAACTACTAACTACTACTAACCAGAACCAACCTTCCTTGGCTTTTCACTGTGAGTTAAGGTCAGCTAGGTGCTGTGCTCTGGAATGCAATAAACAGAATATTGATTTTGAATTGGGAAAGCTGAATTCAGATCCCTGCTTAGAGATGAATTTTACTGATGAGCTTGGAGAAGACACAGGATTCTTATGATGATATTAAATTCTGAAGGGTGCTCTTTGAATGGGGCGATACTGTACTAAATTAATCAACACCATGTTTTGAGAAGCCCGAGCTTCTGAATCAAAGTTCCTTACCCTAAGCATATTCCGTTCTACTTTTCTCTTTCAGCATTTCCCTGCACTTTTCTTAAAAATAAGTCCAGCAGTGAACCATGTCATTATTTTTCCAGTCACTCAAGGTAGAAGGGCTTCACACTCAGCTCCCAAATAAACTGTAGGCTGTTTGGGAGCTGGGGGTGAAACCCTTCTATCTCAGGTGACTGGAAAATGATGAAATAGTACACCAGTGGACTTTTTAAAAAAGCACAGTGCACAGGGAAAAGTAGGAAGTCCAAGGGAAGAAAAACAGTAATTAAGAAGATGGTTCTGCCAGATTTCAAACCAGCAGCCTTCTATTCATAAAGAAAGAGCTGTAGTCATTGTGATATCACAGAATTCATGGTAAAAGTAGCTTCAAAAGACATTTTAAAAACCGGTAAACATAGACTCAGTTGAAGGGGCATTCTTGCCTCTGTAAAGTAGCTAATAAACTTCTGGGATTAGCCTACAATAAACTGAAACACACTACCCCAAATAGACAAGAGCACTTGAGACAACATAGCATGAAGAAGTGTACTTCGGAAGTAGAACAGAAAAAGCTGCCTGAGATTGCTTTGACGGTCAGTTGGAGATTAATAGAGGGCAATATTGTCTATTTCGTTCACTAGAAATATTTGCCAACCTGTTCCACCAATGGAGAAAGTGCAGTGTGCATAAAACCTCAATCCATAACATACTATTCAGCAACGGACTTAAGGCTGGGGTCTAATATCCTTTGTAATGAAAAAGCTTGTTTCTCTGACACATATATTTTTACATGGAAAAGGCAATAGAATGGAACTAGGTTGGGTTTTTTAAAATTATTATTTACGTGAGAAAATGGCCATTATAATGGAGAGTGTGAATGAAGCTGCTCTAGGAAAATATGTTTATATTCCGAAAGACATGTAATTAAAAGGGCTAAATGGGAAGACAGGCAAGAAAATATAATTCCGTTTGAAGGTTGTTCATGATAGTTGTTCCTCCTCCTTACTTATCAGATCAGCCTGTTAATCATATCCCCCCTTCTGTTTCAAGATGTTTGAAACTTTCCTAATTTGAGTTGGCAGCTCTTCTCTTAATGTTATTTTAATAGTCCTTGTCTTGCTTTCGGAGAGCAATGAAAGCAAAGATTTTCTGAAGAAAGAAAATTGCCTTATCCCTGCTGAGTTGTTGATTTAGTATAGCTATTAATGACTGAACAAAGCTCTTAACATTTTTTTTTAAAAAAAGATCTATATTAGAACCAACTGTGGTGATGGAAGTCATCAAAGGTCATCTCATAAAGACACCAACAATTGGTCCTAAACCAATATTCTAATTGTGGTTTTGGTCAGCTTGAATGAATGCGTGGTCAAGGAATCAAGTGGGGTGTGAGATAATGTTTGTGTGTTTTAATGCTTGCAGATGTTCTCGTATATTTCACCTCAAGAGCAGTATGTGAGATCAATACTCTACAGGGATGTAAAGGAGGGAACCAGCCATTTTGGAAAACAAATAGAAATAAACAGGAAAGAATGCTGAAAGTTTCTAACTCAAGTCAGATGATGTTAGAGGTACAGTTTTGTGGTAAAGATCTGTTCAGTGTTATTCTCTGCCTACTTTTAGGAACCTGCTTATATCAGGCGTCAACTATGCTCCTCTTTTAACCTGAACATAAATTCTACATGGCTTCAAGCAAGGGTGGGCAGAAAGTTTATTGAGATCCATCCATTGGTAGATTCCTGAATGATATGTAGTCGATTACCAAGAATTTCCAACACCTATTTGTTTATGCACTTTATGTTCCACCCTTCCAAATCAGTTTAAAACCCCGAGATACAAATAATAGAAAATTTCCAATTCCCTAAAAATAAGGCAACAGGAATGCAATCTGTTTAAAGGCTCTGTTCAAGCATTGTTTAATTCTTAAAATACTATTATTCACATATGATATTATCATATTCAGATATTCTTCTTGGAAGAATAAAAATGTCTGCCTGGCACGAAAGAGGTATTAAAGCATGTGGCAAACATATTTCTCTAGCGAAGGCATTCCAGAGCCTGAGAATTATCACTCAGAAACTCTAATCCCTGTCACTCATCTTCAGCTAGTGAAGATACTCAGAGTGGTTCAACAATAAACAATAAAACAATAATAAGGCTTCTTTCACCTTCTAATTTAGGCTCCTAAGCTGAAAAAGAGAACCACTTTGGTGTAGTGGTTACTATTTTTATTGCTGTTGTTATTTAATTAATTACATTTGTTATGGCCACCCACTCCAGTAGACTCTAAGTGCCTAAAAGCACCAGGCTAGAAACATGAAGATCATGAATTCTAGTTCTGCCTTAGGCACAAAGCCAGCTGGGTGACTTTGGGCCAGTCACACACTCTCAACCCTAGGAAGAAGGCAAAGGCAAACCACTTCTGAAAACGATAGCCCAGAAAACTGCTGGATTTGTTGATGGAGTTGCCAGGACTCAAGGTTGATTTGGAGGAGAAGGAGAAGAAGGAGAAGAAGAAGAATGCCTGGGCTGAAGACATTAATGCATTTTGTAGCAGCTTGTTTAAAAAGATAAAATAAAGAGTACATACAGTATGTCCCAAAGGCACCTTCTCCTTTGAGTGAAAAAATTACATCCCATACTCCTGAGCCATTATTTTGCCCTTGGATCTGGTGGATATATCCTGAAGTACAAAATAAAGGAATGTTAAATGCATAATGTTATTATTATTTTTTACTATCAATCTCTCCTTACCTCATTATGTTTTATGAAGGTTTCACCCAAACACATGAGGATGTTTTGTTGTTGTTGTTAAGAATGACTTAAATATTAAAGCACTATTATTCGAGGGCTCTTCACATATATCATTTCCTTGGTCAGAATAAACATACAAAGCTTGAGTCAAGCTACAGTATAGTATGATTCTGAACTGGGAACAATGGCTTTGATAATAGATATCAGAACATACATGAATTAAAATCAACAAAAAGCTGAAATTAACTTCCTTATTTTTCTAATGAATTTGCTGGTTAGTGGCTTCTATCCATTGCCTGTTAGTTTACCCCAAAAAAAACAAAAAACAAACCTGACAACTCTTTTCTATTCTTCCTACAACAATCCTGCCAAGCCAAGGTCACTGGTCTCATTTTACAGATCAGGAAATTGAGTTTAAGCTTGCAATCTTTTGCAAACGTACCTGGAAACCAGCTTCTTTTATTCAGTAGAAACATGCAGAAGATTGGACCTGTGAGCTCTGACCACTGAACCATGGGAGCAAACATTGGAACAGATTCGTAGCCCCCAGAGGAAAGTAATGATAATGAAGAAGCACGCCAAAGAGCTTGAATCTGAATTATGCCACAAAAGGCCAGCCCTACCATTTAAGGAAAGTAAAAATGCTGAACAGGTTGGAAGTTTTAATGAGATGCTAGAGGACAAAGCTCTGTGCGCCACCCAATGGATTACTACCTTTAGGTTCAGTGGGAGATGCTCTTCTATGAAAGGAATAGAGATTTAACTGCCAATCCTATGCTTATTGTGGCAAGAGAAGCTGCCTTCTTGTCCACTTATTTAGGCAACGAAGTATCTTGGCCTGGTCCTCATTTCGCATGCCCACATCCAGCATTCTGCTCTGGATAAACTGTATACAGGGAAATCATGGTATAATAAATTGGCATTCAGATGCAGAAGAATATATTGAACATCTTGCTGACTTCAAAGAAATTAAGCGTATTAAACACACTGATCTCATTAGAATTCACTGGGAGTTGCTCTTTCTCCTCCCTTAGGCTGCTTTGGAAAGCTCCAGTACAATAACAACATAGCACAAGACTATGCATCTTGGTTTTTACTGCATTTTGCCAGATTGTTCATGACTAGAATATTGATTGTGTGATTCTATCTGCAATGGCCAAACACTCACCTCCCATCAGTCTACTTCTCCTTTTCCATTATGCCATAAATAGATTGCCCAGCACAAAAGAGTCCACAAATATGCAATAGCAGTTGAGATGCATGAGCCTCTGTGTGTGTGTGTGTGTGTGTGTGTGTGTTAATATAAAAAAGTACCTCAACTCCCAAGAGCAGATTCAATATAAAGATTTGACTTGCATTATAAATTATAACAATAATGAATAATTCTAACATTCCAACAACTTAACATCCTTTTTAAAGCAAATTACTTGAAAAATTGAAGAGCATTCAGTGGCCTGTTAGAACCAGTGAATGGAGCAGAGCTTAACGTTGTATAAACTCATGCATAGAAAAAGGAATATTGTTTAAAAACACAGCCTGTGAGCACGTTAGAGAGATTCAGGTTCTTATTCTTACACCTTTAGCCCACCCAAGCATAAAGAAACACACGCTTAGACATTGCAGGTACAAAAGTAAGTACGAAAGAGTTATTACATTTATTTTGTCCAGGTACAGGCATTTCAGTAGAAAAATAGTTTCAGTTCTTCTTTCTGTTCCCTAACCTGCATACCTCTGGCCCTGTTTGCTGCCAGAGGCTGCGTGGAGAAAGGGGGGGGGAAATCTCCTAGGCCCATCCATGTGGCCAAGATGATGGGAGAGCAGCTTGCATGCTGCTTCTCTGTCAGTGGAAGGATCAGAGAGAGAGAAGAAGAAGTGGGAGGGGCAACAAGAGTTTGCCTCCTAGAGCAATCACCCATATGCTAATGAGGCATGCTTGATTTGCCAGATTCCAACAAAAATAACACCCATTGACTATAAAAATTTTTTTTTCAGGTAAAAGATAAAAATCAAAATGCTGGTCAAATGACATTAACTTATAAATAATCTTTGTTGTCTTCAACATAATCAGACTAAATTTAGTTTCAATGCTTTCCTGAAAGCTGAGGGATGGATGTCTCTCTGTATATCCATACTGAAGAGGACTGAGTGTGAGAGAAAACATTCTGAAGCTAAATTTGGTAACAACAACAACCTGAGATACTGATTCAGAATTTTAGGATTTGGGAGGTATGCTTCTTCTGGAGAGGCTTATATTTCCCCTTAAGTAATAGGATCATTTCTCAGGATCCTCCTGGATTCAGTATTGATACTGGGTAGCCATAGGGCATTTGGGTTTCTATTACCTTCAGAGCTGTGCTCCTATCTGAAGGAGAGGGACTTGGCATTTATGATGCATGGACTATTAACCTCAAGTTGGGATCATTATATATTTTTAAATTAAAAATCTTCAGACATTCAACAGATCAAATCAGATCCTGGGTTGCACTTAGCTTTAAGCTTTACAGGATTTTCAAAAGATCTCTCTCTTTTTCAACATTTAAAAAGACTGGTGGACTCACACCATATCATAGTCTGAAGAACACAGATTCCCCTCCTTGCCCCAATGCTTCCTGGAATAGAAGTCTGATAAGAGAGACCATTGGCCATCTCACAAAATTGGCGAAGTAAATGCAATCCCTGATTATTTTTCTATCACAATTTTTTTTCCCTGGAAACGTAATGGATAGCCGGAATTCATTCCGGCTAGCATCTGTCTCACTTGGGATCTGCTGGAAGAGAACACCTAGTTTTGGTCCCACCAGAATGCTAGGCTTCATTAATTTCCCAGAGACTGACATTGTCATAAATGCCCCAGATGTACGTGACTATAGTTCTATGCATTCAGTTAGCTCATGTCAGATATGGATAGGTTAAGGGGCATGTCTCAGAAGCCATATTCCAATGTTCATGCCTCCATTGTCCTTGATGTATCTTCACTAAACAGGAAAATCTGAAGGGCGTTCTATTCATGTTTGCTGGACACAAGCAAAAGCTGCCACTTGACTGTGAATTGTGACATATCAAAGTTTGTTATCACATCAAAAATCCAGAGAACTAACATAAAACCTTTTTATAGACCTTCAATTCTCAGACACCATAGTTAATGGCAAAGGAGATGGGAACTGTAGTCCAAACCATCTGTGAAACATGGTAGGGACACTGAGATAGCCATAACCAAACTTGTTTCTTATGTAAGAAAGTAGCAGTAAACAATACTTCCTTACATTGAAACTCTGGGGTAGAAGCATACAACATCATAGAATGAATCAGTATCCTTTTGAAGCCTGGATACATTCAGATGAAAGTAACTGTAAGAAATGAAGTGCAGCCAAACTGACTAAGTGAACTGTCAAAAGTAAGATACATCCAAGAATGATTTTAGTTTGTAAAAATACAAAAGCTTTGTTTCATTTTCTTATTGTCTGTACATTTTTCAGCAAGTGGACCATGAGCCCTGACAACAAGCTAAGACTACAATAAAGAACATACTGATGCAGCATCCCGCAAGGTCTTCAAACAAATATCTAACTTAATGAGTGAGCTAGCATTTCCTATTACTGCTGCTGCTCCTACTAGGAAGTGGAGTGTGTTTCCCAAAGCCAGTGGGAAGAAACCAGGACAAATTAAGATAATTAGAGTTGCACATTGTGCTCCATTCTCATTTGTGTTTATTCCTTGTTATTACAATTTTTCTTAATTGTGTTCTGTAGTAATTCCAGAAGATGCTAATAGGGCAGGCCTTACCTTCAGGCAAAGATTGGCAACATGAGAGTTTTTTTATTGCAAGGGTAGCACTTTTAATGCAAGAGCAGCAAATGGGGAAAAACTATTTCTTTTTCCCCATGCAACTTTGCTACTCAGTATCACAATAGGATCATGGAGAGAACTGGAGTATAGAGAAGTGGGGAAATGATTCACCAGTCACCAAGCAAGGCAGCACCAAGTAGACAGCAATAACAGCTCTGGTGAGTTGACAACTTGTCAGCAGATGCTTTCATTAGAGAGTGTATAATAGTTTAATGGGAAGCAGAACTTATCTTTAGGGGTGGGTATGGGGCATGGCATAGGGAGGACCTATGGAACCTTGAAAATAATTGTTTAGTCCATTGAAGGCTACTGGGAGGTTCAGATATTCCAGGTAGGGACCTCTATGTATGTGTGCTCACAAGCACATATTTTAAAAAAAGAAAAATCATTTCTAAATTTTACCTAGGATCTAGTTTGTAAGAATAAAAGTGTAACCCAAGCTGATGGCAACCAATATTCTCTACACTCCCATGGCCTGATTCACACACAGTATGAATCTTAATGTCATATCTATTGAAGTTCAACTATGGCTAATTTCATGTATGATGAATAAAAATCCAAATATTGCAAAACAGAAGTTTTGTTTTCCCTGTTGGGTCAGTAACAGAAATATCTAACTGGTTCTGCTCAGTTAAACATCTAAGTCAGGGCTTTCCAAAGTTTTCCCGCGGCGACACACCAACCGCCGTTGGTGTGTCACCGCGGGAAAACCAGGAAGTGCCGCCATTGCGGCAGCGCACAAAAACCCGGAAGCGCTGCTGCCGCTTTCAAGTTTTTGTGCGCCGCCGTTGGTGTGTCGCCCCGGGAAAACCTGGAAGTGCTGATGATGATGATCAGCGCTTCCGGGTTGTGTGGCGACACACCAGACTGTGTGTGGCGACACACTTTTGTGTCACGACACACAGTTTGGAAAGCTCTGATCTAAGTAAACTTGGTTCAGGTAATTATTATATGGCCTACATGTCTTGGGACAGGATACTCTCCTTGTTTTACACTATTGATTCAGTTGACCAACAACAGGTGATAGTGGTTAACAGATCCAAAACTTCTCTTTTGTCCTAATTCTATTGATTTTTGTGATACATCTCCAAGAATCAAAAGTTCAGGCAGATAATCAGATCTTTTGTATCATGTGTACTTAAACTATCCAGTGTGTGGTAATGCGTAATGTGCTAGACTAGAATCAAGGAGACCCAGGTTTAAGTTCACCCTCTGCAGTTGAAGATCACTGGATGGCTTTGGCTTAGTCACTCGCTCTCAGCCCAACCTATATTATAGGTTTGTTCTTGTGGGGAACAAAAATGGAGTAGTTGCTAAGGATACCACCTTGAGCTGCTGGAAGAAAGCCAGAATATAACTCTAACAGACAAATTAGTTCATGTATAGATATTCAGCTCATAAAGCTGAATGATAACAATAAAAACAAAGATAATTTGACATCTTAGTTTGCCCCTTGATACTGTTTTTTCTTTTCCCTGTTTGAGATTTAAGTTCATCAGAAATTGCATCAAACTTTATTAATGACCTATTCCTTCAAGATAAGCATGCCATTATTCATCTACAGTTTTGGTATCATATTCATTAATTAGGTCCCTAAACGTTTAATACATTTACTAGCATTATGCTGTTTCTTTGTATTATACTGGCAGGTCCTTTTTTCCTTTTCTTTCTTGGTCATATTGATTTGATTTGGCTTGACTTATTAGCATTTAAATCTGCTAACAGCCTATTATCATTTTGTTTGTGGCAAAATCATTAGTTGGATTCAGTGCAGATCAAAAGCAAATGTTAAGTAAGGTGAATGCAAATAAAAGATTATAGAGTTAATATGACATTCATTAATATATGAGAGTAATAGTGATGACAAAATTAAGAGTAGAAGAAAAAAATCTCTGCCTAAAAGTACATGCTGCTGAAAGTTAAACTATTTGATAGGTCTAAGATAAATTACTTCAGAAAATAATTTGACATTTGTAAATGATTAGATGTAATTGAAGACAGTTTTGAAGTATTATCATGAACTAAAATGATATTTCTCTCACTTTCCTTTCCTTCCTTCCTTCCTTTCATTCTAGAACATTAGAAAAGGGAAGATTATTCCCACAATGTAGTCATGCTTCCTCCCTCACACATGCAATTTTCATGTTCAGTTTGAAGTTTACCACTGATCCTAGTTGGACATGATATCCAAACTCTAACTTTAGTGGTTAGAATTGTCCTCCAAACCAGAACAGGAAACCATGGTTGTTAAATTAATGGTTGGTTGCTGGGTTGGGAGGTAAGTCTAGCTATAATGTTATTGCTTGTGTATCCTAGCTATCTAAGCGTGTGTGATATTAGTCACCTAAATGAGGTACTTTGCACCTCTAAGGCAGGGTTTCTCAACCTTAGCAACTTTAAGATGTGTGGACTTCAACTCCCAGAATTGGCTGGCTGGGGAATTCTGGGAGTTGAAGTCCACACATCTTAAAGTTGCCAAGGTTGAGAAACACTGCTCTAAGGCAAAGCACCATTCACCTCGTAGAGGCAAAGAGACACTGAAATGCTTATTTGTTGGCAGAATTTTTGCCCTTGGTCAATGCTATTGTGAAGGTGGAGGAAACACATTGTTCAGGGAAGTCTTTACACTACCCTTCACATATGAGATACTTTAAACCAAATGTTCCTCTAGACCATGATAAGAAAAAAAACATACTCTGGAATCCCTTTTTTATCACTTCACTTTCAGTTCATAGTTTCATGGTTATTCCTAACCAAAGCCAAGTATAGGGCCCTTACAGCATTGTTTTAGCCTCTTCTGACACTCACAAAAGCCAGAATCAGCTTCTGTACAACTGAAGGGCTTGTGAAGAAATCTCTCCTGGCTAGTACAAATGCTGCAGGGGGCTGTGGAAAAGAGCAAAGCAAAGCAATACATGTTTCACTTTCATCTTAGACATGAAGGCAGGGAGTGTACAAAGGGGAGGGGGCAAATGATGAAAACAGGATTGCACCAATGCAATACAAACTCTACCCCTTTTCTATGTGTGTGTGTTGTGGTGTTGCTCGCATGTATGAAAGGTGTGGAACTTGCATCACAATGCTGCTATTGTCATTTTGACTGAAGTTGTGGATCCTGCATGCACTTCTGAGTGAGTTCTCAAGGTGCTCGTCAGAAATTTTAATTCTAATTTTACTCTTTGTGTGCTTCATCCTTGAAAATAGTTGCTCACAAATGTACGTGCTGCCAAAAAGCAATGTCATGAAGAAGGCGTGATTGTGAAGCGAGGGATATTTTTCTCTGGGAAGATAGGTCTTATAAAAGTCCAGTAGAGAGACATGATCAAATTTTTCTTTGAGTTGAATGTCTGATTACAACTCTATGCATTCCATTTGAAAATTTGGAGGTAATGTAGTTATGTCGACTGAAAATGGAGTAAAAAATATACCAAAATATTGATGATTTTTCCGGAAATCTTGAACCCTGTTCTCAAATTCCTGTATCAAACCGAAAAGCAAGGCTGTATATTTCTCTCTGTTCACAGGACTGTGTTTAACCAACATATTAAAATGTATAAAATTATTTTCCGTAACTTGAGCTTGCCATACTTTAAGTTTCACTTCAAACACTGTTATAGTTTGAAACATTGCAGTGATAAGTTGGTTTTCACCTTGAAGAAACATGTTTAACTCATTTAAATGAGCAGTCAGATCCACCAAAAATGCTAAATCTGTGAGCCATTTTTCATCTTCAAGTTCTGGCACAAATTTTCTTTTTGATTCCATACATGACTTGATTTCATTTTGCAAATCATAGCATTTTACCCCGACTTAACCACCTTATTTCAGAAAAGTACATGATGTGCCCATAATCAGCATCCTTACTTTTAAGGAACTCCTGGAATTGGTGATGATTCAATCCCTTGGCCCTTATGAAATTCACTGCTTTGATGATAATTTGCATGACATTATCCATTTTTAAAGCTTTAGCGCATAAATTTTCTTGATGTAGAATGCAGTGATACTTCATCAAACGTGAGTTGCCAGCAGCACTTGCATCATCTTCTATCAATTTTGTAGTCCCTCACTTTTACCAACCATCGCCGGGGCACCATCAGTAGATATACCAGATATGTTGACAATGGTTAAAGAAAATTTTTACTGCTTCGTACAAATCAAGAAATTTAGTTGTGTCTTTTAATGGCACCAAAGAAGCCATTTCTTCAGTGACATTATATTCGTTATCAATACCTCTAATAAAAAGGGCAAGTTGAGCTGTATCTGTAGCATCAGTACTTTCATCCACCGTCAAAGCATAAAATTTGAAATTAGCAGCTTCACTCTTCAACCTCTTTCGATAGATTTTCCTATTTCTTCAATTCACCTGGCTATTGTCTAGTGAGACAAACTGATTTTAGAAAAATCATTTTTTTTTAATCAGGACAAAGTATATCCACCATGCTTTCCATACATTGCTTAATAAACTCACCATCGGTAAATGGTTTTGATTTGTTTGCAATCAGATTTGCTACCAAATAACTAGCTTTTATAATAGAGTCCTTTTGAGTTGTGACTTTTTAAAAAAATTGTTGAGACAACAGACTTTTTTTCAGTTCCGCTAAATGACAAATTCCTTGATACGCTTCAAATTTGGCAGCATGTTTTTCCATATAATGCCTTTTCAAATTGTAGTCTTTGAAAACCGACACATTTTCCCTACAAATTAAGCATAGTGCCTTAGTATTTGTCTCGACAAAAAAGTACTCATCTGTCCATTTTTCGTTGAATACTCTTCCTTCATCCGCAATTTTTCTTTTTTTCTTTTCTTTTTTGGGTTCTGTTTTCTGTTGAAACAACGTTGAAGCCATGCTGGAATAAATTTATTTAGGAATAAATATTTTTTTAAAGAAATAACACAACAAGCCCATCGTAAATTGTTAGGTAGGCAAATAAACAAAGCAAAGTTTAATAATCAAATAAGAAAACTTACATGTCTACTTAATAATAATAACAATAAATGCCTGTCATCACAGAACACGTGTAGGTAGGTTGAAATATTATATATAATGCCAAGTCACCACAAGCTGACGTGTGTAGTGGGCAGCGGCGGCGTTAGCACTTCACTGCCCCCTCCCCTACACAGCGTTCTGTTGTTTCTACCTACACAGTCCACGCTCGAGTTAGCACTGTTCAACAGAAACCAGTTTTCTTTTGCACATAATGGTTAGTTAATAAACAGCCATAACTGCCAGTAACAGCCCAGGACTGAAGTTGGCAGAGTAAGAGGACAGCAACACATTTTCCAGTCCAGGAAAGACAGAAGGACTTTTATCAGTAGCACAGGAGGTAATTAGCAGCCAGCTCTCCTTATTAGGTAAGGCTGCTATATTTCTATGTGGGGATTCCCCCCCCTACTCCCACACACATGGAGGAGGAAGAGGAGGAGGAGGAGGAGACAAGAGAGAAATAGTTGTCTTTATTATATCCCTTACATGCCTCAGAAAATAAAGGCGTTAAGTTGTTCCTTAACTCTCCCTTCTAGTTTTACCTCTGACTTTCCTTTATATTTTCCTTCCAGTCAAGACAATTAAGAGAAACATTTATAGTTGATTTGGCATGTAGGTTTAACTCAGCAATTAGAAACTAATTGGGGGAGGGGGAAAAAAACCGGGTATTTTTATCTGATTGCCGAATAGATTTTTCTGCCCCAAACTTTGAAAACACCTCATACCGCTGTGGCCTGAGGAAGACTAGTTGGTTAACAAACTAACTAGTATGTACAGTAAAACT
Source organism: Charina bottae (assembly GCA_023362775.1). Classification (NCBI taxonomy): domain Eukaryota; kingdom Metazoa; phylum Chordata; class Lepidosauria; order Squamata; family Charinaidae; genus Charina; species Charina bottae. Next base: position 13,207,985 of record JALMGJ010000001.1, read on the forward strand.
ACTGTAAATTCCTTTCCTCCATTATTTCCCCTGCTTTCACCTTTAAATATCAATAAGTGCTCTATCAAAAACAAAACAAAACAAAAGGTTATCCAGTACTTAGGATATATATTTTCCAGATTGCTTTAAATTACTTCTGTATTCCGTTTTTAAAAATCAACTACCCTTGTTGAAAGTTGTTGTTGAAAGGGGCGTGGTGGCTCAGTGGGTAAGACGCCAGGCTTGTCGATCGGAAGATCGCAAGTTCGGAGGTTCGAATCCCTAGCCCTGCATGCGGAGTGAGCTCCCGCACTAGCTCCAGCTCTTGCCAACCTAGCAATTCGAAAGCATGCAAATGCAAGTAGATAAATAGGTACCACTTCGGTGGGTAGGTAACAGCGTTCCACGTGTGTCATGCCGGCCACATGACCGTGGAAGCGTCTTCGGACAACGCTGGCTCTTCGGCTAACAAACGGAGATGAGCACTGGCCCCTAGAGTCGGACACGACTGCACAAATGTGCGGGGGGAACCTTTACCTTTTTACCCTTGTTGATTCACTATGATAGGATTCTTCCAGATAAGCAGAGTTTCTGTCTCCCAAACCTTCTCAACCCAGTTTGTTTGTTTGTTTATTCACTTGATTTATATGACCACCCATAAAAACATGCCAACAACATCACACAAAAGTAAAAACAGTAATTATTTATAACCAAAATCTCTGCAATAATTAAACACACATGAACAATACAATGGAACCGAAGTTCCTAATAGTCCATCTGAAAAAACCAAAAACAACCTTAAATACTGGGCTCAACTAACATCCTGGCCTGATGCCTGAGGAAAAAGCCAGTCTTCATCCCCTACCCAAAATTAAAAGGGTCAGGGCCATCTGAATGTTGGGTGGGGGATGCTGTTCCAAAGAGTAGGGACCCCAATACCTAAGACACATCTCCTGGGCCCTGATAGATGACATTGTTTCATAGAAGGTGTTCAGAGCCTGCTGGATCTGGTGGGATGAGCAATAGGCAGCACCACAAATAACCTAGTCTGGTACCATGTAGGGCTTTATAGGTGATAACCAGTACCTTGAATTGCACGTGGAAGCTTATTGGAGGCCATTGCAGCTTATGAAGTAGTGCATCCCAGGTTGTACACACCACTGCATTCTGGGCCAGTTGCAGCTTTTGTATGTTCTTCAAAGGCAGCCCCATATATAGCACATTGCAATAGTCCATCCAGGAGGTAACCAGTGCATGAATAACCAGGAATGGGTACAATTGGTGCACAAGATAAATTTGCATGAAGACTGTGCTGGCCATGGCTGCTACACACTCCCTGAACAGAAACTGTGAGTCCAGAAGGACCTCCAAATTGTGTATCAACTTTGTCTGAGGGAGTGCCTTAGGCATGAAACTGGCTGGGTGACTTTGGGCCACTTACTCTCTCTCAGCCCAACCCACCTCACAGGGTTGTTGTGGGGGAAAGAGGAGGCAAGAGTATTAGGTATGTTCGCTGCCTTGAGTTCTATCTCTATCTATCTATCTATCTATCTATCTATCTATCTATCTATCTATCTATCATCTATCTATCATCTATCTACAGTATTTATCATCTATCAAAGGCAGAATAAAAATATAATAATAATACAGGTAATCTTGTTGCATTTTGCTGCTTTTGATGAGTTGTAAAATCTCTGAAACCCATATTAACAATGTTTACCTTAATAATTGGAGTTAACTATTACACTAATAGAGTTAAATTTACAGAGACACATACTATAACTACCTCTCATGTTTCATCTGCTGTTTTAAAATAAACCATAAAAACTTGTGAGGCATATGCTGTCAATGTTTGCCTCAATAATTTGTGTCAACCCTTCCTGTATCAACTTTTGTTGCCTAAAACGAAAAGCTTAACTGATTCCAATTGGATCAGCTAAGGAGAAATCCATCTGTGACTGTGAGTCCCTCTATAATTATATGAAATAAAAAAGTGATGTTGAGCTGTACTTGATTTGTAACAGACCCATACAAACTGTATAGACTGAAAAAAATAATACCAACAAAAACAAAAACACATCAACCTTACAGCCTCAATTTTTTCATTAAAGATAAAATAAACCAAATTGAAGAATGGGGTATATTCCTGATGACAAAGAGGCTTGGACAATTCTGATTTCACTTGTCACCTAAAAATAGAGAATGAGGGAGTCAAACAGGATTCTTTGCAACATACTTTCCATAGAATGACTTTCTGTTCTGGGAAGTTTTTGTCCAGGTATAGATAATTATCCCCCATAGATGGACTATGAAATAGAACTTCACCTCAAAATCAGCACATCCAAAGAGTGGCACCATCAGGGTTTATTGTTTGTTTGATTTATATCACCGCCCATCTCCCCCCACAAGGGGACTCTCAACAAGGGTTGAGGGAGCCATGGGCAGAATGCCCTCTGGGACATCCCAGACCACCACTACTTTTCCTAAAACTGCAAAGAAACAGTAAAGAATGTAGAGACGTATATAAACAGAACAGAATCACCTGCGGAATCCATCATTTTCATCAAAATGATGAAACCAGCATTGCACCATTATGAGACAAGCTCCATCTTTCATACGTGTGTGTGACATTACATACAAAAGGGATGGAGTCATTTGATCCCCTCATCCCATCCCCTCAGACACCACTAAAAAGAGGAAACCATTTTTTCCCCTTTCTGTGTGTTTCCTGATAAGTGAGGGGACAGGGAAAGAGTATGAAGAGGTCTTTTCCTTTCTGTGTTCAGCCTGTTCATTCCCTTTTCACTGTCTCTGCTTAATCAGTGGCAGAATGCTTCTGCCCTGGCATTCTACAAAATAGTGGGACTGAAACTTTATTCTACAGAAGCGAAGAACAAGAGGAAAGAATCCTGAAGAAATGTGGAAGATTGTGTTCCACCCCAGATTGTGTTCCAGCCCTAAGAACCCTACTGCTTCCAGGTAGCTTCATAAAGGTCCCGACCAGAGGCCAAGGCATTCTGAGCCTTAAAAGTCAAAACCTAAGCTTTGAATTGGGCTTGGAAATACTGTAAGTGGAAAGACAATGAAGCTGGAAATATTAGTCTTATACTGTATGTCCAGGAAAGACAAGGCTTCTGTCTCAGCTACATTTTGCTCCAATTGATATTCTTGGAAGTGTCATGTATGTTACAGTAATCCAATTTGGATGTTACCAGACATGCATAACAGAAGCCAGATCAGTCTCTTCCAGGAAAGGCCTGAACTGACATCATTTAGACTGTCTAAATGTACAGTTAACTGGTGTACCACCTGGTTTCCATGAGCAATGCAGCCTGCACTTGCCATGAAAGTTTGATTACTATAGGCTGCAGGCAAAACATTTTCCTCCAGAGTGCCAAATGTGATGCAATAGAGCATTTGCGTCTGATACTCCAAACACTTTTGGGCAACCTGTCCAGGGCCTCCACAAAATGTGGCACAGTGCTCTTGCTTTGTTTAATCAAATGTATATGTATATGTATATGTATATGTATATGTATATGTATATGTATATGTATATGTATATGTATATGTATATGTATATGTATATGTATATGTATATGTATATGTTCATGTATATGTTCATGTATATGTTCATGTATATGTTCATGTATATGTTCATGTATAAGTATATGTTCATGTATGTATGTATGTATGTATATGTGTGTGTGTGTGTGTGTGTGTGTGTGTGTATATATATATATATATATATATATATATATATATATATATATGCGTGGTGGCTCAGCGGGTAAGACGCCAGGCTTGTCGATCGGAAGATCGCAAGTTCGGAGGTTCGAATCCCTAGCCCCACGTGACGGAGTGAGCTCCCACACTCACCCCAGCTCTTGCCAACCTAGCAATTCAAAAGCATGCAAATGCAAGTAGATGAATAGGTACCACTTCGGTGGGATGGTAACAGCGTTCCGCGCGCATCATGCCGGCCACATGACCATGGAACCGTCTTCGGACAACGCTGGCTTTTCGGCTAACAAATGGAGATGAGCACCGGCCCGTAGAGTCAGACACAACTGCACAAATGTGCGGGTGGAACCTTTACCTTTTTAAATATAGTTATCTAAAAATCAGTACAGATGTGGCAACCAAAATTCTGTTTATTTGGCCTATTTCATGTTTATGTACTGTATTAGGAGAACATGCTCTTTCTTGTGGCAGTCATGATGCAAAATACAATGTAGAAAAAAGTTCAAAATCTTTCATGTTAATAATTTGAACTAGTAATAACCTTACATAGGGCCAACTTTCATTATAATTGATTCATGTATTTCATTTAGCTCTTTAACAAGGAAAGTTGGTACTTAACATTATTGGCTACATCCATAATGCAAATGGGCTTCCAGTTACGTACATACTGAAAGTTTATGTTCCTATTTTTCTTTGCAACTTCCCCCATAAGTCTCTAATCTTCATGAAGACAGTCTTCTCCCCATCTACAGAACAGATATTGCAATACAGGAAGAAGAAATTCAGTCAGTGCTGTCTGTTCTGTTGATAGGAGTACACTGTTAATTAAATACAATTAAATCTAATTAAGCTACTTATATTGATAGATAGATAGATAGATAGATAGATAGATAGATAGATAGATAGACTGACTGACTGACTGACTGACTGACTGACTGACTGACTGACTGACTGACTGTGTGCCATCAACTCCTAGCAACTGCATAGATAGATTTTCTCTGTGACAATCTATCCGAACCTGGTCCTTCAGGTTTTCCAATGGTGCACCCATTACTGCTGTAATTGAGTCCATCCACCTTGCTGCTAGTTGTCCTCTTCTTCTCTTTCCTTCCACCTTTCTCAGCATTATATGCTTCTCCAGAGAGCTAGGTCTTCACATAATGTTTCCAAATCATATAATTTGAGCCTGGTCATTTGTGACTCAAGTGAGTACTCTGGGTTATTTTTTGAAATAATCAATTTGTTTGTCTTCTTGGCTGTCCATGGTATTCTCAGCAGTCTTCTCCAACACCAAAGTTCATAAGCATCAATAGTCTTCCTATCCTGCTTCTTCAAACTCCAAAACAAACCTCTTAGATGAATCCATATCCTTGGAGGCTGTGACTGTCTAACATACTATTGCATCAGTATCTAAATGTCTTAAGCACAGGACAGGTTTGTTTTCTTAAAAGAAAAATATTTCCAAGCTTTGATCAGACAAATATTTTCAGTGATGACCACATTCAGAGACTCAAGTTCTTTCCCTTTTTGTCTTTTGCTCTATGTTTGACAGAAATAAGAACAGAGAAAAGCAATGTTAGCTGTTTGCAGTCTGTGCATTGAAGCAATGTATAAACCCAAGGTAGTATGTAATGTAATGTAATGTAATGTAATGTAATGTAATGTAAATAAATTATGGATTTGGATTGTATTATGCTAACTGGGCTATGGTTTAATTATCAGTATTGCTAAGCTACAAATGGGTCATATATCCAGTTTTGGATTAGAGCTCGGTGCTCAACTTCAGGGCTATGACAGAACTTTCTTCTACATTTTTTTGGGGGGAGGGATTCCCATGGAATTGAATGAAAAATAAATTATTTTTGTTTGTTTAAGACATTGCTGGCTGGAGTATTCTGGGAGTTGAAGTCCACACATCTTAAAATGGCTGAGGTTGAGGAACCCTGGTTTAAGAGACAAGAAATATTTGATTAAATACTCATATAAATAAATACTCATACATGGAATCCTTCCACTTACTCTTGTTTTGAGGTGAGGTAGCCAATTACGGTTGATCTTGAAAAGCTAAGCAGGATCAAACTTGGTTAATACTTGAGCTGAGACCACCAGGAAATCCTAGGGTTATAGATTAAATTGGGAAATCTTTTTTTAAAAAAAAAATCCCCAGAAAAAGTAATAGTAAACCATTCCTGCACTCTAACCAAGAAAATAATATGGACATTTCCATATAGTCACCAGAAGTCAAACTCAACTCAGAGAGTGTACCTTAGAGATATATGTAAGTGCCTCATTTTCAACTCTAAAATCATCTTTCCAGTGGTCTGCAGTCTCATCTTCTTTCTACATTATAATTAAATTCCAACAGAAGCGTGAAACTTAGCCTCTCCTAAGGCTCTGAAGACGGGCTGTTCCCCCAGGCATTTGGCCAGGAGGTCAGGTGACCTCTGGTGGTGATGTTATTTTTTTGTTTTGGGGGTTGTTGTTTTAACCAGGACATCATGGGGTATATGTTATTGCACTGGGTTTAATCTTTTACATCACCCAGAGTCACTGCTGTGAGATGGGCGGCTCTATAAATCATTTAAATAAATAAAACTGGTAGGATGGAAAGCTGGTGTTCTCAAATTTCCTCTCCTGGAAGTCCTCTGGGTGGAAAATATTACAATTATCCATTGTAATATTTTCTTCATAGTTCCTGCTGCCCCTACCTGTCTTCCATGGGGCACTTCACCTGTTGTCTTACTCCTGGTGTGAGAGAGAGGGCTCACACAACCTGTGCTGCCTTTTGGGTGATTAAAAGGTAAAAATGAGGTGGGGTTGGGGTAATGAAATCATTTCTATTCTATTCATTTCTGGCTGTGTAGCATCAAGGTGAGAGATATTGTCCCTTTCCCCCCCTGCCCTGACAATTTACAAACTAACAATGTCTAATTCTCCCTTGTAGGACTGAACACTAGCCTTACTGTGCATGACTACCAAGGGCAATGAATTTTAAATGTTCCACATTTTGCTTAGAATGAAGGCTGCATCAAATTGTTTACAGCAAAGATGGATAATCTTCACTGGCTTCTGCAATATGCCAGCTAAGTGGTATTTCTCGATGGTTCATTGTGTCTTGTTCTTTGTTGGTTTTTCTTGTTCAGTGTTCTTGAACTGCTATTGCTGGAAGTACTTAGCTGAGAGATTCACAGAAAAAGCACATTGCATGGGGTGGGTGACCTATGAAGTCAGACATAAAAGGCTTCTGTTTCATTCTCATCCCCCCCCCCCAAATGCTGTTCCACTTGATTCTGAAGGATTAGTAGCTGTGTGACACTACACAGCAGTCATTTTGCTCCCTAGAGTAGCCAGTTAAATTTGTCAATCTCTTGTTCTCTTCTCTGTCTCTCTTGATTTTTTCTCCCAACAATCAGTCAGCTGCAGGAGCCTAAAGACAAATTCATTATCCTGTTTCATTTGAAGCTTACAGTATTCTGGGAAAAGGTTCACACATTGTACAAATATTTAAGATAAGGCCAACAGGCCTCTTAATGTATTAAATATGTTAAGGTAAAGGCTAGAGTACCACATCCTCACAGCTACTTAGCTGTACTCCCGTCCCCTCATTGGAGCAAACAGGAAATCACCCTAAATCTTGCTGCCTCCACAATGAGACTTTATCACATACCCAAAATAGGTCCATTCTGCCTTGCTGTCCATGGAGTTTTAATGTCTGACATTCCAAGGACCATGATATGGTGGTCCTCTTGGCTGAAATTCTAACCTTGCCCAACATCATCTACTAGGTGAAAAGCTTCTTCCAGGTGACATGCACAACATTCTGGTTACTTGATGCACTGAAATTTTCTTTTTCTTTTCTGTCATATCCACTGAGTGATGGAAATAAATAAATAAATAAATAAATAAATAAATAAATAAATAATTAATAATAATAATAATAATAATAATAATAATAATAATACCACCTTATAACTATGACTACTACGTTCCAGAAACGAGTTAAGAGTTTTTCTATTTCTTGGCTGCCATCTGGTGGTTGACTGGATTTGTGAAGTCGAGATGCAGTCCCTGGGTATGTGTTGTTGAAGAGCAGGAGTTTGAAAAAAGGGGGGGGGGTTATTGGTGGGGTCAGGGTAGGAACTATAAACTACACTAAGAGCATAACTTGAGAAGAGTAAGTGAGGAGCCAGAGCTTCCCTGGGAGAAGTGGCCACCAGGGCGGGAATTTCCCATCATATAGGCTTTTTGTTGTTGTTGTTCAGTCGTTTAGTCGTGTCTGACTCTTCGTGACCTCATGGACCATAGCACGCCAGGCCTTCCTGTCCTCCACTGTCTCCTGGAGTTTGCTCAAATTCATGTTCATTACATCAGTGATGCTATCTAACCATCTCATCCTCTGCCATCCCCTTCTCCTTTTTGTTGTTTATTCGTTCAGTCGTTTCCGACTCTTCGTGACTTCATGGACCAGTCCACGCCAGAGCTTTCTGTCGGCCATCACCATCCCCAGCTCCCCAATGGTTGAGTCCGTCACCTCCAGAATACCATCCATCCATCTTGCCCTTGGTCGGCCCCTCTTCCTTTTGCCTTCCACTTTCCCTAGCATCAGCTTCTTCTCCAGGGCATCCTGTCTTCTCATTATGTGGCCAAAGTACTTCAGTTTTGCCTTTAATATCATTCCCTCAAGTGAGCAGTCTGGCTTTATTTCCTGGAGTATGGACTGGTTTGATCTTCTTGCAGTCCAAGGCACTCTCAGAATTTTCCTCCAACACCACAGTTCAAAAGCATCTATCTTCCTTCGCTCAGCCTTCCTTATGGTCCAGCTCTCACAGCCATAGGTTACTACAGGGAATACCATTGCTTTAACTATGCGGACCTTTGTTGTCAGTGTGATGTCTCTGCTCTTAACTATTTTATCAAGATTTTCCATTGCTCTCCTCCCAAGAAGTAGACGTCTTCTGATTTCCTGGCTGCAGTCAGCGTCTGCAGTAATCTTTGCGCCTAGAAATACAAAGTCTGTCACTGCCTCCACTTTTTCTCCCTCTATTTGCCAGTCATCAATCAAGCTCATTGCCATAATCTTGGTTTTTTTGAGGTTTAACTGCAACCCAGCTTTTGCACTTTCTTCTTTCACCTTCGTCATAAGGCTCCTCAACTCCTCCTCGCTTTCAGCCATCAAAGTGGTATCATCTGCATATCTGAGATTGTTAATGTTTCTTCCAGCGATTTTAACTCAAGCCTTGGATTCCTCAAGCCCAGCATGTCGCATGATGTGTTCTGTGTACAGGTTGAATAGGTAGGGTGAGAGTATACAACCCTGCCGTACTCCTTTCCCAATCTTAAACCAGTCCGTTGTTCCGTGCTCTGTTCTTACCGTTGCTACTTGGTCGTTATACAGATTCCTCAGGAGGCAGACAAGATGACTTGGTATCCCCATACCACCAAGAACTTGCCACAATCTGTTATGATCCACACAGTCAAAGGCTTTAGAATAGTCAATAAAACAGAAATAGATGTTTTTCTGAAATTCCCTGGCTTTCTCCATTATCCAGCGGATATTGGCAATTTGGTCTCTAGTTCCTCTGCCTTTTCTAAACCCAGCTTGTACATCTGGCAATTCTCGCTCCATGAATTGCTGGAGTCTACCTTGCAAGATCTTGAGCATTACCTTACTGGCATGTGAAATAAGTGCCACTGTTCGATAGTTTGAACATTCTTTAGTGCTTCCCTTTTTTGGTATGGGGATATAAGTTGATTTTTTCCAATCTGATGGCCATTCTTGTGTTTTCCAAATTTGCTGGCATATGGCATGCATCACCTTGACAGCATCATCTTGCAAGATTTTAAACAGTTCAGCTGGGATACCGTCGTCTCCTGCTGCCTTGTTATTAGCAATGCTTCTTAAGGCCCATTCAACCTCACTCTTCAGGATGTCTGGCTCTAACTCACTGACCACACCGTCAAAGCTATCTCCAATATTATTATCCTTCCTATACAGATCTTCCGTATATTCTTGCCACCTTTTCTTGATCTCTTCTGCTTCTGTTAGGTCCTTACCATCTTTGTTTTTGATCATACCCATTTTTGCCTGGAATTTACCTCCGATGTTTCTAATTTTCTGGAAGAGGTCTCTTGTCCTTCCTATTCTATTGTCTTCTTCCACTTCCGCACATTGCTTGTTTAAAAATAATTCCTTATCTCTTCTGGCTAACCTCTGGAATTTTGCATTTAATTGGGCATATCTCCCCCTATCACTGTTGCCTTTTGCTTTCCTTCTTTCTTGGGCTACTTCCAGTGTTTCAGCAGACAGCCATCTTGCCTTCTTGGTTTTCTTTTTCTTTGGGACGTTTTTTGTTGCCGCCTCCTGAACAATGTTGCGAACTTCTGTCCATAGTTCTTCTGGGACCCTATCTACTAAATCTAGTCCCTTAAATCTATTCTTCACCTCCACTGCATATTCCTTAGGAATATTAGTGAGCTCATATCTAACTGATCTGTGGGTCTTCCCTATTCTCTTTAGTCTGATTCTAAATTTTGCAATAAGAAGTTCGTGATCTGAACTACAGTCAGCTCCAGGTCTTGTTTTTACCGACTGTATAGATGTCCGCCACCTTTGGCTGCAAAGGATGTAGTCAATCTGATTTCGGTGTCGACCATCTGGTGAAGTCCATGTATAAAGTCGTCTTTTAGGTTGCTGGAAGAGAGTGTTTGTTATGCACAGTGAGTTGTCTTGGCAAAATTCTATCAGCCTATGTCCTGCTTCATTTTGTTCTCCCAGACCATGCTTGCCTGTAATTCCAGGTGTCGTCTGACTACCCACCTTAGCATTCCAGTCTCCTGTAATGAAAATAACATCTCTTTTTGGTGTATTATCTAGTAGGTGCTGCAGATCCTCATAGAACTGATCTACTTCTGCTTCTTCAGCATCTGTGGTTGAGGCGTATATTTGGATCACTGTGATGTTAAATGGCTTACCCTGAATTCGAATTGAGATCATTCTATCGTTTTTTGGATTGTATCCAAGCACTGCTTTAGCCACTTTATTATTAATTATGAAGGCTACTCCATTTCTTCTGTGGTCCTCTTGTCCACAGTAGTAGATCTGGTGGTCATCTGATGTGAAGTGGCCCATCCCAGTCCATTTCAGTTCACTGACACCTAAAATGTCTATATTTAATCTTGACATCTCGCCAATAACCACATCCAATTTGCCCTGGCTCATAGATCTTACATTCCAGGTTCCTATGGTGTGTTGATCTTTAGAACATCGGATTCGTCGTTCACCACCAGCACCGTCGGCCGCTAGCCGTCCTTTCGGCTTTGAGCTAGCTGCGTCATCACATCTGGGGCTATTTGAACGTATCCTCTGTTCCTCCCCAGTAGCATTTTGACCATCTTCCGACCTGGGAGTCCCATCTTCCGATGGTATACCGACATATCTTTGGTTGTACTGATCCATTTAGTTTTCATGGCAAGAATACTGGGGTGGGTTGCCATTACCTTCCCCAGGGATCGTATTTAGTCTGACCTCTCTGCCACGACCTTCCCGTCTTGGGTGTCCCTTCACGGTTTAGCTCATGGTGTCATTGAGGTGCTCAAGCTCCAGCACCACAACAAGGTAACGATCTCCTTTGCTGGAGTACTTCTGGAGTACTTTACTTCTCCTTTTGCCTTCAGTCTTTCCCAGCATCAGGGTCTTTTCCAGTGAGTCCTCTCTTCGCATTAGGTGGCCAAAGTATTTGAGCTTCAGCTTCAGCATCTGTCCTTCCAATGAGCAGTCAGGGTTGATTTCCTTTAGGATTGACTGATTTGACCTCCTTGCAGTCCAAGGGACTCTTAAGAGTCTTCTCCAGCACCACAGTTCGAAAGCATCAATTCTTCGGCGCTCAGCCTTCCTTATGGTCCAACTCTCACAGCCATACATTACTACTGGGAAAACCATAGCTTTAACTATACGGACCTTTGTTGGCAAGGTGATGTCTCTGCTTTTTAATATGCTGTCTAGGTTTGCCATAGATTTCATCCCAACAGAAATACAAAAGCCAGGCCCTCTGAATTATACTTTTCATTACAGGAATGAGAGAGTCAATTTCAGGGTTTTACATTGTTTAGGTCAACCAGTTGACCAACTGATTAAAAAAAAATAGTTGTGGAAGCCATGGTTTTGGTCTTCCTCACAGCCCAACCAGCACTGCAGAACAGCTACTGAGCAGAAGGAGGTGGTCCCACAGCTGACCCATCAGAACAATTGGGGCCAAGCAAGTTGCCTTTGACCCTGTCATCTCAAACCTCTTCTTCCATGGATCATAGACAATCTGGATGGGTGGTCCTGAGATGGGATAAGTGTGAAAATACCACTTCCAGAACAGAGCACCTAAAGCGGCCTCTGCTGTGGACTAACAAAATATACAAGTGCTACCATGTAGAGGAAGTTTCCCTGGGGCTAAAAAGCTCATCTTTTCACCTTCATTTTAAAAGGAGAAAAGGAACCTGGATAATGTAGTTCTTGGAGTCTGGGGCAATGGGAAGATGGTAGAAAGCCTAAAGGTTCTTTTCCCTAATCCATTGAACCAGCCAACAGTTCACCTTGGCTAGAAGGCCCAAATAAGAGCAAGGAGAAAAAAATTGACTGATGCAGGCAAAGAGCTCCCTGATGGAAAGATGGAGGAACAAGGCAAGTTAAAGAGGACAGTGAGATGGTCTGCTTAAATGGATGCCTCCTCATGAGTAAAGCTCTCAGCAAAATGGGGCCTGCCCCAACGGTAGCTGTTATACCTTAATACCAACATAATGAAAAAGCAGAAGCTGGGCTGCTGTTACTACACTTCAGCCCTGGAAGCAGTTGTATATTCTTATTGTATAGTTGCTATCTCTGCACTGACTGCTTCTGTGGTTTTTGCTCTAACAAACAAGCCACCTACCGAGTTTTTGAACTTTACAAAGTGTGTATTTTCTTCAACATCCCATAGGAGTTGGAGCATTCCCGGTCTCTAACACAATGGCTAACGGAAAGCGACTATAAAATGCTTTTTCTCATTTTGCTGAGGCACAAGGTGATTCATAGCTTACCTCTTACTTGCGTTTACCTTATTTGTATTTGATGACTGAGCCCAGTGGGATGTAAGTCCCTCCATCATAATCAGCAGGATTTTTTTAAAAAATTTTTTATCCCGCCTTTATTTTGCCATTCTCTCCAGTGAGAAAATGCTGGGGTGAGCAAACACAGGAAGAGCTTGGACAATGAAAGGCATTTGCTTTATTTGGGGAAAGGTTTAAGACTGACAATACTAGAATAGAGTTCTGTTGGGTAGTAGAACATTATCAGAATGGGTAACTTTTGTGAACCTTTCTCATCCATTGGATAAAGCTGGGCCAGTCTGAGTGTTTTTAGAGATGAAGACATTATTTATATTTATTCACAATTCAGTCTCCAAAATTAGAAGTCAGACTATGTAATTACATAATATGATCATGCTTGGAGTATTAAATGTTGCAGTAATCTCTGTCAGTGTGCTAAATTCCCATCAGGCTGTTTTGGCATCAAGGAACTTTTAAGTTTATTAGATAAAAGACAGCTACAGGGAGAGACAAAGTGTGGAGGAAGATTGGTTGGTCAGTGTAAGATCTTTTGCCATTTAGTTAGCTTAAATATTTCAGATATTTCAAAGACATTAAACACTCCCTGATTATTCTGCGATGCATTCATTTTATTTTATTGCTGGTTTTTATCTGAATAAACATATAAATTAAGTGCTGTAGGGGATCAGCCATAACTCAGTGACAGAGGAATGATTTGCAGACAGAGGGTCTCCAGTTCAAGTCATTGGTATCTCCAGTGAAAAATAATCTCTTGATGTAATTATTTTCTGCCAGAGATTCTGGTCAGAGCAGGCAATGTTGGTAGGGCTATCAGACCTGCAAAATCCTGTTTCTCTTTGCTGCCACTGAGTGGTCATCCAGTTTTGTAGCCCTAAGCCTGGATTATGTTTAATGAGAAAGTATATGAATCAGGGAGGTGTTCAGGTACAATCCTTACAGTGGTGTAAATACAATGAATCCTTGGGGACTGCAAACTGATTTGGCTTCATTGGCCCACTAGCTATCCATTCTTTGCCCCATACTCTCTACACACCTAATTGAATAGGGTATGGCTATTGTAGCTGGGCTGGAAAACTCTGGATCATCATTTGAATGTGCGTTACTGTTTCATGCCCACTGTCTGCCTGGATTTTGGCAGCCCATACATGGTTGCCCAGCAGGAGGTGCAGTGGAAGAGGATGCAGAAGGGAGGAGGAAATGAACAAGGGAAGAGCAACCACAGCAGCTATTAGGCATTCCTTGGTCAGCAGAAGCAGAGGAGAAGGAAGGCGTGCCCCAAAGGTTCTGCCTGGTAACTTCCCTGGCTATCTCTGCTTGCTCCACTCTTCTCTTCCTACTCTTCCAACCATATCTGGGCTGCAGAGGTAAGAATGACGACTAAATGGTAGCAAAGAGATACAGAAAAATCTAACTTTTTGCTAGGGGTTGTCCAAATTTTTGCAGCAGCCCAGATATGGACACACTCCCTTCTTTCTTTCCCCCATCCTCAATTGTTGTAGCTGGAGGGGTGCTCAGTACCTAACCTCTTGCATCTTTGGGGGGGGGGCTTTTGAGTAGTTTGCTGTGGGGTCCAGAGAACTCTACTGAATCTTTGACTGTCTCCAGATGTTTGATAGCTAATGATGAGAAAGCCCTTTGCCTGAGACCCAGAGAGAGTAATACAGGTAGTCGTCGTTCAGTGACTGCCTCAGACATTGACTGTTCGCAGTTATGACGGTGATGAAAAAGTAACTTTGTGACCCAATGCCAGCATTTACGACCTTTGCAGTGACTCTCTCCCTGTTCACATTTACAGTCAGTTAGTACACATTGTCCTGTGCCTGACCCATTTTTTTCTCCCCCCCTCACAGAGAGGAGAGATTGCCTAAATAAGCTCTCTCTTCCTGAGTTGCTTTTCTTAACAGCACAGTGCATCCCTAAAAAGTGCTAACTGCAAGTTAACAAGCTCAGCTCTGTGACCTTAATTAGTTGATTAGAACCCTCCTGCCAGCTCATGCTACTGCCTGACACTGACAAGACCCTAATCAGTTTCACACTAAAGGCTTTTGTTTGCCTCCTAAGCGGCTCCTGGCTCGCAGCCACGAATGTGCTAGGCAAACAGCCAGTGCTAGCACATTCCTTTCTATGTGTATTCCCCATTGTGTGCCTGCTTACACTCTTGTTATCTCCTCTCCAATGAATGTAAATACAAACATTAATTCTCTTCTTGCTAATTATCCCAGCACTGGGGTAAGCATTCCCAAGGGTGGGGGAGTGGGGAAAAAGGGCTACAAGATTTGCCCTTTTTCCCAACTTCCTCGTGAGTTGAGTTCCCCACAGTTTGGGCTCTTCCAACTGTTTGGGGACTTACTTACTTACTTACTTACTTACTTACTTACTTACTTACTTATTTGTGGAGTCCATGGTGCTCTCTGAGCCTTGTTTTTTTCTTGCAGACGTTTCATTGCCCGGGTAGGCAACATCTTCAGTGCAAAAAAGGAGTGGAACTTGCTCTCTGTTTATATACCCTGGCTTGTCCTGCCTGTGTTGGTGGGGGCGTTGTACTCTCCGTGGTATTACCTTGATTGGGTTGTTCTTTGCTGCTTGGTTGATTGACTGAGTTAACAGTTCCTTGATTAGGGTTTATTGTGTCGTTTGATTGCTCCTCTGCTGCTAATCTTGCTGTTAATCTTTGCCTATCTTGTTGTTGATTGCTGGCAAAGAGGTGTTCTGGTCTTCTGGCTTTTCTATTGTCTCTTATGAATGGTATGTAAATGTTGTTTACCTCTATGTGTCAGTTGATGGCTGCTTTGTCTGAGTCCAAGCTTCCAGGAATTCTCTAGCATTTTTGGATTTGGCTTGGTTTAAGATGCTCACAGTTTCCCAGTTGAAAGTATGGTTAAGTCTGTCCATGTGTTGTGAGATTAAGGAGTTTTCATCATGTCTTCTGGCTGCTAGTTGGTGTTCATGGATGCGTTCTGCTAGTCTTCTGCCAGTCTGTCCTACATAGTGGCTGTTACAGTCCTTACACTGTATGTTGTAGATAACTCCTGTTTTTTCTTCTTGGGCTACTGGGTCTTTTGGTTTACTTACAATGTTCTGAAGGGTTTTGGTTGGTTTGTGTGCTACAGTGATGCCGTGTGGTTGTAACAGTCTATTAGTAGTTTCTGAAATGTTTCTGATGTATGGCAGTGTAATCCTTTTCATAGCTTCTGTTGGTTTAGCTGTGGTGGGTTGAGTGGTCAGGCACTTTTTGATAAAGTTGCGTGGATATCCATTTTGCTGGAAGATGTTATAATGTTATGTTATGTTATGTTATGTTATGTTATGTTATGTTATGTTATGTTATGTTATGTTACGTTACTCTATCTATCTATCTATCTATCTATCTATCTATCTATCTATCTATTGTTAGAAGTAAATTTTATCTTACCAGATTCGTTCCTGAGCCGGGAGTAAAGAAACTGACAAATTGCATGAAGTTAGGAGTTTATTCACCCAAGAGCAAAAGCAATGACAGCAAGCTGTTAGGTGGGCGGCCGCGCAGGACCCCCTTCCTACAGCACATTATATAGATTCCATTCAACTACTCCTTTAGAAGACCACCCCTTACTCAGTTACCCATACTCCACCTTACCCTCATTCCATATTAGGAATTTCCTTCCTTCACTCCATATTAGGAACTTCCTTCCATCCTTGCTAGGGCCCCTTGACCGTTATTAAACAATATATTTCCCCTGGAGAAGCTATCCTTGGAAAGTACACTTTATCTTTCTATGGGCACAGCTACAGTGGGGCAAAAAAGTATTTAGTCAGCCACCAATTGTGCAAGTTCTCCCACTTAAAAAGATGAGAGAGGCCTGTAATTGACATCATAGGTAGACCTCAACTATGAGAGACAAAATGAGAAAACAAATCCAGACAATCACATTGTCTGATTCGGAAAGAATTTATTTGCAAATTATGGTGGAAAATAAGTATTTGGTCACCTACAAACAAGCAAGATTTCTGGCTCTCACAGACCTGTAACTTCTTCTTTACGAGGCTCCTCTGTCCTCCACTCATTACCTGTATGAATGGCACCTGTTTGAACTTGTTATCAGTATAAAAGACACCTGTCCACAACCTCAAACAGTCACACTCCAAACTCCACTATGGTGAAGACCAAAGAGCTGTTGAAGGACACCAGAAACAAAATTGTAGACCTGCACCAGGCTGGGAAGACTGAATCTGCAATAGGCAAGCAGCTTGGTGTGAAGAAATCAACTGTGGGAGCAATAATTAGAAAATGGAAGTCATACAAGTCCACTGATAATCTCCCTCGATCTGGGGCTCCACGCAAGATCTCACCCCGTGGGGTCAAAATGATCACAAGAACGGTGAGCAAAAATCCCAGAACCACACGGGGGGACCTAGTGAATGACCTGCAGAGAGCTGGGACCAACGTAACAAAGGCTACCATCAGTAACACACTACGCCGCCAGGGACTCAGATCCTGCAGTGCCAGACGTGTCCCCCTGCTTAAGCCAGTACATGTCCGGGCCCGTCTGAAGTTTGCTAGAGAGCATTTGGATGATCCAGGAGAGGATTGGGAGAATGTCATATGGTCAGATGAAACCAAAGTAGAACTGTTTGGTAGAAACACAACTCGTCGTGTTTGGAGGAGAGAGAATGCTGAGTTGCATCCAAAGAACACCATACCTACTGTGAAGCATGGGGGTGGCAACATCATGCTTTGGGGCTGTTTCTCTGCAAAGGGACCAGGACGACTGTTCCGTGTACAGGAAAGAATGAATGGGGCCATGTATCGTGAGATTTTGAGTGCAAACCTCCTTCCATCAGCAAGGGCATTGAAGATGAAACGTGGCTGAGTCTTTCAGCATGACAATGATCCCAAACACACCGCCCGGGCAACGAAGGAGTGGCTTCGTAAGAAGCATTTCAAGGTCCTGGAGCGGCCTAGCCAGTCTCCAGATCTCAACCCCATAGAAAACCTTTGGAGGGAGTTGAA
This sequence comes from Charina bottae, assembly GCA_023362775.1. Lineage (NCBI taxonomy): Eukaryota > Metazoa > Chordata > Lepidosauria > Squamata > Charinaidae > Charina > Charina bottae. Next base: position 13,225,794 of record JALMGJ010000001.1, read on the forward strand.
AGTCCGTGTTGCCCAGTGACAGCCCCAAAACATCACTGCTCTAGAGGAGATCTGCATGGAGGAATGGGCCAACATACCAGCAATAGTGTGTGCCAACCTTGTGAAGACTTACAGAAAATGTTTGACCTCTGTCATTGCCAACAAAGGATATATAACAAAGTATTGAGATGAACTTTTGATATTGACCAAATACTTATTTTCCACCATAGTTTGCAAATAAATTCTTTCCAAATCAGACAATGTGATTGTCTGGATTTGTTTTCTCATTTTGTCTCTCATAGTTGAGGTCTACCTATGATGTCAATTACAGGCCTCTCTCATCTTTTTAAGTGGGAGAACTTGCACAATTGGTGGCTGACTAAATACTTTTTTGCCCCACTGCTATCTATCAAGGCCTGCTAGAAAGGAAGGGTGTCAACAAAACTCTTCAAGGAAATACAACATGGTTTCAGAGCCATAATGCAAGTGCAAATGTTTCTAATATATGAATATGAAATATATTTGTATTTATATATATACAGAAATATAAGAATATGTTTACAATCCAACTCTATCTATCTATCTATCTATCTATCTATCTATCTATCATCTATCTATCTATCATCTATCTATCTATCTATCTATCTATCTATCTATTTATTTTCTATCCGCCTTTATTATTTTTATAAATAACTCAAGGCAGCAAACATACTAATACTCCTTCCTCCTGCTATCCTTCTGATGCTGTAAAGCAAAGGAAAACTAAAGTAAAATTGTAAGCACAGTCGCAGTCATGTGATTTTCAATTAGCAACCGAGTTGCTAGAACCAATTGCAGTCACTCAATGAGGACTACCTGTATAAAGCTGGGGATAAAAGAAGAAGGATACCAGTTTTTGTAAAGCTGGTATATATCATCTTCCTCATGTTGTTACATTAATTATAAATATTATTCATTATCACTATTAATGTAGTATTGGTGATAATTAAATTTTTAGCTATATTTCAAATTATTATTTATACTTGAAAATATATTGATTTAGAAATTAACTGATTTCAAATATTCCTAATTGATGAATCCATAGAAGAAGAGAAAGAAGATGAGCTTAATCAGATAGTAGTGTACGTGATTGGAGGATTCCATTCATGTACACTTTGGGGTAACAATATTGCGTCCGCAGACAACATGGTAGCTATGTAGGCTGATCATACGTCCCATTTTGAATGGGACAGTTCAGTTTTTTCAGCATTTTTCAACCGTCCCATCGTTTTGATAAAAATCTCAATTTTGTCCTGTTTTTTAAACCCGGCGAGAATGGCGCGGAAGGAGGAGCCAAGCCGGAGCTGCCGATTGGAGGCAGCCCGGAAGAGGAAACCCTCTCACCTATCAGCGTGCAGCAAAGGAGGGCAGAGAGGCAGAGAGGAGGGCAATTGGCCATCGCACAGACTGGGGGTGGGGTTTGCAGGCGGGAGCCAATCGCACGGACCAGGGGGTGGGGTTTGCAGGCAGGAGCCAATCACGCGGATCAGGGGGGCGGGGACCCCTGTCTTTTTCATGAATACAGAATATTACATAAGACCCCATCCCGTTTTGCCATCCCAATGTCCCGTTTTTGTCTCAAGGAAATATGGTTAGCCTATAGCTATGTTACCAGTCCACAGCATACCCTAGTTTCCAGAATGTCAAAAATTCAAATAAAAATGTGGCTGAACTGTTGCAAGGTGGCCAAATGAAACAAACAAAAAAAAAAAAAACCCTCATCTGTATCCTCAACTTACATGAGATTTTCTCCCTCCCCCTTAAAAAACAAACTAACAAACAAAAACCAATGCTTGCTTATTTGATTGATTAGGGAGGACTGGCAACATTGCCTGAAATTATGTGATGGTGCCTATTATTTAAAAAGGTTGCTGATCCCTGATATATACTGTGCAAGTGACATCTGATTTACAGCATGCAAATTTATAAATTAGGTCCAACTCTTTAGGAGCTGCACTATTTTTAGAGATGCTAATGATGAAGCACAACTCCAAAAGTTGGGTTCCACTATTTTCCACGACACTGCAAGGAGTGTCACAATGCACTGTTCAGTCATGTGGATTCAGAGCAATTAATGCAGCAAAATATCTTGGTCTAGCTCAGAAGCAGCCATTTCAACCACAACTTTGCTGCAAACTAAGGAAGAACATAGAAAGGTTCCTAGATATCATTCATTAATTCCAGATCTAAATATGAGCTTAGATGAAACTTCAACATTAACCAATCTTTGAGCTTTTTTGGCCTCCAAAAACAACATGTTTAGACAATGAATACTGAGTTCACATTTGCAAGAATCTTCTGTATAGGTTTGGAGGGAAAATCCATCTCATTGTGAGATTTCCATATTAGAAACATAAATAACAATGGGTCCTGCTGAGGACCAGCAGAAGTGTTACTGCAAGACACATGCCACTTCCCAGATGCACACACAACCTTAACAAAAAGGGCCAAGTAGGACCTAGTGTTGACTCTTCTGTGTTGCCATTTGTTTTCAGGGAGCAGGCTGGATGGCTTTGGACAACTTATTCTTAGCCTCTACTCCATATATGTCAAATAAGAATAAGAATCTACTCCTTTTCCTACATCCAGCAAAGCAGCTCTGCTATTGATAATGAAACAGTTTTGTCCCTTAGGACAAAAGCAATGGTGCAGTAGCCATTTATAGGATTAGTATGTAGATTTCATTAGCCTAGTATTATTATCCTCTTATATCAGCATAGGGATATTAGTGAAGGGATATCTAAATAGGGTGAATCAGTGTAAGTATAGCTTCAAGGGATGATAATCATTTCAGAATAATGAATGAGGAATAAAAACATGATACAGCCAATATGCCCTTGGTGGTGTTTTTACTCTTATATTGGAATATTTGTAGTATTTAGATATACTAAATTAATTGTTTAAGATTATTTGTATCTATTCATACTTCCCACAACTTCAATTTTAATTAGGAACATTTTTATATATCAAGAATTCAACACATTTTAATGATTTATATTTCTTCCAAAAAGAATCCAATGCATTAGCCTCCATTTCCTTTGTACTACACCCACCATTATTTTGTATAATTTTAATAACCATATCGATTTTATAGATATATTTAATAAGATGTTCTAAAAATGGAGCAAGCTAATTACTTGTTGGTTAATAATTGACTTTCTTAAATTTAACTATCTTTCCAGGCTTGCCTGTGATTAAAATTATTTTTTGTTAATTTATATTTTTGTTTAAAAAAAATGTTGCTAACGAATTCCAAAGAGCAGCATTTACTTTGAGAATTGACAGGAACGCTACAGCTCCTAGCATACTCTTCCTATTGCCGAGGGGTCTTCCATGAGGCTGTGCATGGAATTCTTTAGAAAATAGGAACAATATCCATTGCAGTAATCAAGGTTGATTTTTTTCCCTTTTAGTCTCCCACAGAATCCCATCAAGTTCTCATGGAACCTGAGGCTTTCACAAAACACAGTTTGAAAAACCCTGGTCTAGATTAAAAGAAGCAGGAAAAGTTTATAGAAGATAAGCTTGTCCATAGCCTACCTCTGAATCTGATTGCTCTTTGATTACCTTCACACCTCCCAGTCCTCTGCCTTTTGTTTTTCTGCTATATCTTTCCCTACAGAATCACTGTGCTTTAAGAGAAGCCAGAATGCCCAGTTTGAATGCAATTTGACCAAGCCTCAGATGCCACTTCCTTGGTTTCCTACAGGCTACCTAGAAAAAAAGAGGGACTAGGCACCCAATGATTCGATATCCACATTTTGGAAATGCAAATTTGCTCTTAAAATAAGGGTGTGGTGTAACATTTTCTAAATTCTATGATGCTTGTGGTATACTGATGGTTTTGATATGCCTATTGTCAGGGAAGGGGGGTTGTCAGTGAAAGTCTGCAGATCACACAAAAGGGCACTGGAATCCCTGAAATTATGTGCCGTCCTGGTTACAGCTGGCTAAATAAAATTAATGATTAAACATACAGAGTGCTTCTTTTTTAACTGATGTTTTGTGGCCTCTGGATGATGCTTCTGCTATAGTTTGAGTGATCTACTCATCTAGGACATCCAGGTGACTTCCATAATCGCATTTGCAGTTTTGGATATGCAGTATAACTAAAAAGGAAGAAAAACGATCTGTGAATGGTACATATGGGAGTAAAATATCTTCCTGACAAGATTACTGCAGCTGACTTTATCTTTTCTGGGCATCATGCCTAAAAGTTCATATATCAGCTTTCTTTCTGAATATAGTTGAAATATATACCACCAGCAGCACTTTATTGCTTCAACTGATCTTCATTCAATTTGGGCAGAAGCCAGACTATTACAAAATTATTTCATGCTGATACTTCAGCTTGTATCACTTTTCCGAAGGACAGATTTTTCTGTCTTTCTGTGGATCGCAAATGCCTTTAAATGGCTGCAGAAAACATTTGTCAAATGACTGAAATATTTGCATTCCATGCATAATTCTACCAAAATGGATGAGCTTTGTTTTACCTGGAAATGGCTGAGAAATTTCAGATATGAAATAAATACCGGCTGGGTATTTTTTTCTGCAGCAAGGTTTCCTTTCTAAACATACAATACTAATAGAAAAATAATGTGGTATAAACTGTTTGTGCAAATTTATTTTCCTTTTAATTATGTTTTGTTTTGTCCCATAATTGTCAGTTCTATACTTTTTTAAAATTCTGTAACAGTATAAGGGGTTGTTGTTGTTCAGTCGTTTAGTCGTGTCCGACTCTTCGTGACCCCATGGACCATAGCACACCAGGCCTTCCTGTCCTCCACTGTCTCTCGGAGTTTACTCAAATTCATGTTCATTACATCGGTGATGCTATCTAACCATCTCATCCTCTGCCGTCCCCTTCTCCTTTTGCCTTCAGTCTTTCCCAGCATCAGGGTCTTTTCCAGTGAGTCCTCTCTTCGCATTAGGTGGCCAAAGTATTTGAGCTTCAGCTTCAGGGGTACAGTATGCTATTTATGTAGCTGGAGATATAGTAGCTCTGTATCCAGCCAGCTGACTGTAGTTAAGCAGTCAAACCCTGTGGTTGAGGTCCTAAACAGGCAACAAGTTATGCTTATTAATGCTTTGTGTTCTGCCATACACAAGGAATGTGCTGGGCCTGGTCTTGTATGTAGCTCTCAGGTTTTGCAGAACAGGCAACATACTTGTGGAAAGAAAGCAGCAGTAACTCACCAGGTTTCTACCCCAACAAATATACTGTCACTCATTTCATGCTGAAAAGTGTTTGTTTGTTTGTTTGTTTGTTTATTGGATTTCTATAACTGCCCATCTCCCCCTCAAGGAGGAACTCTGGGCGGTTCACAACATAATATCAATAAAATACAATAAAAACAACAATAAAAATATAAATACAATAAAAATCCAATAAAATCCAAGTGGTAGATGGTTCTTATAGTGACGTTGAACATATTTAAAATATTTGGGATATTGAAGACGGCTCTAAGGAATCAGCCATCCCCAGGCTTGACCACTTTCCTTTTTGCCCCAGGCGAGATCACAGAGCCAAGTTTTTAATTTTTTCCTGAAGTCCAGGAGTGAAGGGGCCTGTCTTATCCCTGGTGGGAGGATGTTCCATAGGGCAGGTGCTAATGCAGAGAAGGCTCGCCTCTGGGACCCCGCTAGATGGAATTCTTTCATAGAGGGGGTCCGCAGCATGCCCTCTCTGCAAGATCGGGTGGGACGGGATGATGTAAAAGTATCCTAGTACAAGCCTTAGTACAACATCTAGTTCACCTTTTCAGAGACAAGAAGTGTACATATTTGGAGGTGCAGAAGCATGGAACTTAAAATGGTGAAATGGACAATCTTTCTTCCCATCTGAGCAACAAATCCTCTTCTCTCACTTTAGCCTTTACAATGAAGAGACTTCTTTGAGTTCACTACAGAAATATATCAAATGGCTTGGGGCTTGGTTGTGGGACTGGGCCTCCCATTCTGAACTTGCCTGGTTATTTAGATCTTCAGGAGAGGCCCTTTTGAAGATGCCCCAGCGGCCAGAAGTTTGGCTATCTGAAATGTGAGAGAGGGCCTTCTCCTGTATGGCTTTAGGCTATAAAATATACGAGGGAGGAATGTTCGGCCCTCAATTTCCCAGTATTTAGAAAAATGCTAAAAATATATTCCCTTCTACCAAGCTTTTAACTGTTAAATTGATTTTAATTATTCTGATTTGAACTGTGATTTTAATTGCACCAATTTCAGTGTGTATTTTATCTTTTGTTTTATTGTAAAAAGCATACCTTGAGTACTTTAACACCATCAGCAACAACTTTCCTCCCCCCCCCTCCTCTTTCTGAGAAGAGCCCTTTTCATATGGAAGAAAGATATGGCAATGCATACCAATCTCTACATGTTCATTATCCCCAAGTTGAGCAGTGAATTCTGCATACATTGGCTACTTGTGTTGATTTGAATCTGAATAGAAGATTGCATGTGATCAGAACATGACAACAACCCTGCTGGATCAGGCTGTGGCCCTTCGTAGTCCAATATTTTGTTTCTCACAGTGGCCAACAAAAAGCTATGGGCAGCTTGCAAGTAGGAGGTATCCTACATATCCCTCTCCTATAGGTGTTCCCCTGTAACTTGCATTTGGAATCAGGCTGCCCCCAACCCAGAGATTGCATAAGGGTAATGACCCATGGTAGACATGTATTTGATGAATTTAGGCAATCCTCTTTTAAAGCCACCCAAGTGAGTGAGCATTGCTGCATCTTGTGGTAATGAATTCCACAGGTTAATTATGTACAGTGTGAAGAAGTTTTTTTCTTTTTTCTTTTCTAAATCCCCTTCCAATTTGCTTTATTGGATTGCTTAGTGTTTTGGAAGAAGAAAAAAAGCTTCTCCCAGTTCACTGTTTCCATACTATGTATTTTATTTGCTTTGATCATGTCTCACTTCGGTTGTCTTTTTTTCTTGAGTCTTTTAAGCTTTTCTCATAGGGAAAATATTTGAGCTCCCTGATGACTTTTGGTTGCCCTTTTCTCCCCTTTTTGCAGCTGTATTATGTCCTTTCTCAAGGTAACCAGAACCATACAGATTACTCAGATGTGGACTTGCCATAGATTTGTATGACAGCATTATTTTGTTGGCATTTTCATTTTTAATCCCCTTCATAAAGATCTCTATGATGGAATTTGCCTTTTTTCAGCTGTCTCACACTAAGTTGACATCTTCATTGAGCTGTGACACTGTGACCAATGATACTACGACATTATGACCCCAAGGTCTTTTTCTTGGTTAGCTACAGATAGTTCAGCCCCATTGGTATATGTTGGGGAGAGGGGGCCTGCCCCATTGCATCATTTTACACTTAGTTAAATTCAATTGAATTTTAATTTTAATTTTGATGGCTGAAAGAGAGGAGGAGCTGAGGAGCCTTATGAGGAAGGTGACAGAAGAAAGTGCAAAAGCTGGGTTGCAGTTAAACCTCAAAAAAACCAAGATTATGGCAACCAGCTTGATTGATAACTGGCAAATAGAGGGAGAAAAAGTGGAGGCAGTGACAGACTTTGTATTTCTAGGCGCAAAGATTACTGCAGACGCTGACTGCAGCCAGGAAATCAGAAGACGTCTACTTCTTGGGAGGACAGCAATGACAAATCTCGATAAAATATTTAAGAGCAGAGACATCACACTGACAACAAAGGTCCGCATAGTTAAAGCAATGGTATTCCCTGTAGTAACCTATGGCTTTGAGAGCTGGACCATAAGGAAGGCTGAGCGAAGGAAGATAGATGCTTTTGAACTGTGGTGTTGGAGGAAAATTCTGAGAGTGCCTTGGACTGCAAGAAGATCAAACCAGTCCATACTCCAGGAAATAAAGCCAGACTGCTCACTTGAGGGAATGATATTAAAGGCAAAACTGAAGTACTTTGGCCACATAATGAGAAGACAGGATACCCTGGAGAAGGTGCTGATGCTAAGGAAATTGGAAGGCAAAAGGAAGAGGGGCCGACCAAGGGCAAGATGGATGGATGATATTCTGGAGGTGATGGACTCGACCGTGGGGGAGCTGGGGATGGCGACGGATGACAGGAAGCTCTGGCGTGGGCTGGTCCATGAAGTCATGAAGAGTCGGAAGTGACTGAACAAATAAACAACAACAAATTAAATTGAATTTGCTTTTTGGATGACAAATGGAATTGGACTTTGGAGCACGTAATAATAATACTCGTTTTTTTACCACCCAGAATCATTTAGAATTTTCCACAAACTTCGGCAGCTCACTACTTAACTAAGTAAATATAATCTATGAACAAGCACTGGTCCCAGTAGTGATGCTTCTTATTTCCCTCCACTGATAATATTACACATTTAGCCTTACTTTTCGCTTTCTGTTTTTTTTTAATTTATTAGCACTTAATACAAGGCCAAGTTCTCTTATCATATGACTACTAAGTTTATTCAAGAACATTTGATGAAGATATTTGTCAAGAATTTTTGAAAATCCAAGTATATGATACCTTTATCAATTTATTTATGGCCAAAAGGCCCATATAGCAAGTTACAAATATAGTCTAAAATTTGGCATTAGTTTAACAGTTTAACAAGTAAAATATTTAATAAATATTACATAATACACTTAAAACCCCAACTCATTGGTATGTTACTAAAAACCTTGTTTTTATAGCCACAGTTAAAAATCTGGCTGTTTCCTCTGTAATTTTAGGATTTTCATCTGCAAATAAAATTTTAACATACTCAGAAGTATCTCTTCCTGGTTTTAATTGTAAAATAGGAGAGATACCTTCCTGCCGAAGACTCTTATAAAATTCACAATAAAATAAAATATGACCCACCATTTCAAGATCAATACCATTACAGGGTCAAAATCTTTGAGAGATGGGGATTTTTTGAATTCTACCATACAGCATATTTGATGGCAGCACACTTAGTCTGGCTCTTGAAAAGGCTATTCTATATTTCAGGGCTTTCCAAACTTTTGCTGTTGGTGACACACCAATGGCCAGCACGGAAAAACCCAGAAGTGCTGATGGCCCGCCGCCGCTGCTGCTGCTGCCCCTTCGAAAGGGCAGGCTCCGGGGACCCCGAAAATTGTGGAAAAATAATGGCAGTCATACTAACAATTCATATCTCGCCATATAAGGACATGAAGAGGGCGGAGACTCACAGTAGCTTCCTGAAGAGAGAACTCTGTGAGGTCACTTCCTTCTTCTTCCTCAGAGACTCTCTCAGAGAGACTCTCCGACCATGCTTCCGAACTGAGAGGACATTTTGTCTGAGCTCTCGAAGCCCAGACAGAATGCTAAAGCCTATATTTTCTATTATTGTAACTTAGTATGTTTTAAACCTGCCTTGACTCTACTACTGCAACTGTTATTTTTGAGAACCAGGTTATGTGAGTAAAGATTACTTTTATTACTCCACAAAACCGTGTGGTTGTTCTTTTTAGAGGGATAAAAAGGGGTAACGCTAGGATAATCCAGTCTGCCTAACAGCATCCTGGATTATTTTCCAGAAGGTTAAACCAACCTTGTCTCAACTTCCAATTTTTATGCTGCCGGGAGATGATACTCTGCTAATCTCACTTACGTGAGAAAGGAAGGATAATATCCAAACAATATATCCTATCCTAGTACCTAAACTCATCCCCAACAAAAATGCCCTTGGTTCTGGCAGGGAGGCTTCCCACCGCACAGCTGATCGGCGCGGAGAATTTCCCCCCTGGCCCCTCCACGCCGATCAGCTGTGCAGCAGGGAAGCGGCCCAGCAGGGTGCGCACATGATTTTCGCCTCCCTGCCAGAACCAAGGGCATTTTCATCAGCGCTTCCGGGTTGTCACGTGACACACTTGGGGCCCCCAGGCGACACAGTATTGTGTCGCGACGCACAGTTTGGAAAGCCCTGCTATATTTACTTAAATATAAACTATTCAGATATTTAGGGAGCTGAAAAGTACATCTGTAATTAATTAATTCCAAAAGTTACAGGTGAACACAAACCTTTGGCTTTAGCCATTAATTCCAGTACTGAATTATCCCATAATATTTGTTTAATACAATGAAATGCTGATGTCATACCCCTGGAAAATAAACAATCAGGATCAATGGCAATCCGACTAATCTTTTGGGTCACCTGTTTAAACCACATATCTACAAAAGACTCATTTGGGATTTCCTGAAGCAATCCTTCCTTGTTTTTAAAAAAGTATATTTGCAACCAAAACTTAATACTGCTTAGTCGAGCCTTTGTTTTCAAAGGGCATTGCCCAGTTTCTAGGAGAATAACAGAATTTGGAACACAACTTGGAACACTTAAAAGAGATCTTAAAAATTTCACCTGCAGTTGGGCTATGTTATTATTAGCAAATGTAATCCAAACTTGAGCTCCATATGAAACTTGAGATGCAGTTTTTGCATTAAAAAACTGTATTGCTGCAGGAACAAATCTCTCTCCTTCTGAATAAAAATACCGAAGCAAAGCCATCATGGTAGATTTTGCTTTCAGAAGTATTGCCTTGCAATGATGTTGCCTGGATAGAGCATGATTAAACAAAAGGACCAAATAACTAAAATTCTCGTGTTATCACATGATCCTGAATTTTCCAGATGTACTTTTTAATTTGGGGGGGGGGGGGTTGAAACACCTACTTGAGGCACTAGTTAAGTATTGCCAAGAAAATCAATTACAAATTAACTATGATAAAACTATTTTTTTGATTTTTGAAAGTATACAGTATCAATGGCATCCATCCAGATGCTTGTTAACATGCTTGTTGATACTTTCAAGACTGGTGAGGTAGGATTTATCTTTATGGAGTCCATGCTTGATTCCATGGATATCTAATAGCATGGGATGGAACAGCTGAAAACATAATAACTGTAAAGGAATCCTTTCTGCTCATTCATGTTTTTTTAAGATGCCATAGATCCAGAGAAATAGCATCATTCTAAAAGGAAAGTGAGGTTACTATGTTCTTTCCTAAGAGAGGATTTAAGGGTGTTCTAGGAATTGGTGGGGTCTGTGAAATGCTAATGTTAGCTTCCTTTGGGCACTTAATGTTTGAAGGGCAGATGCTTGGAAGACTTGTTTCTAGACACAGGTTATTAAAATCAGCAATAACCTAAAAATGAAACATACACACACAAACATGCAGTAATAAGTTTTGTTGATATAAACAAAAGGAACACCCAAAACAAGATGGACATAAGTCTGGTGCAGTTTTCCTTATGTGAGCTATTACTTTTGAAGAGCTGGGAATTGGCAAAAGGACATGAAAAACAGTATGTCTATGAAGGTTCTCAGTCATCCAGGTAAAATTGTCTGTAGCTTGAATCATGTCAACTGGATTTCTATTTTCTCAGTGGAAACGTTTCGCTCCTTATCCAAGGAGCTTCTTCAGTCTGAAGAAGACTGAAGAACCTCCTTGGATAAGGAGCGAAACGTTTCCACTGAGAAAATAGAAATCCAGTTGACATGATTCAAGCTACAGACATGAAAAACAGTACAGCCAGCTGTTCTATATGAATACATTTATGCAAATGCATTCAGAATTAGGTCAGACCATGTGAGTTGTCTCAGGCCAGTGATGGAATGGAATGGAATGGACAGACCTTTATCCAACTACCATCTAGAATCAAAGGGTCAGTTTATACATTGTTGTCTGGTCCCCACTTTCCCCATGCTGCATCCTACAAAATTCATTAGTGAAGGATTATGTGAAGAGATACTATACCAGTGTCATATTACTCTTGCTTGAGACAGAAACATTGAAGTAGGATCTCTGTTTTCCTCTTGCCCCATGACTCTGATGATATGCAAATGTATGAATCAGGCCAATATCTATAGCAAAATATATACTTGTGTGTGTGTGTGTGTTTATGTGTCTGTGTTTTTATCCCTACAGGAGTGCCACATCAAATGCTGATTGACATGTGTGAATCAGTCATGTTACCGCTCATTATCTCAATGTTTCCTAAAGGACTCAACTCATAGCTGCAAGACTTCAAATGCTTAAGCAAGTGATGTATATGACTGTATGAGCCAGCCCTACATCCATCCTCTTAAGCTATATCTCTTTCATCTACCGCTGTGGACACTATGTGAACCAGATGAATTAGGCTATTGTCTACAGAGGCTGATACGACTATAAGACCATTAGTGTCTAAAGTGCTGCAGCTCTTACTGCTTTCAGTCTGACTGAAGTGATCTGCAGGAAGGGAACACCGCGTGACCTTTTCTCATTCTTTCTCTTGGCTGGTGGTATTTATCCTGCGCATAAATGGATGATTCCAGGAACAGCAGTTTAATAACAGTCTCTGTCTTTTGAAAAGAATGCTTAAAATCCCATTTTCTGGTTCGACACCACTAAACAGCATGCAGCGCTGGAATGTGAACTTTCTTTATATAAGGAACTCATCCAAACTATATTTAACTGCTCTTTGGACTTTTTTGGGAAAATGGCTTGACTTCGGCAATGCCAACGCTGGGTTAAAAAAAAAAAAGCTGGAAGAAAAACCCAGCCACAGAACACTTTGATCTATGAAGGAATCCAGAAATTTACTGACATAGTCAAGAATGTGACTGGCTTGACGTTTGTATTATGTTACACATCATGGTTCAGTCATCTTGTTTGCCTTACAAGGTTTTTGCAAGCAACATCAGAGCTGTCGTCCTGAGCTGCAGTAGTAACTAGCAGTGTAGCTAAACAGCTGATTTAATGAGGTAGGAATTTAGCACAGTGGTGCATTCAAAGAATTCAGGCACCAAAGGCCAGCTGTCAACAGCATTTCCCTCTGGCTATATCTCTACATGTAAAACAACTTTCCCTATTATCTTAACCCAAATATCAATTACTGGAGGGCTGCAAATTATACATCATTGGATTGGTTGATTTTCTCTGCTTTTTATGGAAGTCATTTAAACTATATGTCCACATATGCTCTATTTTTATGTTAAAGTATAATATGGGTTTGGATTTTAATTGCTATGTTTACACACTGTATTTTTTATTGTTGTAAGATGCTGAAGTGTTGGAATAAACAGAGAAGCAGGAGAGAACTAAATAAATAAAGAAACAAACAAACAAATCTATCTTCTGAAAACACCATGATTTAAAATATCCTAGAAAGCAGTTGTACATTAATAACATATCTTTTAGCAAAGTGTTATTCTCTTTTAAAATATGTCATATTACCTGAAATATTACTTCACAAATGAAATGCAAAGATTGAAAGATACAGCTTATTCAGAAAGAATAGCCAGACTAAAGGGGAGGCGGTGTGGTGCTATATGAAGTATATATGGTGCAGATGTACGTATATTGAGATCTAGGAATTTGAGCATAAAGGTCCAGTTAACAGCATTTGGATAAGTAAGACGCCAGGCTTGTCAATCGGAAGATTGCAAGTTCGGAGGTTCGAATCCCTAGCCCCGCATGACGAAGTGAGCTCCCGCACTAGCCCCAGCTCTTGCCAACCTAGCAATTTGAAAGCATGCAAATGCAAGTAGATTAATAGGTACCACTTCGGTGGGTAGGTAACAGCGTTCCGTGCGTGTCATGCGGCCACATGACCGTGGAAGCGTCTTCGGACAACGCTGGCTCTTCGGCTAACAAACGGAGATGAGCACCGCCCCCTAGAGTCGGAAACGACTGCACAAATGTGCGGGGGGGGGACCTTTACCTTTTACAAGGAATGGAAAACTGCAACATCCTCAACTGAAGGGATGTGCTATGGACCATGGAGCATGGTAGAAGATCTAGTTGATGCCTACCTGGACCAGATTATAGAACTTCCAAGGAGGAAAGTCATAGTAATAATGGGAGACTTCAGTTACCTGGACATCTGTTAGAAAGCCAACTCAGCCAAGACTGCAAGGTCCCCAAAATTCCCGAGAGGTCTTGCTCTTCCATTTTCTAGCTACAACATTGAAGAAGTGACAAAGGCTCTCACAGATATGATCCTAACAGGGAAGAGCTAGTTGAAAAGGTAGAAGCAGCAGAAATGGAGGAAAAAAGACTAGCCATGACTATTTGCAGTTCAAAATACTACAGAAGGAGGAACTGAAGCATAATTCTATTTTTTCCAATAATTTTATTAAAGATTATATTATACAGATAAAACTAATACAACTACATAGTACAGAAATACATTTAAAAAATAAAAATTAAAAAAGTGGCAAAAAAGAAAAAAGGAAGGAAAGGAAAGGAAAGGAAAGGAAAGGAAAGGAAAGGAAAGGAAAGGAAAGGAAAGGAAAGGAAAGGAAAGGAAAGGAAGCCTTCCTCTTCATCCCCAGCAAGTATAATCAACATTAACAACTTATCACTCACTCTTAAAATTCACCCAAACACCTCTTCATTCCATACCTCACCCCATTCTCTATAGGCCCATTCCTAAAACTTCATCTCTCTATATTAATCAGCAAAAGTCCAGTAAGCGTTATCAGAAATAACAACATAAGTATTACAAACTTTATATATTACTCCCAATTTGAATCCTTCCTTCTATATTTATATCTCATTTCTATCTAAACAAATCCCCCCTATTTCCTCTCTTCAAATAGTCAAAGTCCAGTCCCAATCAGAAAAACCATTAAACATTATCAGAAATAGCAACCCATTATTTTAACTTTGATCAAATAAACCGATTTTGTAATCTTTCTTCTTTCTCCCAACGATCTTTAAATTCCTGAAAGAAAGTTCTAACATCTGCTTTCTCATAGTTTCTTTGTCTCTTCTCTCAAAGTTCTTGTCATCTTTGTCAGTCCACTTTTGTAATTTCAGTGTGGCAACTCCAGCAAATCCCTTTTGTAAATCCAATATGAGAAAATTATCCACATCGCTCCTATGGTTTATTATTTGTACCTATTTTTTAATTTTTAAATCTTCATCCAATTTTTTTTGTAAATCCATTATTTCCATCCCTTTCTTGTAATCTATATTTTTTAAATCCACCTGTAAGTCAATTTCAGTTTTGTGCAATGGGGCTTGTTTCTCTTCAATAACACCTTCTGATTCCACTGTATAGTTAAATAACTGAAAAAGTTCCTGCACCCATTCAGTAAATATTTCTTTTAAGGTAGCCATCTGGTGCCCTCTAGTGTCCAACCTTCAAAGTCATCTTATCACTTTCCAAGTATAAACAAAGGAATTTTCCCATGAGAAAGGATCCATTCAATTAACTTCAAAGTCTTAAAACAAGTCCATCTGAACCCTTAATCCATTTAAAACAAGAGAGACATCACCTTGCTGACAAAGGTCCGTATAGTTAAAGCTATGGTTTTTCCAGTAGTAATGTATGGCTGTGAGAGTTGGACCATAAGGAAGGCTGAGCACCAAAGAATTGATGCTTTTGAACTGTGGTGCTGGAGAAGACTCTTAAGAGTCCCTTGGACTGCAAGGAGGTCAAACCAGTCAATCCTAAAGGAAATCAACCCTGACTGCTCATTGGAAGGACAGATGCTGAAGCTGAAGCTCAAATACTTTGGCCACCTAACGTGAAGAGAGGACTCACTGGAAAAGACCCTGATGCTGGGAAAGACTGAAGGCAAAAGGAGAAGGGGATGGCAGAGGATGAGATGGTTAGATAGCATTACCGATGTAATGAACATGAATTTGAGTAAACTCCGGGTGACAGTGGAGGACAAGATGGCCTGGCGTGATATGGTCCATGAGGTCACGAAGAGTCGGACACGACTAAACGACTGAACAACAACAACAAAGCCAACTGTAATAATCTCTAATCACTCTTTTGCTGTATATTCCAAAAAGAAAATTCTTACAAAACTTTAAACTCGTAATCTTTCTTAACAGATGGAAGAACTCACCCAGCAAATACAATCAGACTTGCAGTTCTGAAGTTATTCAATCTTTAACAAGCAGTAAAAATAAAAGTAAACTCCCAAGTGATTAAAAAGATGAGGTTTGGTCAAACTTTTGAGTCTATAAAAGGCTACACTAACAGATCTGAGCTCGATGGAATCTCACAACTCTCAGCTGTTTGCAAGAGAACACAAAAACTGTCTACTCACACAAACACAAAAAAACAGCCGTCGGGAGTACATATCGGCAATCTCAAGATCTCTCCTTGCTCCAGAGAGAACTTTCAGCAGTCCCGATCTAGC
Source organism: Charina bottae (assembly GCA_023362775.1). NCBI lineage: Eukaryota > Metazoa > Chordata > Lepidosauria > Squamata > Charinaidae > Charina > Charina bottae. The sequence continues at coordinate 13,241,925 of JALMGJ010000001.1, forward strand.
ATCCAGCTGCCTTTCAGCTGTAATGTCTCCTACTGTCCACGGAACATCAGTTCGCCATTCCTCACTGGAAGACGAACTCAAGCATAATTCTACATACACCAGGTTTTCTCAACCAGGGTTCCATGGAACCCTAGGGTTCCAGGAGAGGTCAGTAGGGGTTCCCTGAGAGGTCATGATTTATTAAAAAAAATATTTCAAATTCAGGCAACTTCACATTAAAGAGGTAGCCAGCTTCCCCATTGACTTTGCTTGTTAGAAGCCGGCTGTGAAGGTTGAAAATGGCAATCACGTGACCACGGGACACATTGATCATCATTAATGCATGCAGGTTGCCAAGTGCCCGAATTGTGAACACGTGACTGCAGAGATGCTGCAATGGCTGCAACTTTGAGGACCAGTCATAAGTCTCCTTTTTCAGCACTGTCGTAACTTTGAATGGTTGTTGAATGAGTGGTCAGTAAGCGAGGACTACCTGTACTGTATATCAGAAGGAGCCTTAAAAATAAGAAAAAAGCATGCAGTGATTTTTTTTAAAAAACTATACAGTGATGAGATGAACACAATCAGCAGCAGTTTAGAGGCCATCTAAATTTCCTTGTTTAACTGTGGCATTTCCCCCCCCCCCTATTATTTGTTGATCAATAGTTCCCTCTCTTTCCTCTAATGGACAAGAAAAATTATTACCCAGAATCAAATAAGATCATTTAGAGAATGGAAAAACAGAAAATGAACACAAAAGTGTCTGTCACTGTTTCTTTTTTTGTTTTTAACTTGCTTCATACTCTAGGCCAAATTACTCGTGCTGGGCCAGGAAGACAAGTGTATATATGAAACTCTGTGAAATACATTTCCCCATTGTGTTACAGTTACAAAAACTCTGTGAGGAACGACTTTGAGCTGGTCTTCAATGAAAATACCTGCTTTTCAAAATGGCCAAAGGGTTGCATTACGCATACCGAAAATTAGCTCAAGCCCCATTACCAACAGATTTTTCATATCCAGCAAATTACAGTTATCCACTGTCACTTGTACTGTAAGCATGCACTTTTTTAATGTTTAAAACAGTGTTCCTCAACCAGGGTTCTGTGGCACCCTAGGTTTCTGCAAGAGGTCACTAGGGGTCCCCTGGGAGATCACGATTTATTTAAAAAATTATTTCAAATTCAGGCAACTTCACATTAAAGATGTAGGTTTCATTCTTTATTTGTGGTTTAAGAACACTGTTAATGCATATATACAGGCCCACACATGAAATGAATATAATAATTTTATAACTTCTGGCCTATATTTGAACCTGAATATGCAGGGTAAAATATTCGGGCAACTTCACATTGAAGAGGTAAGTTTCATTCTTTATTTGTGGTTTAAGAACACTGTTAATGCATATATATAATTTTATAACTTCTGGCCTATATTTGAACCTGAATATGCAGGGGTTACCTGAGGCCTGAAAAATATTTCAGGGGTTCCTCCAGGGTCAAAAAGTTGAGAAAGGCTGACATACACACTCGATTTCAGGAGAGATCATTTGAATAAGCTTAGAGAAATATTAGGTAAGTTCCCATGGAAATGAATCCTTAGTTCCAAGTGAGTTTGGGAGAGTTGATAAGTTTTTAAAAATGAGATACAGAAAGTACACAGTCCCAAAAAGCATGGGGGTGGAGTGGAGGGAGGCAGTTTAGGAAACCATTGTGGATGGAGAGGGAACTTTAGGTTGACAGAAGCGTTAGGTTGACATCAACAGAAGTATGATGTCAAGATCAAAGAGGCGCTGGGAATGTTTAGCATAGGAGGAAACATTATAGTTATCTTTTAGTATCTGAAGGGCTATCATGTAGAATTGAGGGCAGAGTTGTTCAGAATTTGTTTTAGAAGACAAGAAAAGAAATAATGGGTTTAAATTACAAGGAAGTTAATTTTGCAATAGAAGAGAATATATGTAGTTCAGGGTTGAACTGTGGAGTCCTTGGTGCTCTCTAAGCTTGGTTGTTTGCTTGCAGATGTTTCAGTACCCGACTAGGTAACATCATCAGTGTGAGTGAGTGTGGGGTTTGCTGCCTGTTAATATACGGTAGCTTGCCCTACTAGTTTTGGTGGGGGTGTAGTTTAAGTGACATATTTTTATTTTCTCCTTCACACGAACAAGCTTAGAGTTTATTTTGAGTTATGCTAATGTTTAGCTGGCTTGTTTTTTATTTCTGTTTGGAATGGGGGGGGGAGATAAGAGAAAACCCCCAGATTGTTTTTGTTAAGCACTAGCTTATCTGTTTAGCTTCCCAGGCTCTTGGATTATGTCATAAATAGGTGCTGCAGACCCTGGGAACTATCCCATCAAGGTCAGATCCTGCAACCATGGAAACAGGGTCACGATGCTTTAGGGACAGACTTTGATAAAAACCTTAGGTTTGTTTTTTTGAGTTTGGGAGCTTCTGCACAGACCAGAGCGCTGGGTGCTGTGGATATTGAGCCATCCTGGGGTATCTTTGCTGTCCTTATTAGCTCCTGACAGCCTACGGAGATAGGGTTTTATTCTTCTGTTTAATCTGCCTAAACTGTGTTTCTGGTTAAACTGTGCTTCTGTTTAAATTTGTTTGCTTAAGTTTATAATAAAGCTTAAAATCTCTTTATCCACTGGTGTGCTTATTGTCTCTGGATCTAAAAGAACCAATTGGGGGAGTTGGGCGGTCATATAAATTTAAATAATAAATAAATAAATAAATAAATAAATAAATAAATAAATAAATAAATAAATAAATAAATAAATAAATTGTCTGAGCACCTGATCACTGCTTGGATACTTGGCAGAACAATAGTTTATTTCTATGTGTCTATTGATGGCTGATTTGTCTGAATGCCAAGCTTCAGGAATTCCCTAGCATTTTTGGATTTAGCTTGATCTAGGATGCTCACAGTTGAAACTATGGTTCAGTCTGTTCATGTGTTGTGAGATTAAGGAGTTTTCATTGTGTCTTCTGACTGCTAGTTGGTCTTCATGGGTGTACTCTGCTAGTTTTCTGCCTGTCTGTCCTACATAGTGGCTGTTCCAGTCCTCACACTGTATGTTGTAGATGACTCCTGTTTTTTCTTCTTGGGCTATGGGTCTTTTGGTTTACTTAAGATGTTTTGGAGGGCTTTAGTTGGTTTGTGTGCTACAGTAATGCCGTGTGGTTGTAATAGTCTGTTGGTTGTTTCTGAGATGTCTTTGATGTATGATAGTGTTACCTTTTCATAGCTTGTGTTGGTTGTGCTGTTGTGGGTTGAGTGATCACACACTTTTTGATAAAATTGCATGGGTATCCATTTTGTTGGAAGATGTGTAGGCAGTCTGTTTTCTTTTTCTGGTGTTCTGGGTTGCTGCAGTGGTAATGGAGCACTTGATAGCGTGGGTTGTTTTTCGGTAGACTTGCGTTTCTAATTTGCTGTCATTTCCTCTACTGATGAGGATATCCAGGAAGGGTAGTATGTTGTGGAGTCCTTGGTGCTCTCTGAGCTTTGTTGTTTTCTTGCAGACGTTTCATTGCCAGGCTAGACAACAGGGTAGTATGTTGTTGTTTTCTTCTTTCCTTATGAATTTTATTCCTTTGAAGATGTTGATAGTTTCATGTGTCTTCTCTAGTTGTTCCTTTTTTATTATGACAAAAGTGTTGTCTACATACCGGATCCATACTTTTGGTTGTATGTGTGGGAGTGCTGTAGTTTCTAGATGCTGCATTATGGTCTCCGCTATGAGTCCTAAGAGAAGGATCCCATGGGTGTTCCTCTGATTTGTTGGTATATGTGTCCATCAGACTGAATGTAGGTAGTGAGGCAGAGTTTGATGAGGTCCATGATTCTGGGTCCATGGACAGTATCAAAAGGCTAAAAGATATGACGCCAGAAGATGAGCCCCTCAGGTCGGAAGGTGTCCAAAATGCTACTGGGGAAGAGCGGAGGGCAATTCCGAGTAGCTCCAGAAAGTGTGAAACGGCTGGGCCAAAGCGGAAAGGACGCTCAGTTGTGGATGTGTCTGGAAGTGGAAGGAAAGTCCGATGCTGTAAAGAACAATATTGCATAGGAACCTGGAATGTAAGATCTATGAATCAAGGTAAGCTGGATGTGGTCAAACATGAGATGACAAGATTGAACATCGACATCTTGGGAATCAGCGAACTAAAATGGACAGGAATGGGCGAATTTAATTCAGGAGACCATTATATATACTACTGTGGGCAAGAATCCCTTAGAAGAAATGGAGTAGCTCTCATAGTCAATAAAAGAGTGGGAAAGGCAGTACTGGGGTACAACCTCAAAAATGACAGAATGCTTTCAGTTCGAATCCAAGGCAAACCATTCAACATCACAGTGATCCAAGTCTATGCCCCAACCACTGATGCCAAAGAAGCTGAAGTTGACCGGTTCTATGAAGATCTACAACACCTTCTAGAACTAACACCAAAAAAAGATGTCCTTTTCATCATAGGGGACTGGAATGCTAAGGTAGGAAGTCAAAAAATAACCGGAATAACGGGCAAGTTCGGCCTCGGAGTACAAAATGAAGCAGGGCAAAGGCTAATAGAGTTTTGTCAAGAGAACACACTGGTCATAGCAAACACTCTTTTCCAACAACGCCAGAGACGACTCTACACATGGACATCACCAGATGGTCAATACCGAAATCAGATTGATTATATACTTTGCAGCCAAAGATGGAGAAGCTCTATACAATCAGCAAAAACAAGACCTGGAGCTGACTGTGGCTCAGATCATGAGCTTCTTATTGCAAAATTTAGGCTTAAATTGAAGAATGTAGAGAAAACCACTAGACCAATCAGGTATGACCTAAATCATATCCCTTATGAATATACAGTAGAGGTGAGGAATAGATTTAAAGGATTAGATCTGGTAGACAGAGTGCCTGAAGAACTATGGATGGAGGTTCGTAACATTGTACAGGAGGCAGCAACTAAAACCATCCCAAAGAAAAAGAAATGCAAGAAAGCAAAGTGGCTGACTGATGAGGCTTTACAAATAGCTGAGGAAAGAAGGGAAGCAAAAGGCAAGGGAGAAAGGGAAAGATATAAACAACTGAATGCAGAATTCCAGAGAATAGCAAGGAGAGATAAGAAGGCCTTCTTAAATGAACAATGCAAAGAAATCGAGGAAAAAAATAGAATGGGGAAGACTAGAGATCTCTTCAAGAAAATCGGAGATATCAAGGGAACGTTTTGTGCAAAGATGGGCATCATAAAGGACAAAAAAGGCAGGGACCTAACAGAAGCAGAAGAGATTAAGAAGAGGTGGCAAGAATACACAGAAGAACTATACAAGAAAGATCTTAATATCCCTGATAAATATGATGGTGTGGTCACTGACCTTGAGCTGGACATCCTAGAGAGTGAAGTCAAGTGGGTCTTAGGAAGCATTACTAACAACAAAGCTAGCGGAGAAGACAGCATCCCAGCTGAGCTATTTAAAATCCTAAAAGATGATGCTGTTAAAGTGCTGCACTCAATATGCCAACAAATTTGGAAAACTCAACAGTGGCCACAGGATTGGAAAAGGTCAGTTTACGTTCCAATTCCAAAGAAAGGCAATGCCAAAGAATGTTCAAACTACCGTACAATTGCGCTCATTTCACATGCCAGCAAGGTTATGCTCAAAATCCTACAAGCTAGGCTTCAGCAGCATGTGAACCGAGAACTACCAGAAGTGCAAGCTGGGTTTCGAAGAGGTAGAGGAACTAGAGATCAGATTGCCAACATTCGCTGGATCATGGAAAAAGCAAGAGAGTTCCAGAAAAACATCTACTTCTGCTTCATTGACTACGCTAAAGCCTTTGATTGTGTGGATCACAACAAACTGTGGCAAATTCTTAAAGAGATGGGAGTACCAGACCACCTTACCTGTCTCCTGAGAAACCTGTATGTGGGTCAAGAAGCAACAGTTAGAACCGGACATGGAACAACTGACTGGTTCAAAATTGGGAAAGGAGTACGACAAGGCTGTATATTATCACCGTGCTTATTTAACTTATATGCAGAGTACATCATGAGAAATGCCGGGCTGGATGAATCACAAGCCGGAGTTAAGATTGCCGGGAGAAATATCAACAACCTCAGATATGCAGACGATACCACCCTAATGGCAGAAAGTGAAGAGGAACTAAAGAGCCTCTTGATGAGGGTGAAAGAGGAGAGTGCAAAAGCTGGCTTGAAACTCAACATTAAAAAAACCCAGATCATGGCATCTGGTCCCATCACTTCCTGGCAAATAGAAGGGGAAGAAATGGAAGCAGTGACAGATTTTATTTTCTTGGGCTCCAAGATCACCGCAGACGGTGACTGCAGCCATGAAATTAAAAGACGCTTGCTCCTTGGAAGGAAAGCTATGGCAAACCTAGACAGCATATTAAAAAGCAGAGACATCACCATGCCGACAAAGGTCCGTATAGTTAAAGCTATGGTTTTTCCAGTAGCAATGTATGGCTGTGAGAGTTGGACCATAAGGAAGGCTGAGCGCCGAAGAATTGATGCTTTCGAACTGTGGTGCTGGAGAAGACTCTTGAGAGTCCCTTGGACTGCAAGGAGGTCAAACCAGTCAATCCTAAAGGAAATCAACCCTGACTGCTCATTGGAAGGACAGATGCTGAAGCTGAAGCTCAAATACTTTGGCCACCTAATGCGAAGAGAGGACTCACTGGAAAAGACCCTGATGCTGGGAAAGACTGAGGGCAAAAGGAGAAGGGGATGGCAGAGGATGAGATGGTTAGATAGCATCACCGATGTAATGAACATGAATTTGAGTAAACTCCAAGAGACAGTGGAGGACAGGAGGGCCTGGCGTGCTGTGGTCCATGAGGTCACGAAGAGTCGGACACGACTAAACGACTGAACAACAACAAACAACAAATGATTCTGGGTATTTTGATCTTAAGGTATTTGGCTAGGTCAAGTGTGTTCTGTAGTACTTCTGCAATGGATTCTTTCACTAGTTCTGGGTCTATGGGTGTAAAGAGTGCTGTGACATTGAATGAAACCATAAATTCATCTTCTTCTACTTTTAGGTCTTTGATTTTCTGGAGGCACTTTAGTGGGGAGTTGATAGAATATTTGTTCCCCTCTCTGAAATGTCCAAGCTATTTTGTAAGTTCTTTGGCTATGTTCTTTGAAAGTTCTTTGGCTTACAAAAAAGCATTGGGCAAGAGTTGCAATAGATGACCTCCAATATCTCCCAACCTTTCCATTCTATGTTTTTATTACATGAATGGTTCTCCAGAACAACTGTCACACCTAACATCTATTATATATTATGATGATGATCTCAACATCATTAGAGAGGTGGGAGTTGTGTATTGTAACCTGGTAGCGGCAATCACTGCCTGATCAAACAAAAGCCAGGATCAAATTTGTCTAGGGTCACCATTTGCTTGCTTCATTGCATTATCTTTATAATACTGTCAGATTCTGAATAATTTATTGTTACAGACAGTTCACTGTGTTTTGGCTAAGATGTAAACATCCTTCTGTTATTATAATTTGTAGTGCCCCTTCTTTACATATAAAATATTACAATGGATCACTTTCCTGGAATTGCCAACCTTTTTTAAGGGTCCTGCTGCTGTGTTTTTAACTATAGGCTGAATATTAATCAAGCTGAAGCATGTTTGATATATTCATGACAAGCTTCTTATTAAATGCAGGAGGCAATGTAGCCTATTGATATGCATTTTAGAATGGAAATTCTGCATAAAAGCTGCTTTAGGCATTCAAAAGGGTATGGCTTGTGATTTTCTATTTTTATTTTGGAAAAGGGAAGGATTTTCAATTTTGGTTGATATAATTGGAGATGTGGGGTAAGAATCCTTCTGGTGTTTTGTGTGTGTATGTATGTATGTATGTATGTATGTATGTATGTATGTATGGCAGAGCTTTCCAAACTGTGTGTCGCGACACAAAAGTGTGTCACCACACACAGCGTGGTGTGTCACCACACCACCCAGAAGCGGCGGCGCGCGCGTGCACGGTGGCGGCGGCAGCCACTGCTGCCACCGCCGTGCGTGTGCGCGCCGCCGCACGCCCCCCGTGCCACCGCCATGCGCGCGTGCGCCGCTGCATGCCCCCCGTGCCGCCGCCATGCGCGCGTGCGCCGCCGCTGTCGCCGCTGGTGTGTCGCTGTCGGCAGAACTTTGGAAAGCCCTGATGTAGGGGGTGCGATGGCTCAGTGGTTAAGATGCCAGGCTTGTTGATCGAAAGGTCAGCGGTTTGAGACCCGACCGCTGCGTGACGGAGTGAGCTCCCGCATTCGCCCCAGCTCTTGCCAACCTAGCAATTCAAAAGGATGCAAATGCAAGTAGATAAATAGGTACCACTTCAGTGGGTAGGTAACAGCGTTCCATGTGCGTCATGCCAGCCACATGACTGCGGAAGCGTCTTTGGACAGCGCTGGCTCTTCGGCTAAGAAATGGAGATGAGCACCGCCCCCTAGAGTCGGACACGACTGTGCAGGGGAAAACCTTTACCTTTACTTTACTATGTATGTATGTATATATGTATATACAGTATATATACTGTATATATATACACACACACACACACATACATACACATACATAAAAACACATTCCAATATTAATGTTTGGCTATGAAAGTTGGACATTGAAAAAAAGCAAGGGAAAGCTAATAAATAGATATCTTCCAAGTATGGATGTGGGGACATTTACTAAGATACATGGACTGTAAATACCTGGACCAATTAAAAACTGAGTGCTCCTGTGAAGCAGCAGAAATACAAATCTTAAGATTGGGATATGAGTGGATGATAGATTAACAAAAAAAGAAAGACTACATGACAAAGTTGAGGAATGTAGAAATACAGAGGATAATGGACAGAATCAAAGAAATTACAGGACTGTCCTCAGAAATTATGGAGAGAATTGCTGAAGACAAGTCAAGAAGGTGAGCATCTCTCCATGTAGTCACCACAAGATTTTACCTGAGTGGATTACATTTAACTCTCTCTCTCTCTCTCTGTGTGTGTGTGTGTGTGTGTGTGTGTGTGTGTGTTGGAGGTTCCAGCAAATCAGCATGCCTCATTAGCATATGGGTGATTGCTCTAGGAGGCAAACTCTCTATGTGCTTCTTCTTGAGGAAGCTGTTTGTTGCCCCTCCCACTTCCTCTCTCTCTCTCTGCTTTCTTCCACCAGAGAAGAAGGACCATGCGGCTGCTAATTAATGTTATTAAGATAAAAACTCCTTTCTGTGGGTGCGTGTTTCTTTGCTGTTATACACTCTGCTCCATTCAGTGGTACTAGCTACCCTCTAATGGTCTTCAGTGTTGCCAACCCAGTACAAAGGATACTTGACCATGCAGAGCTAGTATCTTAATATGATGAGCCCCAAAGCCCCTGAGCTTTCAACAAGTAAGTTAAAATAGCAAATGACCTAAATAAAGATACAGTGGTGTAAGCCCTTATAGCCACTATATATATAGTAATATGACCCAGATACTGAAATCACAAACACAGGCAGTTATGCTCCATGTTTGATCTCCCAGAAAACTGTGCTTGATTTCATTTGTTAACAGAGAGGGAAAAGTCTCTGACTCCATTTAATAGTCCTTTCAGCAACAGGGTACATAATTAGCTTTGCAATTCCTTTTGTAATGTTGGATAATTTGTTAGTCTTAAATCACTGTATTTTAATTTATTTTCAAAACATTAAATATTAAGTATGGCAGCACCTGACCCTCTAGATGTGATTAATATAGGCAGTGCTAAAACAGGCTTATAATTAAATATCCCTTCCATAAATAGTCGGCAGAAGGAAGCAACCATTAAAATAACATTACATTATTGAAGGGAAGCATTAGTTACTCAGTCTTAATTCTGAACAACAGATATCCAACAAGATGCTGTTTTTTTTTAATTCCCTGTGGCTGTTGAAAACTATTTATAGGGCAGGATGATGACATGAGCTGGAAAAGAACGCCACTGTGTTTCAGGCAACAAGCTTGTGAGAAATATAAGCTAAATTTCAGTGGCTGTGAGGGTGCAGTCTCTTTATATAGAGATGTCAACCCACACAAAAATACCAAGGAATCAGAATCCCAGAATTTTAGATGATAGATTTTATACTTCTCTGAACATTGCCACACAATTCTCAGTATTTAAACATAGAAAACCCTTTTTATTTTGTGAGAAAATGTTTATTGAAGCATGTGTTTGAATATGTATTTACCTATATTTCTGGGGCTGTTTTTTTTTTAAAAAAGGCAGATTAATTAAAAATGGAACTGCACTTCAGATAAAAAGGATCTGAGAAGGATGCCAACTGGATATAGATAGATTTGTCCACCTAGTTTGGCCTATTTGATCTCATTTTGTGCACTTGTTGGTCAATTGTCTTATTTCAAATATTTAGATTTCACCTCTCTTTATAAAATCAAATCAGCCATCACACTTGTTCATGCCTTCACAAAATTAGAAGCACATGTCTCCCTTTCATTGTTTGGATATCTGTAAATGGAGTCAGTAGAAAATTTTAATGAGCAGATGACTATGAACCCCATGGAATAATATCACATTGAGGGCTCAGAGCTTCCTTATTTCTGTGGACAAAAGACTACTACCACTAAAAGAAAAAAAATAAATAAAAAGTGAAAGAAAAGAAATGCCTAGGGTCCTTTCGATGCCCAGTAAGAACTGAGAGGCACCTTCTAAGAATACAAAACTTAAAATAGAAGGCAACAGAGGATTCTGAATGTGTTCCACTTGGCATTTTCATCCTTTTAATTTCCATTTATTCCAGGAAACCTTTGAGTATACAGTGGCAAAAGAACTCCAGCTTTCCTTTCTGGTTAAATATAATAAAAATGAATAATTCATGTAGTGGATATATATTATTAATCTTGTTTAGCAGCGAGGCAAGAACTGTTTGCAATTGGTAGTAGTTAAAGTTACATAGTGCTTTTCCTCAACAGACAAAGAGAAAAAAAGTAGAAAATTTGATTAAGGTTCATGTGCACGATTGGCTCCCACCCGCAAACCCCACCCCCTGGTCCACGAATGATGCTATAAATATCGAAATGGCCCTTGGCAGAAAAAAGGTTCCCCATCCCTGATCTACACAGTAGAGTCTGTGAGGTTCCTTGCACATTGCCCAAACAAGTGGAAATGATGGATGCACAGATCTTATGGGTGCTCCTGTGCTAGCCATAGCTACAGTAAAGGTAGAGTCCACATTGTTTATTAGTGACAAGGACAGCACATACTCTCATACTTAATAGATAGCTTCTTATGTTACATTTTGGGTATGCATCAAAAAATATTAATATATGACATGTGAAACAAGTGGGTTTTTTTTAAGTATTGGCTCAGGTGCATATTGGATATGCATAAAACAGGAACCATGGCTTTAAATTGCCATGAGAGAGAAAGAGAGAGAATGAGTGACTCCACCCACCATTTGCTTCAGTCCTTCTCCCCAACATATCATTTCTATGGTAACTTTTTAATAGAGCAAAGCTTGCCAACCACTGTTTTAATTGAATATAAATGTCCCAATTTAGTTCTAACTTTCTGGACCTCATTAGTTTACATTTGCCAGTGTATTTGAAAGTCATGTGTTGAACTAAAAAAAGTATAATATATTCTTATTTGATTAACAAATGATGCAATGTTAGTGGTTAAGTTGCTGGGCTAGAAACCAGGAGACTAAGAGTTCCAGTCCCGCCTTAGGCATGAAAGCCAGCTGGGTGACTTTGGGCCAGTCCCTGTCTCTCAGCCCTAGGAAGGAGCCAATGGCAAACCAGGAGACTGAGAGTTCTAGTCCCGCCTTAGGCATGACAGCCGGCTGGGAGACCTTGGGCCAGTCACTTTCTCTCAGCCAAACTCACCTCACAGGGTTGTTGTTGTGGGGAAAATCGGAGGACGAAGGAGTATTGAGTATGTTCGGCACCTTGAGTTATTTATAAAAAAATAATAAAGGCGGGATAAAAATTAAACAAACAAATAAATAAATAAATAAATAAACTTTGATTCATATTCTCTAATCACTTGCCTTCATGGACACAAAAAACAATTTCACAAGTTGAAGACCTAAAAGATTCCATGATTTTGTTGCAGCTCCTTGTCTTTGCCCATCAGCACCCATCAGGACCATCAAATCTGGCAGTGCCTACGCAACAAGAGGAGCAGATTCAGCACATTTGGAATGGAATGTCTTCATACTGACCTTTAAGAATGGCAGATATTTACCAATCTTTGACTGCAGACTTGCTTGTCACAAGGCTTATGTTTGTAACTTTTTTTTTTAGTGGCCAGGATTTCAAACAAAATAAAGCAAAATTTAGTAGATGATCAAAGGTTCACATTGCAGAAAGATGAGATCTAAGAAGTTTTAACAAGCAAGCTTTAGACACAACCTGGCTTATACACACTCCTATGAAAAAGTATTAGACCTTTTTTTGGAGCCCTTGAATATTTGCATAGATTTGCCACAGCTTCATATAGGACCTACTGATATACTGTATAAAGAGGGGATGAATGAACAAATAATATCAAAGTTTGGTGCTTGCTTCATTTATTTCAGCAGTGTCCACAGGTGTGTGTTTGTGTGTGTGTGTGTGTGAGTGAGTGTGTGAAAGTCTGTAAGATTATGGTATGGCATTGCAATCCAAGCCTCACCTTTTTGTTTGAGAGTCAACATTGTGTGCGTATACAAATGAGACAGAGCTTGGATTAGAACCTTGCCTGCCATCTTACAGATTATGTGACCCTCCTGTGAAGGCCACCCAATATACAGTACAACATGCAAGTGTGAAAAAATATTCAGTAACTAGCTGTACCACCTTTAACTGCAATAACCACAACCAAACATTTTCTATAACTGATTATCAGGATAACTTTCTTCAGAGAAATCACTGGTAATTACCTTTTGAGAATGATTTGTGAGCCAGATTTGTTCTGTATATATTTCTTTGCCATGCCATTGTTTTTACCTCAACTGCTTATTTATATGTGTTGGGTTGTTTTTTTACTGTTACACATTTTTATTGTGTTTTTAACTGTTAGCTGCCCAGAGTAATGAATTTGAGATGGATGGCCATATACATTGATGTAATAAACAAACACATCAATAAATAAAATTGCAGAATTCTGCCCAGTTCATACAATCTACTGTAGGGTGCAAGTAAGCGCATGTCACTGAAAAGCATCACGACTGTGATCATCTTTAACATATTCTCAGTGATAGGCAATACTTAAAACACTGAAAATTAGGACTGAAGTCTTTTCATATTCAGGATTCCAATCTTTTTTATTTTTACAGTGGAAAGCAAACATTATTTACTCTTTTCTGTTTCCTGATATAGCAAAAGGTAGGAAGACCTGTGCTTTCTTGTCTTCCTTGTGTGTTTGATTTGGCTCTTATTCTTTCTCAAATACGGAGTATCCAAGCAATGCTAAGCATCTAACACAAACAGTGCAGCTTCAGAAGTGTGCATAACCTTGCTTACTTCCTTCACCTGTCTGCCAAGAAGGAAAGCAGTGATTCAACTAAAAACTGCTGCTTTTCCACAGTGGAAATGGAATGTGCAAATATAGGCAAAGGGAAGAAGTGACCCAAGATTACTGCCCCCCTGTTACCATTGAGAATGGAGAGCCAGTGGTCTTGGGTGGGATTGTTGAGAGGAAAAGGGAGGAGACCTTCCTTTGAAGAGAGAAATGAGCAGTTTGCAAACAGATGGTCCAGGAGAGCAGGGTGTATCCCTCTTCTTCCTGGAGATCCTCTCACGATTGCTGTAAGGATAGGAAATGAATGTATGTGCTGTGTATCTGACTGATGTCTATGCCTGTGTGGCCCCCAATTTAACAACTGAAGCCTCCCATCAGGTTGAAAAGGTTGTCAGCCCCTGATATGACCTGGACACCAGAACCTTCTCTGATGGTTCATAATGATGGTCCACTTGTTGAATTCTTTCTTCTTCATACTTTCTCTTTTATGGCTGTTATTTACATGTTTAATGAACATGGTGCTCATATTAAATGACTCCAGGATAATTACTTTTCTAACACAGGAAGATAATTGTTAATACTAAATACACTCTCATACTTTGACATTTAGCCAAATAAATGTATCTCTGGCACTCCTGCTTTGCATGAATGAATGCTTTCTGAGATTCTTTTATTGTTTTCTTAACTAGCAGAATGTCACATCTAATGAGTCTTCTTTTCTGTCTGACTGTAGGGCTTTTCTGACAAGCCTCATCATTTTGTTGAACTACCCATTTCACAAATACAGTTGTCACTGTCAAGTTTCAGGGATTTTTTAAAATAGTTTTTCTCTCCTTAGGAAGTTGAAGCTAACTGTATGGAGGACATTATTCACTGATATTTTTGCTTATAGCCATTTTGTCAATAAACTGTGATATTTTGTTTAAGATTCAAGTGGGCCTAAACATCCCACTTAAACCTGTGCATTGTGTGGATTAAAAGTACAAAAAGAAGTAACCAGTGCACATACCTCTTCATGAAATTAGAAACAAGTACTAAGTAATAGTTTGCAGCCCTACTCTAGCATTATCTGTAGCTTGAATCATGTCAACTGGATTTCTATTTTCTCAGTGGAAACGTTTTGCTCCTTATCCAAGAAGCTTCTTCAGTCTGAGCAAAGTTTGTAAGGGAATCCTTAAATATGTTTCTAGGGTGGCTGTGTGACCTTGCACCTGGGGCTAGGTCATGGTTATTTGAGATGTTTATTTCTAAGTCCCTTTATCATCCAAAGGAGGGTTGTTAAGATTACCTTGCTGTTGTTGAGATTGCAAAATGGTCTTAATCTTCCTAGGCACAGAAGACAAAGCAGGGAGGAAAATAGGGGAAAGATTGTGCCTGAGGCCCCCACCTCTATTCAAAGAAAGATTTTCCAAGTTGGCATAAATGGATTCCTTGACCCCTCTCTCAAACCACCTATCTTCCCTGTCTAAAATGTGAACATTAATGTCCTCAAATGAGTGTCCTTTTTCCTTTAGATGAAGGTAAACTGCTGACTCTGGTCTTGTGGTGTTGCTCCTCCTGTGTTGGGCCATCCTCCTGTACAAAGGTTGTTTGGTTTCTCCAATGTAGAGCTCAGAGCACTCCTCACTGCACTGGATTGCATACACTACATTGCTTTTCTTGTGTTTTGGAGTTTGATCTTTGGGGTGTACAAGCCTCTGTCTCAGTGTGTTGGTGGGTTTGAAATATACAGGTATGTGGTGTTTGCCAAATATCATCATGACCATGAGTTCTAGTCCTACCTTAGGCACAGTCATCTATGTGACCTTGGGCCAGTCCTCAGCCATAGAAAGAAGGCAAGAGCAAGCCACTTCTGAAAATGTTGCCAAGAAAACTGCAGGGACTCACCAGGCAGTCCAGGAATCCACACTGACTTGAAGGAATAACAACAACAACAACAACAACAACGTTGTACTTTTGACTTCCTAATTCTCTGTAATAAATCTATTTATATAACCTTTCTGGTATTGTTTGTGAATGTAGACAGGAAGAAGTTTAATTTCCATAACTGGTAAAAGTCCCTGGAAGTACCTAAGGCTTGTTCTCAATATTCCAAAAGATGACTTGTAATTAATAGTTATCTTCAACTAAAGTATGAAATTCAATGCACATTCCTATTACAAATTTTGAGGTTTAATGCCCCCATCTACTTTTGAAAGTAGAACCTGCAACCAACAAGGTTCTACTCTTAGCCTTAAGATTCTACACCAGAATTCTCTAACTTGATAGCCTCCAGCTATCATCATACTGGCTGGGAGTTAGTTCAATACCATTTGGGAACAGCAGGCTCACATATATTTTCAGCTGTGTTGTGTGCTCAAAGCAAGGGCTGGGATTTGTATGTTTGTTTTGTTCTGTTATTTAGTAGTCATCAGTCTAAAATTTTAATCTAACAATAATTTCATTAATGAAGGATGCATCTTTTAATTTTTTTAATAGTGATCTAAAATTTACAAAAACTTAGAACTTTGTCAAGGAAATAAAGCTGAAAAAAGAATAAATTCATCCATCAATTAATTTCTACAAATACACGTTATAGTGCTAAAGCAGAGTCACCACCTTTATCTCTACATCTCATTCAAATTCATAGTGGCTTTTAATAATGTTTCTGGTACTACTCAAATAGGTAGGACCTGCTTTCAGATCATGGACTGGTCAAGAAAAAATGTGTATAGGTAATATTGCTCAATTATAAAAGATGTCTAGAAGGGGGGAAAAAAACTAATGAGGAATGGTTGAAGGCATTTGATATGTTTAGCCTGGAGATGAAAAGACTATGTAGAGACATGCTAACTGTCTTCAAGTATCTGAAGAACTGTCATATAGAAAATGGGGCAGAATTATTCCAGAATATAGGACAAGAAACAATGGGTATAAATTAAAAGGAAGTCAATTTCAATCAACATTAGGAGGAGTATATTAATAGTACGAGCAACAGAACAGAGTACCTCAGGATATAATAGACTCTTTGGTAGAAGTGTGTAAACAAAGGCTGGATATCCATCTCTATAGCATTCATACATTGGGCAGAGGATTGATTAGATGATCCCCAAAGTACCTTCCATTCTCTTATTCTGGGAGAATCTCACCATTTTTATTTTGAAGGGATGGGGTGGGATCTACTGGAAAAGCCTGTGTTGGGACTTCCTTCTAGTACAAGCAGAACCACTTGCCACTTTTGTGATGAAAACACACACAAAAATACACACCTGTCAAATCTACCATTTATCCCCAAAAGTGCTGCTTTTAAGCATGAATAATACAAAGAAAGAAATTCAGTAAGCCAATAGCCAAGGTGAAAACTGTTTTGCATTCTTCCAACCCCTTGAGTGATACTAATTTAAATAACAGATAATATAAGAGTCAACTTAACAGCCAAAGTTTCTCAAGGTAGAGTTGTCAGTTATATCAACAACATAGAATAGCCCAGCTTTAAGGATTAGAAGCACAAGGCAAAAAGTTCATTAAACTGTGGGAAGGGTGGGAGAAAGAAAACCTGGAATTAAAAGAAAAAGGAAAAGAAAAATGCATGTTCTTGTTGCAAGAGAACAATCAACTGTTTCAGTGGCTTCTTCCTAATATGCAATGAAGGTTGTTATCTATCTGGGCAATATGGTGTGTCAGAGACCTAAAGCCAAGTTTGAGACTAGAGCTTAGTCAATCCATGAAGTGTCAGATGTCCTGGGCTGAATTCCCCAGTGAGCCGGACACCTTGATTGCTCTCTCTACTCCTTGAGCATCATAATGATGGCTACCAAGCCCCTGAAAATTCCACTGTTGATCAAGCGGCCATCACTTTGTTTTAGTATAAAAATCAGGTGGCTATGCAGATGGACCATCTAGCCCAGACTATGAACCAATTAGCCCAGCAGATTGGATAGACTCACCAACTTCCACGACAGCTGGGCTCCCTTCCCATTGGAACCCAAGCCAATACTGTAGCTATCAGAACAGCTGTAGCTGCTGCCCCTGAAGTTCTCTAACACAAAGTGCTCACTTCTGTGTCTGACAAATACTTTGGGGATCCAAGTAGATGTACTGCTTTCCTCTCTCATAAGAATATACAGTAAGTATTACTGTGCTGGAATTATTATTATTATTATTATTATTTAAATTTATATGCCACCTAACTCCCAGCAACTCTGGCCCATCTAGTTCAGCAATCTGTATTCACAATGGCCAACCAACTACACAAAAGGAAGCCTACTGGTCTCACAGCGGATGACCTTTGGAGATAGTCACACTGCCATCAAGGCTAATAGCCATTGATCCCCATGACTTCCATGAATTGGCCCAACCTTTTTTTGAAGCCAGCCAAGCTGGTAGCCAGCACCATATCTTGTGGTACCAAATTCCAAAGTTTAATGATGTGTGGTGTAAAAAAAAGATTCTTTCTGACACAATTCTTCCAGGATGCAATTTCATTGGGTGACCTCTGGTTCTAGTATTTTAGGAAAGGGAAAATAGCTTTTCCTTGTCCACTTTATCTGCATCATGCATAATTTTGTACACCTCAATCATGTCTCCCCTCGTTCACCTCCTTTCTAGATTAAAAAGTCCCAAGTGTCCCAGCCTTTCCTCATGGGGAAGCTGCTCCAGCCCCTTGATCATCTTAGTTACCCTATTCTGAACCTTCTCTAGCTCCACCATACTGTATCCTTTTTGAGGTGAGGCAACCAGAACAATATTCCAGATGCAATTGCACCATTGATTCATATAAGGGCATTATGATATTGGCATCTTTATTTTCTTTTTTTTTTTTTCCATAAGTTTTATTAATTTTAAAATACACATTAAAAGCTAATACAAAAGAAAAGAAATAGAAATACAAAGTAAGAAAAGGGAAAAGAAAAAGTGAAGTCAAAAAATAACAAACAAGAAAAAATATAGAAAATAGATGTCCTCCAATTTATCCTTGAACTTTAAGTACAACAATTAACTTTAAATGTTAGTCCTTAATACAATACACAGAAACTTTTCTTTGTCATATACCCTTTGATTTCTATAATCCAATCTTCTGTTCTTCATATAGGTTTCACCTTTCTTGATATCTTCCAACAATCCATCTCTGGTTTCTACTCCTTAGAATAGTAATCAAATGTTCGTTGTTGCATCAATTAAATGTTTTCCATTTGCTCTTTCCATTTTTACATCTATATTTATATCTTCAATAAAGTCCAATTAGTAAAACAAATAAAGGCCTTATCTACGTCTAATAAAATACAGTATATTCTGTTCATGTTATGACTATATATTCCATTAATACATAATCTAACATATTACATAACATAATACATAATATAGCAAAAATACAAAACCTAACATAACATATAACCTAATACATACAACATATTCTTGTAATAACCTACATTCTAATTCCATCTCATCATCTCATTGTCTTCTCATAAATGTGTCTCCAGAAAGAGTAATATATAATATCAACCTATTTATTTATAATCTTGTATCTTACACTTAAAATATCATGTTTTTATGCATCTGTAAATTTCTCATATCTGTGCTTACTCTGTGTACAATACCAAATCCGCATTTTCATTCACCTTGCATTCCAAATCAATATCAATAAATCTCCTGTTTAGGTTATGCCAATATCACAATATGCAACTTGTTTATTTCTGTAACTCATATGGGATATCAAAATGTTTATTTTGCCATATCTATCAATTTGCATATTAAAATCTTCCTGTCTCAGCTGCCACAATGTATTTATGCCCAAACATTTAATAGACCACTTCCTGTAAGATATCATAATCTTCTTCTGTACCAATACATTCAAAGTCCTCTTTCCCTGTTTCTCTACTGGTTTGAAAAATCTTTCCTCTGTTTCTAAATCTGTCCCTTGTACCTTCTGTTCCTGAGCCACCAAAACTATTAATATACGTTCTATGGATTTCTTAATTTGCAAAAAATTTTTGCTGGTTTCTTCCTTAAAATCCTGAAGTACTGTGAGAAAGGCCATTATTTATTGTTCAAAGCGTAATCAACTGCCGTAGTCAAAACAAAAAAAATTCTCCAAGCCTGGCTGGCAGCTCGACAAGTCAGAGTTTCTCAGAGCTCTGAGCTCTGAGACCTGGCTAACTTTCTATCTTGTTTGCAGGGGTCTACGGACCACTGAAGTTTCCCCCTGGAGAAGGGGGAACCAGAAGATTGCTCACAGAGCCATTGTAATTGCACACTCCTGTTTTTCTTTGTTGTTTCCACCGCGGAGAAGAACGGGGAGTGAATGCAATGAAATGGCCGAAAGAGGATTCTAGCTCTGCAGAGAACAGTAAGTCTCTTGGGAGACACAAGAGTGACAGCCAGCTTTTAGATCACCTTATATTAGTTTTCTTTTTCAGATTATTACATTTTTATTATTCTAAAATTTATCTTTGGACTTCGTTCAAAATGTTGGCTAATTTTGTGTTTTCTTTGCTATAATTAATTTTGGTGGAAGTTTGATAGATTTTATTTTGGCAACATAGTGAACAAGTTTTGTATTTTTCTGCCTTTCTTTTGTATCAGAGAAATTGGGACTTAAGAGACTTTGTTGGTATTTCTCACTCACAAACTAACTGACTTTTGAGAAATTGTTTGTTTGGGTTAAGCAGCTTGCAGCCTGAAGAATAAAGAAGAATAAAGAATAAAGTATAGAGAATGTGTGCCTCTCTGCCTTTTTTTTTTTCTTTTTCTATTTTTTTTTAGAAAGGACTATTTTTCATTTGGAATATATTTTCATCTCTCCCTTTACAAACTGTTTGAAATACTGCTCTGTGGAATTTTTTCATCTCTTACTTTAAAAGCTTTTCTCACTTAAAGGCATCTTTATTTTCAATACCATTGGCACTGGGCAGCTATCAAACTTGATAACTTGATTATGACATAGATCTACAAAAATCTTACTTAATTCTTGTCATATTAAGAAGAATTCAGAGAAACTGGAGCAGGCTCAGAGAAAGCAAAGAGGAAGATCTGGGGTTAGAAAGTAAGTTGTATGAAGAGAGATTGTTTGATTTAGGAATATTTAGCCTTGATAAATGCTCTTTACCCATTGTATGCCCTCAGATCTGGTCTGGAAGACTGCAGGATGAACTGGATGAGATCTGGAAGCATTGGAATATTGGATGAAGGACACTAAGAATCCTGTTGTGCAATTAGTAGCCTGTATACATTAAGGTTGGGTGCAGGTAGTCCTTGAGTTTTAAGAGAAGATAATCTGCTGAAATGTAATCTTTAATCTTAATTTAGGAAATCAATTGATTTTGAATAGATTGCAATGTAAACTGCAGATGTGAAGTACTGAATCCATCATCTTCTGCTTGATGATTGTCCTCATTCTCTGACTCTGTTACGATCAATAATAAAAAAGGAAAACTTCATGCTTAGCTCATTCACTTGCCAGAATAAAGAATAAAGATCTTCTAATTATCATGGGGCTCTCTAAAGGTAAAGGTTCCCCCCACACATTTGTGCAGTTGTGTCCTACTCTAGGGGCCGGTGCTCATCTCCGTTTCTTAGCCGAAGAGCCAGCGTTCTCCGAAGACGCTTCCATGGTCATGTGGCCGGCATGACGCACGCAGAACGCTGTTACCTACCCACCGAAGTGGTACCTATTAATCTACTTGCATTGCATGCTTTCAAATTGCTAGGTTGGCAAGAGCTGGGGCGAGTGCGGGAGCTCACTCCGTCATGCGGGACTAGGGATTCGAACCTCCGAACTTGCGATCTTCCGATCGACAAGCCTGGCATCTTACCCACTGAGCCATCACACCCCTCTATGGGGCTCTATAGATAACTTCATTCCTTCTGTGAGAAAATAACATCTCAGAACTGGATGCCTCTGTATTCCTACATTGTATGCCAATTTGTGTAAAAACAGTGGCAAGCTGCAAGAAATGGGTAGAAGGGGAATCATGACAGCTCTCCAGCCATAAAAAGAAGGGAACTCTCTCATTCTTTCTCCCTCTTTCCATCTCTCTATCTTTCTGCTCTTCAGCATAGAGAAGGAGGAGGTATAGAATTACAGAGCTGCAAGACTGATCATGCAAGAGTAGAGATATAGATTATGGGATATAGGAGAAAGGAAATCTGAAAAAATAACTTAGAACCTAGACCTATTTCTATTTATCTAATCTGAAGTTTTCATTCATAGATGGGGTCATTCGTAAACGTCCTGTCATTTTTATAACAAGATACTAATATATTCAACTGAATTTTAAACGTAAAGGAAACAGATTGAAGACTTTTATTCTAACTCAATAGGATTATAGAAAAAAAATGACCTATATGTATCATGGGGCAGTACAAATGTTTCTTTCAAGTCTGTTCATTGCTCTATTTCTAAATAAACCACACAAAACATCCATAAATGGTGGAATAATTTCTTGTGAATTATAGAAGTTGAATAGCATACTGCTAAATGGTACACATGACATTACTTTCAGATTTACTTCTCTGTTTCCTATTTCTTCCTGTTCATTAATCATTTTGTTTTTCTGTTCAGACTGTAAACTGCCTTGGTGAGAGGCATAAAGTACAAATAATGTACATTATCCTATCTCTCATATGGCTTCTGTGAACAGAATGTAGAATCTCTCATGAGAAATGTTGGGCATGAAAGCACCATTGCAGATTTTTAACCAAGAAACGCCTACTTATTTCTTTAGTACACTGTTCTGCTTAATATGAGCATGGCAGAGCACTTAGAAAGTCTTCAAAATAATATAAAAACATTTTTATGTTACTAAACATTTCCCACTCACCACTGAAAAGGTCAGTACATACACATACATACGCAACACACACACACACACACATGCACAAAGCGTACAAGGATATCTAGTTCTTCCTGTTTTTTGCAGCTTACTCTTCAGATGAGTGAATCTCATTTGAAATATATACAGATAGTCACCTGGACATTTTTAACAGGTAGGTTAGCAATAGGTTTTACATTTTTAGCAGGTAGGTTAGTGTCTTGAATTTAATACTAAATTTCAAGACAGAGAGAACTGTAGGTAAGCATCTCTCCATGTTGACTTTCTACCTGTCAATTAAACGTTAGAAACACAGAAGTCCTTTTAGCAAACATTAGTAACCCTGAGACTTACTGATTTTACATATTAACAACAATACCCTAGAAGAAGAAAAGGAAAATGTAAAAATATGCCAATTACAGATGAACAAAAAAGAATAGAAAATTCCTAACTCTTTAATAAACCAAATATGAGTTATAAATGTTTTGAATAAATAGCACTCTATTTAAATAATTTACAAGGAAAGAAAAAAAGGGGGGAGGAATAAAATTAAAGGAGAAAATTAATGTCTGAATTTGAAGAACTCCTCTCTTCTCCCTTGTAATGCATACCTGAATAAATTATACTATTCTAGGTCTTTGATTTCTTTGCTAATTACAATAGTTTTTTGAGAGCTTTGAAAGAAGATACTTGACCCTCTTCTTATCTGACAATTGAGGGGGAATGAAATGCTAAGACAACTTCCAGAATCCACAAGTCTTTATTTGAGAGGAAAGATATAGTCCAATAGTCCAAACTGGATTGAAACTGGCCCAGTTTTTTATGACCTTTTCATCTATTACTTAAATCTCTATCTCTATATCTCTGTCTCTGTCTCTGTCTCTGTCTCTATCTTTTGTTTTTTATTATTATTTTATACTTTGGAATGTTAAGTTTTCTTCTGTGAATGGAACTGAGTTAAAACGCATAGAATAGATTGATTTTGCCCCTTCCTTCACTCTGCATCTTTCTACATACCTGTTCCTGGAAATGGAGCCTCCCTGGAGAAAGTGTGAGCTGCAGAAAAAAGGAGACCTGTAGGAGGTCAACATCTCCTTTTTTGTGAATTGAAAAATCATGGGACTCTGACTTAAAAGAAGGGATAGAAATATTATAAGGGAAATGTTGCTAAGGGAAAACAAAAGCCCAAAAGGGTAATTAAAAGAAAAATGCTGTACAATAGTCAAGGGTTATTCATTTGATCCCCTTCATGGATCACTGCCTTGTCGTGGCAAAGGGGCTTGCGTAACTCAGTGAAGTCAGGTCAAGAAGAACAGGTCATGACGGAGAGTTCTGACAAAACGTGGTCCAAAACTGGAGGAGGGAATGGCAAACCACTCCAGTATCCTTGCCAAGAAAACCCATGGACAGTATCAAAAGGCTAAAAGATATGACGCCGGAAGATGAGCCCCTCAGGTCGGAAGGTTTCCAAAATGCTACTGGGGAAGAGTGGAGGGAAATTCCGAGTAGCTCCAGAAAGAGTGAAACGGCTGGGCCAAAGCCGAAAGGACGCTCAGTTGTGGATGAGTCTGGAAGTGGAAGGAAAGTCCGATGCTGTAAAGAACAATATTGCATAGGAACCTGGAATGTAAGATCTATGAATCAAGGTAAGCTGGATGTGGTCAAACATGAGATGACAAGATTGAACATCGACATCTTGGGAATCAGTGAACTAAAATGGACAGGAATGGGCGAATTTAATTCAGGAGACCATTATATATACTACTGTGGGCAAGAATCCCTTAAAAGAAATGGAGTAGCTCTCATAGTCAATAAAAGAGTGGGAAAGGCAGTACTGGGGTACAACCTCAAAAACGACAGAATGCTTTCAGTTCGAATCCAAGGCAAACCATTCAACATCACAGTGATCCAAGTCTATGCCCCAACCACTGATGCCGAAGAAGCTGAAGTTGACCGGTTCTATGAAGACCTACCACACCTTCTAGAACTAACACCAAAAAAAGATGTCCTTTTCATCATAGGGGACTGGAATGCTAAAGTAGGAAGTCAAAAAATAACCGGAATAACAGGCAAGTTCGGCTTCGGAGTACAAAATGAAGCAGGGCAAAGGCTAATAGAGTTTTGTCAAGAGAACACGCTGGTCATAGCAAACACTCTTTTCCAACAACACAAGAGACGACTCTACACATGGACATCACCAGATGGTCAATACCGAAATCAGATTGATTATATACTTTGCAGCCAAAGATGGAGAAGCTCTATACAATCAGCAAAAACAAGACCTGGAGCTGACTGTGGCTCAGATCATGAGCTTCTTATTGCAAAATTTAGGCTTAAATTGAAGAATGTAGAGAAAACCACTAGACCACTCAGGTATGACCTAAATCATATCCCTTATGAATATACAGTAGAGGTGAGGAATAGATTTAAAGGATTAGATCTGGTAGACAGAGTGCCTGAAGAACTATGGATGGAGGTTCGTAACATTGTACAGGAGGCAGCAACTAAAACCATCCCAAAGAAAAAGAAATGCAAGAAAGCAAAGTGGCTGACTGATGAGGCTTTACAAATGGCTAAGGAAAGAAGGGAAGCAAAAGGCAAGGGAGAAAGGGAAAGATATAAACAACTGAATGCAGAATTCCAGAGAATAGCAAGGAGAGATAAGAAGGCCTTCTTAAATGAACAATGCAAAGAAATCGAGGAAAACAATAGAATGGGGAAGACTAGAGATCTCTTCAAGAAAATCGGAGATATCAAGGGAACGTTTTGTGCAAAGATGGGCGTGATAAAGGACAAAAAAGACAGGGACCTAACAGAAGCAGAAGAGATTAAGAAGAGGTGGCAAGAATACACAGAAGAACTATACAAG
This sequence comes from Charina bottae, assembly GCA_023362775.1. Taxonomy (NCBI): domain Eukaryota; kingdom Metazoa; phylum Chordata; class Lepidosauria; order Squamata; family Charinaidae; genus Charina; species Charina bottae. Next base: position 13,267,072 of record JALMGJ010000001.1, read on the forward strand.
AAAGATCTTAATATCCCTGATAAATACGATGGTGTGGTCACTGACCTTAAGCCGGACATCCTAGAGAGTGAAGTCAAGTGGGCCTTAGGAAGCATTACTAACAACAAAGCTAGCAGAGAAGACAGTATCCCAGCTGAGCTATTTAAAATCCTAAAAGATGATGCTGTTAAAGTGCTGCACTCAATATGCCAACAAATTTGGAAAACTCAACAGTGGCCACAGGATTGGAAAAGGTCAGTTTACGTTCCAATTCCAAAGAAAGGCAATGCCAAAGAATGTTCAAACTACCGTACAATTGCTCTCATTTCACATGCTAGCAAGGTTATGCTCAAAATCCTACAAGCTAGGCTTCAGCAGTATGTGAACCGAGAACTACCAGAAGTGCAAGCTGGGTTTCGAAGAGGCAGAGGAACTAGAGATCAGATTGGCAACATTCGCTGGATCATGGAAAAAGCAAGAGAGTTCCAGAAAAACATCTACTTCTGCTTCATTGACTACGCTAAAGCCTTTGATTGTGTGGATCACAACAAACTGTGGCAAATTCTTAAAGAGATGGGAGTACCAGAGCACCTTACCTGTCTCCTGAGAAACCTGTATGTGGGTCAAGATGCAACAGTTAGAATCGGACATGGAACAACTGACTGGTTCAAAATTGGGAAAGGAGTATGACAAGGCTGTATATTATCACCGTGCTTATTTAACTTATATGCAGAGTACATCATGAGAAATGCCAGGCGGGATGAATCACAAGCCGGAGTTAAGATTGCCGGGAGAAATATCAACAACCTCAGATATGCAGACGATACCACCCTAATGGCAGAAAGTGAAGAGGAACTAAAGAGCCTCTTGATGAGGGTGAAAGAGGAGAGTGCAAAAGCTGGCTTGAAACTCAGCATTAAAAAAACCCAGATTATGGCATCTGGTCCCATCACTTCCTGGAAAATAGAAGGGGAAGAAATGGAAGCAGTGACATATTTTATTTTCTTGGGCTCCAAGATCACTGCAGACGGTGACTGCAGCCATGAAATTAAAAGACGCTTGCTCCTTGGGAGGAAAGCTATGGCAAACCTAGACAGTATATTAAAAAGCAGAGACATCACCTTGCCGACAAAGGTCCGTATAGTTAAAGCTATGGTTTTTCCAGTAGTAATGTATGGCTGTGAGAGTTGGATCATAAGGAAGGCTGAGCACCAAAGAATTGATGCTTCTGAACTGTGGTGCTGGAGAAGACTCTTGAGAGTCTCTTGGACTGCAAGGAGGTCAAACCAGTCAATCCTAAAGGAAATCAACCCTGACTGCTCATTGGAAGGACAGATGCTGAAGCTGAAGCTCAAATACTTTGGCCACCTAATGCGAAGAGAGGACTCACTGGAAAAGACCCTGATGCTGGGAAAGACTGAAGGCAAAAGGAGAAGGGGACGGCAGAGGATGAGATGGTTAGATAGCATCACCGATGTAATGGACATGAATTTGAGTAAACTCCGGGAGACAGTGGAGGACAGGAAGGCCTGGCGTGTTATGGTCCATGAGGTCATGAAGAGTCGGACAAAACTAAATGACTGAACAACAACAACAACAACAACAGTACATTTGGGCATCAGGAGAAGGGGATAAACGACTAAACGACTGAACAACAAAATTCATTTGATGTATACGTTCCTGGAATGCCAGCAAAAGGACATGGGCGCACCACACACCCACACCAATTTAATGGTTATCTTAAAAGGCTTGAGTATCTTTTTTTCCAACCAAATATGTTTGTGCATGCAAGAGGAATCACAAGTCATTAGGCTGTTAGATATCCCAGTTTCTGTCTATCTTAGTAATATTTCTATCTTGATATTTCTATCTTCTGTCTATCTTAGTAATATTTCAATTACTCTAAAATGTAGCTATGAAAAATATAATCTGGTATATGCAAAATATGAACTAAGAAAGGGCAGCATTTGCATATGAGAACTGTAGGCAGCATGACAAACCATTAATAAACTTTTGCTAGTATCTTCTAAGTATTTAGAAAATGTACAGTGAGATGACGAACAAGAATTTTATGGGATTAATTTAATGGCTTCTTGCTATGTGTTTCTACCATTAATTGTTATCATTCCATTTTTTGGCTTTATATAAAACTGTGCTTAACTCTGAAATACCACTACTACCGAAGTGGTACCTATTCATCTACTTGCATTTGCATGCTTTTGAATTGCTAGGTTGGCAAGAGCTGGGGCTAGTGTGGGAGCTCACTCCGTCAGGTGGGACTAGGGATTCGAACCTCCAAACTTGCGATCTTCCGATCGACAAGCCTGGTGTCTTACCCACTGAGACACCATGCCCCTTACACCACTCCTATTTACTTGTGTACATATTACACTACATTGGATTCATTTCAATTATTGCTTGGAATTAGGCAGCAAGATACACATTGCACTGTGTCACTCTCATTTCTGCCACCATCACTCCAATTTAGTGTCTTTCTCCATCAAGGAGTCATGTGAAGATTACTTGAGTATCTTTAAGGTATGGAAGATATACATGTTCTATTTTGAGTGAACACTTTTTTTGGGGGGGGGGGGTAAAAATCTAGTAGCATGCATGTTCTACTTCTTCCCTGAGTAGAAATTCTAGAAAAGAAATTTCCAAATAAGTTTTAGAGTGTTCTGATTATTTTAAGGAAACTGTGGAGTCCCTGGTGCTTTCTGAGCTTGGATGTTTGCTTGTAGACGTTTCATTACTCAACTAGGTAATGTCATCAGTGATGGTGAGTGTGGGGTTTGCTTCCTTTTATATACATATTCCTTTTACATATATATATTTTGGTGGGTGTCAGGATAGGGGCTGAGTCCGAGGTGGAGGTGGGGGACCCAACCATTGAAAAGGCGGGAAAGACTGGGGAAGGCGTGAAAATTGAACAAGGGGATGAGGCAACACAGAGCTTTTGGAGGCAAAATCCAAAGATGCCAATTGGAGAAAGCCAGGGGGCGGATTCTCCGCCACCTATCAGTGCGCGAGAAAGGAGGGCGGAGAGATGGGCTGAGCAGTGAGAGGCACGATTGGTCCCTACACACAAACGGCAGGAAAATTGAAAGGTTAAAAGGCGCCAGAAACAAGAACAGGTTGCTGGAGACAACCGTTCACGCAGCCCGACGCAGACGCCTGTCCCCGCCAAGGTGAGTCAAGACACCGAGCCTTGCCTTGCTGCCGTGCCGGATCCACTTACGAGCCTCACCCTGCCGCTGCGTCGGACTCCACTCCTGTGCCTTGCCTGGTGACTGCGCCGGACCCCGTCTCCAAGCCTTGCCTTGCTGCTGCACTGGAACTCACTCCCATGCCTTGCCCTGTTGCCGTGCCAGAGCCCGCTTCCGACCTTTGCCTTGCTGCCGCACAGGACTTCACTCCTGTGCCTTGCCTTGTTGCCACGCCAGACTCCGCTTCCAAGCCTTGCCTTGAGGCCGCGCTGGCCCCACTTCCGGTCCTCACCTTGCCGCCATGTGGACTGCTTTTCCGCGCCATGCCGGTCACTGCATATTGCCTTGATTCAGTGCAGAGATACACACCTAGACTGCTCTGAGCCCGGCCATGCTGGGAAACCTGCACCGCACCGACTGCGTGCTAGTGAGCTACCAGCCAATGTGAACTTATTGTATACATTACTGAAAATAAAAGGATTGTTTACCCATTGCTTCCTGTGTCGAGTTTTAGTTGGAACATGACAGTGGGGGTGTGGTTTTCTCCTTGGTAGTTCCTTGATTAGGGTATTGTTTTCTGCCTGATTGTTTGCCTGGTGTTAATCCCTACTTATCTGGGTATTGGCTGCTGAAGAGGATGCGTTCTGGTCTTTTTGTTTCTTTCTTAGCTTTTTTATTATCTATTTTTAATGGTTTGTAAATATGATTTATCTCTATGTGTCTATTGATGGCTGATTTGTCTGAATGCCAAGTTTCCAGGAATTAGCATGGATTTAGCATGGTCTAGGATGCTCACAGTTTCCTAGTTAAAATTATGGTTGAGTCTGTCCATGTGTTGTGAGATTAAGGAGTTTTCATCATGTCTTCTGACTGCCAGTTGGTGTTCGTGGATGTACTCTGCTAGTCTTCTGCCTGTCTGTCCTACATAGTGGCTGTTACACTATTTCACTTTATTCTGAGGAAAAGCACACACAAGAAAAAGGGATGATTATGTTCATATTTTTTAGAAAGAGAGAGAATAATTGTTTAAAAATTTAACAATTAATTTAACAATTAAAGCAAACATTTCTAAACAAAAAGACATGAACAAAATATTAAGGATTAATGTTCAGAAGATTTTTTTCCAGAGGTGTTTTTCCAAAGAGAGAATATCAGAAATGGTTGAGAGAAGTTTATGTCATCACTTCAAATTCAGGACCTCTCTCCCTTGCATTAGATGATCAGTTCAATTATTCCTAACTCAATTAAGGAAAAAAACATTTTAATGAAAATATAGCACTATTGATTCAAATAAAACTCACTCCTTATTAGTACATTTTCTTAGAAGCACATTCTTGGATTGATTTATGTTCCTGCTTGGTAAAATTGTATGTCAGTATTTCAGTTGGAGACTCATTGATTACCAGTCTGAAAAATATTTTAAAGAATTTTAAAATGATTTAATGAGATATTTCATTACTGAAGAGTTGACCAACCTTTCACAATTAGACTTCTGAATCTTTTACGGCTGCATAAAGGGAAAAATGTCCACAAGGGCAGCTTATTTTGTTACAGTGCTGTCACTATTTGAAAAGCTGTATGGTAAAATACTATTTTCTTTATCTAGCCAGTGACTGAAAAGTGGGTCATTCTGGCTTTATTTTTTAACAAAACTACTGACTTGAACAACTGAAAGTGCAGTATAGATTAGAAAGTGTTGCAAGGAATGTGTCTATGAAGGTTCTCAGTCATCCAGGTGGAATTGTCTGTAGCTTGAATCATGTCAACTGGATTTCTATTTTCTCAGTGGAAACGTTTCGCTCCTTATCCAAGGAGCTTCTTCAATCTGAGCAAAGTTAGTAAGGGAATCCTTAAATATGTTTCTAGGTGGCTGTGTGACCTTGCACCTGGGGCTAGGTCATGAAATACCAGTTCTAAAAAGTAACACTGGGGATAAGCTATAGCCCTCCCTGGTCAGAATGTTAAGGTTGATCTTGATTATAGAGTACGAGGCAAATGTAGGAGACAAATGTAAAGGAGATATAATTGGCAAAGATTATTAAAGCAGCCTCCAGGAATACACCTGGATCAGTTAACCTTCTTTCTAATATCCAGTCTCACCACTGTATTTGGTAGGAGTATATAATTATATTGCCCATTTTAATTTATTTATTTATCTAATTTATGTGACCGCCCATCTCCCCCAACGGGGGACTCATAATACTTATAGTTGATGACTTGATTGTGTATTTGACAAGCTAACATCCCTGTAAACTCCAGATCTGGAGTTTTGAGGATGATTTAGAATTTCTTCCAGAATACTTTACAATACTATACTTGAAAAGCCCTCCTGATATTCGCATAGAAATCTGAACACAAGTTACTCTCCCCACAATTCAAAGTTTCAGTTACGTACCCCTTAAAAAAAAAAGTCTTGAGATTGCAGACTTTTTCTAATGCAGGCTGGTAATATAATTGTGGACAACAAGGAGGGAGAACTCCATAAGACATTTTCTTCTCTTCTCTTCTCTTCTCTTCTCTTCTCTTCTCTTCTCTTCTCTTCTCTCCTCTCCTCTCCTCTCCTCTCCTCTCCTCTCCTCTCCTCTCCTCTCCTCTCCTCTCCTCTCCTCTTCTTTTCTTTTTTCTGTTATGGTTGCCAGGAAAAGCAATACTAGAATGGGAATGGGACACAGTATTAGCTCTTTTTCGCTCCTTGTGAGCTTGATCTTCTGGCATTATTGGAAGTGTTTAATACAGGCAGTTAATGTATAATTTCCAGGATACCTCAAAGGGAACATCAGAGGAATCCTAAGGCCTGTCAAAATGTTACCCTCTATAAAATTTCACAAACTGCTTGCTTAGAAAACAAGTCCTGAGCCATCTAGAGTATCCAGAACTGGTATCCCAAGTTGCTGGACTATAGCATCCATTATGCATATGATCAAATGAAAAAGGATGAAAACCAGATAGTTCTTTTTCAATAACAACCCCATTGTTTAATTTTTTCTCTCTCCTATTAAAAAGCAGAATATTTTGATCTGTTTTTCTTCCTTTCAAACCAACATCCACGCATAAACACACTGATGCTGCAGAATTGCCAGTTAGGTAGGATGCTACTCCTTATTAAAACGCAAATGCAGTAATTACGATTTATATGCGATTACCCTAAATCTGCACAGAATGACTTTAAACAGCCAAATAGCCATTAATTTGACTGTTGAAAGAGATGCTCATAATCTTTTAAAATGTCATATAAAATATTCATTTCTAAATGCCCTACAGTGATTTTGGAATTTATTTAAAGTGGGCTGTTGATAGCTCTTTTATAAATAAGCAATTACAGTAAACTAAAAATATCATGGCCCATCACATTATACATTCTATAATTTCATGGATGAAAGGCCTAAAGCTGATCTGCATAAATGTGGTATGCCTCTCAGCAGGTGAAAGGTTTGATTGCACATGATAATCAGAGTTATTATTTATAGTAACCATTTATACTTGTTATTTATTAAAATGCTGCAAACCACATATTGATTTCAGTAAGTCACCATGACTTGGATAAAAACTAGGCACAGGATTATTTAAGTATTTTTAACATTCAAATTGAGATTGCATATTAGTTTGCAGGTCAAGTCTATAATAGATGAAAATTGCAAAAAAGTTTGATTGAACAGATTAAAAAAAAAGATAGCAAGGGTATTCCAAGTTCACTGGCAGCCCTTTCCTCGGGTATATGGCAATCTTCTCTAATCTGATGTCCTCCAAAAGTATTGGACTTCAGCTGCCACAAGGTCATGCTGGATGACATCAAGTTGGAGAAGATTACTATATCACGTGTAATGTAGCTGTTGAGTGAAAAATCCTTTGGTTCAGACTAGGAATATAAGAATCCTTCCTGTTGGTTCCATTGATTTTCTTTTCAGATCATTTGCAGATTTCTTGAAACTGCTTGTGTTCGCCACAATGCTCAACCAGCAGCATTTATTTATTTATTTATTTATTTATTTATTTATTTATTTATTTATTTATATGGTAAATTTATATAGCTGCCCATTTCACATACATGATTCTGAGCAGCATACAAAGTTAAAAACACGAAACAATACAATCATATAACCAAAAACATAACAACAAAAATCATTAAAATAATTTAAAAACATAAAATCCATAAAAAAACATAATTAGAAGACTAAGGGCAGGTTTATTTATTTATTACTCCAATATTCTGATTCTACTGAAAAAATAAAAACAGAATATAAAAAGTTAAAATACAGATTAAAATTAACAATAAAATGCTAAGCATGTTCAGAAGAAGGAAAGACTATGATCCTACAGTATATCCCATAATGCCATAGCCTTTTTATTATGTCCCCTGATGCAGGGAAATCAACAGAATGAATGAATGAATCAATCAATGACATATTAGTTTGCTTTAGCTCTAACTTCAAAGGAAATATAATTATCACCACATGGATCTCCTAAGACACTTTTCTCATCCCATTGATATGTTTGTTGCTCTCCCCACATAATTTCTCACTAGGTTAGGGAACAAATTCCATAATTATTTTATATTTTGCTTTATTCAAACTTATAGATGATTCTAGTGCTCTATAAATAACGAGGAACACAAAGGATTATAGAATTGAAGAGTGATAGTCACTCTTCCTGTACTTAATTTCTGAGTATTGGCAGCTAATAATTCCCCACCACTTTGGATTTTCACAAATGTAGAAAAAATGGATACCACCAGTAATCTCTGAGTCAAACAGCTTTAAGCTGATTTCATTTATTCATTTAATTAATATGTATCCAAAAACAGAGTGGCATTGCATGATAATTTCACCTTTGTTTAGCTTTTATACAAGTAATGTTTATTATGAGAAATATTTTTGTTCTAAATTTTGTGAGATATATTACTTTAGTTTTCAATAAGAATGCAGTATTTGATTCTTTTATCAATCAACTGAATGAGATGCACTGAGGGCAGAATGTACTCAACCTTACATACATATACATAATAGGGACGCGGTGGCTCAGCAGGTTAAACTGCTGAGCTGTAGACTGCCGATCAGAAGGTCGGCAGTTCGAACCCCGCGCGACGAGGTGAGCTCTCGTTGCTAGTCCCAGCTCCTGTCAACCCAACAGTTCGAAAGCCTAGCAAGTAGATAAAATGGGTACCACCTTAAGTGGGAAAATTTGCTGGCGTCCTGTTGGGAAGTCGGTTCCACCGAAGGAGAAAAGATCGGAGGAAGATCGAATGGCGGCGGTGACGACGGACCCGGAAGTAACATCTACAGGACGTCAGCAGCCGGCTCAAGGCATCTTGGGAATTGTAGTCCGGAGCCTTAGAAGAGCCGGTTCCCTTACCCCCTCTCCTGGTGCGCGGGTTAATAATACTGTATAGTTGGTGAATTGTATAATATGGAAAAATGTATATGTATGTAAGCCGCCTAGAGTCCTCCGTTAGGGAGGGGATAGGCGGGGTATAAATATCACAATAAATAAATAAAAAACATATTCTGAGATATGAATAACTAGAAAACTAAAACTGTATGGACATTGATAGCTTAGTGAGCTTAGTGGCCCATAACATGGCTGAGATAAGGGTCAGTTAAACAGCTGAAAAATTGCACCACCAAACAGATGTAAGCTACCTTAGGTGGAAAATCAAATGAACAGGAAGAACAGCTGAATTGCTTGATTCAGTGTACCGAATTCTATTTAATACAACAAATCAGTTTGATTATATGATTGTAAAAGTCAGTTCAAAGGAGTGGTTTGATTGATTCATTTTCATATCAGATCTTTACAGTGAAGCTTCACACAACTGCACGAGGCAACAAAGAACCTGAAGTAACTGCTTGTTTGAGGCAGCCAAGGAGAAGCAAAGTGTTTTAGATGGGCAAATACTCCTCATAGCAAACTGGGTTAGAGTCCTAAGCTAAAATGCAGAAGCAGCTTTGGTAATAATTGTTGAGAAAATGAAGAGATCATTGTGACCTGCGCTGTAAGAACCACCACCACCACCCCGCTCTGCCAAGAATGTTTTGTGAATTCTTCATTCTGTGTGTGATAACATCGACCAGGATAGAAAATAGAGACTAGAAACATACCATTTGAATTTGGGAGAGTAAGTTGATGGGCAATTCCCTAAATCCAGCCTTGTCTTCTTTATCTTCTCTTTCTCTGAACCTTTTTTAGTGCTTTTCCCCATTACCAACTTATAGCTTTGATCAACAAGCAATTCTACCTGCATGGAATTTGCTGCCCCATTGCAGAATCCTGGCCTGGCTCCATTGCCTCCATTCCTGGTTATGGCTGCCACCTGCCTTCCCCCAAAGCAAAGGAAGACAAAGCCTAACTGATTTTGCATACCTAGAGGCTGTGTTGGAAAATGTAAGAAATGACTATTTTAATCCTGGTAGAGTTAAGATATCTTAAGCCCATTGATAACAATAATAGTGAAGGGACTTTCCTATTTGCAACAGTGTGGTTGGATGTTCCTATTTGCAACTGTGTGGTGATGATATCTAATAATCATCCATTTCCTTGTATGTTCTTCCCCATTCCCCACAGCATTACACCCACAGTTTGCATTATTGATCTCTGAAGGACTAAATTAAGCCCAGGTAGATGCTTTATAGCTGCAAATTCTCTTGATGAGAGCAGGATTTCCCATCATGCGTAAAGAGTATGGCTGTGCAAAGCTTTAAAGGCCTGCTTTGATTCAACAAAACTTCAACTGAACGAGATTCATTTGAAAGAGATTCATGAACTGAAGTGGAAATCTGCCTTGAAGCAGCAAATTGAATCAGGGGGTTCTGAAATATTTGTAGTCTTTTGAAGCACTTCACAGATTTAACTGGGCTTTTTTGGCTTCTTTTGGGATTGTTACATTTACAAACATTCACTGTTTTTAAGAGTAGGAAGTGGGAAGGCTACAAATTCCATTTGTTCTGTGCCAGCTTCTTTCTCTGTGGCCTGCCTTATCTCCATGGCACTGTAGCTAACTGTTCCAATCTGCTTCTCCTGTCAATGCTAACCACCTAACAAAGTACTGCGGACAATATAGTGGAGTTCTGCCACTGATAGTTGTACCCAACTGGACTGTAGAGGTACATGTGAACACTTCCCACTCATGCAACTCTTTATGAGCCCTGTGCTGGGATAGGACCACTGACCAGCACCTAGGAACACCACTCCACGTTTCCCATGTTTAGCAGCCTGAGGTCCTCAGTAAGGTCCAAACTCCAGGCATGTCTTTATCAGAATGGATCTGAGGAAGGCAAATGATGTTTCTACCAATTTTTTGGTCCAAAACAATGTGGAAATTCCTCCAGGAAGACTGATCCCAAGAACCTTGCATTTGTCTGGATATCTCTTCCAAATCTAGTCCCAGGACATTCACCGTGATATCCCTGCTACTGCAGTTTGGCCCCAAAATACCATGCACAGCTTATCCATTCCATTCATGTTTCACACACACCCACATCACTTCTTTCAATAAACTGCCACATGAGTTTAAGAGTCAGACTACAATTGGCTTTTTAAAGGTGTTTTTTCAACTTAAAGCTTAGTAAATGGTTATAAAATTCAGGATCTAAATAATTTAAAAAGTTACCTCCTCCAGGGAAAAGAAAAAGCAAAAGTGGGAGAAAGGGAATAGGGTTTAGGAAAATGTCTTTTAAGATATTTCTTTAATGGACTGCCTTCTGTTTTGCTATTTGTTGTACTTCATCTATCTCTCCAAGGCAAGAACAGGTGGAGGGTTGCTGGCAAAAAGCGGGAAACAATAAGGCTCCTGTGTCCCAGGGGGCAAGTTACCTTCTTTTTCTGATTGTGTCATTCCTTTAAACCAGAGCTTTCCAAACTGTGTGTCGCGACACGTTAGTGTGTCGGCTGCAGTGTCTGGGTGTGTCGCAGCGACTGCTGCCTCCGAGCCCTGCCAGGATTCCGCGCAGGTCCTAGCGCCTGCCTTGTGCCTGGCTGCCTGCAAACCTGCTGTGATTCCGTGCAGGTCCTAGTGCCTGCCTTGTGCCCTGCTGTAAGAGTGTGTCACGAAATGATGCATGTCTAAAAACTGTGTCACCAACATGAAAGGTTTGGAAAGCTCTGCTTTAAACCTTTAGGAAGTGACATAATCTCTATTACTTCTTTTATTTTTTTAACTTTCTTCTCCATATATGGAAGTTCTGATGTTCTTCTCTTGCCTACTTTTTCAGCTTTGTCCACCTTAGACGCACATGTGATGTTAGCTGCCTCTGCAGGCATTTCCTTCTGCTTTTTGCCCCTCCAGGCAGTCTATAATCAGCCTGCTTTAGTTAGTTGAGTTTGTTGTTAAATACCAAGTTCCTTGCTTCTTCTAACAACTCAGTATCTACTTTCCTTGTAAAATCTAAACAAAGTCTGGGTGGGGGAAAATCTAGAATAGATCAGGAGGTCCTATGCATTTTAGAAAAGATATATCAAAGCAAAGCAAACATCACTATTTCTGACATGGCTTCCTTAATTCTCTCTATCTTGCTATCTTTCTCTCTCTCTCTCTCTCTCTCTCTCTCTCTCTCTCTATCTCTCTATCTCTATCTCTATCTCTATCTCTATCTCTATCATCTCTATCTCTATCTCTATCTCTATCTAGATGAGGAGTCTTTCAAGAAGTCAAGCTTGCTAATTACCTATGTGTAGTTAGTAAGGGAGGTGACCTTGACAGAAATATACAAGAATCATTACCTAGGCCAGAGCTTTCCAAACTGTGTGTCGCGACACAAAAGTGTGTCGCCACACACAGCGTGGTGTGTCGCCACACCACCCGGAAGCGGCGGTGTGCATGTGCACGGTGGCAGCGGCAGCCGCTGCCGCTGCCACCATACACGCACGCGCCGCCGCACGCCCCCCTGCACCACCGCACGCCCCCCCGCGCCGCCTCCGTGCGCGCGCGCCGTCGCATGTCCTCCTGTGTCGCCGCCGCCCCCGCACGCCGCCGCACTGCCGCTGGCACTTTGGAAAGCTCTGACCTAGGCAAAGGGAGCTGAAGCATTCTTTAAGTCCTGGGAAACAAGACGCTATTTGGAAGTGACTCAGACAAACACTTCCCTGCTTCACTGGAGTATAAGAAGGAGGGGAGGTGCAGCATAATCAGACTTGCAAGATTTTGTTATTATAGCCTATCTCTATAAAGTATAGTTCTGCTCTTCCTGTGGAGTTGATTTTCTGACTTGGTCTACCTAGTTGTGCTGACACTGTGCTAAGCTTTCTGGCACCCAACAAAACCAAGCGATAAGAGGCAGCAGAGCAAATCATTCCACAAGGGCAAGTCAATGACCATTCTTCCAAATCCTGACCAGAATAAAGCAAGTTTGCTAATAGGCCCTGCCCAGTCTAGTCCCTCACTAAAGCCAGTGATGAGAAAGTCCATTTCAGGAAGAACCAGCTTGCCAATCAGCTATGCCAACCTTCCTGCCCCCCCCCCCCCGAAATATCAGTGATCAACAAGAAACAGAGCCTATCATTCCAAAATGGAAAATCAATAGGCATTTGTCAGTGTTAACCAAGCCTGGCAAAGCTAGTGGAAAAATGAGAACTTACTTTAAAAGAGTTTTTATTTCGGGCTAAATAGGATACTTTCTACACTGACTCAGGACAATTTAGTCTGTTTTCCAAAAAAATGTGAAAGCTGCTGTGCTGTCTTTTGTTCATTCCTGCTAGCTCAGCCTTAAAAGAAGTGCACAGGGAATATTTCAAACATTTATTAGAGTGAAACCCTTGAAGATGTCCAGCTGAAACTTGGCAGGGGTATTCTAAAGAGTCTATCAACCCTGCTCTTTTCATCCCATTCTGCCAAAATAAATGAAGCAGGTGCAGGTGTTTAATGCTTCCCCATATGGCGTATGGACACATCTTTCTTTTTTAGCTGAATCTTGAATCTTGAAGCAGCTTGAACTGGTTTATCCTTGAATCACAAATGCTAATCAAATCATGTCCTCTTCAGATTTTGAATTTCTGGATTGAAGTGAATCAAGGTTGATTCTTACAAGCCTGTTAAACAGCCTATGAATGTGCAAGTTTACACATTTATAATACGTAGAATGAAGTATGGAAAGCAGACACAACCTCAAATTTTTCTCCAGTTTACAAGCTGAACTAACATACTGTATTATTAGGGTCTTAATAGGAAACTGAAAGGGAGAAACATAGGTGTGTGTTATTTCTTGTAATGTTGTCTTAAAAGAAGGCATATACACCCAATTTCTCCAGGTTGTTCAGATGCTGCAAGGAAAAGACAAACCTGTGCCTGTCAATATTTCAGAAACCAAAATGCACACCTAGCAGTATGTCTGACTACATGATGAATTTCAGGATTTTCACAAGCACTCAAATGCAGCCTGGTTTCTTAGAAAATAAATACATTTAAATAGATGTTTTGGGGCTCAGGGGCTTCTCTAAGGAAAAATAGAAGGGAAAAAATGTACATTAATCAGTTTTAAGGGTGATTTTAATCAATCAGATTTAGCAAGACTTAACAGAAACACAAATTGCAATTATATAAGGTCTCTTTTCTCCTGCAAGAACAAAGAAAGACTGGAGCTAGGGAAGAAGTCATTGATGAGTTGGCATTTTATATCTTGGCTTTCCTCAAACAAAAAGCTTCTTGTATTCTCTTCTGAGTAGAATATAGTCATGGTTCGACATTTAAAAAGAACCATTGTCAAACAGCTATGCCATCTATTCACTTGCTTATTGTAGGACTTCTTACATCTACGACAAAGAGGTATTTTTTCTATACCAGCCCAAATTCCCAACAAGCTTCTGATGGCTGCCTTGTTGTTAGAAGTTGTGAATCCCAGGACTGTTGCTGCTGATGCTGAGCAATGCGGCAGCTGCTCCACATGAATGACAAAGTTCAAAAGGTAATCAAATCTCAACTCATTATGAATCTATTGCAATTCTTTGGAATTAACCTTTCTAATGTAACTGGTGGGCCTGTTACCAGAAGCTCAAGACAGAGCAGCCTGATCCGTAGTCCATATTAAACTGGAATATTTATGTTGAAGCAAGTATATTCTCACAAATTTCATTTGGTCAATGGGCTCAAAGAGGTTCTCCAACTCATGGGATTCTGGAGTGTTGTCTAGCTTGCTTCAGCATTTTCTTACATTGCAGGAGATTAATTTATTTAATTTAGTTGACTAAAAATCAACTCACACTGGCTAAACATAGTCTATGTCTCATTTGACCATGAGTGAAGGACATTCCTTCATGTAACCATGCTGCTGTGCTGCACTCAATGAAGCAAAGGGATCAAAATCACTCAACAAACCTGGAAGAAAGATGGAGCTCTTTTATAATCTGTTTGATTTGTAACCAGTTGCAGCATTGCTTGGATTTCCTGCATGTTAATAGCCACTTTAGACTGCAATCTAAACTGGCTTTACAAAGGAAGTTTGTAGTTGATTTTTTTAAAAATAGTTACCCTTAATACATGTAAGAAAATGCAGTGAAAATAGTTACACTATAGTTAAATTGTTGTGGGAAAAAATAGGAGTGTTTGACTCTTCACCCATGTAGCACTGCACTTTCTAGCTATTAATGAAATTTCTATTCAAATTCAATAATATTTGTATCATGTATGTGCTGTATATATTATTTAACGTATCTAAAAAAGATGAAAAATACCATTGGGGAAACTTGCACTCCTTCATCTCAGAAAGACTTGGAAATAAATTCTTTACTGACTTGGAAATAAATTGTTTGATTTCTGCAGAAAACTAAGAGCCTCTGTGACTTGTGAATAATAACTATCACCAATTTTTGCCTCCAGAGCCTTTCCCCAATGGCTGTATTCTGCTCTGGCTATGGGGGAGTGGGGGAATGAAGGAAGATAAGTTCTAAACAATGTATCACAAAGAGTTGGAAGCTCGAAAAACCAGATGTTGTATCTCTATGGAGTAGAAAAAAATGTGATGATTGGTTTGAGCCCAGCAGCTGGAACCTTGATCTCTTCATGATGCATCGTAAAGCAAGTATTCTCACCAACAAGAGAACAGACCCACAAGAGCTGCCAGACTGCAATAATTCAAAAGGAAAGTGAATTATGTACTCACTTTGCTGCATTTCCAATAGTGTCAAAAATCAATTAACACAGCTCCCCAAAATAGAAGATGTGATGAGAACAGTCAGGACTTACCTTGTGGTGATAAGAGCAGCGAAGCATGCTTTCTTCTCTGCTCTTATTGTGTCTGCAAGTGGCTGGCCTGTGGCCCTGTCTCAGGGCCCTCCTGGGTGTGGGGGGACCGGGTGAGCCCTTGCAGGGTCACTATGAGGACTATTCTAGGCATCTGTCAGATAAAGTCACTCAACTTTGTTCGGAGTTGGTCCCTGGCTGGGCAGATCCAGTGGAAGTGCCTGAGGCACATCCTAGCTCGGTTATCTGGGAAGAGTTCGAGCCAGTCAGTCCTGAGGAGGTGGACAGGGTCCTTATTGCTGTGAGCTCTGCCACCCGTAGTCTGGACCATGCCCCTTCTGGCTGGTTAAGGCCTCCCAGGAGGTGGCATGTGATTGGGTCCAAGCGATGGTAAATGCCTCTTGTGGGAAGGGATGGTTCCACCAGCCCCTAAAAGAGGCAGTGGTTTGCCCCCTCCTCAAGAGGCCATCCTTGGACACTACAGTTTTAGATAACTTCAGTCCAGTCTTCAACCTTCTCTTTTTAGGGAAGGTTGTTGAGAGGGTGGTAAGCCCCCCACTACAGAGGGCCTTGGATGAAGTGGATTATACAGACCCTTTTCAGTCAAAATTCAGGCTGGGCTATAGAAACAAGACAGCATTGGTGACACTTGTAGATGACCTTTGGAGGGCTCAGGATGGGGGAGGGTGTCCATGTTGGATTTGAACTGGCTAATGGGGAGGAGGCGAAGAGTAAACAGACAGAGCAGCTTGTAAAGCTATAAATCTTTACTATAGATAAAAGCAGAGTATATACATGTTACAGCGTTGCAAAAGTAAAAACAGCTTACAAGCAGATATACACAGTTCACGTGTTTGCTTCCACTGCACAGACGTTAAGGAGCACACACCTTGGCAACACTCTCATAGCCAGGTATAGCTACACACTTCTCAGTCCTCAGGAGCAGAACACATGAAGATGGCTACTAGACGAGCAGATGTCAAGAGCAAAGGAAACCATTTTACATGGTTAGATATATAGTTCTTACCTGCTTCTGATTGGCTGAAACTTAGGTGTGAAAAACACCAAGCACAAAGCATAGAACATTGCACATAGCAGAACCTGCCAAAGGGTGGCAGTGTTGCATCTAAGCAAGCATGCGTCACCCCCCTTTTCTCTCTCTGCTCTCACAGAGCAAGCTTCCCACGAGAAGTCTATGAAGGTTCTCAGTCATCCAGGTGGAATTGTCTGTAGCTTGAATCATGTCAACTGGATTTCTATTTTCTCAGTGGAGAAAAACTGAAAAGAGACCCCACCAACAATTACAAGAAAAAGGTAATAGACAGTTTGAAACAATTGGAACATGATGGCTCCATTGATAGGATTACCTACCACTGTCTGTATCCTGGAGAAGCCATCCCCTGCACCTACGGACTTCCTAAGGAAGGAACACCCCTCCGACCCATAGTCAGCAGCATCAATTCAGTAACATACAACATTGCCAAACACCTCTCTACCATACTAGCACCTCTAGTTGGACACTCTGAACACCACATCCATAATTCGGAAGAATTTGTTTCCAAAGCAAAGATCCTGAAACTGGATACAGATGAAACTATGGTCTCCTTCGATGTGTCCTCCCTTTTCACCAGCATCCCCACCACTCATGCTCTATCCGCTGTCAGGAAGAGACTAGAAGAGGACAACACCCTGGAAAGGAGAAGCCATCTCAACCCAAACCAGATCTGCCATCTTCTGAACCTGTGTCTTAACACCACTTATTTCACATACAGAGGTGACTTTTACAGACAAAAACACGGCTGTGCCATGGGTTCTCCTGTGTCACCCATTGTGGCCAATTTATACATGGAAGAAGTGGAGAAGAAAGCACTCAACACATTCCAGGGAACGGTGCCCACCCACTGGTTTAGGTATGTGGATGACACCTGGGTCAAAATCAAGGCCCAGGAAGTACAGGCCTTCACGGACCATATAAACACTATAGATGCCAACATTAGCTTCACCAGAGAAGACACCAAGGACAACAGACTGGCATTCCTAGACTGTGAAGTCCTCATTGGGACCTGTGGCAAGCTAGAAATAGGGATCTACAGGAAACCCACACACACAGATCAATATCTGATGTTTGACTCCCACCATCCACTGCAGCACAAACTAGGAGTCATCAGGACATTGTCACACAGAGCAGAAACCATCCCCACCTCCATGGATTCCAAAAAGAATGAAAATCAGCACCTGAGAACAGCCCTGAAGGCCTGTGGATATCCAAATTGGGCCTTCACCAAATCTAAATCTACCAGACCTAAAACAGCGACAGATAGGGCTGAGACTCAGAGTAAACGAAAGAACCTGGTCATTCCCCACATGGCTGGCGTGTCTGAAAAGATAAAACGGATATTTGGCAAACACCACATACCTGTATATTTCAAACCCACCAACACACTGAGACAGAGGCTTGTACACCCCAAAGATCAAACTCCAAAACACAAGAAAAGCAATGTAGTTTATGCAATCCAGTGCAGTGAGGAGTGCTCTGAACTCTACATTGGAGAAACCAAACAACTTTTGTACAGGAGGATGGCCCAACACAGGAGAAGTAACACCACAGGACCAGAGTCAGCAGTTTATCTTCATCTAAAGGAATAAGGACACTCATTTGAGGACATTAATGTTCACATTTTAGACAGAGAAGATAGGTGGTTTGAGAGAGGGGTCAAGGAATCCATTTATGCCAACTTGGAAAATCCTTCCTTGAATAGAGGTGGGGGCCTCAGGCACAACCTCTCCCCCATCTTCCTCCCTGCTTTGTCTTCTGTGCCTAGGAAGATTAAGACCATTTCACAAGCTCAACAGCAGCATGGTGATCTTAACGATCCTCCTTTAGATGATAAAAGGACTTAAAATAACATCTCAATATAACCATGGCCTAGCCCCAGGTGTAAGGTCACACAGCTACCTAGAAACATATTTAGGATTCCCTTACCAACTTTGCTCAGATTGAAGAAGCTCCTTGGATAAGGAGCGAAACGTTTCCAGTGAGAAAATAGAAATCCAGTTGACATGATTCAAGCTACAGACAATTCCCGCGAGAAGGTTCAGGGCTAGACATAATAATGCATCACGTGATACCTTCACTAGCCACCTGGCTTCATATCTATGAACGATATGAAGAAAGCTATTCAAAGCTATGAGAAAGCTTTGTTTTACACAGAAAGCGATTTGCCATTTCACATGAGAAATCTGACACCCCTCCCAAATTGCTTTCAAAATACTGCAGCAATGGGATTTTCAAAGCTGTAAATTACATTTTTAACAGAAACAAAAAACATAGTTAGTGTATGTACTAAAATATCAAATTGTTCAAGTCCCAGCTTTGAAACCAATTTCATGAAACAAAAATGGTTAAAGACTTGTTACACATTTGCAATACACAATTTTTGTTCAGATACACAATTTTTGCAATAGCTGAAACAGCAAACTGACAAAGAAAAATCACCCACAGACTTTCTGTCCCCCTCCTCTGCAGAAAAGCAGTTAACATAGATAACAGGAACTCCAAGCCTGTTAGCTGTTAGCTGACACTTTTATGACAGAGGTTTGCTGTGCTTTTGAGAAATCGCAGGACTCTTTTCAACCCTTGCCAGACCCGCATAGATGGCTTGACCACTTTGCGGCTTAGCACCCCAACTGGGTAAGCTAAATCAGGGCGTGTCCACTGCGTTCAATGAAGCAAACTATCTACTGCAGACTGATATAACTCAGGTTGGGGACAAGCTTCCTCACACGTGTCACTCTGTAGGAAATCAAGACCCATAGGGTTTTTTGTAGGTTTTGCATCTGACATTTCAGGATGAACCAACAACCAACAATAATCTCCTATTTTGAGCTCTAGAAACTTCAACACCAAGATAAATGCTTGAGTTTGCCTAACTCCTTCAGCTGGAAATACTGCCTCAGCTGACTGACAAATTCTTGTACATGGTGGAAGGATCCAGTTGCTAAGCAAAAATAAACTACATAAGGAAGAAGTACTGCACTTCCATAACCTCTTATGTACACACAGAAATTAGCACGTGACTTTTTACATCCCAGTTTTTGTCAGAGTTGCATCTTAGCACTGATGCCATCAATGACTGGCCTGCTTTAAACTTATAAAGCGCCTTGTATAGTCTATGGACTTTCTGGGGATTGTCACATGTATAGCCAGAGGCCTGCCTCATGTACACCGTTTCAGGGACATCTACATTCAAATATGCTGTGTCAACATCAAAAATGAAAATGGACAACCATTCCACACTATGCAGCCAGAGAACGTACCACACATAAAGACTCTGGCCTATCTGTGGGTGCATAAGTGCGATCATAGTTCACAAACCCCTCTTGTGAAAAAAAATCCCTGAGCAACAAGCCTGGCTTTACACTACAGAGTATTATCAGGAAGAATCTTCTTTCTGAACACTCATCTGGAACCTACAGCTTTCTAGGATAGGGGCAAGCCAGTTACTTCAAACACTTTCTGACTCACTAAAGCCTCAAACTCACTATCCATAGCTGTGTTCCATCTCTCCTGCTCCTCAATAGGCAGGAGCAACACGTCTTGAAAAGACTGGGTTTTACAGGTAATTTGACACACTGTCACCTGCTAAATCACAAATCTGTCAGGCTTCACACCCTTTGTGGAATGAGAGGACCCACGAGGAATGACCACTGTGCTTTCCTCATCACCATCTTCTTCCTTTCCATTACCCGACTCCCCCTCCAGGCCCTGCACCTGCTCAGGTGAAATTTCCACTTCCTTCACCTGAGGGGCCCTTTTCAACACACTAGGAGACTGGGGAACAGAAGATACCTGAACTGGTTTTTGTCCATCTACTGGAGCATGGACAGTAGGTTTTACACTAGAATGCAGCAACACTTCTGAACTAGCATGTAACCTTTCCCAACCAGTAGGCTGCTCGAAAGTAGCACTTCTGGAGATTTGGATTTGACCATGGCCTAATGAAAAACGATAAGCCTTGGATTTTAATAAACAACCAACAACCTTAAGCATTGTTGTTTTGGTTGGTTCTTCCTTCGCTGAGACCTGGGGATGTGAACATATGCAAATGTTCCAAAAACATGCAGGTACTTCAGTGAAGGGTGCTTGCCAAACAAAAGAAAGTAAGGAACTTCTTTTACAGCTGAATTTCACAACCTGTTAGTTAGAATCACTGCAGTCAAGGTAGCCTCACCCCAGAAATTGGATGGCACCTGAGCAACTAACATCAGGCTATGTTTAATGGTATTCACAACACCAACACTCAGCTAGAACACCAACATTGGCAAGTCTATGGGAGATTCCTTTCCTACAAAACCAGTTCTGGAACTCATGGCTTAGGAACTCTCCACTACGTTCAGACTAGAACTGACCCACTTGATAACCATATTTTCTCCCCACCATTGCTACAAATTCTTCAAAGCGAGCAAAGGCTTCCGCTTTAGACTTGAGCAAGTAGCAAAACATAAAGCAGGTATGGTCATCAACCAGAAGGAACATGAAACGTGCCCCACCTTTACTTGGGGAATGGGGGCCAACTAGGTCTCTATGAACCAACTGAAATGGTCTAGTTGACACTCTGTCACTTTTCCTAGCAACAGGTGCAGTCCTGATCTTAGATTGTTTATACACAGTACAATCAAGGAAATTGAAAGGCAGGCCCTTTGGAATATCTTGCCCCCACAGCTGAGGCGGGTTTCCTCACTCCCGGCCTTCTGGAAGGATTTGGAGACCTGGTTCTGCTGCCTTGTCTGGGATGGGAAAAGTAACAGTTCCTCCTGGGGTTGGCTGGCGCCATAGTGCCCTCCCTATTATTTGAGATTTTATCATCCCTTGGATTTTACACTTATTTATTCTATTTATATTGGCTTGACTGTAATTTTATGTTTATGTTTTTAACTATTGATTTTATTGTAAACCGTCCAGAGTCCCCCGTTTGGGGGAGATGGGCAGTGATATAAATTTAAATAATAAATAAATAAACAAAATAAACTGATCCTACATTGGTATAAATCACTAGTCTGAAAAGGAGTTTCCAAAAAGAGTTTCCAAAAGGTTCTGTGAGCAAACTTTGCTATGTATGGAGAAAGGGGCCTACCTATTTTCTATGTGCTGGCACAATAAGGCAGATCTGCAATGTTATTCCAGAACTACGTGCAACATTCTAACACAAATGTTCATGATCAAGCTGTCAGTTACCACAAATCAAAGTCTAAGGCAAAAAAGGGACTTTTTAAAAGGCAAAAACATGACTGCATACTATAGCAGCTTTGCTTTAAATGTCTGTGATATTTATTCACAAATGCATTTTTATATTCTTTAGTTATACTGACGTTCTTTTTCCAAAGTCCTACTACAAGAAAGATAATGTCTGAATTCTAGCTGGAGACAGAAAGGGTAAAAAAGGAGATAAAATTGTGTTTTCCCTTTCTTCTAACATTTCATGGCAGAGGACTAACAGAAAAAGCTGGAGCTCACATAGGAGGTTGTTTATCAAGACAGTATTTGTATTAAGCAGGAGAGAAGTATCAGCTTGGGAAAAGGGGGATAATAACCAAATGGAAGATGAAATGCTTTCTCTTGAAATCACTGATAGCTGAAAATAATAATAATAATAAAATAATAATAAAATAATAATAATATTGACAAAATCACCACCAGTCAATTGCAAAAGGCAGCTTTACTTGGAACAGCTTACATCCTGTGACGATACCTTTAATATTATTAATTAACAACATCTGCCTATCTCAGGTCCTTGGGAAGGACTCCATAGGTGGACAAAAATGCCAAATCCAGTCTAAACATCTGGCTGACTGTGCGATCAACCATAATAATAATAAAGCGATAATAATAGTGCAATAATAACAATAGGAACAGACATTAAGACACAATTAGAGATATAAAACTGAAAAATGGTCCCAGTGTAAACTAAGCTGGCAATGCTGTGGATGAAAGAAATCTTGTACAAAATAGTTCATTGTGTTCCAACCTTTGTCTCCTAGAAATTCATTGTAATTCAGTGTTTGTCTCTCTAGGTAGCCACAGATTCCAGATCACTCACTGACTGGTAAATCTTCTGTTTTACCTGCCTGCCTGGAGTTTGACAGAAGGTTTCTCTCCTATTTCTTTTCAAATAAGGTATGGAGATGCTGGATTGAATACCAGATGTGGCTCAATGTACCTCCACATTCCTTCTTGGATGTGCTAGTGCAAGTGGCTGACAGGAGTGTATGAAACAAGAAGTAACTCATATGGTGGATCCAGTTACCAGTTGCATAAAAAAGACCTGATAGACATCTCCCTATCTGTTTGTTTGTTTGTTTGTTTGTTTGTTTGTGGGAGCATCCTCTGAACTTCTAGGCTAGCAATAACCCTGGATGCAGTTCATGTGATATGATGCTTTTGACTATGCTAGCCTCACGTGGTGTGCTTTTGATGGTTTCCATTTGGAACAGTAATGAGGAAAAAGAGCCTCTCCCCTTAACTTTTAAGTTTTCTGAAAGTTCTGCACATTTTAATCAACGGTAATATATGTTGTGTGAATTATAACAGTCATTAAAAAAAACCTTCCAGCTTAGAACATAATAACGAGATAGCCATGGGAAAAATAAATTAGTTATTTCTATAATTACAGCCAGGTTTCTGAGGTCTCCTGGATACACTATATTTTACATCGAAAGTCAGATTTTGTGAGCTGCTTCATATTTGATGTTCTGCACTAATTTTTAAGGTAAGATTTGCAGTTTGGTTGGTTCACTTAGATCTTTGTCTTTGTTTCAGATAGCTTCCTTTCTTTTGCTATGGCTGATTATAATGCAAACATTTATAAATTTAGATTGGTCCAGTAAGACATTGGATTTTTTTCCCCAGCTCTTCATATTATCACCTCATCACCCTTGTTCTCCATTAATATGTAGTACTTAATTGATGATTATAATGATAATGCTTACTGAGCACTCTACAGTATTCACAGCAGACTTTGACCTTAGAACAAGGTTATATAACTGTTGGGTGAGAAAAGCTAAACCAGAAAGTAAAAGACAAGTAAGAGTAATAATAATGAAATAAATACTCTGCTATCTTCACCCATAGGTCACTTTTGCTGCTAATACTAATCCCTTCAAATTATTAGAAAAGATCTCTATGTAGTCACCATTGCTGCTTTGGCCTTTATTTGATACTTTATATGGAACATTCCTTATGCTTTGGGGTTTGCTAGACTAGCAATCTAAATAAATACGTAATTTATTTTTCTGTTCCTTTTTAAAGCCAGCTGCTCTGACCATTTCACCAAAACAGAGCATACGTAGGTTATGGTGTATTAGAGAACCATAGACTGTAAGAGTTAGAAGGAACCTCAGAGATCATTTAGTTCAATTTCTGCCCAGTCCAGAAGTCCAGAAGTCCACTACTACAGTGTCCCTGACAATGGCTGCCCAACCTCTGTTTAAACACCTCTAGTGAAGGACAGCCCACCATTTCCTGAGGCACTTATTTTTGATCAGCTCTTAGTTGCAGGACCATTTTCTGGATGTCCCCCCCCCCACCAAAAAAACCCCATCTATTTCATTGCAGGGTGATTGAATACCCTATCACTATAGTGGTGTCCTTTTATAGTGCAGATGGAATGGTCATGAACTTGAAAGGGATTTCACTGGGGAAAACATTGTCCTTACTCCCAAAATGCTTTCTGAAGAAAAACTACCAGGCATTCCATGCAAAAGAGCTTCTAAACTTCTCTCTTCTTCTTTCTCTCATCTTTAATTCATATGTCATTTGTGGTAGTACAAAGGGAAGGAATGGGATCTTGGATTTATTATACCAACAGAAATCTGAGAATTCCAAACGATGCCTTTGTGTATTAGCTGACAGAAATGTATCATATGTGTGGTCTCCAAGTGAACTGAATAAATGTAAGCTATCTCTATTTCTTTTTCATCTAACTAATGTGTGAAGACTGAATTTATTTCTGAACGCAATTAAGCTTAAAGTGCAAGTTCCTGATAGGATGAACGCTGGCTTATAGGGCAAAAAAGGCGCAGAGTAAAATAGACAGAGTGCAGCTTGTAAAAGCTATAAAAATCTTTACTATAGATAAAGCAGAGTTGTATATACAGTTACAGCATTGCAAAAGTAAAAATAACGTGCAAGCAGAATACATACAATTCACATGTGCTGCTCCCACTGATCCACTGATCAGACATGAAGGAGCTATCAAACCTACGAGAACAACACTCTCAGAACCAGGCATAGCTCACACTTCAGAACAGAACACATGGAGATGGCTAAACAACAGGGCAGAAGTCAAGAAGCAAAGAAACACCATTTTGCATGGTTAGATATACACTTCTTCCAGCTTTCTGATTGGCTGATGAAGAACACCTGTTCAACGGCATAGGCCATTGCACATAGCATGACCTGCCATTGGGTGGCAGTGCTGCATCTAGGCAAGCATGTGATCTCCCCCTTTCCCTGTGCTCTACACAGAGCAAGGCTTCCCATGTATGGATCAGGGGAAAGTGTTCCCATGCGAAAGTTTTTTAGACCTAGCCATAACATTGCATCACATGGTACCTTTTGCTAGCCACCGTCATATCTTGGAAGATATGGGCAAAGCCATTCAAAGCTATGGGAACGCTTTGCTGTTATCTGGCCACCTGGCGTCACGTCATCATGAGAAACTTTTCTCCGTACAGAAAACAATTTGCCAAAACAATTTTCATGTGGGAAATCTGACAGTTCCCTGCTGGTTCATGCTTCTACTCTGCAAGATTGTTGTTAGCTGCTTGGAGTTCTTTTATTAACCTCCAAGACTCCATCAAGGGTTATGGGCCCAGTACAAGACCAGTACAAGACCAGTTGGCCTCACAGCCACAAAAAGGGAAGCTGCTTTGTACATTTAAAAAGCTAAATTCAGAATTTTTTCCCCTCTCTCTAAACAATGGAGAAAGAGGAGGGGGCTCCCCCGTACCAAAATTGACTGAAGATAATTACTCAGCATGGCTATTCAGATTAGGAATGCAGCTAGATTTTGAAGATTGTTTGGATGCTCTGGGTTCACCAGAACCAAAAACAGAGGATGGGAATGAAGCCAATAAACAATGGAAGAGAAAAGATAAGAGAGCTAAAATTCTCATTGCTAGATCTCTTCCAGATCACAGATTAGCAGAGATTAAAAATATTTCTACTGCTAAGGAAATGATTGAGAATTTATGCACCCTATATTCAGAAGCTGATGATCAGAAAGTGATTTCTTTGTTGCGAGAACTGCATGCATGTAAATTGGAAGACAGTGGAAATGTAAACAACCACCTGATCAGAATGCAGGGAATCTTTGACCAGCTGAGCACAGTTGAGAATCTCATAAATGAAAAACTTAAGATGTCTTTTTTGCTAAGCACGTTACCACATAGATTTTTTCCTTTCATTGCTGGTTTGAATTTAGAAGGGAAGAATTTTTCTCACCTTCTGGGAACAATTAGATCGGAATGTCGGAGGCAAGAGAATTTGCCTAACAATAGATTTCCTAGCAGAGACATTGGTTACCTAGCAATGAAGGGTAAACATGAGCTAGAGCCATTAGTGATTCATCAAAAGCCCAAAAAGGCCATTGTTTGTAATGCTTGCAAGAAACCAGGACATTTTCCCAAGTTTTGCAGAAGCAGGGACAAGAAGGATTTTTCCAAGGGAAAATCTTTTAAAAGTGAAAAAGCTTTACACACTGTTTATACAGCTGATACTGTTCTTAAAGCTGATACCAATAAATACCCCAGATGATGGGTAATCAATTTGGGGGCCAGCAGGCATCTGTGTGGGAATAAAAGTGACTTTTGTGACTTAAGTGAAAAACCAGAAGGAAGCATAACATTAGCAGATGGCAATTCAAGTTTGATTCAAGGAAAAGGAAGTATGCCATTGCAATGCTTCAATGGAAGTAAACACAAAGATCTTAAGGCAACAGATGTCTTTTATGTACTGGACTTAGAAGCCAATTTACTGAGTGTTTCAACATTGAATAACAAAGGTTTTAATGTAATTTTAATGCTAATGGGCAATGTAAAGTCACCAGTGGAGAAAAGATTTATGTTACAGGTTTTCAAAAGGATAGCTTTTACCAGGTGCACTGCAAACAACCGCTACCAGATGTCAGCCTCGCCTATCAGCAGCAAAAGGAGGACAACAGCGCCACCACCTGACACAGGTGTTTTGCGCACTGTGATTTTAATGCAATCTTAAGAATGAAAACTGAAGGCATGGTAAGAGATTTTGAAATAAGCAAGCATGATTAATGCCAATCAAAATGTGTGATATGCATCAAAGAAAAGGCAACAAGAGCAGCCATACCCAAACAAAGGGAAAGGCGGGATGGGATATACGCTGGCTTAAAGGGGAAAAACCGAGGCTTGAGAATACACAGACAAGAATGCAGCTTGTTAGGGCTAACAGTGTTTACTGATAGCATAAGACAATAATGCAGATACAGTTCATTATCGCAAAAATGAAAAAGTTGAATATACAAGATACATCATTGTAAAAGGAAAAACAAAAACAAACTTATAAGCAGAGTTCCGTGTATTGATCCCAGGGCCAGAGTTCCTGCCATGGCCTATACCCAAAGCCAGGCATAGCTCACTCTGCCCAGTCCACGGGAAGTGAACATGTGAAGAACTACATGGCTAAAAGATACTAGGAATCAAGAAGACATAGAACACCATTTTGCATGGTTGTATATTCAGTTCTTCTAGCATTCTGATTGGCTGACAGTTAGGTGTGACACACACCAGGCCTCAAAGCACATAGCATGACCTTCTGCATCTAAGCACTGAGTCCCCCCCCTCCTTGCTCAGGGGGGCCTGGGCAAGGCTTCCCACAGAAGGAAATCAGGAGACCTTGTTCTCATGGGAAGATTTATTGCTAGCCAAAACATGGTACCTTCTCGCTCCCTATCTCATGAGGATGTAAACAAAGCCAAGGCTTCTCTGTTATCCAGCCACCTGGCATTCACGTCATCATGAGAACGCTGTGCTTTGTACAGGAATGCAACTTGCCAAGACACTTTTGCTTTGTAGAGAAACCCAATTTACCAATATCATATGAGAAATCTGATACCCCTCCAAATTGGATTTCGACACAATGCAAACAATGATGGAAGTTGTTCAAAGCTTTAAAATACATTTGTACAGAAACAGAAACAACAAAGGTTAATACATGTAATAATCACACTATTCAAGTTACAGTTTTTACAACCAATAGTCATCAACACTAGAAAATGGTTTAAAAACACTTGTTACACATATGTATAATGCACAATATACATTTCATGCAATGTTTTATTCAGATACATACAAATACATCAAATACAACTTATGTAGTAATATAAAACACAGTCAGATAGGAACAGAAAAACATTGCCCTCATTGCCCCCTCCTTTGCAAAAATTGCAGTCAGCATAGATAAACCGACCTTGCTAGCTGCTTTGTTTGAAGCAAAGGCTCGTTTTGATTTTAAGAAAATCGCAGGGCTGTTTCAACCCTTTGCAAGCTCACATCGAGGGCTAAACCATTTTGCAAGCTTGGTACCCTACCTGGGCAAAACTAATTCAGGGCATGTCCACTGCGTTACTGCAGAGTGATATACAACAAATTAAGGATACGCTTTCCTTTACACAAATGACACTCTGTAACACTCTGTCATTTGACACTCTCAAGAACCATAGGATTCTCTGTTCTGGGCTTTTGTACCTTCCTCACTAAGATAAATGTTTGAATTTGTGCTGAACTTCCTCAGCTGGCAATTCCTACCTCAGCTGACTGACAAATTCTTATACAAGGTGGTAAGATTCAGTTTCTAAGCAGAAAACAACTACATAAGTAAGAAGTTCTACACAAACTTCTACACTTTCTTATGTACACATAGAAAACAGCACGTGACTGTTCTACATATCCCAGTTAGCATCTGCACCATGCTATCAATGACTGGCCTGCTTTAAAATCTATAAAGCACCCTGTTAAGTCAATGAATTGTTTGAGAACTTGTCACACATGTAGAGCCACAAGCCTGCCCCACACACACTACTTCAGGGAGATCTACATTCAAATATGCTGTGCCAACATCACAATATGTAAATGGACACCTGTTTCCACGCTACGCAACCAGAAAACGCACCACACGTAAATATTCTGGCCTAGCTGTGGGTGCATACACTAGATCCACAGTTCACAAACTTCTTTTGTGAACAAATCCCTGGGTAACACTGGCTTTACACTGCAGAGTATTATCAGGAAGAAATGTCTTTCTGAACACTCATCTGGAACCTACAGCTTACTAAAACAAAGGACAGGTTGGTTACTTTTAACACTTCACCAAAACTCAAACTGACTATCCACAGCTGTGTTCCAACGTTCTTCTTGCCTCTCAAAGGCAGGAGCAACACATCTAGCAAAGACTGGGTTTTCTCAGGTAACTTGACACACTCTGTCACCTGCTAAATCACAAATCTGTCAGGCTTCACACCCTGGAATAAGAGGACCCATGAGGAATGACCACTGTGCTTTCCTCCATCACCATCTTCTTTCCTTCCACTACCTGACTCCCTCTCCAGGCCCTGCAACTGCTCAGGTGAAATTTCCACTTCCTTCACCTGAGGGGCCTTTTTCACACATGGAGACTGGGGAACAGAAGAAACCTGAACTGGTTTTTGCCCATCTACTGAACTATGGACAGTGGGTTTACACTAGCAATGCAGCAACACTTCTGCAACCTTAGCATACAACCTTTCCCAACCAGTAGGCTGCTTAAACACTAAAGCACTTCTGGAGATTTGGATTTGACCATGGCTTAATGAAACAACGATAAGCCTTGGATTTTAATCAACAACCAACAAC
The DNA here is from genome assembly GCA_023362775.1 of Charina bottae. NCBI lineage: Eukaryota > Metazoa > Chordata > Lepidosauria > Squamata > Charinaidae > Charina > Charina bottae. The sequence goes on from JALMGJ010000001.1 coordinate 13,296,340, forward strand.
CAACAACCTGAAGCACTCTGCTTCCTTGGTTCTTCCTTCTCTGTGACCTGGGGTTGTGAACACATGCAAATGTTCCACAGACATGCAGGTACTTCAGTGAAGGGTGCTTGCCATACCAAAGAAAAATAATGAACTTATTTTTACAGTTGAATTCTACACCCTGATAGTTAGAAAACACACACTGCAATCAAGGCAGCCTCTCCCCAGACATGGGATGGCACCTGAGCAACTAACATCAGGCTATTTTTAATGGTATTCACAACACCAACACTCAGATAGAATTCCAACATTGGCAAGTCTTTGGGAGAATACTTTCCTACAAAGCCAATTCTGGAACATATGGCTCAGGAGCTCTCCACTACAATCAGACTGGAACTGACCTATTAGATAACCATATTTCCATCCTACTTTTGCTACATACACTTCAAAGCGAGCACAGACCTTCGCTTTAGACTTCAACAAGTAGCAACAACACAAGCAGGTATGATCATCAACCAGAAGGAACATGAAACTCGCACCCCACCATTACTTGGGACATGGGGGCTAACTAGGTCTCTATGAACCAACTGAAATGGTCTAGTTAACACTCTGTCACTTTGCCTAGCAACAGACACAGTCCTGATTTAAATTGCTTACACACAATTTACACACAACACAATCAAGGAACTGTTGCACATTTCCTGGGTTCTAACTCAGAATGCATTTGGCTATCTGAGACACACTCTCCCATCCCGGGATACCCCAGTACTTTGTGAAAACTTTATGGATGCATTTATGATGTGGGGAACATTAAACACACAATGTCCTGTCCACACAATCTCCACAGCATCTCACACACTTGATGTTACAGGTTTGTCTCTAACACACTCAGTCTCATCTCTTTCAATGAAACACCCAGCAACAAGTACACTCATACTTGACCAGGGCTGGAACACTGAGGAGAGAAAAACAAGTGTACACATACACATTCTTACACAGAAATATCAGCTAAAATGACTTGCGGAACTCAAGGCTGACATTTGTAACAATAACCGTCCATGTTTACAAACTTTACAGCGAGCCGAATTCAAAAACCAAGTCTCTGAAAATTCTTACAAACAGCAGTCCGGCAGAGTAGAAAACTTGGATTCGTTGTTTAGCTGACGTCTGACTTCTGGTTTCCCCTCCATTCGTAAATCAGGCTTCTTGCACTGACAGCATCCGCTGGACGACGGGGCAGGGAACAGCCTTCCAGAATCACAGCAAACCACGGCAAATGTAAATTCCATACCAGGTTTTACTTCAGCTGGAACACTCTGTTAGGAATTCTCAGGAATCCTGGAAGTGGCTTGTAAATTAATCCACAACAAATAATCTCGACCAGTAGCTCCAGGCTTGACAAAAATCACGCATGCTTTTTCACAGTGCCAGAAAAACATGCCTTCTTGTTCAAATGCAGCAAACAAAGTCTTGAACTCACCAAGGTGGGTCATCACAGTCTCACCGGTTGCAGCTTCAAACTATAAAGCTGTCTTAATAGACTACCAAGGGCAACAGAGTTCCACTTTGTATTAAAGGCTCCAACAGCTTCTCAGCTCTCATTTTGCAGTTCTGGAGTAGCTGATATAATTCCATTCAGAGGAGTTGAGTCCCAAAAGCAAAAATGCCATAAGCAAAGTCCAAACATGCTTGCACTTCTTCAGAGAGATCCTCTGGAGGTGGATTTGCCACATACTGCCACAAATCATCTTCTTGCAAAAAGAATGATTTCATCTCCACACACCAGGTCAGATAGTTTGTGCCATCTAAAGGCTCAAATGGCAGACTGACCAGACACTGTCCAGCCATTGCTGACCACTCAAAGACAACATGTTTACTCCGAAACCAGCCTCTAAAAACAAACTCCCTTTTACAGCCAGGTCCAACGCAGCAAAGAAAACGCAAATTTCTCTCTGGGCCCATAACCTGATGGGATATACGCTGGCTTAAAGGGGAAAAACCGAGGCTTGAGAATAAACAGACAAGAATGCAGCTTGTTAGGGCTAACAGTGTTTACTGATAGCATAAGGCAATAATGCAGATACAGTTCATTATCGCAAAAATGAAAAAGTTGAATATACAAGATACATCATTGTAAAAGGAAAAACAAAAACAAACTTATAAGCAGAGTTCCGTGTATTGATCCCAGGGCCAGAGTTCCTGCCATGGCCTATACCCAAAGCCAGGCATAGCTCACTCTGCCCAGTCCACGGGAAGTGAACACGTGAAGAACTACATGGCTAAAAGACACTAGGAATCAAGAAGACATAGAACACCATTTTGCATGGTTGTATATTCAGTTCTTCTAGCATTCTGATTGGCTGACAGTTAGGTGTGACACACACCAGGCCTCAAAGCACATAGCATGACCTGCTGCATCTAAGCACTGAGTCCCCCCCCTCCTTGCTCAGGGGGGCCTGGGCAAGGCTTCCCACAGAAGGAAATCAGGAGACCTTGTTCTCATGGGAAGATTTATTGCTAGCCAAAACATGGTACCTTCTCGCTCCCTATCTCATGAGGATGTAAACAAAGCCAAGGCTTCTCTGTTATCCAGCCACCTGGCATTCACGTCATCATGAGAACGCTGTGCTTTGTACAGGAATGCAATTTGCCAAGATACTTTTGCTTTGTAGAGAAACCCAATTTACCAATATCATATGAGAAATCTGATAACCCAAACAAAGGGAAAGGCGGGCAACTAAGCCACTCGAACTTATGCACACTGATTTGTGTGGAACTCTTCAAGCATCAGCGGGCGGAAATAAATGTGGTTTATGATTTATAGACAATTTTTCCAGATATTGTGTGACCTACCTATTGAAGGAGAAATCCCACAGTGGACATGCTGAAAGCGTATGTAGCCATGGTGACCAACAAATTCAACAGAATCCCTCAAGCCCTTCAAAGTGATTGAGGAGGTGAGTTCATTTCACTAACCATGGAAACATACCTAACACAGCTAGGCATAGAACACAGACTAATCATTCCATACACACCTGAACAAAATGGAGTTGCTGAAAAGAAAAATCACTCACTAATGGGCATGGTAAGATGTATGCTTTTAGAAGCAGATCTGCCTGACAAATACTGGGCAGATGCTGTTTTGACAGCTACATACTGACAGAATAGACTGCCAACCAAAGCCAACGAGGTAACACCTTTTGAGCTATGGCATGAATGCAAACCAAGCGTAAAGCATCTGAGAGTGTTTGGATCCAAAGCTTATGCACACATACCAAAAGAAAAGAGATCCAAACTAGACCCCAGAGCTGAAGAAGGCATCATGATCGAGTATTCTACAGGAAGCAAGGGATACAGAAACCTGAACCCAAAGCCAGGAAAAGTAAGCACATGCAGAGTGGTGTACTTCGATGAATGAGAGAAAGGCTACCGTAGTCATGCTGATGATGACTGTGCAGAAATCAACAGCAGCAGTTACCAGCTTGAGATGTTTAGCCCAACATCTGAAGACACAACCACCACACCAACCCAGAGGGAGATAGAAGCCCAGGTAGAAACTCCACCAGAGTCAGATGATGAGGCTGGGGATGCAGAAGGGGTTGAACCACCAAGTGCCACCAAGACGCTCATCACGACCCAACAAAGGAGTTCCAGCCAAGAGACTCACCTACCTTGCAAGGTCGTCATTACCGAAAGAACCTGCATCGTGGAACGAAGTGCAGCAAATGCCACCAGATGAAGCAAGCAAGTGGAAGAAAGCAGCACAAGAAGAACTAGAAGCAGCACAAGAAGAACTAGAAGCTCTACACAAGAACAAAACATGGACTTTGACAAAACTACCAAAAGGCAAGAAAGCCATAGGATGCAAATGATTTTCAAAGCCAAATAAGATGAAAATGGATACGTTCAAAGATACAAAGCTAGACTAGTTGCAAAAGGCTATTCACAAAAATATGGAGTTGATTATGATGAATGTTTTGCTCCTGTTGTAAAACATACCACAATCAGAATGCTCCTGTGTCTAGCAGCTTCCAGGAACATGAGTGTTGAGCACCTGGATGTAAAAACTGCATTTCTGCATGGAGAGATAGAGGAAGAACTGTACCTGCTACAACCTCCAGGCTTCGCCGATCCTAAGACACAGCAACTTGTTTGCAAACTTCAGAAGGGGATTTATGGCCTGAAGCAAGCAGCAAGAGCATGGAATAAGAAGTTGAACCAAGTACTTCTTAAGCAAGTCTTTGTTCAAGGCCAAGCTGATCCCTGTCTCTACACAAGACACAGAAATGGCAGAGAGGTGTACATTCTTTGTTATGTGGATGATTTGATGATCTGCCATAATAACAAAGGAGACTTTGATGAAATTGTGTCCAACCTGAACAAAGAAGTAGAAGTCAAGCATCTGGGCAATGCCAGCTACTACTTGGGGATACAGATTGAAAAGGAAGAAGATGGAAGCTTTCTTCTAAGCCAGAAGCAAAGATCCTAGAACTGTTGGAAAGCTTAGGACTGCAAAATGCCAATCCTATGCCAACACCAATGGAAACAGATTTCCACAAGCAATGGGAACCTAGTGAACTCTTACCAGAGAACAACGACTATAAAAGTGCCATAGGTAAGCTATTATATCTAGCCACTACCACTAGGCCAGACATAGCAGCTGCAGTAAACATTCTATGTAGAAAGACTAGCACACCCACACAGAGAGACTGGACTGGTATTAAGAGGGTGGGAAGATACCTGAAGGGGACTATACACCTAAAACTAAAGCTACCAGCCACAGACAATCCAAAACTAGTGGGGTTTACAGATGCAGATTGGGCAGAAGACGTTATTGACCGTAAATCCACTAGTGGGCATGTATTTTTCTATTGGGGTGGTGCAGTAAGCTGGGGAAGCCGTAAGCAAGATACCGTTGCACATTCATCCACAGAGGCGGGGTATGTGTCAGCAGCAGAAACATGCAAAGAGGTTTCATGGCTCAAGCTACTGCTTGAAGACATGGGGATAGAGGAATCTACCCCTATTCAGGTCTATGAAGACAACCAAAGTTGTATTAGGCTCTCACAGTCAGAAAGGATTAATAGGAGAACTAAACACATTGATGTTAAGTATCATGCAGTAAGAAACTTGCAAGAGCAAGGAATAGTCAGACTAAACTATTGTCCCACAAGGAACATGACTGCAGACATTCTCATGAAGCCATTGCCGAGGAGCAGTTACCAAGAACTGTGGAAGAAGTTGAACCTTGTGGACTCTGAGACATGCTAACTTGAGATGGGGTGTTGGGATATTCAGGAGTCAACTCAGCATTGTCTCATAAGCAGAATAGGGGGTCTTTCTAGTAAACGCATCTCTACTGTGCTTGTGGGATGTTACCTGGGTCACCTATTTCCTCTTCCTCCTTCTTGGTTTGGGGGAATTTACAACCTCCATTACGCTTTGGGCACACCTGCAAGCAGGAGGTGCTGCACAATGCAGCTCTTGTCCATTCCATCTCACTTGCACACAGATCTACTATGAATCTACTTGTATCCAGATCTACTGAATAAATGTAAGCTATCACTATTTTTCTTCATCTAACTAGTGAATACTGAATTTATTTCTGAACGCAATTAAGCTTAAAGTGCAAGTTCCCTGCTGGTTCACACTTCTACTCTGCAAGATTGTTGTTCGCTGCTTGGAGTTATTTTATTAACCTTCAAGACTGGATCAGAAACATGCTGTTTGGATATATAAAGTGGGAAAACTAGTAAGAGTAGCTACAGCTCTTACTAAAATAGAACTCTTTTAATGAAAGAGTTTGAAGTAGCATTAACTTCAAAAATTATGCCATTTGCTTTTTTCTTTTTAAATGCAGTAAATGTTCCCTGATTTACCTTCCAGATGATAAAGGACTGATTATTTTGTTTAAACGATTAGTTTATCTCCCTTCTATCTTTATTTTTGCTTTAATTCTAACATCCTATAAATCTTCTTACATTTAATCCTTCATAAGTAATATTTGTACAGAATTATTTTAAAAGTCTTCATTTAATAATGATGTTATAGTTTTATGTTGCCAGCTATATTTAGTATTTCAACAGCAGTCTTAACCCAATTATCTGGGGAAAATATCACTGAACACTGGGATGTACTTCTGAATAAATATGCAAAGATTTATCTTGTGAACATTTTTTTGCATATGAAAACAAACGAATAAAGATGAACTTGATTATAAAATAAGGAAATTGTATGAAGGAACTATCTGTAACGTCTGTTGTTTAACCTTTCCCAATCATGTTCTGGAAGATCTCTGAGGATGGCAGGATGTGTACCCACCTCAGCATAAGCCAATCATGTTCTTCCCTTCCATACTTGGGTGGGGAGAGAAACTAGACCTTCAGTCCCTGAGCAGTAGTGGGCTTTGAGGTCTCCCCCACCTAGGCTGGTGGGACATTTCAGTACTGCAAGCATTCAGCAAACTTCTAACCATAACCATGGATCCAGCCCAATTGTTAAAAACTTGTGGTGAAAAGTGAATTATGCAAAAACTGCAAGCATTAACAAAAGTTCTGGAAGGGGTAGATGGACTCAATGGAGACAGCCTAGACCAGGGAGTCCTCTGTTTAAATAGATGAAGCTGAGTACTTTGGATTTCTCCTTCCCCACTCCTGCTTGTCCAGAGAGATGATGTACTTTGTTTCTTCCGTCCAGTGTGCTGGGCAACAGTTATGTTTATGCCTTTGTGTAAGAGGCTAGAAGTCAATCCCTTTCATACCTGTTCCAACTATGCTGGGCAAAGTGACATAACCTGCATTTGGATTCACAGTTGCAGGAGTTGTAGTCTGTTATACTTTCCTGCAAGAAAATAAACAGAGGGCAAATGTTGAAGATTGGTCCTCTGATCTCAGAAAGAATTGTGGATGGTGTGCATTTTTAAATGAATAGATCAAATTTGCACCTCTCAGACCAACATGCAGATTGGAACACATCTCTTCTTTGGGCTATGCACTTGTCTAAACAGTGAAACAGCTAAAAATTGTGCAGAAAGAAGTATGCATTAAGGAAAGTTGCACTCAACAATATATAACATTGAGGGACATTGCAGTCCCTTGTATATGTTATGAGGATGTTGCAAAAGAAAATAAACAATTATTATGTGGTCTTTTCACTGATGTAAAAATTGAGTGGCATGGAATTATGATCAAATACATGTGAAACGTATCATGAACCAGAAATAAGATGATTTGTCCATCCTTCCCTTTAGAGTTCCTTCTTCCTGCCCCAACTCGTGGTGGAGGTTCAACAGATGGCTATGTAGGAAACATCTTTTTTGTGGTAGCCCATCCAGGAGATGTTCATAAAAATGAATTTGTTTGGACAAATGATCTGACATGTTAGGTATTTTAATCTGATTCTGCTGCCTCATTGCATTATTCTTTTATTTTAACTTGTATACTGTGCTTTTGCTTATTGCTTTATAAGGAAAACAATCATTCTCCACAAAGATCAGCTTGACTATTCTATCATCAGAGATCATCCTTGTTGTGTCGCCTTCAGCAGGCATTCTCCTACCATCAGTCAAGAAGTTGTCTTCTCTGCAGTGCTGTCTACTCTCTGGGAAATCATTATCTCACAAAATAATATGTTTGCTATGATTTAGGCATGGATCAAACATGTTTTTTAATTGCCTCAACATTTGAGAATATATGTTGGTGCTGTTGTATTTTGTTACAGTTCTTCATTAGATTGGTTTATCTGAATAGGTTTTATATTGTATTTCATCTATTTTAATGATGTAACTTGTTACTAAGCACCACCTTATGATGATGCATATGTCAGACATTCCATAAACATAATAAGTAGAGAAACGGTACTTTGTCCTAGTTTTTTTTAAAAATCACAATTCATTTTTAGTTAGTTTCTGGAAAAATGAGGATCAGGCTGATGATTAGTATATTATTACTTCTGCCATTACTAAGTACCTCAGGAATAAGTAGGTACTTAATTCTAATCAATGTATGAACACATCCCTACGATTGGACAAAGACATCAGAAATGTTTTATTTTTCACCTCTAAATATGTCCACACCAAGTGGCTGAATATATACCAATCACATTTGCTTGAAGAACTGAAGTTTTGTTGAGAAAATAAGAAAATGCCAAACTTTAATTATGAGTCTGACAACATTTATAGTTATTGAATCAATGAGATTATGTACACTCCTACAATTAAGCAAATGCCCAAATAGCTTTAGAAGGCACTTCACAGATGGTGATATTAAACTTGGTAACTTCTTTATAACACTGAGATATTAGGTGTCACTTCTCACTTCAATCAAGGTCAATTAATTCATTTACTATCTAATCTGAATGTAACATGATCTAGCTGCCATTGAAGTTAATGTTCCTTGATTAATAACAGCTGAAAAGGCTTTTCTACTTCTTCTGGAAAGACCCTTCACTTTATGACATTAAGAAGCCATGAAATTTACAATGCTCATTGTTGAAACCTAATGTTCAGAATATTCACATGAAAAAGTGCTGGGATGTTGTTGGACTCAGAAACTACAACTGGTCCAGAATGCAGCTTTCATCATTTCCAATCACTTACTATGTTAGCTGAAGCTGATAAAAGTTGTATCCCCTGTGATCCTTCCCATAATATTCTAGAGGGAATATCAATCCTTGGTAGAAGATTTGATGGTGGTTCAGGGAATAAAGAGGAGGAAAGAATGAAGTTCTGAGAATATCTATTACATTAGCAGAATTCTGAATTTAATCTGCTATGTTCTACCCAGAGCTCCTTGGACAAAGAGTGAGAGATATTTGTGATAAATACATAAAATATAACAAAGAGGATTGGATGGTTTAAAGACTCACACACTACCTGTGCCATATGTTTTCATGGACAACAGATACTGTACATGGAGTATTATGCTGAGCAAGGGACATGTTATTTTCATGGGGGGGGGGGCAACAGAGGAATTGTAAGCAATGCATTCAAAGGGGGATTACATGCAGGAGAAGAGTCAGTATAATTACCAATAACAATGGTAGTCATCAATATTTGCACCACTTCTTTTCATTTCCCTCTGACCCTGCTATCTCCTCTCTTCCCTCAGATCATAACTTTTACTGACACTCAGTGTGTTTCATGAAATAGATTATAATCCAAAATATTACTAGATTAATTAATTAATTGATTAGTCTTTCAGGTGTCCTAAAATGCTTTGGTATTTTATACAGTTACACATTTACACCTATAAGACTATTAACAGCAGGTAAAAACACAAATAAAGAAGTAAAAGATGGCACAGTGCTTAAGCTTAAGAGAATACCCTCTGAAATAACTCCATTTTAAACATTTTCCTGAAGGCCCACAAGAAAAAGGCTAGGCTGATTTCCATTGGAAGGATAATCCAAAACATTGGCACCACCGAAGAGAAGCACTGCCTTCTAGCTTCAGCCCTCCTCATTTCATAGAAGTGTGGGATTATAAATAGTTTCTCCCTGGAAGATCTAGTGGATCAGGCCCATTCCAGTCAGAGCAGTCTTGCAGGTATCCCAATACCAAGCCATAAAGAGCTGTATAGGTGAACACCAGCACCTTAAATTATACTCATAAACCAATTGGCAACCAGTGCAAGGCCTACAGAATCAGTATTAAATGCCCCCAGTTTGAAGAGTCAGTGACTACATGGGTCGCTGCATTCTGGACCAGTTGTAGTTTCTGAGCAGTCTTTAAGGGCAGCCCAATGTAAAGTGCATTGCAGTAGTCTAATAATGAGAGTATGAGTTAATATAGCCAGATCCTTTTACACCAGGTAAGGCAGAAATTGGCACACCAGCTAAAGTTGGGCAAAGGTACCTCTAGTCATGGCTTCCATTCAAGCAGGAGCTCTGAGTCCAGAAAGATCCCCAAATCACAAACCTGCTCCTTCACAAGTAGTGGTTGTCTGTCCAGAGATAACACTGGTGTTGACAGAGAACTCCAATGTACAAACAGCAGCTCTATCTTACTTGCTGTGGACTTCAGCCTGTTCTCTCCCACCCAGACCCTTACAATCTCCAGGCACTGGAATTGGACATTGACAGCATCTCCCCTGCAGCCTGGGATGCCAATATAAAGTTGGGTTTCATTAGCATACTGATGATACCATTCCCAAACTGTCAGATGATATCTCCCATTGATTTCATAAAAATATTAAGGAGCTGGGGAGAGAGGAGTGATCTCTGAGACACCCCACAAGATAGGGACCACTAGGTTGAACTTTTTTCCCTTATGACAGAGAGAAACTTCAGAACAGTGCCTTCCACCTTCATAGGTGATGCAGTAAGATATCATGGTCAATAGTACCAAAGGCTGCCAAGAGATCTACACAGGACTAGATGAGGTGCACCACCTCCATCCAGGTCCCAATACACGTCGTCCAATACAGCGTACCATACTCAGGCCTGAGTCATGACTAAAAACAGTCCAAATACCCTGCTTCTTTTAGGGTGCTGAGAAGTTGGTCCACCACCATTGTCTCAACAACTTTCTCCAAAAAAGTGAGGTTGGAGCCTGGGCAATAGTTATCCAAAAGTGCTGGATCCAGGAACAGCATGTTCAGAAGGGGGTGCACCACAGCCTACTTCAAGATTTATTTATATTTATTTATTTATTTATTTATTTATTTATTTATTTATTTATTATTTGGATTTATCCCCGCCCATCTCTACCGTGGTAGACTCTGGGCGGTTAATTGCTGACAATTCCCCCCCACACACACACCAAAAAAAAATTGGTTCCCCAGATCTCAATGTTTATTTTTCACATGTTCCCTGCAAGAGGCAGTGGTTCAAAAAACAAGGGCTAGACTATCTATCTTCCTGTCAACTTGGCTTCTTTCCCCCTATCTCTGTCAGAACAGGCAGACCATTCATTTTTCTCCTCACACTCATTTGTGATAGCCATCCGTATGTTGGCACAACAATTAAGGGCTGCATAATAACTCCTTAAAACCAACTTGTTCCTGATCTTTGAACCAAGCTCTTGGTTCATGTAACCTTTTATGCTTCACAATACTGTTTATGGCTAACTTCAGCATGGGAGTTCGTATGAGACTCTATTTCTGGTATGTGTATGCAGTAAGTACTGTATGCTGAAAGTTTGAGACCAAATGAAAGATGTGTTTTTTTGTTACTGCAGTTTTTCTTCCAAGACCAGTACTTTGTGGTTTGGAAGTATTCTCAGACCATTTAGATTGTGCAGTTGAACATCTGCAAGGCAAACAAAAAGCTGATCTATCTGCCAGACCATTGTTTGAAAGTGAAGTGTCTTTAGTGAGAAAAGCAAAAGAAAAGCACAACCATGTGACATGGAAGATGATCTGATATGACCTGGAGTCATCAAGGGACAAGAAATTATTTTGAAATCCCAGAGGCCATTTTTATGTCTTAAAACTAATAGAATAGTGTTGGAAAAGAGCAAATAGTCTGTCTTTTCTTTGTTTTTGTACACTGTGCAGTGCAGTAACTTCTACCATCTACCAGGTGTGCTTCATTGTATAACCAAGTATTGATTGTCTTCTGGGCAAAATTCAATGATAGCTGAAGTGTCACAAGTTGCCTTTGATCATTACTGCAACTTTCATTGATTTTCCATTGGCTAGCTAGCACAATTTTTCCCACAAGAGAAACAGCTACATGGGAAAAAAAACAGTTCTGAGAAATATTTTCTTTAATTTGGGAGGGATAAAAGGAGAGTTTGGTTTCTTAGAACATCAATATAACATTGCACAGTATTTGTACAAAAAGTATATATTTATTAGGGAATTTCCACTATATCAGAAACCTATTCATCTTGTTCTTACACTAATAAGACTGGAAGATGAAGAAAAGAGAACATGACAATGTTTTTGTTAACAGAAGTGCCCTTGGCTCTGGATCAGTGGTTTTCTTTTTTAAAAAAAACATTAGATAGTAGATTCTAAAACAACTTACATCTCCAAATCACCAATTAATAAGGGCTAAATGCCATGGCCCCTCCTTTCTGGGGTGCCGCAGGGTTCAGTACTCTCTCCGCTCCTTTTTAACATCTACATGATAATATGCTTCTATTGTAGCAGCATATGGGCAATTGGAAGTTAAGCACTTAATATGGAGTGGATTATATTGGGTTGCTTTCTTCCCCATACCAATAGATGTTAGAGACAAGTCCTGCAAACAAGATTCTCCTGAATTGTCAACAAATGTATAGAAAAAGGAGGAATTGATGAAACAAAGCCACAAAATGCAATCTACTGGGTAATTGCTTTGTAATCTGAAGCGGAACAATTTCTTTCTATGCCATTCTGGCACTATCAGGTTCAGATGCCTTATCTTTTGATACCCAGTCCTCTATATGATTGCTCTATTAGATCAGTATCATCTGATATATTCCAAAAGTATTGGGACTTCAACTCCCAAAATTTCCCATAACATTTAGGATACTTAGAAACCGCATTTCCAAAATATCTGAAGGATTATAAGATTGGGGAAGATAGTTCTAAATATGAATTTATGAGCTTAATATTACCAAGAGCTTGAAAAAAATGGATTGCAATTTGTATAATTTTTGCTTTTAAGAGTTATAGATTTTAGCTTTTCTTAGAGAGCTAGATGTCTCAAAGGGAGACAGTGATTGTGGGAGAGAACCAGGTTATTAACATTGTTTGAAATTTAGTATGACAGCTGCTGTGTCTGTCATGGTATAGACAATTGATCCACAGAGATTTAACCTAAACACTTCTGCTTGCCTCATTAAGCTGAAAGTTGCTATAAAGTCATCAGAGAATTAAATTGGGTTTAAATTATTATGAGACTTATTTTCTCCAAATTGGAGATAGAAATGTTGAATGGACATTTGAATTGAAATGAAATAATTCCTCCTGATGTGTGACACTCCATGGAAGCAAAAGTTGGACTTTGAAGAAGCAGGATAGGAAGAATATTGATACTTCTGAACTTTGATGTTGGAGAAGTCTCCTGAGAATACCGTGGACAGCCAAGAAAACAAATTGATGGATCATCAAACAATTCAACCCAGAGTTCTCACTCAAGGCACAAATGACCAGGCTCAAATTATCCTACTTCGGACACATTATGCAAAGACCTAGCTCTCTGGAGAAGGCCGTAATGCTGGGAAAGGTAGAAGGAAAGAGAAGAAGAGGACCTTAAGCAGCAAGGCAGATGGACTAAGTTACAGTAGTGATGGGTGCACCATTGGAAGACCTGAAAGATCAGGTTAGGGATAGATAGTTATGGAGAAAATCTATCTATGTGGTTGCTAAGAATCAACAATGAGTTGATGGCACATAATCAATCAAATGTAAGAAAGAAGGCTGGAGTTCAGTTACAGAAAGATAAGTTAAATTCCCTCCCTCCCTCTTAGAATTCTTTATGAGAAATAAACCATCATCTCACAATCCTATACAGAAAACTTCAGAAACAATGGGAGACCAGGAAGAATTATTTTCACCATCAGACAGCTAAATCTGTCTTGAATATAATTTGGTCATATTTAAGTAGTTCTTTTCTATGAGCCATATTTAATATGGGTCATATTTTAACAGAGCAGTTAAAAACCTACTCAGGTAATTATCAAGTCAAGCAACCCTACTTTATATTTCCATTGAATATAATTTATCCCTAACTCAAACAAACATGTATGGGATTAAAGCCTTTGATACCTGAGAATTAAGCATCCATTATTATTTGCATAGGATGTACAGTCTCTGAGTCAGGATCAAAAATATGTGTCATTATAAAAATAGTTGATCATTGAACGTGTCCTTTAAAGCTGTAAACAAGTATCACCCACTGAAAGGCCTATTAAGGGCAATTATAATTTTCCTCTTTTCTCCATTCTCCATAAAATTCCATACAGACAAAACAAGGGAGGGAGTGTTTCCGGCGGCCTTTAAAGAGGCGCTGGTGCACCCCCTCCTCAAGAAACCATCACTGGATCCCACCATTCTGGAAAATTTCATCCAGTCTCCCACCTCCCCTTTTTAGGGAAGGTAGTTGAGAAAGTGGTAGCGTTGCAGCTCCAGAGGATCCTGGATGATACGGATTATCTGGACCCCTTTCAGTCGGGTTTCAGGCCAGGATATGGGACAGAAACAGCTTTGGTCGTACTTATGGATGATCTCTGGCAAGAGCAGGATGGAGGCAGTGCATCCATCCTGGCTCTTCTTGACCTCTCAGTGGCTTTCGATACCATCGACCATGGTATCCTTTTGGGGTGACTCAGGGAGTTGGGGGTGGGCGGCGTGGCTTTTCTCTGGTTCACCTCCTTCCTCCAGGGCTGATCCCAATTGGTGTTGATAGGGGGCAAGAGATCAGGGCCATGGCCCCTCCTTTCTGGGGTGCCGCAGGGTTCAGTACTCTCTCCGCTCCTTTTTAACATCTACATGAAACCTCTGGGTGAGATCATCCGTCACCATGGGGTGAGGTATCATCAATATGCAGATGATACTCAATTATACATCTCCATCCCAGGTGATGTAAGTGACGCTGTGACCACCCGTTCTTGGTGCCTGGAGGCTGTGGGGGTCTGGATGGGGAACAACAGGATTCAGCTGAACCCTGGTAATACAGAGTAGCTCTGGGTTGTGGGCTCCCGGGTTTCTGGGAATTTGCCATCTTTCGCTCTGGATGGGGTTGCACTGCTCCAGACAGATCTGGTGCAGAACTTGAGGGTTCTCCTGGACTCACAATTCCTGCTCGAGGAGCAGGTGGCAGTCGTGAACAGGGGGGCCTTTGCACAACTTCATGTTGTGCGCCAACTATGCCGTTTCCTGGATTGGGAGTCCCTCCAAACGGTCACTCATGCCCTTGTCATCTCCTGCATAGACTACTGCAATGCACTCTACATGTGGCTACCCTTGAAGAGTATCTGGAAGCTACAGCTGGTGCAAAATGTGGCCATGCAAGCAGTCTTAGGAGCCCCTAGAAGGGCACATATAACACTGTTGCTATGCGAGCTGCACTGGGTACCAGTTTGCTTCTGGGTCCAATTCAAGGTTTTGGTTATCACCTTTGAAGCCCTACATGGTATGGGTCCAGGTTACCTGAGGGACCGTCACATCCCCATTACATCGACCCATCCCACCCAGTCAGGCAGAGAGGGCATGTTACGGACCCTGTCCATGAGGGACTGCAAATTGGCAGGGTCCAGGAGGAGGGCCTTCTCTGCCGTCACACCTGCCCTTTGGAACAAGCTTCCCCAGGGGGTAAGACAGGCCCCCACTCTCCCAGACCTTCAGAAGGGAGTGAAGACATGGTTATGTCACCTTGCCTGGGATGGGAGGGGGACAGCTATTTACAGTATGGGGGTGGTTAATACCATGAGGGTGCCAAGGAGAAGATCTCATCTCCCATCTTGAATGTTATATTTATATTTTATATTTTGTATTTTATATTTGTATGTATATGTATTTATATTTATAGTTATATTGTTTTAAGCAATTGTTATTTTTATTATCTGTAAGCTGCCCAGAGTCGTTATACACAAGTTGGGCAGTAGAGAAATTTAATAATAGAAAACAAATTTTAAAAAAACCTTCTCTTTTGCATGGAAGTGAAATAGTTTTGGGAAAAATATTTTCATTTGGACTAAAATTTGAGAAGATATATTCCCACTCATCCTAAACTTGAATGTCCCCATTAATGGTTGCTATAAATCAGTTTTAAAAGATGCACACAAAAACAAATAATATTTTTAAAGCTTTATGGTTTGGCCTTCATGTGACAGAAGAGCAGAACAAGTGTTTTCAGTACTAAAATAACATTAACTTATTTCATCCTTTGCAGGAAAACTTTAAAATATTACAGAAAATAGCTTAGAAGTTAGAACAATTCCAACATCACATACCTTCTTTCTATTGCCCAAAACTTTCTTTGAATTATATTAATGATTTCAGTGTTGAGTTCCTATAGAGTCAGTTTCTTGGAAGACAGCACATCAAACCTCAATTTTGACTTACGGATATACAGTAGTATGTAAGATTTCCAGGTTCTTATACTAGTCAGAATGCTGTGGCTATTCCAGATTTCAGCTTTCTGGATGGGTGGAAAGCACTTTAAACATTTTGACTATGTTTTATTCAAAATGCTATTCTAGAGTTCATTATGAAGTAGATGCATATACTGTATGATGTGTATTTGTGAGTACAAAACACTTTAAATTCCTGATGCCCATATGTACTGTTGTTGTTGTTGTTGTTGTTGTTCAGTCGTTCAGTCGTGTCCGACTCTTCATGACCTCATGGACCATAACACGCCAGGCCTTCCTGTCCTCCACTGTCTCCCGGAGTTTACTCAAATTCATGTTCGTTACATTGGTGATGCTATCTAACCATCTCATCCTCTGCCGTCCCCTTCTCCTTTTGCTTTCAGTCTTTCCCAGCATCAGGGTCTTTTCCAGTGAGTCCTCTCTTCGCATTAGGTGGCCAAAGTATTTGAGCTTCAGCTTCAGTATCTGTCCTTCCAATGAGCAATCAGGGTTGATTTCCTTTAGGGCTGACTGATTTGACCTCCTTGCAGTCCAAGGGACTCTTAAGAGTCTTCTCCAGCACCACAGTTAAAAAGCATCAATTCTTCAGCGCTCAGCCTTCCTTATGGTCCAACTCTCACAGCCATACATTACTACTGGGAAAACCATAGCTTTAATTATACGGACCTTTGTCAGCAAGGTGATGTCTCTGCTTTTTAATATGCTGTCTAGGTTTGCCATAGCTTTCCTCCCAAGGAGCAAGCATCTTTTAATTTCATGGCTGCAGTCACATGTACTACATTGGTAGAATTCTATTTTGGAGGAAACTAATATAAAGAATGCTTAAACTTTTTTTAAAGTGATGTATAGCTGAAAAGGTTATGTTATATAATTGCACTCTCCAAGCTTTACTGTCAGATACTATGTTAAACCATCATTAATCATAAGTGGCTGTAATCATGTGGTCATTGTAATTTGGTCATGCTGTACAAAAGATAAATGATATTGAATACTATTAGCAATAATGGCTGTTGTATAGACATTTATTATTACATGAACTGGTTTCATATGACTTTGGGATAAACTCTATGTTCTTGACTTCCAGAATTATTTTGCAATTAAAAAAAAAAAAAAACTGAATCACAAAAATGGAGAAAATTGAAAAACTAAAAAAGTGTCAGCATCTGGAGTGGATCTCATTTCCCTCCATGTTAAATGGCGAGAGCCTTATTCAGGCTTTATTAAAATAAACAGATTAGTATGTGAGCTGTCAATATGCCTTGCCTTATGCTTATGAAGTCACTTTCTAAAGGACCTCCATGAATAAAAGTTAAGGTGATGTTATATGTGCAGGGATGATCTGGGAATTATTGTCCCACTATTTGCATATTACCTGCAATGAAGCCGCTGTAGGGTTTCAGAAAGATCAAAATCCAAGGCAATAGGAGGCTGTGTTATATTGCTGCCTAGAAAAATGCTGTGTTGAAAGAGGGCTCAAGGGCATAAAATATTTGAAACAAACTAACACACCCATCTCTCCCCCCCCCAACTCCCAAAGCTACTATGATTAACTTTTTTACATAACAATTGCAATCTCATTCACAGTGGGTCCTTTTCCTGACCCATATCAAGAGTGCAGACACACATCAAGGGTTTCTTCTTGATCGATTGTATTTAATCAGGGAGCTTGCATGGGAAAAATGATAATGCCATGTCACCATGCAACCCCTCCAGCTTGGATAAAACCAGAACTCAGTGAGATTGGTAGTCATGTCTTCAATCTAAATGGGCATGCAATTAACAAAACCAGCTGGCACTTTTATCCTGCCATCTTATCAGGGCTGCAACTAGGGGGGGGGGGGAAGCAGGGCATGTGCCCCAGGAGCCGCGCGGGGGTGTGTGCCAAAATGACGACACCTCCCTCACCAACCCATGGGGGAGGGGCACGGAATCCATGTTTGCCCCGGGTGACACAGACCCTAGTTGCGGTCCTGCATCTTATTCATATTATTGGAGCTTTTTGACACTGAATTGTTCCAATGAATTCAATATTCTGCTCCAAACAGACCGTGAGATCTGAAGTGAAGGATGAGAGGCATTCATTGCTTGCCACCTTCAGGTCGACAGGCATTTCCAGTGTGCATTTGGTCCAATACCTCCACACTCCCATTTCATCCATTCTGATGGCTGTTACCAATATCAGGGAAGGGAGAGCCAACTGAACTTCAAGTCTGGTAGGGAAAACTGGAGAGTAATTCTGATACTGTATTTTGCTTTCTGAATCCAGAGCTCTCTTTTTGACTTCAGAAAGTAGAATCTAAGGAATCCTCTGGCCTACGATAACAAGATCCATGATATTGCCCACCGAACAGTGTCAGTGGTTTCATGAAGTTCTGTCTCAGTTCTGCTCCAGCCCTAATGAGTTTCCAGCTATTTAACATTAATAAGAAAAGTTCAGATTTTGCTCATTTTCTATTTATAGGATTTATAAGACTTATTCAGCTCATGAGAACACTTAAGATGCTGTCAGAAGAAATGCAATGACAAGTCCACAGAAGAGCTGCCATCCCTCCACCTCTTCTCATAACATTCTTTCAAATATCGATTCATGACACATTTGGAAGTCTCCCCGGTTTAACTTTGTCAAAAGTATAATGGAATAACAAATGCAATGTGGCTTTGGGAGGCAAGAAAAGAAGAAAGCGATTGCAAGCTTGTCTTTGACTCATTTCATATGATGAGCTCTTTATAGTCATTTCTTCATGGCAGATAGACATAGCACTGTGCATGCAGAGTTACAAAATACAGCCTTTAGCAAACAGATACAGTTGTCATTCATTACTATGAGTATGCCTTTATTATTATGTGTCCTATATAAATCATTCCCTTAAGCAGGCAGGCAGGCAGGCAGGCAGGCAGGCAGGCAGGCAGGCAGGCAGAGAATCAGGAATAAGTATACCATTTGCCATAATAAACATATTTACCAGTTTTTCCTACATTTCCTTGCATCTTTTTCTTAACAAACAAGCTCTCTCCAGTTTTCTAAGGTTCACATAGAAAGTTCATGAAAACGATAATAAAAGAACACATCAAGTCGAATACCCAATAAATACAACCAAGGCACTAATTATCACTTCTGTTTAAGAAGAGTCAACTGTGATACTGTAGCTGGGGAACAATAATCGGAATTTCATAGACCAGATCTGGATTCCAAAATAACATCTAGACTGAATAACTCTAACTAACAGTACTAAATTTCAGGCAAAATGTAGCAGTGCTATCCACATTTTCACTCCTAAGGAAAATAAGTGGAGTCTTTGATTCCATGTGTTCTAAGATACCTACTGGAACTGGAATGGAGTCCAAATCACTGCATTGCCCTACAAGATGCATCCCATGATTCAAATGTGTAAAAAGATGCACCCTCTCCATCCGCACTCCACACATGGCCATTGCACAGGACTCTTAATAAGTTAGCATCTCATGTTCAGCTGAAACTTGTCACATTTTCTCTTCACACCTTCAACATAGGGATGTTAGAGGAGAGGCCCTGTGTGTGCAATAGCCTGTCTCCATACTCACAATATTTGAATGCCTGAATAAGCATGAAAAATGTATCCATGCAGACTTGTTTAAACTGGGCTCATAATTATTCTGCATATCATGATATCCTGCTAGAACAGATCAGTAGCCTCTGTAGTGTGGCATACTAGTGTGGCCAACTATTTACATCAGGCCAAAAACTCTTGGATGGACTGTGTACAGTATGATGGCTTTTCCAGTGAGTCCATCTCCTGAGCAGGAATTCAACAAAAGCTGAGCTAAGAAACAATAAAATATAGCCCTCATAGATTAGATTTACTCAGGGATTGTTTCTAGACAGTTTCTAGGCTTGGCATTCAATATAGGTAAGAAATGAGAAGAAAAGACTAATTGCACATGGGCCTGTATAAAATCGAGAAAGAAAGAAATAAGATATTTATAGAGAAAAGTTATAACGGGATAAGCAGTTTAATTCAGTTAATTGCTATTTGTATTAACCAGGGTGATCTTAATTGATAGTTAGTATTAATCAATTGTTCCACTAATTTCAAGTTTTCAGATGTGGGTTATTCTCATTTCTTATTTTAATAAGAATTTATTCAATTTACATAATCCAAGAACAGGACTGAAATATCATTTTAAAAAATACTGAATTTAAGTTATTTACTGCTTGCAAATTTCAGTTTGGGAAATGTCAGTTGAATAGCTTGGCATGTCAAGGAAATGATAATATCCAGAGATGTTTAACTTGTACACAGTGTAATTATCATAAATTCCATATGGACACCAGAGGTCATGATAACCAACAGTCTGTAAATCCTTGGATATAAACCCTATCATATGGTGTCATCTACATATCACTAGCCTTGGCATCTTACATCAAAGCACCATCTGCTGCAAGAGATAGATGTTTTTTGCAAAACTCTATACTTCTGAAGAGAAATGTCTGCAGGAGAACACTTGTCCAATTCCCTCCCCTCCATTTTTTTAAAATGGCAACCTTCTTTCTTAAGTGATTATCTAGTATATTCACTTAGAATTGTCTAGGGTGATGTAAAAAGTTGGTTCAGAGGCTCATTTCAAGATGATTCAGTCAAATCTTTTACTCAACTTTTCTAAACTGAATTGGAAAGTCAAGTTGAATTGAATCAAATCCCTCCAATCTGCTAGGGTGATGCAGATGTCTCTCTGTGAGAACAGAAATGCTTTTGTTAATTGTTTTGGAAATCTGAACCATCATCATCATCATCTTCATCACCATCATCACCATCATCACAAAGAGCTACAACATCAACAAAAAAGAAATACAGTAGTGGTTGTACAATAAAAAACCCCTATGTATATTACATTGATTAAATAAACTAAACATAACAGAAAAGAGTGGGGGGGAGAGATCCATTTAATATCCATTTGTATGAGTATGGAATTAATTCAATTCAAGATGAAACATTATATTTCTATATAATATTAATGTTTCTTCTTTTCATTTTTAGAATAAAAAGATTTTTCAAAAATAGGTAACAGTCTTATATCCCGAATCCTTAATGTTGGGAGGAGGTTTATTTCCATTTACATAAAATTTACATAAAATCTTCTTTGCTGAGCCTCAGGCTCAGCAGAGCCAAAGTTCTCCTAAAATGAGAAATTGCATTTTTAGGGATATAATTGAAAATTACATTTATGTCTTTCTACATGTTAATATATGCTATCATTTGAAACCAACATTCAGTTATGGCTGGACAAGACCAAATCATATGAGTCAAAGAGCCCTCAAATGTTTTACAACAGCAGAACAAAAAAATCTGATGTTCAACCTTTTTTAAACATTGAAATAATATTTTCCGATGAGTTAAATTTATTCTTAAATCATAAGAAGTAAATTTTACATTTTAAAAAACCTGGACCCATTATCAATTCTTCATTTCACAGTTCAGGTATATAACTAATGCTAGCCCTCATTCTACACTGCATCTCTTAAGGATCCTAAGATTCCAGGCACTTCTGAGTCTGCTAAAGCTCTGGAAGATGTTGTTTTGTCAGTGCATGTTTCAATTGTATATATTGCCAAGTAGATGTTATAGGAAAATCATGTTCAGAATGCAATCTCTCAAAGTCTTTAAAACAGCCATTATAAAACAACTGATTTATAGCATTTATTCCTTATTTGTTCCAGGCATTCCAGTAGATCATCTTCCCTGCTCTCTTCACATTTGGATTATTCCACAGCATCAGTTTCTCATGAGCAGGGCTTTCCAAAGTTTTCCCGCGGCGACACACCAACCGCCGTTGGTGTGTCGCCGCGGGAAAACCCGGAAGTGCTGACGTTGCGGCAGCGCGCAAAAACCCGGAAGCGCTGCTGCCGCTTTCGGGTTTTTACACGCCGCCGTTGATGTGTCGCCGCGGGAAAACCCGGAAGCACTGATGATGATCAGCGCTTCTGGGTTGTGTGGCGACACACCAGACTGTGTGTGGCGACACACTTTTGTGTCGCGACACACAGTTTGGAAAGCTCTGCTCATGAGATTCTAGATCTAAACTTAACAATTTACCTATTAATGACCCAATAATCTAGCAGTTTTCAAGGATAGAAACAAAGATCCTTGTTTACTATACTTGTACTATACTATATTGTGATCCTAAAACAAGATTTCAGAGGGGTTACATTCTTACTCTCTAAATAAGGCCAAAGTGGGCAAAGTTCAGAAAAATTCTCATTTCAAAAGAATGTAGATGCTAAATAAAAGCCCAATAGTAAAGCTGAACATCTGATAGGTTAAAGCCACCTTCACAATAAGACAATCTCAGTTTGGCCAACAATATTCAAGGGTTTGGGCCTGCTATTAATTTTTTTCATATTAGTTTGTTAATCTGTGTGGAGAGTCAATCTGAACTAGTGGTTAAGCCTCCAGGCTAGAAACCAGGAGACTGTGAGTTCTAGTCCTGCCTTAGGCATGAAATCCAGCTGGGTGACTTTGGGCCAGTCCCTCTCCCTCAGCCCATGACGTCAGGCTCGGGCAACAAGCTGGTTGGTCAATTCCTGTCAGAACCAATGGATCAACATTCAGATGATCTGAAAAAGCGGACCTGCACCTGCGGAAAAAATGCTAGGAATAAAAAAAAAGTTTGTTAATCTGTATAAAATCTATAATGGAGATTAACACTTGAATCCTTCTTAAAATATTGTCCTGTTTGGAGTATGAGACCACCAGGACTCTTAAGGAAATAGTTTTTATTTACAATTAAAACTATTTACAAAGGCAAAAGTCTTTTGAACACATAGATCAACTAGAACCAAGCGAGCAGGTTTCACTTGGAGGTTTGATAGCTCTGCAATAACACTGGCTAGCGTTCACAACAAGTTGAGAAGACAGGATTCCTCTGAAGCAGCTAGATAAGGCTAGGCTGGATATGCAAGGCAGGACTAAACTTGGTTCACTTGGCTATGCCTTCTGAAGCACTTAAGCAGGACTGGACTGGACTTACAAGTCAAGGCTGGACTGGATTCCCTGGACAAGGTTCTTCTGAAGCAACAGGACAAAACTGGACTGGACTTGCAAGAGAAGACTGGGCTGATTCCACTGGACAAGGTTCTTCTGGAGCAGCTGGGCAATACTGAACTGGGATGGCAAGGCAAGGCTGGACTGGATCCAGTATACAAAGTTCTTCTGGAGCAGCTGGGCAATACTGGACTGGACTGGACTGGCAAGGCAGGGTTGGAATGGATCCACTAGCAAGGTTCTTCTGGAGCAGCTGGGCAATACTGGACTGGGCTCGCAAGGCAGGGTTGGTCTGGATCCAGTAGACAAAATTCTTCTGGAGCAGCTGAGCAATACTGGACTGGGCTGGCAAGGCAGGGTTGGTCTGGATCCACTAGACAAAGTTCTTCTGGAGCAACTGGGCAATACTGGACTGGGCTGGCAAGGCAGGATGGACTGGATTCACTGGACAAGATCCTTCTGGAGTAATACTGGACTGGAGTTTGCAAGGCAAGGCTGAACTGGATTCATTAGACAAGGTACTTCTGGAACAAAGAGACATGACTGTACTAAATTATCACGGTAGCACTGCCCCAGATTGAATGGATAAAACTTAGCTGGAATGGCAGGACATTGCTTGACGAAGGCTGCAGGACAATGTTTGGCTGACGCAGTGAAGCTGAGACCGAAATTGACTGGAGGTTGCTGAAAAACTACGAGACAAGACCCCGTTTTGCTTGGTGAAGGAGCAGGATGAGATTCCGATGCAGCTGGTGTCGATTCCGAAATGGTACAAGGCTCTGGCTCTGGTTCCACTGTGGCTATAAGGCAGGACTCTGGAGACCGTTCTGGCTGGACTTCTCCCGAAGAAGCTGTTAGTTCAATAGGACAGTTGTCTCCGGCGATCGGGTGCTTGTGCTAACGTCCTTTTATTCTGTTTTCTGTGCACCTTCTCCTTGGGAACCAATCGGGCTTCCTTCTGTTTGGTGCGCTTCTCCGCCCGCCTTTCTCTTGCATTGATTGGTGCTCTTAACCTTGCTCCTGGTTCTGGACCAATCAGCTCCTCAGAACTCTCCCGCTCTGCCAAGTCATTCCCGGGTCCGGTTTCCTGCTCATCACAAGTTTGGTCATGAGTTTCGCCCTTTTGACCCTGCTCAGCACAAGCTTCAATCTCCTGCACCTGCTCATCACGAGTTCCATTCACCTGGTGCTGCACAAGATAAGTTTCGTTTCCCTGACAGGTTTCGTTTTCCCCTAGTTCAAAGTCAGAGTCAGGCTGGACTCTGACAAACATATATGAGTCTCGATGTAATATTCATTTTAATTACATTGATCTTATCCTAGAGAATCAATTGAAGTTTTATCCATTGGATTATATCTACTGAAATCATATCAATACATTTTTTTGGGGGGGGGGGACTTTGAGTCAGTGTTGACTTCTGGCAACTCCCTGGACTAGTCCCTGCAGTTTTCTTGGCAAGGTGTTTTGGAAATGGTTTGCCCTTGCCTGCTTCCTAGGGCTGAGAGAGAGGGACTGGCCCAAGGTCCCCCAGCTGGCTTTGTGCCTAAGGTGGGACTAGAACTCACCTTCTCCTGGTTTCTAGCCTGATGCCTTAACCACTACACCAAACTGGCTTCATCTACATCCATATACAAACATCTATACATTTAGACATATTTAATTCAACACATTAAAATGTATTATAAAGACAAAAATAAACCCACTAATTTTATACAGTCTGTACAAATTGTAAATCCTTTTTTAAAAGTAGTCTGTAGATATTGTAAATCCCAAAGGCAGCTAATTATACTTTTTCCAAATGATAGTATAACCAGAGTATAAACCATATTGTTGTACAGCTTCAATAAGCTTTGGTAATGACATTACATGATTATCCAAAATAGCCATAATATCATCAGCATATAAAAATAATTTGCATTCAGTATGAAGTGCTACCACTCATAACACTGTCTAATGAGAAAAGTTAAGGGTTCTTTCTAAGATTAGAAATCAAAGGAGATAACAGGCATTCTTGGCGGGTGTCATGGTATAACTTAATTGGTCAAGAAAGAAAGGAATTTGTAATGAATCTGGCCACAGGGTAGAGATATCAACTTGTAATCCAATGGACAAAATATGGTGGAAATTGTTAGAGTGCACTTCATTAATTCAATCTGAATAATAACTAAAGCCTTTTCAGCATCTAATGAGACTAGAACAGCTGATTTGAATTTCTCTACTGCAATATCCAAAATATCAATCATCAGACAAATATTATCAGATGCTTCTCTATTTTTTTAATTAATTCAGACTGAGATGGGTGAATTTTAGGTATCATTACATTCTGTAATCTCCTGACTGATGTTGCAGTTAATATTTTAACATCCATGTTAAACATAGATATTAGCTTATAACTTGAACATCTAGTAGGAACTTTCTCAGGCTTTAATATTGCTGTAATATAGGCCTTTTAGAACAAGGGAGGGAGAGTAGAAAGATTAAATGATTCATTATATTTCTATAATAATATAGATGCTAATAAATCTAGAAAGCTTCTGTACCATTATATCGGAAATCCAACAAGTCCAGAGGCTTTCCCTCATTTCATAGATTTAACTGTGATTTTTGTAATGTCAGTGGTTGTGCCAATTTTTAAAAAATCTTCTTGAGATTTTCTCTTCCATTTCAATGTTTCCCCCCAAAATGAAAAATTTGCTTTTTAGTTACAGATGTCTCCAGTTTATATAACTGAGTTTAAAATTAAAAAAAATGGAAATTAATAGATTCTGCCTCAGAATATATGTGGCTATCATTAGCCTGAATTCCAGGCATAAACTTCTGTTGTTTTAACCACTGAGCCAATAACTTTCCAGCTTTGTCTCCTGATGCCTGTTTGCTCTGATTAATGCAATTCAAAGAATATTCAAACTGTGTTCAATGTAACGGCTGCAATTTAACCTGAGCTACTAAAAATTCTTGATATAATTAATCTGTGTGGCTTCTAGCATAAGACAAAAGTGACCCTTTAGCCATCATTGGCAATTGTGCAAGATAAAAGATCTCTCAGTCTCTTTTTTGCTGAAGTGGTAACAATAGTGGGTCCATGAATAAATGCCTGAAATCCATCCCAAAGGGTTAACATATTAATAGAACTACTGTTTAATTTTTTTAAAAAAAAATCCTTCTTAATATAGTCTGCAAAAAAATTCTTTAGAGGGAGGTATTTGGATACCATCTGGAATTAGCTAATTTGTAGTGCTTTAAAGTTCAAAATGAGCATCACTAGAGCAGCGGTCCCGAACCTTTTTGGCACCAGGGACCAGTTTCGTGGAAGACAATTTTTCCATGGACCATGGGGAGGGATGGTTTCGGGATGGCGCAGACAGAAGTGGTAAGCGGACAGGATGGCGTGGACGGAAGTGTGCGGCCTGGTTCCTAACAACCTTTTTGGCACCAGGGACCAGTTTCGTGGAAGACCATTTTTCCACAGGCTGGGGGGGGGGATGGCTTCCGGATGGTGCAGACAGAAGTGATAAGCAGACGGGATGGTGCAGACGGAAGTGTGCGGCCCGGTTCCTAACAGGCCATGGACCGGTACTGGTCCACGGCCCGGGCGTTGGGGACCCCTGCACTAGAGTATAGTCTGAGATTGCCACTGGAATAACTGAGGTATCCACAACTTGATCCACCAAAGCAGGAGAAGTCAAAAAATAAACTGGTCTAAAACAGCTTTGACACACATGAGAAAAGAAAGTATATTCTCTAAGTGTTGGAAATATATCCATTATATATGCTTGCAATGCTTTCCAGTTTTGAGAAGTAAAAGAGGTTTTCTTTTGTTTTCTTTGCAGTCTGTCTAGCTAAGCATCTTGGCACAGTTTGAAATCACCATCAACAATACCAACTGATGGTTTGCAAAATATAGTTTTGAAAAACATCAGTGGAATATTTCAGGAGTGTTCTTAGTAGTGTCAAAAAAAAAATCAGAGCAATAGTGACATTGACTATCTTTATGGCCAAGAAAATAAAAGTATCCTTCAGTGTCACAGTGCTCATATTCCATATCAAATGTAGAATTGTTATTAACCTTAATAGCTACTTCACATGCTTTATTTGAGCATCTACTAGTATAGGTTTGTCCAATTCAGCTCCTATCTTAGGCCTCAGGAAAAGCTGTTCATTGAGGAAAATATATGTTTCTTGCAACTTAATTATATCTGGTTGTAATTATTCCAGCTTCTTACATATTTGCCCTTTTTAAAAAACAGAAAAAAAAAAACCCTAAGCCAGTTTATATTCCAACTGATTACTTTAAGTGCTATACCTCCACGTAGGAAAAAAAATATCTTAAGGTCAATTTCCCAATTTACAGACATCTCATACAGTAGTAAGCTTAATAAGTAGAAAATAAATAAACAGAAAACATTTCAGTAATGAATATAAATCTAAGCAACAACAACAAATAAGCACAACACCCCCCAAAAAAGTGATAAAAAAGAAAATAACTCCCACCCCCAGTCTGCAAAAACATTTTTAAATGACAAAAGAGAAATAACTCAATTCAGTCTTGGCCTAAGTTACTGCCATCCAAAGATAGATTCATTATGTTTAAGTTACTTCTGGTGAGTTGCCTATGAACTTTAAGTAGTTCAAGTTTGCAAGTTTGTAGTAAATTTATCACAAAATTGTTCCTTTACTTCTAACATCTTAATTTTGGTTTCACGGGAAATAACAATAATTATCTTCAGTCCTTCCAAATCATTGTCAAGTGTAATAGCATGGCCTTTGTAGTTTTCAATTCTCCATGGATCCCAGATAGGGCAGTTTCTAGGCTCACAAATATGCAGTTCATCAGCTTAAACGTTGATTGATGTTTCTCCATTAATTCAAAGTTTGTACCTTCATCTCGTGGAGATACCAATGCATTTCTACTGAATATAGGTCCAGTCTGGCAGAGGCAGGGGAGGCAGCCATAGCCTCTCTGACTGAGGTGATGGAGGAGGAGCCAGTGGTTGCATCCTCAGACTGCTGTTACTGTTAGGGAAGCGTCAGCCTTATCAGGTGGATCAGACAGGAAGCATGACCAAATGAGCTAATTCTACTTTATTGCAAAGCTACATTAACAGAATCTTGCAAGTCTGAAAGTACAATTGCCCCCCCCCATCTCCTTTACACCTTCTGAGGTCCCTTCTGAGCCTCTTTCTCCACCCATTATGCTGCTGCGGGCTATGCCCTCTCTTATCTGACCATTCCGTTGGCAGCATCTCTCGGCCCAGTCTCCCAAGGTCATTCCCACATACCATTCCAGAAGGGCTCATGCAAACGACATTGAAAGCTTCCTGTTGTAATGGGTCCCTCTGTCTCTGTGATGTTTCTATTGGATCCTACTGATACCCCTTACTGTGCAATCAGCCAAAGGGTGTTTGAAGAGATTCTGTGGCTGAGAGACTCCTGGTCCTGCTGCCTTCTTCAGAATGGGGAGGGGCTTTTGCACCTTTAAGTAGAAGGAAGGTCTTCTTCATTTTAAGAGCCAGAGCATTAGAATAATGTTATATCCAACTTATTAAAATAAACTCCAGCAAAGGAGATTGTTACCTTGTCGTGGTGCTGGAGCTTGAGCACCTCAATGAAACCATGAGCTAAACCGTGAAGGGACACCCAAGACGGGAAGGTCGTGGCAGAGAGGTCAGACTAAATACGATCCCTGGGGAAGGTAATGGCAACCCACCCCAGTATTCTTGCCATGAAAACTAAATGGATCAGTACAACCAAAGATATGTCGGTATGCCATCGGAAGATGGGACTCCCAGGTCAGAAGATGGTCAAAATGCTACTGGGGAGGAACAGAGGATACGTTCAACTAGCCCCAGATGTGATGACGCAGCTAGCTCAAAGCCGAAAGGACGGCTAGCGGCCGACGGTGCTGGTGGTGAACGACGAATCTGATGTTCTAAAGATCAACACACCATAGGAACCTGGAATGTAAGATCTATGAGCCAGGGCAAATTGGATGTGGTTATTGGTGAGATGTCAAGATTAAATATAGACATTTTAGGTGTCAGTGAACTGAAATGGACTGGGATGGGCCATTTCACATCAGATGACCACCAGATCTACTACTGTGGACAAGAGGACCACAGAAGAAATGGAGTAGCCTTCATAATTAATAATAAAGTGGCTAAACCAGTGCTTGGATACAATCCAAAAAACGATAGAATGATCTCAATTTGAATTCAGGGTAAGCCATTTAACATCACAGTGATCCAAATATATGCCCCAACCACAGATGCTGAAGAAGCAGAAGTAGATCAGTTCTATGAGGATCTGCAGCACCTACTAGATAATACACCAAAAAGAGATGTTATTTTCATTACAGGAGACTGGAATGCTAAGGTGGGTAGTCAGACGACACCTGGAATTACAGGCAAGCATGATCTGGGAGAACAAAATGAAGCAGGACATAGGCTGATAGAATTTTTCCAAGACAACTCACTGTGCATAACAAACACTCTCTTCCAACAACCTAAAAGACGACTTTATACATGGACTTCACCAGATGGTCGACACCGAAATCAGATTGACTACATCCTTTGCAGCCAAAGGTGGCGGACATCTATACAGTCGGTAAAAACAAGACCTGGAGCTGACTGTAGTTCAGATCACGAACTTCTTATTGCAAAATTTAGAATCAGACTAAAGAGAATAGGGAAGACCCACAGATCAGTTAGATATGAGCTCACTAATATTCCTAAGGAATATGCAGTGGAGGTGAAGAATAGATTTAAGGGACTAGATTTAGTAGATAGGGTCCCAGAAGAACTATGGACAGAAGTTTGCAACATTGTTCAGGAGGCGGCAACAAAAAACGTCCCAAAGAAAAAGAAAACCAAGAAGGCAAGATGGCTGTCTGCTGAAACACTGGAAGTAGCCCAAGAAAGAAGGAAAGCAAAAGGCAACAGTGATAGGGGGAGATATGCCCAATTAAATGCAAAATTCCAGAGGTTAGCCAGAAGAGATAAGGAATTATTTTTAAACAAGCAATGTGCGGAAGTGGAAGAAGACAATAGAATAGGAAGGACAAGAGACCTCTTCCAGAAAATTAGAAACATCGGAGGTAAATTCCAGGCAAAAATGGGTATGATCAAAAACAAAGATGGTAAGGACCTAACAGAAGCAGAAGAGATCAAGAAAAGGTGGCAAGAATATACGGAAGATCTGTATAGGAAGGATAATAATATTGGAGATAGCTTTGACGGTGTGGTCAGTGAGTTAGAGCCAGACATCCTGAAGAGTGAGGTTGAATGGGCCTTAAGAAGTATTGCTAATAACAAGGCAGCAGGAGACGATGGTATCCCAGCTGAACTGTTTAAAATCTTGCAAGATGATGCTGTCAAGGTGATGCATGCCATATGCCAGCAAATTTGGAAAACACAAGAATGGCCATCAGATTGGAAAAAATCAACTTATATCCCCATACCAAAAAAGGGAAGCACTAAAGAATGTTCAAACTATTGAACAGTGGCACTTATTTCACATGCCAGTAAGGTAATGCTCAAGATCTTGCAAGGTAGACTCCAGCTATTCATGGAGCGAGAATTGCCAGATGCACAAGCTGGGTTTAGAAAAGGCAGAGGAACTAGAGACCAAATTGCCAATATCCGCTGGATAATGGAGAAAGCCAGGGAATTTCAGAAAAACATCTATTTCTGTTTTATTGACTATTCTAAAGCCTTTGACTGTGTGGATCATAACAAATTGTGGCAAGTTCTTTATGGTATGGGGATACCAAGTCATCTTGTCTCCCTCCTGAGGAATCTGTATAACGACCAAGTAGCAACGGTAAGAACAGAGCACGGAACAACGGACTGGTTTAAGATTGGGAAAGGAGTACGGCAGGGTTGTATACTCTCACCCTACCTATTCAACCTGTACGCAGAACACATCATGCGACATGCTGGGCTTGAGGAATCCAAGGCTGGAGTTAAAATCGCTGGAAGAAACATTAACAATCTCAGATATGCAGATGATACCACTTTGATGGCTGAAAGCGAGGAGGAGTTGAGGAGCCTTATGACAAAGGTGAAAGAAGAAAGTGCAAAAGCTGGGTTGCAGTTAAACCTCAAAAAAACCAAGATTATGGCAATGAGCTTGATTGATGACTGGCAAATAGAGGGAGAAAAAGTGGAGGCAGTGACAGACTTTGTATTTCTAGGCGCAAAGATTACTGCAGACGCTGACTGCAGCCAGGAAATCAGAAGACGTCTACTTCTTGGGAGGAGAGCAATGGCAAAACTTGATAAAATAGTTAAGAGCAGAGACATCACACTGACAACAAAGGTCCGCATAGTTAAAGCAATGGTATTCCCTGTAGTAACCTATGGCTGCGAGAGCTGGACCATAAGGAAGGCTGAGCGAAGGAAGATAGATGCTTTTGAACTGTGGTGTTGGAGGAAAATTCTGAGAGTGCCTTGGACTGCAAGAAGATCAAACCAGTCCATACTCCAGGAAATCAAGCCAGACTGCTCACTTGAGGGAATGATATTAAAGGCAAAACTGAAGTACTTTGGCCACATAATGAGAAGACAGGATACCCTGGAGAAGAAGCTGATGCTAGGGAAAGTGGAAGGCAAAAGGAAGAGGGGCCGACCAAGGGCAAGATGGATGGATGGTATTCTGGAGGTGACGGACTCAACCATTGGGGAGCTGGGAATGGTGACGGCCGACAGAAAGCTCTGGCGTGGACTGGTCCATGAAGTCACGAAGAGTCGGAAACGACTGAACGAATAAACAACAGCAAAATTAAAATAAAATGTAAAAATTTGGGCATTAATCACTCACCATCCTGCTGTCTACATGAGCAATTTTGCCCACACAGTCAGAATGAAGTGAAGGACGGCAACTGCTAAGCAACCATCCAAACCAGTAATCTGGAAATCTGAACTGATTTGACCAAATTAAATAATTTGATTTGAATGTCTGAATTGAATCACCTTGATTGTCTGAATAGCTTTGCACTGTTGAATAAAATTGGCTTGATTTTATGAACCTAATCAGGGATTTGAATTAGATTTTGCCTGATTTGCAAATTGGCATATTAATGCCCTCCTCTTCTGTTAGGACAGTGGGGCTGACGGGTCCATGCACCATTCACAAATAAAGGAACGTTATTTTTTTGTTAAAGCAAGCAAACAAAAATATGCAGAAGAATAGTCCATTTGTGAAAGCCAGTGTTGGAAATTTGTGGAAAGGGAATGGTTTAGTAGCAATTCATTTCAAGTAAGGATTGAAGTCTGATTGCTCAGACAGTGTAGACAGTGTAGAGTGGCTTTTCTTTCCTTGTATGGTTCCTGTGATGAATAGATAGAGATCTGGGAAACCAGGCTTATTCACTGTTATTCCTTTTCAGGTTTTTTAAAGGCACAACCCTCTTGTCCTATCAGTAAAAATGCTCAGGAGAATAGATTTTTAGATACACGGAGCCTTTTCAAATATGGAGCATTAGATAGATAGATTTTTCACAATATATAAGAAAGAAATGTTATGAAGCATTGACCAACTTTACTGGGGAAGTACTTTATTCTGTAAGAGCCTGCATTTGTGAAGCTGTCTTATTCTGCCACATTTGGACTTTCATTTGTTATTCATTATTTTTCTTTTATTATTCATGTATGCTATTCAAGGATTGAAGAGGCTTTTTTTGACAGTGGCAGCAAAACTGATTTTGAGGACTGTTTCTCATAGCCAACTTTTTTTTCAGAACACCTGAAAGTGTTCTATGCATTCCAATAACACAGAGCACCAACAATGTCTGGGGCATTCTATATAAATAAATGATGGCTTCTAAGAAAGTCCATAAGCTCATAAGTATTGTTGGTTACTTCCAGAGATGATAAGGAAAAGAGAATAGGAGAGGCTTGAATAGAATATGTTAACTAGACCTGTACAAATCAGCCCTGATTCAGTTTGAACAAGAGATTCAAGATTGGAAGAAGGCATGATTTAATTCAAGCTTGCAACTGAAGTTTTACTTCGTCATAGTCACCTAAAAATTATTTATGACCCCTGGAAAAACATCTGCCTTGCTTTAATAAGTTCTTATTAAAATGAACAAAATTCTGTCCCCCCTTTATATATGTATATCAATATTGCTATAGATTACTATAGTGATACATATTTGTTGTTTATTCATTCAGTCGCTTCCAACTCTTTGTGACTCTTTGTGACTTCATGGACCAGCCCACGCCAGAGCTTCCTGTCATACATACATACATACATACATACATACATACATACAAATATGAAGGGGTGTGGTAGCTCCACGGGTAAGATGCCAGGCTTGTCGATCGGAAGATAGCAAGTTTGGAGGTTCGAATCCCTAGCCCCGCGTGTCGGAGTGAGCTCCCGCACTCGCCCCAGCTCTTGCCAACCTAGCAATTCGAAAGCATGCAAATGCAAGTAGATTAATAGGTACCACTTCGGTGGGAAGGTAACAGCGTTCCACGCGCATCATGCTGGCCACATGACCACAGAAGCGTCTTCAGACAACGCTGACTCTTCAGCTAACAAACGGAGATGAGCACTGGCCCCTAGAGTCGGACACGACTGTGCAGGGGAAACCTTTACCTTGTGTGTGTGTGTGTGTGTGTGTGTGTGTGTGTGTGTGTGTGTGTATATATATATATATACACACACACACACATACATACATACATACATACATATATATTGATAGGATGTACGCTGGTTCAAAGGGAAAAATCAAGGCTTGAGAATAAACAGACAAGAGTGCAGCGTTTATGGCTAAAAGTGTTTACTTGTAGCATAAGGCAATAAATGTAGATATAGTTAAGGCAATGAATGCAAACGTTATATTATTGCAATACGGAAAAACAAAAACAAACTTATAAGCAGAGATACGTGTATTGTTTCCAGGGCCAGAGCTCATGCCATGCACAGCCAGGCATAGCTACGCACTGCCCAGTCCTCAGAAGTAGAATACACACACAAACATGACTAACAAGACCAGACAGAAGTCAAGAAGCATAGAACACCATTTTGCATGGTTAGATATTCAGTTCTTCCAGCTTTCTGATTGGCTGGAAGTTAGGTGTGACACACACCAGGCCTAAAGCATAGGCTATAGTACAGGGTGGCAGTGCTGCATCTAAGCAAGCATGTGATCTCCCCCCTCCCTTGCTCTAAACAGAGCAAGGCGTCCCACAGACGGAATCAGGAGGACTTGTTCTCATGCGAAGTTCCCATTGCTTGTGTAGGCACTAGCCATAACAATACACACGTGACAGTTGTTATCTGGCCACCTGCAGTTCACGTCACCATGAGAACGCTGTGTATAGAAACCAATTTGCCAAAACAATTTTCATGTGGGAAATCTGACATACATACATACATACATACATACATACATACATACATACACACACACACACATACATACATACATACATACACACACATACATACGCACGCACGCCCACATACATACATACATACGCACATACATACATACATACATACAGTATATAGTGATACATATACCAAACTGAAAAAAATAGAAAATTGAGAATTGCTCTATTTATTGCTTAACTTTTCCCTATCCTTGAATGTAAAATTTCAGACAAACATCTCACTGTACTTCTATAAAAATACATAAGAATTCCAAAGTCCAAGATCAAGGAGGAGATGGAGGAGGCAGGAACTTACAATATCAATGTTCTCCCAAACCCATGATGTCTGGCTAAACTGGGATTTAACTCTGGTCTTCCATATGGAAGAAGCAACCAATTCATTCCTCACCCCTATAGATAAATACATACTTTTGAGAGCAATGTTACATTGGTTTCCAGCAGAAAACAGGAAACAGCTGTGAGACACAATATTGGCAAAGTAACTCTTAAGGACAC
Organism: Charina bottae; assembly: GCA_023362775.1. Lineage (NCBI taxonomy): Eukaryota > Metazoa > Chordata > Lepidosauria > Squamata > Charinaidae > Charina > Charina bottae. Next base: position 13,331,263 of record JALMGJ010000001.1, read on the forward strand.
TGTTACATGATGCTGAACTGAACCTCATACTCACTGTTTTCCTTTCTTCAAGGGGCTCCCTGAGGACTACCTTGAAAACAGTTCTGTCTTGCTGTCACACAGGTTTCATAGAAGAATTCCAGCCTAGAATGACACTGGTGAACTCCTGTGATATATTACACTGCATAACACTGTATATCTATTGCACACAAAAGATGTAGTTCCAACAGCTATTTAAACTCATGAGATTTTCTTTTCGTTGGAGTGATATTCATAGAGGCTTACATTCATAAAAGTTCACTTATTTCTGATAAGTCAAAACAGTGCATTTATCTCCCTTAAACAATATCTTTATTTATGAGCAATATCACACTATTGTTTGACAAGGTGAAAATAGAGATTGAGATATTTTCAGTTGAGATATGTTACCCATATAATATATTCAGATACAATATATTCATAATTCCAAAAATGTGGATAGATTGAATAAATCATTATAAGCATTCATTTCAGTGATAACCTGTTCAGAGTTCTGATTCAACAGTTGCCCTATTCAAAAGAACCAAAACACAAGACTCTTTCCTTATTTTAGATGTTCTTAACAGACCTGGTAAGATCAGATCCAAGAGGTCCTTTGAATGTTATTCCAGTACTTTGAGTTTTGCACATATTAAATAGAACCAAAGGCAATGATTTTGGAGCAGTTAATGAGTGGTATCAGCAGAGGCATTCTTGGGGAAGCTCAAAAAAGTCAAGATGATGGGCACTGCCATATGATTGAAACCATTCCCCTTTCTAACATGTGTCACATAATGCAAGGCATGTGAAAAAGGGGTGGGCTTTTGATACCACAGGTGTGACCACCATCTTGATTTTTTTATATGCACAACCCCCAAATGCTGCTGGGCATCAGATCAGAGGATCTGGCAAGTATCCTGAGAATCTGCTATTTTCCTTTCCTAGACCAGCCTCATCTGAGAACTGATTTTTTTTATATACTTGTATTTATACCCCGCCCATTTCCTCCCTAGCGGAGGACTCTGGGCGGCTTACATACATCGTTTATACATTTCAATTCAATTATACAATGTTTTTCTAATTCACGCGCAAGGGGAGGGGGTAAGGGAACTGACTCTTCCTGTCTTCCAGAGTAATTCCAAGTCCCAGAGTGCCTTGCGTCAGAGCCGGCTGCTGATGTCCTGTAGATGTTGTTGCTTCGGGGATCTGTCGTAACTGCCGCCATTCGAAGAGATCTTCCATCTGGTGGATACCGACCCCCGACAGGAGGCCAGCATATTTTCCCACTTTAAGGTGGTACCCAATTTATCTACTCACTAGCTTTCGAACTGTTTGGGTCGACAGGAGCTGGGACTAGCAATGAGAGCTCACCTTGTTGCGCAGGGATTCAAACTGCCGACCTTCCGACCAGCAGCCCTACAGCTTCAGCGGTTTAACCCGCTGAGCCACCGCATCCCTCAAATAATATCACAGATGGATGAGCCAAAATAACTTCTAATGGTTGTTCAGTTCCCTCATAGAAAGAGGTCAGGTAGATACATAAACATAATACATAAACACCAACACAGTTTCAATAAAAAAGAAGAAAGCTTAAAGATCAGCAAAACCTGGCTGCTAGTCCTGAAAAACACAGCTTGCAAAAGGTCAATGAACTCTACTCAACCACAGAAATATACAAACAACTCACACAATAGATGTGCTAATCTCACACACGACAGCACCACACACCCCAATCACCACAATAAACCCTCTCCTAATCTCTTGTAAATGACCCACAGAAGACACACACCCTCTCAGCAGTTATAAACACCAGCAGCAACACACACCCTCCATTTGGGCACAGACAGAATCTTCTAGCTGTGCTCCTGTCCTCTGAAGATGCCAGCCACAGCGACTGGCGAAACGTTAGGAACCAAAACTGCCAGAACACGGCCACACAGCCCGAAAAACCCACAACAACCAAAGTTGATATGGATTGCAAGAGTTCTCAACTGTCCTGTCATAATGACTGATCTTTTGGTAGCTCTATAAAATAGTTTAACAAAAGACAGAAATATAGATGAATGTGTTATCTGTACAAACAATACAATCTTAGTAAAGTACAGTACAAATCGGTTTAGTTGTTATTTGTCATACAAACTGCAGTGATTCTTAGAGGGACTGAGAATTAAGGCACTGAGCACAGTAACTTCTACCCGGATTGTTTTATTCATTTCTATCTATTGGCAATATAAGTATACCTGATTCATGTTTGGTTCACTTCCTGCTAGTCCAGAGGGAAAAAATATCCTCATCATAGACGGCTCTAGCTGTAATAATTGTATTCAATGAAATGAGGGGGAGGGACATTACCTGAAGAAATCTCTTTGTATAGTTACAGCATACTGTAGTATGTTTAATCTGTAAACAGGCAATGAATAGGAAAAATGTAATTATCCTCCAAATACGTTCTAAGCTTAAGGGCTAAATTTCTAAAGAGGTGTGTAGGGAGTTGTGTGAGTAAATCTCATTATTGTTAACAGGATTTATGTATTAATCTTCTCACAGAGTGTTTTTATTAAAAAAAACTTGCAGGAACAAAAGAGCCAGGAAAATATAAAACAGAAGAAATGCACAGGATCACCATTTTTTTTCTTGTTGATTTATTCCTGGTACCATCCAAGAGGCCAAATTATATATGGGTTCCAAAGAAAGGTGCAGAAGTGGGTATATTTATTACTTAAATGCACTGTAACAAGTGTGAGTTCTACAGCAGGTGAGCTCAGAAACCTGAGAGGTCAGTACTTGGATGGGCAGCCAAAAGAAAATCCCAGGGTGGCAGATTAAAGCACAAAGATAAAAGAATTCCAGAAGACAGAATCAATTCATTTTCTTACGGTTGGCAAGAAATATACATGTATATGACTTTGAAGTCACTGGAAGTCAAGCTTGACCTGAAGGAGACTTTACTGAATCTATGTCTTTATGAATCAAACAGAAATAATGCTGTAGAATCATGTATTTTTACTTCTGAGATTAATTAGTTGTCTTCCAGTGTTGCACAATAAAGACACCAAAATCCATATAAAGGAAATCAAACACACTAGAATAAACTAATAGATTGAAATATTTAAAATATAATCAGTTAAATGCAACTAAGGCTGAAATAAATGTTACACATGTGTCAGAGAAAAGGTTATTTAAACACATCAATGGTGGTGAAAATACAAGAGGGCTAAAAAGGCCCAAGAGAATAAAGGAGATATTAGTTAGGCTTCTTGAGGAAGGGTATTATGTAATTTAGAGTTATGACTGAAAATATGTGCCATTGAAGTAGACAGTTACTAAAAAACTGAAGTAGGAGAAGAAGCAAAGCCTCTTCTGTATTTCAGTAGATACGCGGAGGGTAGTAAACCAAAATAAATTTATTTCCATCATTACCTTGACTGCTAAAGAGGGGTAAGGTAAAGGTAAAGGTTCCCCCCGTACAGTTGTGCAGTCATGTCCGACTCTAGGGGCCGGTGCTCATCTCCGTTTGTTAGCCGAAGAGCCAGCGTTGTCCGAAGACACTTCCGTGGTCATGTGGCCGGCATGACACACGCGGAACGCTGTTACCACCCACCGAAGTTGTACCTATTCATCTACTTGCATTTGCATGCTTTCGAATTGCTAGGTTGGCAAGAGCTGGGGCGAGTGCGGGAGCTCACTCCGCACACAGGGCTAGGGATTCGAACCTCTGAACTTGCGATTGACAAGCCTGGTGACCACGCCCCGCAAAGAGGGGTAAGAAATGGGAAATAGCTCATTACAGACAAACTTCCTGTTGAAAGCCACCATTCCATTGTTATGGAAGTAATCATTTCTCCATGTTGGTCCTCACTGATCATATGTGGAATTTGTGGTATGAAACCTCAAAGTTGTTAAACAATACTGCTGGCCTTTAAGGACTGAAGAAACCAAAATCCTTGGAATAAAAAAGCCCAAAAATGTCAGTCTTGTTTACTCTGGGTGGGCAGCAAAAGAAATGGTGGTATAATGTTCTTTGTGGGATAGCAGTAAGGAGATACCAAAAAATCCCCACTTTAACTCTTTGCTGCAATGTAACATCTGGATTTTTGCAGCCCAGGTAAAGTTAGCCCTACGATGAAGGTTCACATGCACATTGCCCACATTTAATACTGGGAGATTAATTACTTCATTTGGGGAATAAGATTCAATGTAGTGTCATCATGGTGTGCTTCCAGACTGAGTACTAGCAATATATAGCTAGTCTATCTTTTCCTCCTTAATGGATTTTTTTAACAGCAAAAAAGGGATATGGCATCATTGAGCCTCTAGGCTATGGGGGGGATGGGGGGAGTGGAAGACACAGTCTGAATGAGGGAATGAATGGTCTTTCACTGAGGGGATGGTCTTGCTATGTCATCAGCAGATTTTCTGATGTACCCTTATTAATCTAAGGGTTGGAGGTGTTGAATAAAATCTGGAGCTTCCCCCAATATTCTGTGAATAAGGCTGGGCAGTTGCACAACAAAGACTACCGCTATTGTGCTCTGAACACTATTTTTTAATTAATGACCATTGTCCTTCACTGTAGCAAAATAATCTTCTTTATTATATGTGAGTGTCCCCTTTGGTTCCTTTGGAAATCATATACATCTTTTGCCTTCCTTCCTTTGACTCATTCTAATGAAAGCTTTTTATTATTTATATTAATTAGTTGGGCAATGGATTTTAATTGGATGAGGTTTCAGACTGACTCCCTCAAAATGACATGGACAAATTATTCCAATACTGCCTTCATTTGATTGCATCATCTGTCCTCCAGAATGGGTATAAAAATGTACAGATCCCATGGCTGTCTAAAAACAGATGCAGTTAATAAGGGGATGCAAAAGGTGCGCATCAACTTATTAACTGGAATTGGAACTTTTCACTGAATAAAGCAAATCCGATATTTAATGAAAGCCAGTGGCATTGTGGCGTATCCACGTGGGCCCTGACGGTTGGGGAAGTATGAACATATTTTCTATACTAAGAAGAATATGTCATCAAGCAGTGCTTTTTTATTTTCTATTAGGATGTCAGTCATTTACATGAGATAGGAAGAAAAGGCTAATTGCACAACTGAATAAAACCTGAGTGCTGTAATTGGTTACGCTTATGGATTTTGTTGGTTTTTCACACAGCTCTCCTGGGGTTGAGGGTAGAGAACCTAATCTGGTCATACTGATGCAACATAGGATAGCACAGAACTAAGAATAGTTTTCCGCACTATACCACAAGGTAAATTAGATCATCCTCAGGAATATGGGAAAGGATTTTGCAGTTAATTAGATTAACATAATTGAACATGGTGTTAGTTTTCTGGCAGTAACATTTATTATTGGCATAAGCTGAAATGGGAGAAGAACAGATGATGCAACAGAACAATTTTATCTCATGTGAAACATTTTCTTTGCTTTCATTGATTGGGGGGCTTGAAGGGATGTGACAGTGTTCATAATGCAGTTATTCTCCATTCCCCTGGCATGGACTTGGGATGAACTACACTCTCTCCCACTAATTCCCATTCACAGGGCAGCTCCATTACACTCACCAGGACCAGCCCTTGTGGCTCCTATATCCCTCTGTCTGGCACCATTCGGAGGGCAGCTGTAAGTCTACAAGGGCATTCCTTTTCAGTGTTGCAAGAAAGAGGACATTCACTGAATTGATGCTTTTTGCCAATATTTATTTATTATTATATTTTTAATCTTCAGGTGCCACCAGCACTATTACCAGAAAAGAACGTGATCAAAAAGAAAGCAAAAAAAAAAAAAAAGGAAGGGGAAAGGGAAGAGACCCAAACCCAGGGTGTTTATTAGTTTAGAGAAACTAATGTGGAACTGAATTGATGCATGCCTTCTCATTTCATTTGGTGAAAAGTGCAATGAAAATCAAAAACGAACATCTTCAGTCAGCTTCTCATAGTAAAATTCTACAGGGAAAGGGCCAAAACTTTGTCTCTGGATCTAAAGGGTCCTAGACCTTTTCTATCATGTCCAATGCTGCTGTCCTAGGAGGAAATTTAAGACACCCAATGTCAAGGGATCGAGGACAAGAACCACGCTGAGAAGGGTTTCCAACTCTAGTTTCTTTATTGTTCTTCCCCTATGAACAGAATCTTGCCAGACTAAAGCTACCTAACTAACCTAAGGGAAATAACTCCAAAGGGCTCTAGGGAGGGGCTGCCTTGAACTTCTTAACCTTCCCAGCAACAGAGTCTGGGCTTCGAAGTCTCTTATCAGTCTGGAATGCTCTCTCCCCCTGGGAAACAGTATCCATGCTAGAATGCACCACATCAACCCCACCTTCAGGAACACATTCCATCACACCCAATAACTCTATTCACATGATGTGCTCATCAAGGTCATGGAATGGGATTAACATATCATGAAAACACCCCAAACCAGCAAATTGATACAGCCAATTAGCCCAGAATGGTTAGATTTAGACCCAAAGAGGTATTTTGGGGTGTTCAACAAACTGTCCCAACACAATTATCCCAGAGTCATTGAGCTACTTACCTGTGGTTTATCTGCCATTCCAATATTTATGATTGAGAAACAGGGGCTTCTCCGGGCATTCTCTGTGGCTGTCTGGATTTTTGCTCCCCCCATCCACCTGCAAGGACAGTGAAAAGGAGGCAGGGTGGAGTATGGTTAGCAACCCTTCTCTCCTGAAAAAAATGTGTCTAATATATACTTTGTTTCCCTCCAGAGTGAGAAATTTTTTAAAAAAAAAGCCTTTGCAGCAGATGGGAGGTCTGAAAAGATGGCCTTTCCCTCACCAATTTAATCAGCCTAGATAGCATACTTCTTGCATACAGATATGAGCAAATTGAGTAGAAGATAAGACTACTGGGTCTATCATACAAACAGAGCTGATTTATTTATTTATTTATTTATTTATTTATTTATTATTCAAATTTATCACCGCCCATCTCTACAGCAGTAGACTCTGGGCGGTTTACAATGATAACATAAAAATTAAAACCTATACATCTAAAATACAATATAATAACAAATAGAAAAATCCAGAGGATGGTGAGATCTTAAAAGGAGGATATTACTAAGCCAACCACCCCCAGGAGGAACTATTATTTTCTTCGTTCCAAGCAAGGCGGCAGGACCAGGTCTTTAAAGACTTCCGGAAGTCCAGGAGCGAGGGCGCCCTCCTCACCTCTGGGGGCAAGATATTCCACAGTTTTCCTTTAGGATCAGTCTGCTATGATGCCTGAGGATAGCAAACCTGACAAAATGCAAACTGATTGACACAATTCCTCATTTTAGACACAGTTAAGGTGGGGATAACATCTTCAAAACGTCCTAGTGAGGACCCATCCTCTGGTTTGTAAATCCCACTTAAATGACAGGAATTTTTCAGATCCTTTAATATAGTGAAAGGATCAGCCCTGCCAAGTTTCTCACCAAAGACTGGAGAAAAGTCTCCAATTTATAGGCCATCTACAGAAAAACAAAATATCTACAGAAATACAAAACAAAGGCATGAAAAACCTGAGGCTGAGTGAGCAGAAAACCTGAAACAGCTCTCTATTTCTTAGAGGGTTCCACATCTGGTAATTGTGAAGACCAAGAGAAACTAGAGTAGGGAGACTTTTTCAAGACCTGAACTAATGTTCCTTGGCATGAGATGGTACAGTTGGCATACTTTGTCATTTTTACATCTCTATCAATTCTCCCTACCGTTGTGGCTTGTACAAAATGTTCCAGGAATGTATTAATTTGTAAGGCAATGAAATCTACAATGTACTGCTTCCTATTTGAAACAAATATGATAAATTAGGCCAATGTCCAAAAGAATAGAATATGGTTGAAAAAGTCAGTCTTGGGTTGGTGGATGGATCCCAACTGAAATACTCAAAGTAGGGCTGTGCAGATTTTTTTTTTTTTGGGGGGGGGGGCAATATTCTTCCAATGCAGGGTTTCTTAACCAGGGTTCTGTGGAACCCTAGGGTTCCACAAGAGGTCACTAGGGGTTCCCTGGGAGATCACGATTTATTTAAAAATATATTTCAAATTCAAGCAACTTCACATTAAAGAGGTAAGTTTCATTCCTTATTTTTAGTTTAAGAACACTGTTAATGCCTGTAATACAGTCCTACCCATGAAACAAATATAATAATTTTGTAACTTCTGGCCTATATTTGAGCCTGAATGTGCAGGGGTTCCCCGAGGCCTGAAAAATATTTCAAGGGTTTCTCCAGGGTCAAAAGGTTGAAAAAGGCTGCTCCAATGAAACAAAGCAGCCTCTTGAAGTGATGTGGCCTCATTGCTTCCAATCCTGGTGGCCAAATTGCTTTGCTTTGCCTGCTCTGCCTGTCTTGTCTGGAACTTCCAATAGCTGGAGAGGTCATATGCAATACATGCACAGAAGCCCCTTCCAGGAACTGCAACTGTTGGCTGAGGCTTCAAGGTGATGCAAAGGTCCTTGTCAAGGCAAGTCATGTTGCCTCTTTGTCTTGATAAGGATCAGAGTGTCTTTACATCACTAAGTGCCCCAGCGAGGCAAAGCTGCCTTCAAAGAAGGTTATGAGACACCAGCCCCTATTTAATTACATGTAATTAATGTCAAATTGTAATTTAGCAGTTTTGATATTGACAGGATTTAGAAGAGAACACAGAAGTAATGTGCATGGAAGCCCGTATGGTGTAACTGTTAAGATGTGGAATAAGGAAGAGGAAGACACTGCTCCTAGTCCATTCTCAGCCGTGGAAGATTTTTGGGTGACTTTGGGCCAGTTGCTCTTTCTCAGCCCAAGGGTTGTGGGGGAAACAAGGGAGAGAGTGCTAGGCACAGCAACTTGAATGAAAGGTGGGATAAAAGTTCAATATGAATAAATTAATAAATGCAATATTTTTATTTTATTATTTTATTTTATTTTATTTTATTTTATTTTATTTTATTTATTTTATTTTATTTTATTTTATTTTATTTTATTATTTTATTTTATTTTATTTTATTTTATTTTATTTTATTTTATTTTATTATTTTTTATTTTATTTTATTATTTTATTTTATTTTATTTTATTTTATTTTATTTTATTTTATCTGAATAATTGATCTTAAATGGTCAGGGGTATGAAAAAGAATTAGGCAGGCTAACAAGCGTTTAGATTTAGAAATTCATCCATCATATCCCAAGACAAAATCTCAGTGTCCCCTGTTAAGGCATCTGACATCAGTGTTTTCTGATGGGGAAATGGGATTTCAATTTGGGAGGGGGGGAGAAAATCCAAAAAATCCAACCAAATAAAATACATATTGTTGGTACTCTTTCCCCTTTCTTTGAGCTGAGCTCATAATGAAAGTGTGTACTAACATATTTTGACAATAAATACTTTGTCTAGAAAATGTTGTGTCCACACACTAAAATACAATATAATTTTCTATATCTTCTAAATCTCCACTACAGATTTTAATTAGACATAAATAAATAAAATATGTTTTATCAAAATGGTCACTTTTTTAAAATAGGTGTGTTTTTAGTCATTTTTATAGAACATAGACAGGGGAAGAAAACATTCTCTTCTCTTTTTGATGGCTCACAATCATAACAGATGCTTGATATCTTGAGACTAGCTTACAAGAGCCCATGGGATCCCACAGTTCTCCTTGAGTAGAACCAGGCAATGAATTATCTTATCTATGACCGTTAATGGAGATGTCAAAAAAACAACAGAGATAAATAAACTTAAAGATTTGGCAAATTTGGATGCAAACATACAAACAGGACATTGTACAATCAGTTAGGCTGCTTAAATTGCCAGAGTGTAGATAATAAAGCTAAAAGTAAGTATCTCTGGAATTATCAAGGAAAAAGAAAAGCTCAGATTTGGAACAGGTCAGCTGCAGGCAACATATGTATCAGCAGCATTCTAAATATGGTTTTTGCAGAGGTCAACTTAAAGGTAAGCCTAGGGATCTAGTTAATGTTGCAGCTTACACAGTAATTAGTAATCCTTAGCATTAGTTCCAAATGTTGTCCTCCAAAAATATCTCCACATAATCAGCATACCTGCCCTTTTCCTAAACAGTGCATGAATGGCTATTCAATACACCCACAAATGTATAAGAACTGGTGCAGGTGATGAATTGGCCTGGATAACTTGAAAGAGTGTTTTTTTCCCCAAAATTAAATATGTAGTAGAAATCAGAAGCCTTCTCTATGCATTCAGATGGATACATATTGTGTCTGGCTAGATAGAAATATTTCACTTATTCCTCTTTTATTTGTGATATAAAAAAGACCCTAATACTCTCTCTCTTGTTGGAGGAAAATTCTGAGAGTGCCTTGGACTGCAAGAAGATCAAACCAGTCCATACTCCAGGAAATAAAACCAGACTGCTCACTTGAGGGAATGATATTAAAGGCAAAACTCAAGTACTTTGGCCACATAATGAGAAGACAGGATACCTTGGAGAAGAAGCTGATGCTAGGGAAAGTGGAAGGCAAAAGGAAGAGGGGCCGACCAAGGGCAAGATGGATGGATGATATTCTGGAGGTGACAGACTCAACCATTGGGGAGCTGGGGATGGTGACGGCCGACAGAAAGCTCTGGCGTGGACTGGTCCATGAAGTCACAAAGAGTCGGAAACGACTGAACGAATAAACAACAAAAACTCTCTCTCTGTATCTGTGTATACACAGACACACACACAGCAGTATACTGTACTGTAGATATATTGCAGAGAGAGAGACTTCTAAATTTATGTAGAATTGGTTTAATGAGAAGGAGGAGGAATATTTATAAACTGCTAGGTTGGCAGGTAAACTGCTAGTTGATTTTTTGTCCTACTAAATATCATATTACAATTCCTTCCATGTTCCCAAATCATATTTTAATTCCATCTCTTGTAGATAGGTCAAAAGTAATTTAATTTAAAGCAGGCTCTGTGTGCAGTTTGGTTGGTTGTCTTGTTTCATCCTTTCCTGAATAGCAGGCTAAATTGGATTGATCCAATCATATTTCAATCCATTTCATATTCATTACTAGGAAATGCTTACAAAAGCTTAAAACCGGAACACTCTCATGCCTTGTTTTTTATTATCTCTCCAACACCTTTAAAAAAAAACCTTGCTAAGCTGAGGCTTTTGGAAATAATGTATATATCATCCTTTAAAATAACAAGGAGTCTACTATTTGTTCAAGCTGTCTCCTTAAGACTCTGTGATGACAGCCAGTCTTGCCTTTATATTTCCAATGGATATTGGCATTTCCCACTGACAGACAGACACATAAGCCCTGATGTCAGGCCGTTTTCCCACTTGTGACTTAAAAACATCTTCTAGCATCAAGTAGCCATCATTTAGCCAAATAAACCCTGTTCTCATTGGCATATTGGCATAATATAATTATGCTGTATTGTATTGTATTGTATTGTATTGTATTGTATTGTATTGTATTGTATTGTATTGTATTGTATTGTATTGTATTGTATTATCATAATATAATAAGAGAGCCAGTTTGGTCTAGTGGTTAAGGTGCTGGGCTAGAAACCAGGAGACTGAGAGTCCTAGTCCCGCCTTAGGCATGAAAGCCGGCTAGGTGACCTTGGGCCAGTCACTCTCTCAGCCCAACTCACCTCACAGGGTTGCTGTTGTGGGGAAAATAGGAGAAGGAAGGAGTATTAGGTATGTTTGCCGCCTTGAGTTATTTATAGAAATAATAAAGGTGGGATAGAAATTAATTAATTAATTAATTAATTAATTAATAAGGGTTGGATGACTCTAGAAATATTACAAAACGCTGTTGGCAATCCTACTTCAATCAGAGTCAACCCGTTATGAGTTTCTCCATTCACTCTGGCATTGGCCTTGTATCACCAACTTGAATATGCTCATATCACCCTTGTTAGGTTTGCATGCAGACCGGTGTAGGTCTACATGAGTTCCAAAGTGTAGTAATATGAGGTGTGTCCCTGGGCCCCTAGATCTTTAAAAGGGCTCAACGCTTCTATAGTGCTGTATTCAATAGGTCACACAAAGTAGCCAGGTGCTGACTGAGAGAATTCTAGCTTAATCTTTTCTATGTTAAGGGGGGGCTCAGAGTACCCCAAATTTTATTTTTATGTTCTTATTATGTTAAATACTTTTTTCCTAATTTTTTTCTTTGCATTCAGATTTTTTCTCCTGTCATACTAATGAGCCATATCAGCACAAGCTGAGTGTCTGAAACTTGATATTATTATTTTATTGCCCCCTTCTCTCTACCATTAACTTGCATGCCTGATGTCATGCTATATTTTTATCAATGGCATTTAAACAGGCTACTGTTAAGTAGGTAGGATGATTGCACTAATAAAAATTGATAAGTAGGCAGGTAATCCTTCCCAATTTATTGCCATGGCAACAGACAGTACATGTAGCTTGTTGCTGAAGAACAGAATGCTAATAATCAAACGCATCTGACCCAAATGAATCTATAACGCAGCTTCTTAATACAGTATCTTGATTGTATGTATTACTGAAAAGTCATTCTCATTAATTCCACTTCTAAATTACTTGGTGGATTTCTTCTGAAGAATAGCAAAATGGAAAGGAAAAAAAAAGAGCACCATGGATCTATCATCAAACACCATTCATTAAAGCACTAAATTTTAAGTAGGGCTTCTAGTTTAATCCTCTAAGCTCAATCTTTATTTCAGGATGTCACTTTCATAGGGATGAAATTCAATCTTGCATAGTCATTGCAACATGACACAAAGAAACACAGAAAATGCACTTCAATTAAGTAATAATCATTTGGCAAAAATGGCCATTACTTGCAGTAATGCTTGGTTTGTTAGCTAATGGCCCAAGGCAAAGCTGAGAGCAGTTTAAGGTTCGAGCAAGCTGCTTGTGAATTGGGGCAGTCAGAGATTTAAAGAGATTTGCAGAAGGGGAGAACTGCTAAAGCTAATGGTTTATTTGTTTTTTTAAGAGAATGATTATATCAGACAACTTGACTGAAAATATCAGTTGTTCTTGGGAAAGAGACAATTGATGTTTTGCTGAAAACACTAAAGAATATGGTGTGTTAAATAAATAGTGCTAGGCAGAGTCCCCCTCCCCCTCTATACTTTCATACATCTTTCAACTCTGTAGCAAGAAATAGCATGGACAATAGTAAATCTCTGTATGAACATTAGTCACTTATATAGTAAGAAAACAGTTCCATCCAAAGTTGGAAAACATCAAAGCATGAAGCCATCCCAAGGAGATGATGCCATCACCATCCTTGATCATCTCTTAGCTTTACCATGGTATTTATTAAGCAAATTGCAGCATTGATTTTCTTTCATCATATGCTCTGTCTTTCATCATATGCCAGGCTATTGGTTTTAGAATGGGAGCACTTGCCATATTGCTGTTGGAACACACTGCAGAATATGATGGTGGATTAGAACAAAGTGTTCTTTTTGTGTGCAGCCTAGCAGAAATCAAGCACAGTTAATTGAAAGGAATTTTAAAAATACAATCTGAATCTCTGTTAGATTGGTGGTCCCCAGTGTTGGATCATCAGTGGGATACTGCTTTGAAATGGAAGTCTGTTTTCTTAGCTATCAAGAGAAGCAACTCCCATATTAAAGGATGAAATGTTAGAAAAACTAGGGAGATTATTTCCACCCTTCTTGTAATTCATCCTCCACCACACACACCCAACTCACTGTCCATGCATTTCACAACTTGGAGAAGAGACATTAATGTATCCACATATATATTTAGGATGAATATCCTCCATATGAGAGAAGGATCCTTGCCAATCCCGAAAAGTTCTGTTTCAAAATATGTAGGACCCTTTTTCACAGCCATAGAATGAGAGCCTGTTGAAAGCAGATCAGAACTTACTTCCATGATTCCACAACCCTCTCCTGCATGTCTTTATTATCCAAGGAAATCTGTGTTTTTTGGTGTCACAATCCCATCTGACAAATGATTTTCCATGTGAAAATTATGTAGTTTGCTGCTCTTAGCTAGTTCTTGAATTGTCCTTTACACTTTTCTGCTTTGTACCCTTTTCTTTTCCCACCTGGTACATTTTTGTTTCTTTTCATTTTTCCCTTGCTTTCATCTGATTCAATGATACTATTTTCATTCTTGCATCTGACCCCCAAATGGGCATCTATATAGAGAAAGCATTGAATCAAAATTGCAACTAATGGTAGCCATTCATAAAACAAAGTTCATGAGTAAATTGTGTGTTCCTTACTAAACCCATGTCCTGTCAGATCTGTTCTCTTTCCTACCGCTTAAGATATGAAAATGTACTTCATATAATGGTCCTTAAGTTTATCATGACCCCTTTATATTTATCTGAATGTCTGTTTCACGGTGCTAATTACCGAAACCCAAGTTTCTCAAAGCTGGTGCCCTCCAGATGGTTGGGGCTAGAATTCCCAACCAGTATTTAATCTTTGTGAAGTGCTATATGAATTGGCCTGATGTTCTTTTAGACTAATTATCCACCTTGTGGAACTCTAGAATTTGTATTCTCAGAATTTTCTGGTGCTGGGTTGTTGTTTTTTTGGGGGGCGGGGGGCTCCATAAACCAGTCAAATATACAAAAAAAGTGTATTTATGTCTAAAGATTCATCCGAGAAGGATACATCCAAAAAAGAAATATAAACACAATTAACGTTGTACTTTATAGAAAGTTGCATTCAAAAGTTTGTAAATGGGAGAAAAAAAATTGGCTTTGGCCAATCAGCAAAGCCTTAGCGTTGAGCCAGGATATACTGACAAGAGATAAATGTATGTTTAGATCAGGGGTGGGCAACGTCAGGTCCGCGGGCCGTATAAGGCCCGCGGGGCTCCCGCCTAAGGCCTGCTGGGCTCCTGCCCGCAAACCCCGCCCCTTCCATGTGATTGGCTCCCACCCGCAAACCCCGCCCCCCAGTGCTTGTGATTGGCTCCCGCCTGCAAACTCCGGCCCCCAGTCCCCGGTTATAAATATCCAAATGGCCCTTGGCAGAAAAAAGGTCCCCCACCCCTGGGTGAGATGGAAGTATGCATGTAACTGTTTCTAAATTCCAAGCTATGGTCACCATTTCCAGAGCTAGGGAGATGTGTGTGGAGGCAGGAGGATCAGTCAACAACTGTTTCCTTCATCCAGGGTGTTCTCCATTTAGTGGCTTTGTTGTATTTGTCACATATTTCCATTCTTAACTGTTATAATAACCTTATTTCAACTCAGTGGCATGTGACTTATCTCTTATTCTGAGAGTAGATTCAACTGATTGATTCAAGCTGGTTGTTATTCATGTATTAAATATTCCAGAAGAGTTTCGCAATTTAGAGAGATGAAATAAAGACAAAATACTTTTTCAGCAAACATTATACGTATATATTAAATATATATATTAAAATAAAAAGATAACTACAAAATATTTTCTCTCTTCTGATATACTCACAGAGAGATAGCTTCAGTTACAAGCAGAGAATAAAAGAAACAAGACGGCACTTTGCAACACAAAGAACATGTTAATATATGCCATTTTTATCTATAGGTCAGAACAATAAGCAACCATGGTAACCATACTTATCAGTTTGAAAAACACACAAAGGTTGAACTCTTTACCTGGCCGACACTTAAGGAAAAAACAATTAAGATGCCTTGGAACGCAAACAGAAAACCCAGACTTCCTGGCACTAATGAATTCTTGTGATCCAAAACCTTGTTTCCAAGCTAGCAGAATATTTTTCTGATTCAAGTTCTTCTTAAAAGCATAAAACCATAACAGTTGTAAATACATCCATAAAAGTCTTCAAAGATACCCAGTTTCTTGTATTTGTGTGTTCCCACTCTTGTCCAAATCCCAATTACATGCTGCCTCAAGTACCCTTTACACATTTCTTTCTCTTTTGTTTTGTTTTGGACAACTCCAATAAAGTTAAAGTTATTTCTGTAGCATGTATACATCTGTAGTCTGTTTTGTACTTCTAGAAGATACAGCAGTGACCCTTGCAGACAAAGAGAAAGCAAACACTGGACCCTCCAAAGATGTAGAGAATCTGATGAAGTTTATTCTACCCGGTCCCGTGAGCGTTCAGAGACATGGACTGAACACAAAAACAGACTCTTTGGAGCCTCCACAGCCCAAATCAAGAATGTTCAGAATCAAGGAGGTAGATTCTTCTGGAGTAGCAGTTATAGGCTGACCGTACGTCCCGTTTTGAACGGGACTGTCCCGTTATTTCACCATTTCTGGAGCGTCCCGTCGTTATCGTCAAAATCTTGATTTTGTCCCGTTTTTCAAAAATCTGAGTCAGGAGTAAGCCTGACAGGAGTGGGTCAGCCCCCGCCGCCATGCCAGATTCGGACTCAGTCGGAGGACGATGAGCCGACCTCCGGAAGAAGCTGGCATGGTCCGAACCAGAGCTGCCGATTGGAGGCAGCCTGGAACAAGAAGCCCCTCTACCAATCAGCGCGCTGCTTGGCCAATTGGGTCCCAGCCGCAAACAGCGCGAGATTCCAACCTTAAAAGGCCGAGATCCTGCCTCGGAATCCTGCCCGCAAGACGCTCTAGGTCTCGCCTCGCAGATGTCAGCGCTGGGGAGGCGGGATGGCGGCCAAGCCAGGCGGTGGGGTGGCGTTCTGTGAGGGGCTCGGCAGCGCTGCATGAGAGGTGGGGCAGAGACACTGTGCCGGCCGCTGCGGGGTCCATGGGGCTGGGCTGCGTGCGTCTGCTGGGCTGCAGCCTGAAGCATGTCTGGAGGAGGAGAGTGAGTCAGGCGCTGTGGCGGAGGAGGGAGAGGAGGGCCCAGTGGAGCCATGGCACTGCCTTTCCTCGTGAGGGGCCCGAGGAGCTGCCTCCCCTGCCCAGCAGCGGCCCCTCCGCGAGCGCCTCCACCTGGAACCGTCCCTCTCTCCGCCACCACCACCACCACCGCTCTCCTGGGAGGCGTCACAACCTCATCGCACTGTGCTGCCGCCCGCCTCCTGCTCATCGGCGGCGACTCTCCTCCCACCCTTGGCCAAACCCAAGGGGGTTGGGGCGGCAGTGAGCCTCCGTCCTCTGGAGGAGCCGGCCGCGCTGGGGGGCTTCTGCCGTACCACGCCACCCCTTGCCACCCGGCAGGCTGCGGGAGCTCCTGGTGGGCGGCAAGGGGCAGAGTGGTGTGGCTGAAGCCCCCCAGCTCAGCCAGCTCCTGCTTCTCCTGTGTGGCGGCGGCAGCAGTAGCAACTCTCCTCCTTCCCTCAGCCAAGTCTGAGGAGGCTGGGGCAGTGGTGGGCCTCCATCCTCAGCAGGAGCCAGCTGCGCTGGGGGGCTTCAGCCGCACCATTCCGCCCCTTGCCACCCGCCGGGCTGCGGGAGCTCCCGCAACATGGCAGGCGGCAAGGGGCGGAGTGGTGTGGCTGAAGTCCCCTAGCTCGGCCAGCTCCTCCTTCTCCTGTGTGGCAGCGGCGGCAGCGGCAGCAGCAGCGACTCTCCTCCTTCCCTCGGCCAAGTCTGAGGAGGCTGGGGCAGTGGTGGGCTTGCGTCCTCAGCAGGAGCCGGCCGTGCTGGTGGGCTTCAGCTGCACCATGCCGCCCCTTGCCACCCACCGAGCTGTGGGAGCTACCGCAGCCTGGCAGGCGGCAAGGGGCGGAGTGGTGTGGCTGAAGTCCCCTAGCTCAGCCAGCTCCTGCTTCTACTGTGTGGTGGTGGCGGCGGCGGCAGCAGCAGAAACTCTCCTCCCTCACTCGGCCGAGCCCGAGGGGGATGGGGTAGTGGTGGGCCTCCATCCCCTCCATCCCCGTCCCTTGTCCCCTGGCCGATGACGGTGCTGTGTGCACAGTGTGTGTGCTCCGGCCTTCCCCAAACACACCACCTCTGCCGCACCATTTACTGTTACAAGAAAAAAAAACCTTTAAAAATCGAAAAAAATATATTAAAATCCGAGCCAATCGCGCTGATGGGGGCGGGGTTTGCAGGCGGGAGCCAATCGTGTGGGGCAGGGGCGGGGTTTGCAGGTGGGAGCCAATTGCGTGGACTGGGGGGCGGGGTTTGGAGGCCGGCATGGTGGCATAAGACCCTGTCCCGTTTTGCCATCCCCAAAGTCCCGTTTTTGTCTGAAGGAAATATGGTCAGCCTAAGCAGTTAGGAGCTTGTTCTCCTATGCTCTCAGCAACAGTCACTCTAAGCCAGTGCTTTCCAAAGTGACGCCATTGGTGACACACCAACAGTGGCAGCGGCGGTGTGGGGGCACATGCGTGTGCACGGCAGTGGCACGGGGGGGCGCGGCGGCGGTGTGCATGGTGGCAGCGGCGGCGGCGGCCTCGCTAAAATGTGGAAGCACTGATGGCGCGCTGCTGCCATCATCCCTGCCGCCGCCACCATGCACACTGCCGCCGCCGCTCATGACCCCGCGCCGCCGCTTTGTGACACACTAAACTGTGTGTTGCGACACACTAAAGTTTGTTTGGAAAGCTATGCTCTAAGCCATCCAGCCTCAGTTGTGGGCATATAAGCAGCTTCTTACTAATGGCTCCCTTTCTTCCATCTTTCCTTCCTGTGGAAGACTTCTCAGCTTGAGGAACCAGCTCTCTTCTCTGCCTGGAAAATGAGTTGAGTCTAGGCCAGGCAGCATAGAAGGGTGGGGGACTAATGCAGCAGGTGCTTTCTCCACAAGTTTCTCCTTGTTGTCCTCTGGCATCTGCTGTCTCCCTGAACCTTCTTCTCCAACCCCAACACTTGCTCCTTTATCAGAGCAGCCTTTTGTCAGCAGGCACTGAGCCTGTAAACACTCATATTCTGTTGCTGTGGTTTACTCAAAAGGAGACTGATGTTTTCCCTTCACCCCAGAAGAACAACTAAAACAAGACAACAACATGCTTATGAGAAGAAGAGGAAGAAGGATTGGTGTTTAAAGGACACTGGAGATAGGAAGGGAGGAAAAGTTTATGAAGTGTTATTCCAGAGATACTGTTATATAATCTGAATTCTCTAGATCATAGCTTTCCAAAGTGTGTGTAGCAACACACTACTGTGTCGCCTGTGGTGTCCTGGTATGTTGCGCAAAAACTTGGAAGCGCTGATGGGGGAACCGAAAGAACCAGCACCCCTGCCAATTAGTGCCGCCGCCGCCGGCACAGCGGCAGTGGCACTGATTGGCAGGGGTACTGCTTCTTTCAGTTCCCCCCATCAATGCTTCCAGGTTTTTTGCGTGACAGATCAGGACACTGCAGGCCGCACCGCCGCTGCCGTTGGTGTGTGTCGCCAATGTGAAAAGTTTGGAAAGCTCTGCTCTAGATTGTATTGTATATTCTATATATTAGGGACGCGGTGGCTCAGCGGGTTAAACCGCTGAGCTGTAGACTGCCGATCGGAAGGTCGGCAGTTCAAATCCCCGCGAAACGAGGTGAGCTCTTGTTACTTTTCCCAGCTCCTGTCAACCCAACAGTTCAAAAGCTTTGCAAGTAGATCAATGGGTACCACCTTAAGTGGGAGAATATGCTGGCGTCCTGTCAGGGGTCACCCACCGAACGAAGATCTCGTGAATGGCGGTGGAGACGACGGATCCCGAAACAGCAACATCCAGGACGTCAGCAGCCAGCTTCGAAGCAAGGTATTCTGGGACATGTAGTCCAATACCCACAAAAGAGTTGGTTCCCTTACCCCTTCCCTTAGCGTGCGGTTTAAAATGTTGTATGATATATGAAATGTATAAATATATGAAATACAATGTATGTAAACCGCCTAGAGTCCTCCGTTAGGGAGGGGATAGGCGGGGTATAAATACGATTAATAAATTAAATAAATAAATAAATAAATAAATAAATATTCTGTAGGCTACAGAGAACAGACTCACACAGCCTGACTTGAATGTGGAAAGGAAATGGAAGAGTTTCCACAAGTATTTATCTTCCAGAACGTCATACTCCTCATTTCCATTGTAAAGCCAGTAGATTTTTATTAACATTAGTTTAATTAGATAGGGAACATTAGAGAATTTGATCACTGAGATAGTACCTAGTATTCTTATCAGAGCAATTTAGAACCTACATAAGGCTTATGTATATGCCATCAAAGGCAAAGGCACCTATGGATGTTTAGTGTTTCTAGATATCAAGGCTTTAATGTTTGCAAAATGCTTTCCTGACAGAAAGAGCTGCCTGCATGTTAAACATTATTAGTGTCATGTGTATTCTATGCTGTCTCAATTGATTCTGATCGTGTCTAATCAGGATTTTTCAAATAATTCCTCTCTGTGTCTGGAAAGGAAATTAAATAAGAAAGTCTTATGTACCTTTAATATGAGAATTTGTGAATTAGGAAAGGCAAAACGATAATGGAAGGACATGGCAGGGGAGGCGGAGAATATACAGAAAAAGGGACAATAAATGCTTGAAACTGTGGCACAAGAAAAGTATGAGAAACCGTCAAGATAAAGATGTAAAGGGCATATAATCTGGAACAGTGTTTCTCAAAGTTGGACTCAGTGTTTAAGATGTGTGGACTTCAACTCCCAGAATTCTGGGAGTTGAAGTCTACACATCTTAAAGGTGCCAAGT
The DNA here is from genome assembly GCA_023362775.1 of Charina bottae. Lineage (NCBI taxonomy): Eukaryota > Metazoa > Chordata > Lepidosauria > Squamata > Charinaidae > Charina > Charina bottae. The sequence continues at coordinate 13,351,779 of JALMGJ010000001.1, forward strand.
TTGAGAAATGCTAATCTACAAGGATCTTGTTATGGCTGGTACCAGCATGGTTGAGGACCACACCTCAAAAGGACCAGTCTAACAGAACAGATGACCTTGACTCGATCTTTCCCTAAATGACTTTAGTAGGGTATATATTCTACATTTTGAGACTTGAAGAAAGTTGCCATAGAGATAGTCCTAAGTAGTACCTGAGATCAGCACAAATGGAATGCAAGGACTCCAGAAGAAAGACAAAATTTATTTATTATTTCTAACTTATATCACCGCCCATCTCCCCCCACAAGGGGACTCTTATATAAAGAGACAAATCTAAGAAGAGTTCCAGTCAATAGCCGATCTACTCTAGTGTGTTGTTTCACAGAGTGGCCAATCAAATGGATTCAGGAAGCTCATAAACATGAACGAAAGGGTAATAGACTTCTATCATTGTTGCTCCCTAACACTTCTGCGGGTGAATTTGAAATTTATGTCCTCTGATTTGCTGTGATGTCAAATTCTGGGGAGCACTGAGATCTACATGTATATTCAACAATAGGGTATATTTGTAATGGCAATAGGGTGCAGAGCAGGGTCCAGCTGCAAGAATTTCAGGTGTGTTGCATAAAGATTCATCAAGCAGTAGAAGGGGGATTTTTACAGTTCTGTCTCTGCTGTTCCTAGGCTAGACAAAACTTTATATTGAACAAGGCAGGAAATTTACTTACTGGCCATTCAAGTTGCAATTCACAGTGGCAACAGGATAAATTAGAGTTCTGCAGCAAAACCACAGATAAGCCCCCCCTCCCAGCCCAAAGTGTCTTAATAGAAAGCACACTTTCCAATCACCATGCAAATGGTGGTTTTGTATCTAACCCTGTTACTAAATGAGATCTGTTTTTTTTATTTAGCTTAATATAACAATGCTAGGGGCGTGGTGGCTCAGCGGGTAAGGCGCCAGGCTTGTCGATCAGAAGGTCGCAAGTTCGGACGTTTGAATCCCTAGCCCTGCGTGACGGAGTGAGCTCCCGCACTCGCCCCAGCTCTTGCCAACCTAGCAATTCGAAAGCATGCAAATGCAAGTAGATGAATAGGTACCACTTCGGTGGGAAGGTAACAGCGTTCCGCGTGCGTCATGCTGGCCACATAACCGTGGAAGCATCTTCGGACAGCGCTGGCTCTTCGGCTAACAAACGGAGATGAGCACCGGCCCCTAGAGTCGGACACGACTGCACAAATGTGCAGGGGGAACCTTTACCTTTACTTTAACAATGCTACCTGTTATTCTGGGGCTAGCAATGAGCCATCAACCCTATTAATCGATGATAGCCTGATTCTCTATGAATTTGTCCAATTGTCTTTTAAAAATATGCAAATTGTTCTCCAGCATTACATCTAATGGCAGCACATTTCACAGTTTAACTCTGCAGAGGGTGAAGATGTACTTCTTTTTATTGGTCCTGAACCTCCTCACATTTCATTTTAATAGATGCCCAAGTTCCAGCAATATGAGAAAAGGAGAAAACCCTAGCTCTTGCCACATTTTTCGTATGATCCATGATTTTATATATACATCTGCTCTTATCTATCTTTGCTCCAAATAAAAAAGAAACCCTAGATCAGAGCTTTCCAAACTTTTCATGTTGGTGACACACTTTTTAAAGATGCATCGTTTCGCAACACACTCTTACAGCAGGGCACAAGGCAGGCACTAGGACCTGCGCGGAATCCTGGCAGGGCAGGTCTGGAGGCAGCAGCAGCCGGGACACACCCAGACACTGCAGCTGACACACTAACGTGTCCCAACACACAGTTTGGGAAGCTCTGTCCTAGATGCTGCAGCTTGAGCTTGAACCAAAAGAATGGGCAGGTAGCTCCAACATTTTCAGTCTTTGGGGGATTTGATTATAAACTCATTCCTTAACCTTGCAGGGGCTTAAACACACATTCGCCCCTCTAAACCTGCCTCAGCCCTCACACTAATGGAAATTGTGGAGTCCTGCTATAACCTTTCTTCAAAGGGGAGCTGTTTAAATCTCTGAATCATTTTGGTTGCTCCTTTTTCCCAGCTCTACAACATGCTTTTTTGTGTGAGATGACCCTATACAGTTGGTTGTGTACATTTTCCTACACAACAATTTGTATTCTTTTTTTTCATGAAAATTGCAATGCATCTTTACATTATACCCCTTGGATATAATACATATATGCAAAATTATCTAGATTGATTGGAAACTTGAAGGGAAGGCTAAAGAGAATTTCATTTGATGCAGGTCGGATGACTGTAAATGGAAAATAAATTGTTTAATAAGTTCTAATTAGCACATGTATAAAAGAAGTCAGAACTGATTAGAGTTTGTCTTTCTAACATCTCTAGGCTGTCTTTAAATGTAGAAGCCTCCCAGCTATTGAACATGACATCTTATTTACAAAGCACATGATGAACCACTGTCTTGAATGGTACAGCTTTAAAGTCAAACAATGTTTCTGTTTGACTTTGCTGCTTGAATCTCTTCCCCATAACAAGGAGAATGCCCAGTTTTCATTCATATAACTTGCGAATAAACTTCCTCTTTTCATTTAACACATACGACAGCTTGCCCTGATTCTCTAGCACACATTTATGAATAAACAGCACATTATTTTCACCTGATGTTTTCTCCTTATCTCAACATCTTTCTCTTGAATATTGTACTTCAAATGCTGTGAACTTCCATGTTGCCTAGGAGGTATCTCTTGCCTTAACCAAGAAACCCTAAATAAAGTAATTGATGTGTGGGCACGTGTGTGTAAATAAAGTTGGAAGTGAAGTAGGTAGGGGAGCATTCTGGGGGAAAAAAGGACCCAAGAAAGAAAGAGAAAAGTATCAACCTCATATCTATTTCTAAACATCAATGTCCACCTAAAGCATACATGGGGCCAAAGAGTTTTTAGAATTAGAACCCTATAATAGTAGGATAGTTGTGGGGTTAAAATTATTCCCCTATATTAACTTGATAACTCTGCCCCCCCAGTTGTTAATTAATCCTTTCATTAGTCGACCCAAAGCTCTGAGATAGAAAGTTGAATGGGCATGATTTGTCTGAATCTAATCTTTCTCCAGCCCTTGATTATATGCAGTCGGTGATGTTTGTGGGCTCAAACTTTCTTGCCGCCTCTAAAAAAAAAGGAGAAATTAGTCTTAGGAAAATGATGCACAAACACCCACATATGTAATCTAGAATATAATCTTCAGTCTCCACATGGTGGAATAATTTTTAATTCTAATTAATCCAACAGTTGTGAACCCTGGTTTAGCTTCAAGTAAAGCTATCTAAATTGGTTTATCAGGACAGGAAAACCAAGTATTTCCTTCTAATTTAAGAATTATTATCTGCATTACATGTTCTGGTCCATCATGGGTTTTGTTTCTTTGTGTGTTTGTTTTGCCTTTTTTCTTTATATTAAAAAAAACTTTTTTAAGAAAAAATCAGCATTCATTTTCATTTGCAATTTTCCCTTGTATGAAGGATTCTGTAGTATATAGAGCTTTTAATGCACTTACTCAAGGAATCTTTCTGTTTTACACAAATTTCTTTGATGTGGTGCTTTGTTCTGTAAATGTAAGGCCTTTTTTAAAATAGTCACTGCTTTTTGAGATGTACCTTTCCTAAACATTCTAATGGATTTTTGAACAGAGAAATACTGATGCCAACAGACTCCATTCAGGATGGCCACCTGTGTATGGAAAAATCTGGTTTGGTAGCTGATTTATTTTATATCCCTAATTAAGATTAATTCATTTCAAGAGCCAGATGATTACTGATGAATTTATCTATAATGCAAGAATGTGGTTTTGTTGTTTATTTGTTCAGTCGCTTCCGACTCTTCGTGACTTCATGGACCAGCCCACGCCAGAGCTTCCTGTCGGCCGTCACCACCCCCAGCTCCCCCAAGGTCGAGTCCATCACCTCCAGAATATCATCCATCCATCTTGCCCTTGGTCGGCCCCTCTTCCTTTTGCCTTCCACTTTCCCTAGCATCAGCATCTTCTCCAGGGTATCCTGTCTTCTCATTATGTGCCCAAAGTACTTCAATGTGGTTAGTAGTGGCTACAATGCTAAGCCATACATAGTGATCTATAAAAAGACAAAAAGACTATTTGTTCTCAACTCACAACCAATATCTGCAACTATAGGAAAAAATAATATTGTGTTCCATTTCTGATATTTCCCAAACCAATCCTCTTTACAAGGCTAAGGCCTTGCTTTTCTGCAATGAAAACTTCTACTTTCAAACCAAGACAGCCTCCAGCCATTATGATTCAAGACACTGGGAATCAAGTGGTTTCTCTCATCCGCACCATTTCACATATAAGAAATGTGGGTGTATGTGTGTCTGTGTATTTCTGTATACACACAATGAGAGAGAGAGAGAGAGTGAGGGAGAGAGAGAGGGCTTGTGATTGACCACACTTCAGAAATTAATTGCTGAGAAAATGAACAGAGTCCATAGCAACACTAGTTTTGCACCTCAAGGCTGCCACCACCTCTGACAGGCAAAGAGGTTAATGAAGTGAGACAGCTCATTGGCCAGCTGCTCATGGCAATGTTAGGGAGCTCATTACACTCATCTGAGGTTACAATACGGTGTATTGCTTACAAAGAATTCCAGAAGTACCAGAAAAGTAGTGTTTCTAAAGCACTTTGGAGCCATCCAATTCAACTTCTTGCTTCAAAGAAGGTTCCCAGTTTGATTCAGAAATCGATTTCAAAGGGTCTGATTCAATTAGGGCTACATCTAATGGAATCACCCAATCAATGTTCCATACCATCCTATTTGCAGGGCATTTTTTTTTCACTTAAGGGGATTTTTGGAGGGAGAGCCCCTGGGTCCATAGATCTCAAATGTTTATCACAATCAGTTCCTGGTCAATTAACTCTTGTCCACTCACACTTTTCCTGGGCCACTCAAAATGCTTCTCAGCTTAGTGGTGGGGAAATGAAGATGAGAAGTGGCTGGAGGCTGTTTTTTTCTTTGCAGAACATTTATAATTTTTTCGTTGTGGGAAGGGGAGGCAGGGTAGAACCTCACAGGCATTGAAGGAAATACTAGGAGGTACTGTACTACAAGCAAGGCAATATCTTTGGTTATTTCCCCATTAGGACTTAAAGTGTCTTCTAGAGTCACCCAACCATTATTTTGCCAAAATAATAGTAATGACAGTCATTTCAGTGATGGCTGGGTGATGCTATGAAGATGCTATGAAGTCACTAGTGGGGAAATAGCCTTAGAAAATCAAAAACACTAAGCACGAAAAGATTGGGAATGATTGTGCTGTATGAATTGTCAGGTCTTTAATTAATTCTGAGTTGAATTTGTTCTTTTGGTATGTAATTTATACCACCGTCCTTGGATGTGTAGATCTTTTTAATATCCTTGATTTACACACAGCCAGCCAGTTCTAAATTCAGATGTCTGAGTTTTTATGGATCAAGTACAGGAGATTCTCCATAGCATCTGTAAATATTATTGTATGTGTTCGTTTGCTTTGAGATAGAAGTTTCTTAAGACTGTTGACAGAAAAGAGGCAAATGCATCACATTGGGAACAATATGTTGTTCTTTCTTTGTAACTAGACTTACTGTTTTGCTTCCTCTTTTGGCTGTTTATTTGAAGGATGAATAGGTCATTCTTAGCAGGAGAGCTCATCACATGAGCACAGATACAGAAGACAGATGAGTCAGTTCCACACCGACTACAAATTATGCATGCTGGATAAATTTATATTCACATTTGCATTTGACCTATGCTTCAACTTAAAACAAAACAAAACAGATTTAACAGAAAAAAAAAACAAGCTGAATTTCAGACATTATTTGCAGGAGGAATTCAGCATAAACATTATCTTTGCAAATAAGGAAATCTCATGGTTGATATTAAAAATAAAGAACTCTGGGTCATCCTGAATAAGTTTGAAGACACATAGGTGGAGATAACCTTCCATGGATGGAATTTCTCCATTCTATTTCACGAAGGCAGATTTATTGCTTGGCAAAACTGGAGAGTTGCCAGTCATGGATAATCCATATGCAAGGGGTGATGCCACTATGTGACCAGCATAATCATAACGTATGATGCACATTGGGATGTAGGAGATGAATACAGGAAAGTGATCTTATCTTGAGACCCTGGTTGTGGACTTTCCAGATAGCTACTATTAGAAACTCAGTGTTACACCTATTTCTTTAAGACATGTCCATACAGTTTTCCAATAAAAGAAATATTGAAGTTTATGATGGATTCTCAGGCTAATCTCACAGGGCCCTGCTTTGGTTCTTAAAGTCAAGCATTTCTCAATCTGGCATATTCCAGATTCCTGGGTATGCCACTCCCATTATTCTCTAGTCAGCCCCGCCAACACGGGAATCTTTTAGATGTTTCTGGGTTTGCTCCGAAGTACACGGCGTTGACATCTTCTCATTCATTTCAAATCAGAAATCTGCTCTGCTGATCATATACAATGATGGGCCTCTTTTAAAGAAAGAGAATGTTTATCTTTTGTAGGTCAGATAGTTTTAAGTTCCTTGTCTTGTCTCAAACTCAGTCAACCATTTTTCCCCCATTTACATGGAAGCAAGTTGCACAGACCTTAAGAGGCACATGCAATCACACTTTTGATTTTTTTTATCATAGCTATCTCCATTTGGATCAGTGTAAGGCAATGTGGCACCCATCAAACCCAGGTATAGCAAGGGTTTGTGCCCTTCCAAAATTCCAAAACTCTGGATTAGGTTGCCCCTCCCTGATTGACTGCAGCCATGAAATTAAAAGACACTTGCTCCTTGGGAGGAAAGCTATGGCAAACCTAGACAGCATATTAAAAAGCAGAGACATCACCTTGCCGACAAAGGTCCGTATAATTAAAGCTATGGTTTTCCCAGTAGTAATGTATGGCTGTGAGAGTTGGACCATAAGGAAGGCTGAGCACCGAAGAATTGATGCTTTTGTGGTGCTGGAGAAGACTCTTGAGAGTCCCGTGGACTGCAAGGAGGTCAAACCAGTCGATCCTAAAGGAAATCAACCCTGACTGCTCTTTGGAAGGACAGATGCTGAAGCTGAAGCTCAAATACTTTGGCCACCTAATGCGAAGAGAGGACTCACTGGAAAAGACCCTGATGCTGGGAAAGACTGAGGGGAAAAGGAGAAGGGGACGGCAGAGGATGAGATGGTTAGGTAGCATCACCGATGTGATGAACATGAACTTGAGTAAACTCTGGGAGGCAGTGGAGGACTGGAAGGCCTGGCGTGCTATGGTCCATGAGGTCACGAAGAGTCGGACACGACTAAATGACTGAACAACAACAACCCTGATTTACCTGCTAATCTCATAATCTCCCAGCTGTTAGCAAAGGTTCTGAATATTCCAAAAGAAAGAAACTCTATTTTTCATTGAAACTAAACTAAACTAAACTAATAAAATACTGTTCTTGAGCCTTGGTCTTGAGGGTTAACAACTGTGACATTTAATTGATGATTTTCCCTCTAGTAACTGAGCCTGCCTTTTGTACATTGCCAGTCTTTTTCAATTCGTATAAATGGATGCAAGGTGGGAAAGTCACACAGCTTCTTCCAGGAACTGCAGTGAAGTCTAAAAAAAGAAAGCTGCAGTGAGCAAGAATACAAGGAAGAATGCTGTGCTCATATTTGTATTCTCTTGTCACTCTCTTAGGAGTTGCTGTGTGTGTGACCCAAAATGTCTCTGTTGAGTATTGCTGCTCAATTACCATAAAAGCATCACATTATTTTAGTGCACTTGGATTTCAAAGCATACAAGATAATAGATACCATACCACTGGAAAAAAAAAGATCATGAAAATAAGAGATATGTTAATATCAGCAAAGACTGCTGGGGGATTTTAATTTGCATTTATTATCCAATTAGAATTTCCTGCACATACAAATAACACCAGTGAGAAGGCCAGAAATTTTATGCGGAAAACGTAAAATGGAAATATGTGTATTTTTGAAGAAATTATGAAAACAGAACATTCAAAGTAGTTTGCTTGGTAATTTGGATGATTGTAGCCTGGCCTATACTGATTCGCACTCTTGAATAAATTCACACATCTACAGTCTCACCTAATAAATGTTGGAGTTACATTTCACAAGCCCCAATTGCCTGTTGTGGAAGCATATAATAAAGTTTGATCTGGCGCATGGGAAGACAAAGAACTCTTGCTCCTAGTGATGGAAAATCCAATAGTTATTTAAACACTTCTCTGGCTGAAATAAGTAACAACACTAAAAAAAAAAGTAATAGAGTCATAAAGTTGGAAGGGACCTCAGCGGTCATGTATTCTAACCCCCATTCATCTCAGACAGAGTTTTCATTCTGTTCAGTGACAGAGGCAGCCATGATCTTGATTTTCAACATCTGTTTCAAGATCAAAGAAATTAATTTCAACCTGTCTGAAGGATTGCAAGCTGCAAGTTGAGGGAACCTGATTGGCTTCAGTTCTGAGTGCTGGCTGGGATGGAAAGCTAATGTTTTGCTTGTTGAAGGTCTCAGGTTCAGTTCCTGGATTCTGAAAAACTCAGCAAGCCACTCCTAGGAATCTGGTAGAAGCCAGAGTGATGTCAGAATGATGACACAAATGTCATGACATCAGCATGCATCACAACACAATTATGCAACTTACATCAGGTGCAAAATGGTGGAAGTATGTACTGTAATTCAAAAAGAGAATCAGTTTGGTGTAGTGGTTAAGGCATCAGGCTAGAAACCAGACCATCAGTTCTAGTACCACTTTAGGCACAAAGACAGCTGGGTGACCTTGGGCCAGTCACTCTCTCTCAGCCCTAGGAAGGAGGCAATGGCAAACCACTTCCAAAACCTTGCGAAGAAAACTACAGGGACTTGCCCAGGCAGTCACCAGGCGTCAACATTGACTCAAAGGCGCGCACACACACACACACACACAAAGTACTGTAATTTGCATTACATGCATGATAACATCACAATGTGCATAATGTCACTTGCCCCTCACCCCCACCCCAGACAACCATGAAGCCACTGCCAGTCAGTGTTAATAATGCTCGACTAATGGTCTGAATACCAGCAAACTCTGCGGCAGGACCTGCTAGAGGGCAGTCTGTTTGGGACAGGTTGGGTGTCATTTAAAAAGCATTTATTTAAATTATGATTTAAATCATGGGTATGGAAGATTCGTGTTAAAGCTTTAAAGCAAAATTTAAATCAATTCTATTTAAATAAAATCCAGTCTGCCCGAAAGGACAAATTGGATGAATAAACCTGTTCAAATAAAAGCACATTATTTTCGTTTGATAAAATTAATATGAATTCATCAATATTCAGAAATAAACATACGTTTCGTTTTTAGAAAGAATCATTTATTTTGACTTTTTTCATAATAATGTTGATGAAAAAATATAAAGTTTATAGTTATTTTGTTATCTTGTAGAAGTATGCATATAACTTCACCCAATATATATGTTTGTACATTATGAATATCTTTATGTGCATATTCTCCTATTATATGAATTAAGTATGCATCTTTTGACTGTAGAACTGCAGTACACATTTTGGAAAACCATCAAGGATAATTGCTTTATTTATTTATTTATTAATGTTTATTTGTTTGCTACTACAATTTATATGCTGCTCCATTTCCACAGACCCTTAGTGGCTTATGTTATTATGTGCAATTGGTTTTAAAGTGTAAAATGGTCAATTTATATTAAAATATGAAAACAACTTTATTTCTGTCCCCTTCCTCTTCTGTACAATAGATTAATAATATAGTTCTTTTTTTAAGGGCTTCCTGAAGAGCAGTGGGGATGTAGAGAGGTGGTTAGCATTTATAAATTTGTACAACCCAGACAGTTGTACATATGCAGCCTGGAGCTTATAGGTGAACTTATTTAGGGAATCTCAGGTAAGTTCAAGGGATCTCAGGTGAAGAAATCATATCTGTTATTATGAAATTACAACCACTTTTGTGCTAGTTTGTTTCTCTTTTAAAGGGAGAACTTGGTTCTTGGTTCTCTTAACTGGCATCAAAGAGACTATAATATGTCCTAAGCCTGCAATTTCTGTAAATATGGCATTTTTCAATAAGTGACCCCTTCAATCGCCTTTTAACTGACTCACAGTCCCAAGAAGACTACCTTGTAAGGCTTTTCCATCAAAAATGGTGGTATTCAGCTCCCAGTATATGGGGACTTCAATTCCCAGAATTCTCAGCAATGGCCATAGTGGCTTAGGAATTATGGGACTTATCTCTACACATCTGAAGGACACCAGCTGAGAAAGGCTGCTATATAAATACAAAATTTATTATAGATTTGTACCAGATATATTGTGATTGGAAATACTGGTTTTATTTTTGTAGGTCTGCATCTTAAATTCCCCCCCCCCTTTAAAAAAAATACATCAATGGATGTATTTTACATAATCAAAAGGTAGACATTCCATAAAGTGCTCTTTTTGAGTTAGCTTTTTATTGAAGCTCATGAAAAAGAAATGGGACAAACTCCAAGGCAATCAGATTGTGTTACTGGTCTGCTGAATAGTGACAATTTTATTTTGTATTCTAATTTTAAGCACATATGGAACTGACAGCTTTTTAATGAAAATCTCAGTTTCTCAATACATGTTTTTGACACTTTCATACAACATCTCATAGTGAAGAAATAGTCCACAACATATGTTTTGAGATGTGCAATGTGAAGGCTTAAAATTATTTCCTTTTTTTCTGTCACCATAAACATTTTGTTGCTATCTAATAAGCTGATTAAGTTTTCCTTGAAGCCCTCTTCTTGGAGGTGACTCAGCAGAATACAATAGCTCACAGTGAAACTCATCTATAATCATATTTCCACAATGAGGGCTAATAAACAGGGGTGGCCTTTGTTGATTTAAATCAACCAATGGTCAGAACGCAGATTCACCCTGAGGAAGACACTCTCCTAGCAATGGAGATGTGGTTCAATATTCTCCTGAGAAGCTACAGTATAAAACATGCATCCAGACAGAAACTCATATACCTTTTCTTTTTGGCCTTTTCTAAAAGGAGATGATTATCACATACATCTGGCATGTCCAGGGAGGACCCACTCCAGAGGCTACCTTATGCATGCAATTGGAATGTTCCCATAAAGAACATTGCTGACCATCTAAGCAGGTGGACCACCCCACGGCTTCTTTCTTTGTCTCCATTATTGAACCTAATGAAGCTCTCAGAATGGTATATGCAGCCCACCATCCCTTAAGCTCTCAGAGCAGAGAGATACAGATATGATATTATGTCATGCCCAATGAACAGAGCTTTATATGACTTGCATGACTAGAAACTGCCCCTCCCCAAGCAGTATGCCCCTGGTAATACTCTCCCCCATCTTGTTAGCATTTTCAGTTGGCATATTTTATATAATTTCCTCACATTTTGCTGTCCTTACCCTTGCTTCCAACTAGCAAAGCTTGCCGATAACAGGTATTATTCTTCTAATTTACCTTTGTTATACTAATCAATAAAAATAAAAAACAAGTAATCCTGGCCTGTGAAGACTTGAGATTTAATGTGAAGAAAAATTCAAAGCTATGAAAACGGGCAGCGTTCCCAAACCTCCAGCTTTATGTACTTTGATTCTTAGAATTGCCAACCCAGATGACCAAAGATCCAAAGATCACTTAGATTATTGGGAATTAATGAGGAGGTCACCAGGTTAGAAGAAACTAGACTGTGCTGTCAATATATTCCTCCATAGATTCATTAGATATCTGCTGGTATGTATGTTCCAGAGTATTAGATGTTGCTCCTTTATGGGGGACAGTTCTGCCTAGGAAAGCTGGATTAGTAATTTGATTTGCATTATGCCATTTCCAGCATGTTTCTCTGTAACTATTATTGCTTCTGGAACACTGTGTTGCTCTTTTAATATTTTCTTTTGATGTCTTTTTTTTTTAAAAAAAATATTTCTTATTTTAACCCAATCTTTTCAGTTTGTAAAAACAAATGTATGCATCCATAATTATTCCCGAAGTGTTTCTGAGCATTCCTGACTTATATTTTAAAACTGAGAAATTGTTGTTATTTTCACAGTAAAGAACGCAGAGGAAAACCAGAGTATTAGGAGTTTCTTTGCATGAATAATGAAAATTTGTGAAAATTAAGGTTTCTATTAGAGGTTTTAGCAAAGAAGCCTACATTTGGGGCCTTTGTGAATAATTTCAGTTCACTCTATGTATTCAGCCTATTTTTTTCATTTTGCATGAATAGAAATTTGCTGAAATTAGGGTTTCTATTAACTGCCTTAGCGAACGAAGGGCCATGCATTTGAAGACATTTCTGGTGCATTACCCACCAGCCATTTTAACTAGAAAAGGGACCTATTATAGCACAGTGCTGAAAGTTTTCTGAGCAGCCGTTTATAGGATACAGGGAAGCTGAGAATAGGCATATCTCATAGACTCTTTGATCCTTGTAAACTTACCAAAGATTCTGTACTGACAAAGGAACATAAAAAAAAGTTCTCTTCATAAACAGGAGCAGCTATTAGTGTAACTGGGTCTACCTCAGACTAAACCTTATGACTGCCCTTTCCATAGGGGTGTATCATCCTGGAGGATCTCACTAGCAATCCACAATTAGTGACCTGAGTTTACCACATTACTAGACTCGTGTTAGGAGATCTCTGCCATGTTTTGGCTCCCCATCTGTAGCATGCCAGCTGTTCAAGGTAAAGGATACTTCTTTAAAATCTGGAGAACAAAATCTCTGGCATTTCTTAGGGCAGGGCTTTCCAAAGTTTTCCCGCAGCGACACACCAACTGCCGTTGATGTGTCGCCATGGGAAAACCCGGAAGTGCCGACGTTGCGGCAGCGCGCAAAAACCCGGAAGCACTGCTGCCGTTTTCGGGTTTTTGCGCACCGCGGTTGGTGTGTCGCCGTGGGAAAACCGGGAAGCGCTGATGATGATCAGCGCTTCCGGGTTGTGTGGCGACACACCAGACTGTGTGTGGCGACACACTTTTGTGTCGCCACACACAGTTTGGAAAGCTCTGTCTTAGGGTGTGGTTTGTGGGCTTGGTTGGAGATATGTAAGCATCTGCATTTCCCAGTGAGGTCAGAAACTTTTTTTCCGCCAGGGAGTTGCACTTCTAAAAGTAATTTTCATGTGTGTGCATGTATGTGTGTGCATGTATCTCCATGAGCATGATGCTGAGATGTTTATTATTTCTTTATTTAATCGATTGAGATGGCCGCCTATCTCAAGTATGTAACTCTGGGTGGCTCACAACATTAAAAAATTTTTTTAAAATATGCATACACCTAAAATAAAACAAAAAATAATACACACAGCAGCTGGAAAAGTCATAAAAACAACCATCAACACAAACAGGAGACATACTCTGTCATACACCCGGGGCCCCAGGCTCAAGCACAGAACCCGGTCTTCAAGGCCTTAGAGAAGACCAGCAGGGTTGGGGCCAACCTGATCTACAGAGGGATGATGTTCCAGAGTACAGGTACCATGACAGAAAAAGCTGTCCTTCTAGATCCCGCCAGCTGACACTCCTTAGCTAATGATACCCATAGCATGCCCCTTCTTCCAGATCGGATGTTGTTAGATTTTTTTCCCAGCCTGATTTTTTTGCAGCATTTAAGAGTTTGGGTAGGGAGACTGCCCTCCCCCAAACAAAGGAATTTGGAGGGAAGGGTTTAAAATATTATTTTAATCTTAATTTTGTTTTATTAAAAAATAAAATATATATCATGCCACTAAAACCAGTAATGTGGGGACTAAAAGAATAAATTCAGTTCCAGCTGTCCTGATTAGCATCAGGTAGTTTGATACTAACACTCCAAGTCATGTCACCAGTGTTTCTCAATCTCAGAGCCTTTAAGATGTGTGGACTTCAACTCCCAGAATTCCCCATGCTGAGATTCTCATTGCTGAGTTTGAGAAACACTGTTCTAAACCCTGCATCCAATGTAACCCATGGATCCTTTCCACTACTAGAGTGATCTTGTATCCTCACTATTTTATATAAATATATTTTATTATATATGGATTCTTGTCACCCTGATGATGTTCCAGAAGACTTTGAAAACTTGGCTGTTCTCCCAAGCCTTGGAGTAGAGTGGTTGGGGAGCCTTCTTGGTGTTTTTGTTAGAGGGAGTATGTTTGTCTGGATGCATGAGATTTCCTTGTTCTTATTGAACTTACTTGATGTAAAAGCTATCTTCAAGAAGATAGCTGTCATGTAGAAGATGGTGTAGAATTGTTTAGAATAACTCTAGACAACAGGACAAGAAACAATGGGCTTAAATTATAAGCAAGTACATTTTGGTTGGGGATCAGAAAACAAAAGCATAATTGAAAGAGCTGTTCAACAATGGAACAGAGTATTTCATGAGGTGGTGGACTGTAAGTGTTTAAACAGATACTGAATGACTATCTGTAAGGTATGCTGTAGTAGTGGATTCCAGCAGTGAGCAGGGAGGGTTGACCAGAAGATCTCTAAGGTCATTTCAAATCTTTACATTCTGTGATTTTATAACTCATAACTAAAGAAAGTTTTTGAACAGCATGTTTGACTGTATTTTCCTTTTCTTAGTTGTCAGGTCCAGACCTAATGAGATGACAGAGATCTGATACCAAGTCTGTAGGTTTACTTTTTTATATAAGAAGAACCATAGGGGAGAAGATCATCCATCCTCCTTCTGAACAGTTTTCCTTATGATTCATACATAACCTAAGCCTTCAACTAAAGGACTCAATGAAATCCAGGGCAGGCAGGAAATTCAATTGGTCTTTAAAAAATATAGGAGAAAGGAAAAGTGCTCAACCAGGCAATTTTGGGGGGATCAGTGAGTCTAGAAAAGGTCAAGGCTGTAATAGGGCCAGGGCTGCAGTGCAGCAGGGCACCTTTGAAAGACCAACATTTAGCTAGTGCCTTTAGTGAGTACTAAGCAAAAGGCAAGGGAGAAAGGGAAAGATATAAACAACTGAATGCAGAATTCCAGAGAATAACAAGGAGAGATAAGAAGGCCTTCTTAAATGAACAATGCAAAGAAATCGAGGAAAACAATAGAATGGGGAAGACTAGAGATCTCTTCAAGAAAATCGGAGATATCAAGGGAAGGTTTTGTGCAAAGATGGGCATGATAAAGGACAAAAAAGGTAGGGACCTAACAGAAGCAGAAGAGATTAAGAAGAGGTGGCAAGAATACACAGAAGAACTATACAAGAAAGATCTTAATATCCCTGATAAATACGATGGTGTGGTCACTGACCTTGAGCCGGACATCCTAGAGAGTGAAGTCAAGTGGGCCTTAGGAAGCATTACTAACAACAAAGCTAGCGGAGAAGACAGTATCCCAGCTGAGCTATTTAAAATCCTAAAAGATGATGCTGTTAAAGTGCTGCACTCAATATGCCAACAAATTTGGAAAACTCAACAGTGGCCACAGTATTGGAAAAGGTCAGTTTACGTTCCAATTCCAAAGAAAGGCAATGCCAAAGAATGTTCAAACTACCGTACAATTGCGCTCATTTCACATGCTAGCAAGGTTATGCTCAAAATCCTACAAGCTAGGCTTCAGCAGTATGTGAACCGAGTACTACCAGAAGTGCAAGCTGGGTTTCGAAGAGGCAGAGGAACTAGAGATCAGATTGCCAACATTCGCTGGATCATGGAAAAAGCAAGAGAGTTCCAGAAAAACATCTACTTCTGCTTCATTGACTACGCTAAAGCCTTTGATTGTGTCGATCACAACAAACTGTGGCAAATTCTTAAAGAGATGGGAGTACCAGACCACCTTACCTGTCTCCTGAGAAACCTGTATGCGGGTCAAGAAGCAACAGTTAGAACCGGACATGGAACAACCGACTGGTTCAAAATTGGGAAAGGAGTACGACAAGGCTGTATATTATCACCCTGCTTATTTAACTTATATGCAGAGTACATCATGAGAAATGCCGGGCTGGATGAATCACAAGCCGGAGTTAAGATTGCCGGGAGAAATATCAACAACCTCAGATATGCAGACGATACCACCCTAATGGCAGAAAGTGAAGAGGAACTAAAGAGCCTCTTGATGAGGGTGAAAGAGGAGAGTGCAAAAGCTGGCTTGAAACTCAACATTAAAAAAACCCAGATCATGGCATCTGGTCCCATCACGTCCTGGCAAATAGAAGGGGAAGAAATGGAAGCAGTGACAGATTTTATTTTCTTGGGCTCCAAGATCACCGCAGACGGTGACTGCAGCCATGAAATTAAAAGACGCTTGCTCCTTGGGAGGAAATCTATGGCAAACCTAGACAGCATATTAAAAAGCAGAGACATCACCTTGCCGACAAAGGTCCGTATAGTTAAGGCTATGGTTTTTCCAGTAGTGATGTATGGCTGTGAGAGTTGGACCATAAGGAAAGCTGAGCGCCGAAGAATTGATGCTTTCGAACTGTGGTGCTGGAGAAGACTCTTGAGAGTCCCTTGGACTGCAAGGAGGTCAAACCAGTCAATCCTAAAGGAAATCAACCCTGACTGCTCATTGGAAGGACAGATGCTGAAGCTGAAGCTCAAATACTTTGGCCACCTAATGCGAAGAGAGGACTCACTGGAAAAGACCCTGATGCTGGGAAAGACTGAGGGCAAAAGGAGAAGGGGACGGCAGAGGATGAGATGGTTAGATAGCATCACCGATGTAATGAACATGAATTTGAGTAAACTCCGAGAGACAGTGGAGGACAGGAAGGCCTGGCGTGCTATGGTCCATGAGGTCACGAAGAGTCGGACACGACTAAACGACTGAACAACAACAACAACAACAACAAGAGAGCAGCCATGGGTTTTCTGTATCTCTTTGTGACACAGAAGTGATTGTCTGGAGTTTTACACCCCAGATATAGTAGTCCTCATTAGCCCTTGAAGTTGAAGCAGAGCAGGAGTTAAGGGAGTGTAGTTTCCTCCGGGGAGGTCCCTGCCAACAACTCTAGTGTCTTAGATAACGTAGTCTTTGGAAGCCTGAATGTTTAGTAGGGGGACAATAATACCAGCCTACTTTTGTTGTTGTTCAGTCGTTTAGTCGTGTCTGACTCTTCGTGACCTCATGGACCATAGCATGCCAGGCCTTCCTGTCCTCCACTGCCTCCCAGAGTTTACTCAAGTTCATGTTCATCACATTGGTGATGCTACCTAACCATCTCATCCTCTGCCGTCCCCTTCTCCTTTTGCCTTCAGTCTTTCCCAGCATCAGGGTCTTTTCCAGTGAGTCCTCTCTTCGCATTTATGAAGAGGTAATACTCAAACGATTTTTAAATTCAAGGATTGTAAGGAAGTAGAAGCTTTCCAGGCTGCACCCGTTCATGATAAAGGGAAAATGTATCAACCATTTTTATTTTCTACAATGTGTTCTCAGGGGAATTAATTTTATAATGCAGAATTGCTTGGGGTGAATTTGAACAAAGGTCTCATTTTCTACAATGAGATTTTGCTTATTAAAAATAATTAAATTCATAAGCCCTGTACTAAAGCTATACCCTTAACCCTCAGCAATATAACCTCTGGTGTTCTTGTGGATCTGTGCTTAGTCCCAGCTCCATTAGAGTCAGTGGACTATATCTAGGAGGTTAATCCCACATACCAGTAAAGTATGTGTTGAATTGGACTATAAGATAATAAGCGTTGTAAGTCAGCCAAACAAGAACAGTAAGATTAGTATCTTCCCATTCAAATAGCTTAAAAGAGAAACACACTCCAGATATTGTTTTAGCAGTGTAAGAGAATACCTTTTTAAAAAAATCATTAAATGGTGTACACTCAGATATTTCACTGATGTTGGTTAAACCTCTTTCTATGAAAGCATACTTAGATTTCAGCCACGAAGCAATTAGCATCTGTTATGAATTATCTATGGTGTAAACAACATGTGTAGATTGAGATAGCAGAATTAAAAGATGACTGAATGGTGCAGACTGGGGAAGCGGAGTCAATTTTTGAATGATATTCAATACAAAAACTACCTGCAAATAGTATATACAGTATATGTGTGTGTGAGAGAGAGCATGTGTGCACTATATATATCTGTAATTCAACTATTTTGACATCTTTTTTCTTGTATTTGTTTAAGGAAGATCCATCCCAGCTTGCGGGTTAATTGCCAGACAACCCTTTTCTGTATGAACCTACTGGACACTGAGATTTTTCAGAGACCATTTTCTCAAGGGCCACCCAGGGATTCTACAAAGGTGCAAAATCTGCACTGGACATTGGCAACACTCAGATATCCCCCAAACCCTTATTTATTTATTTATTTATTTATTTATTTAATTGATTAATTAAATTTTTATCACCGCCCATCTCCCCCAAAGGAGGGACTCTGGGCGGTTTTTCACAGTTCTCCAAGAGAGTACCTGTCATATCCAGCCCCAAAGCACAAGCATTGGCAGCACAATTTAATTTTGTTCTCAGTTTTAGGAAGAAAAACATACCATCATTTCCACTCCTCAGTTCTGCCAGTTTGCAGTCTTTGTCATTTCAGTTGACATCAAAATTCCGGGAACCCTGAATACAAAAAGGAAATAAAATAGATTGCTAGCAAGCAGTGTCATCCCTCTGTTTCCAGAACATATTGTGTGCATTTGTCTGATTGTTTGCAAAGGAAGGAAAGATGGAAAGAGAAAAAGAAGAAAAAGAAAAAGAAAAAGAAAAAGAAAAAGAAAAAGAAAAAGAAAAAGAAAAAGAAAAAGAAAAAGAAAGAGATCTGAACCATTTGTCTTACACTTAAAAGCCTCTTGCAAGCTGTGATGGTGAATGGATCACATGCCAGCAATTTTAGAACCAAGTGCTTTTCCATGGCTGCATATGGCTGCTGTGATAGGTGTAGTATAGATACATTTCAAGCAACAGAATGACAGTATAAACAGATCAATGCCTGTGGGAGAAGAGAGAAAGGCAGAAAAGCAGTGCTGGAGCAACAAACATTTTCTCCACTCCTCACAAAAGGGAAAGAAATTGCTAGCTCCACAACACATCTACAAGGCAGTTCCTGGGGGTGGGGTGTACCGAGAAGAAGAATGCTGGCATTTTGCTTGCCGGCTCATTCCCTGCTAAAGAGATGGGCACTATATGTAGCAATTTGTCTTCCAATTAAATGACTAACTAAAGTAGGGAAAGCATCAGATTCTTGTGTTTTTTCCACCCCCTTACCAGAAGTGTCCCAAAGGAGACCTCTGTATCTTCTTCTGGGCAATGAAACAACATATTGTGTTGTATTTGCATCTCTCTGTGTGTGTGTGCTTTCCTCTTGTGTTGTATTTGTGTATTTTTGTGGTTTTGTGCATGGGGGGCTATATTTACTCTGCTCTCAAGTGACATGATCAGGAAAGAGGCAGGAGGGGGCTTAAGGTAAAGGTAAAGGTTCCCCCCGCACATTTGTGCAGTCGTGTCCAACTCTAGGGGCCGGTGCTCATCTCCGTTTGTTAGCCGAAGAGCCAGTGTTGTCTGAAGACGCTTCCATGGTCATGTGGCCGCATGACGCGCGCGGAACACTGTTACCTACCCACCAAAATGGTACCTATTCATCTACTTGCATTTGCATGCTTTCGAATTGCTAGGTTGGCAAGAGCTGGGACGAGTGCGGGAGCTCACTCCGTCACGCGGGGCTAGGGATTCGAACCTCCGAACTTGCCATCTTCCGATTGACAAGCCTAGCGTCTTACCCACTGAGCCACCATGCCCCTATAATTAATATATATTATATTATATTATATTATATTATATTATATTATAATATTATATTATATATTATATTATATTATATTATATTATAATATTATATTATATTATATTATATTATATTATATTATATTATATTATATTATATTATATTATATTATATTATATTATATTATATTAGGAGGGGGCTTACTATGGTGTAATCTGCAATTTTCCAAAGTTGGGGTGTCTTTGAAACACAATAGCTTTGATATGGAATCTCAACTATTTCATAGGTCTATTAAAAATAGCACTGAAAGACTCCTACAAAGCAAAACTGTTATTTACAGAAACCTATGGTGTTATTTGAAGGAATTGCACAGTATGGCCATATTTATTTATTTTAAAATGTATTGAAGACTTTCTGCTATTTGAACACAGTAGCAGACACATATCTGTTTCATTTCTTCTGACTCATCATCCCCTACATCATTGGGAATCTTCTTGTTGATTTCATGGATGTTATGTCAAGTCCATTATTTCAATGGACAGTAATTGGACAATTTATAGAATTTTTATTTGACTAATCATTTTGGCTGCACAATGTGTGCTACAGAAAGAACCAGTACCTAAAAACCCTCCTTTGAAAATATTGATGTGTGTAACATCTCATCTAAACAGAAGCTGTTTAACAGTCAATAAAATACACTGTTGGCAGTCATTCAATTTGAGATGATTAAAGAATTCCTACATTCCTACATTCCAACAACACCAATGTAACAGGAAACAGCATTAAGAACCTTTCGGGTGCTGATTGGCTGAAACACATGTCTTTACTGGAAAATGGTTTTGGAAAATAAAACCTCATGAAACCAAACAAAATCCCATTTTTCACAGGTGAAAAATGAAGACCATTAGTGGGCAGCTAGGACCACTGAATGGAGCAGAGCTTAACTGCAGTGAAACAATAAGCACACACAGAAAGGAGTTTTTATCTTAATAGCATTAATGAGCACACTAGAGAAATATAGGTTTTTGATCTTAAGCACATAGCCCACCCAAGCATAAAGAATTACACGCTTAGACAACGTAGGTTACAAAAAGAGTTCTTACTGTTTATTTGGTCCAGTTACATTTTCGTTCAGGAAAGATGACTTCTCGTTCTTCTTTGGTCCCTAAACTTAATTTACCCTCACCCCTCATTGCTGGTGAAAGCTGCATGGAGAAAAGGGGAAACATTCTGGAGTTGAGGCCTAGCACATGGCCTCTCCATGGAAGGACCAGCAGCCGCATGGTCCTTCTTCTCTGGTAGAAGAAAGCAAGAGAGAGAGGAAGTGGGAGGGGCAACAAACAGCTTCCTCAGGAAGAAGCACATAGAGAGTTTGCCTCCTAGAGCAATCATCCATATGCTAATGAGGCATGCTGATTTTCTGGAACCTCCAACAAAAAATACAGCAGATCTAGGCATCTGAACTTTCAAACCTGCATTTCCTTACTCAGAAATAAATGCAATGGGAGTTTACTTCCTAGAAAATACATTTTGATATACAACATCATTTATTAAGCTGCAGTGATTATCAGATCATGACCTCCAAATGCTTTGGTTGACAGTTTCCAGGATTCCTTGCTCTAGGTCAGGCTCTCTTGGGACTGATGAACATTGAAGTCCAAAACATCTGAATGTATCATATGCTTCATTCCAAAATTAAGTTTGTACTTCCTCAAATATTTATGAAAAAAAAAATTCCATTAAATGGTCACTTTCTCGGGAATAGACTTCTATAGAGAGCCAATCTGTTACAGTGGTTAAGGTGCTGGCATAGAAACCAGGAGACCAGAGGGTTAAGAGTGGGAGGCACTGTGCTGCAGTGGTTCACCTCCTTCCTCAGTGGTCGGTTCCAGTCATTATTGATGGGGGTGGGAAGAGAAATCACACCCACAGCCCTTCACATGTGGGGTGCCTCAGGGCTTGATGCTCTTTCCTCTCCTGTTCAACATCTACATGAAACCACTGGGTGAGGTCATCCTCCAGTTCAGGATTTGGCATCATCAGTATGCTGATGATACCCAGCTCTACATCTGAAACCCAAGGGGCACAGGTGAAGTTGTCAATGTATTGACCCAGTGTCTGGAGGCTATTTGGGTCTGGATGGGGCAGAACAGACTTTCGCTCAGTCCTAACAAGACTGAGTGGCTGTGGCAGTTTAGACCCCCTAGGTCAGGGATGTCACCATCCTTGGTCTTGGATGGGGCTGCACTTCCCCAGTCAAGACTGGTGTGCAACTTGGAGGTCTTCCTGGACTCACAGCTACTGCTCAAAGAGCAGGTGGCAGCAGTGATCAGGAGGGCCTTTGCACAAGTTCATCTTGTGTGCCAGTTGCACCCTTTCCTTGATCGGGAGGCCCTTCAGACAGTTACTCATGCCCTGGTCACCTCACAATTGGATTACTGCGGTGTGCTCTACACGGGGCTGCCCTTGAAGACCACCTGGAAGCTACAGCTGGTTCAAGATTTAGTTGTGTGAGAAGTAACAGGTGCCTTTTGGTGTACCCATGTGTCACCACTGCTACACGAGCTGCATTGGCTGCCAGTTGGCTTCCGAGTGCAGTTCAAGGGTCTGGTTATTACCTATGAAGCCCTGTATGGCAGGGGGCCTGGATATCTGAGGGACTGCTTGTCTCCAATTCTTTCTGCCCACCCAATACATTCTGGCAGAGTGGGTGTGCTCCAGGTCCCCTCTGTTAAATATTGTCATTTTGTGGGACTGAGGAAGTGTGCTTTCTCTGTTGCAGCCCCCGCCAGAGAAAAGGATGTGCCCTCCCACCTGGGGTTCTGGAAAGCTTTGAAAATTTGTCTTTGGTCCCAGGCTTCAGGTTGATGTTTGTTATTTGTTTAATGGTCCCTGTCTTGTTTTGTTTGATTTTGCTGTTTATAAGATTATGTTAGTTTGGGCTGTCCATCTGATTTGATGTTTGTATCTGTTTTTATGTTTTTTCTAGTTTTGTACACCTCCCGGAATCCATTGGAGTTGGACTGCTAATACATTCAAATAAATAAAATAAAAATAAATTCATTCACAGTTGTGCCTGCAGAGTGTGGTAAAAAACACCCAACAACCACCTAGATGGCGGTCACAATGGTGTGATGAAAGCTCTGCCTGTTTTTGATGTGCATCACATGTGCAACACACATAAAAAATGGGTGGAGCTTCAGTCATACCATTGTGGCAGCCATCTTGATTTTTTGATACCCTTACTTACTTATTTATTTATTTTATTTATTTGTCATATTTATATCCCGCCCATCTCCCCCGCAGGAGGGACCCTTATTCATTACTTATTCATGTAATGTTCTTGGCAACAATATGGAAGTAGTTTGCCATTGCCTTATTCCAGCCTGGAGATATTTTGGGAGTCTACCATTCCAAGTCCTGGATCCAGCTCTGCTTTGCCTTTTGGGGTCCACCAAGGTAACCTAGGTACTGTCATTTGTTTGTTTATTTGGCCTGTGTATTGGAAGGCTACCTCCTCCTGGCCCAATGTCCTTGCCATAGAATAATGATCAAATGGCATAGGCTCCATGTAGGGTGTTGGAAGATATGCTTAACACATCATATTTTCTTCCTTGTTCAGTTTTAATTTGAAACTGAAAAACAGAATATATAAGAGTTTAGGCCTTTAATGTAGTACAACCCTGAACAAAAGATGATTGCCACAACAACCTTAAGCTCAAATAAATGAGTGATAGGAGTTTGCATGTAGCTGAGGGAATTTCTAATCAACAGTGGATTTGTTCTATGGATGTCTATAGAATAGGTGTAGGGGAATTAAGCTGCCAACAGCAGACCTCCTTTGGATTTTACCCATTCTTAGAAACAGAATATAATAGCAGCAACATGATTTTTTTGTATCTTTTCATCATACCTGCCTGTCTAGAGTTACCAAAGCACCTACTGTGATAGATGAAAGTATTGAGTGAGATCTACCTGTATGATATTTTTATCATAGCCCTCTAAGTAACCTGTCTTTTTTTATGCCTTAGCCTTGGTTCATTAACTTTTCACCTGGGGAATGCAGTAAACAGAGAAAAATCAATTTTGACTCAGTCCAGCTCTCAAAACTTTCTAGAGTTCTTGTTCAACACTGAAAACTATAACCCTGGAGACGTCTCTTTCATAGAGAATATATATTAACTTTGTCAGTAAGTCTGATTAAATCTCTCTCTCTTTCTCACATTTCTCCAAGGCTCTTCTTAGCCCTTCTTTATGCTAGGCCCTTATTGAAATGAGATATAACAGAACCACGCCAAGTTTACCCTAAGGAGGTAACAGCAGACATTACTTGATTGATGGCTATTCTATTTTCTTGTTGACATAAATTCACTCCTCTCCCATCTTTTTCCCCATCTCTGCTTGATTCTTCCAAGTAGGCAGGTGGGAACCTGGAAAGCTAGTGTCTTTCAAATTTCAATGTCATCTATTCTGCACTGATAGTCCAACCATGATAACTGTTATTTAACAATAATAGTATAATATAACAAGTTTGCCCTTTCCATGGAGAAGGCATCATGTAAGCTGGTGACTTCATGCATAAGCAGTATGTTTGGGTGTCCAATTTATGTGCTTCTCCATCTTCAGCAAAGGAGGAAATATTTCCAAAATCAAAGCTCTGATGAGTAAATGTGGACAGTCTGACCCAGATAAACTATATTGTGCAACGGAGAGAAATATATGCGTTTGAACCATCAGTACATTAAATACTGATCTTAAGGAGGCAGGCCCCTCCAATATGAATTGGAGAAACTTGCAGCCCTCTTGCCAAACTACAACTCCCAGCAGAGCCATCCAACATACCAATTGTCTAGAATATTGGGAAATATAGTTTCAGCAACTACTGGAAGATCTGATTTTGATAGTTTCCTAACAGCTCAAAGCCCTTCATTTTGACTAATTACTCCACTAATGTTACAGTGACTACAGAAAGATAAGTAGTATTATTATACCTATACCAGCTTACTCAAGGACACTGATTTCACAGTATTCAAATCAGAATTTTTTTATTCCTGATTTCAATTAAGTGAACCACTGTGTCTCTACTATACAGTAGCTAAAACTTACGGCAGTTTCAGTCTGAATATCTAGTCCAAGCCGTTGCCTGGATTCAACAGTGACTCGAAGGCTCCCCCCTACCCCCCAAAAAATAAGTCCAACTAGTATCAGCCTTAACAGTTGGCATATAAATTCACAAAAATGAAATTCCTCAAGCATCCCAAACTACAGCTTGAGTTATTTAAAAAAAAATCCTAAAATATCCTGCTATATTATAAGCTTTCAGTGATGTCACTGGATATATCTCCATAGTTACAAATATTTGTTATTTACAGGAATTATCTATTTACCAAATGGATCTGTCTGGGAAGATAGAGTAGCTACAGCTCTGCCTCATTATCCAACACCCTGCTGTTATGCTGATGTTTCCTTTTCATTTGCAGTTTCCCCTATCTGAGTGCTGAACAAGAAATTTTGGAGCTTTTCATTTGTATCTGATTAAAATGTCAAATACTAATACTTGAGTAAAATTCCATGATAAAAATCCTCTTGATTTCAGTGAGATTTAAGGATATAAGGAAGGGTCAAAAACTATGATCAGTACTCAAAAATGTTCAACAGGTATTTGAAGCTTGATCCAGATTCTGGACTACTGGAGACAAACATAGGCCAATGTAGCAGGTATAGATGATGTACTAACAAACTTCATCTAATAACTTTAGGATAATTGAGCCTGAATACAGAGATCCAAAGCGTCATGTTTATTTATACTGTGGCTATTATTTATTCTCATTCAGGGATGTGCAAATCTCCAGTTTTTAATCATTTGTTTGTTTTCGGCTATATTAATAATACATAGCCAGGTCACTTACCCATAAAAGCACATTATTACCCATTTGTATGCATTATGATTGCCACTTGGAACCTTTTTCAGCAGTATGAATTTATGCAGGTCCAAATAACTTCCATGTCATCTGCACAATTGCCCTCACTTAGCAACGGTTGGCAGGATGACTAAGTATAGTCATCCACCTTGAATGCATCATGTGAACTGGAAATGTCTAATTATTTCTTTGATGTTTCCAGTGATAATAGTCAACAAACTTGTTGGGGACACCTAATCACAAGAATGAATATGGAATTGCATAATAGAAAATCTCAGTTATTAATAGCATTGCTGCAGTTTTTGCTTATCAGCTATATATTACACCTATTGTGACCTTATATATCACCACTGCTTTTATGTATTCACTGTGGTATCATATGTCTTGGATAATGTGTGGATTAGAACTAATTATATGTCAGAGTTTGCATTTCTTAAAATTTTGCAACACATTTCACCCATAAAAATGCTTTTTAGGAATACATAGAAATGCATAGAAATGAGGTAAATAATTTTGTTAATGAGTTTTTGTGGGGAAAAAGTTAAAAATGAATTTAATTGTGTGTGGTTTTTTTAAACGCAGGTGATTGAAGATACATGAATATAGCATGTACTAAAAACAAATTCTCCAAATTCTCCAAAATTTAACATGACCATATAATTATGGTTCCCAATTGCTGCTACAAGTCCTCATGGCAATGTTCAGGACGTCTACTATAGGGATAAGGCCACTGTTTTCCAGAGTCCCTTCTATTATGCCCTTTTGTCCTGAAGGATTACTGTTCAAAAGAAGAACCAGACTTCAAGAAGTTAGTTGCTCTTAGAAACTCTGAATTTGAACTAGAAAACTCTTAATTCTTAAGAAGATATATATTTGGATGGGTCTTTAGGATGTGGAGAACTTCTCTTTCAACCCTGAAAATAAATTAGAGCCACTCTCCAGTCTGAAAAAAACATCATGGAAGAGACTGTAGGCTTTGCCAGGTGACCTACCCATATAGCAGGTCAAACGTAGTACTACTTGGGGCTAAAAGGTCAATTCATGAGTAGCTCCTGAGTAGGAACTTCACATTAACCCGTCCAGTGGTCTACCAGAGAAACTCAGACTTTTACTTTGGGCTACCAGAACAATCTCCATTCACCAGACTGTTGTCTGTCTCCCAGGACAGAAGTACATAATTTTTTGGACCTGTAGAGTCGGACACTACTGCAAAAATGTGCAGGGGGAACCTTTACTTTACTTAGGAATATTGAAAGTATACCACAGCTTTCATGAGAACTTGCCTATTCATAAAATAGCTGCTGTGGTAGGCACAGACAATTATAAAAACCCCATTTATCAGATAGCAATCTGATAAGGTGTCCCCTGACATCGTCTGCACTTTCACTTCTCCTACTTTTGTCATTCGTTTTGGACAGTTGGGCACCTTTTCAAAGAAAGCACTGACCCAAAGACACTCATTATCATTGTCTAAAACTGCCTATGGGGCCTCTGTGGGTCACAGACAGCCTTGTAAGCAATGATGATGCTAGAATATGACAAGGACATGCATATATGCAAGCACAGCAATCATGCTCCACCCTTTCAGAATCAGCAACAGTATGCAAAGTACAGAAAAGGAGTGACAAATAGTTGGCCAAAGAAATTAAAGATTTTTCAAAAATTAAAAATTAAAGATATCTAATTAATTTTAGTTTGCACCAGCCTCATTCACGACATCTCTCCATGTCTTTGTACCCTAGCAAACCATCCTTGCTTCCACCATGTCAAATACATGTTCATACATTGCCTTTTTGAGGATCTCATGAACTTCACCCAGCCATGGCTTTCTAGAATTTTTTCCCCTTCCTTGCAACACTCTCACTCTTACCTTATATATTTCTTTTGCAGTTCCTTCCTCATTTATTCTCTGTATGCTCAGCCTACTTCTTTGGTACTGGTCACTCACTTTTATATTCAATCCACATTTATTCATCACCCATTCATTTTTGACCCTATCTTTTCTTGTTTTATCAGGCACACTTCTTAAGTCATTCCTAGTGCATTTGATTTACTTTAATATTTCTCCTCACATACCCAACTTTCACCTCTATATAACGAAGTGGGCAGAAGCATGCTGTTATTCAGGTACATAGCCATTTTCACTTATTTCAACAAACATTCATTCCTCACCATGGACCACATACAGTACTAACTACCAACTTTTATCAGCATTTATACATCTTAAAATTTCTCCATCCATTTTCCCATTTTAGTAAATCTTGTACAAAGATATACAGATTCATCTACATCCTCTGATTTTTCCCCAAGTATGTATGTATGTATGTATGTATGTATGTATGTATGTATTTATTTATTTATTTATTTATTTATTTATTTATTTATTTGACTTCTCGACCGCCCAACTCGTACAGGACGACTCTGGGTGGTTAACTAACAATAACTAACAACAGTTCACTTCATTTTTCTTGTCAAACAAAACTATCTTGGTCTTTGACACAGCAATATACAGAGCCATATGTATTGTTGCATCAGACAATCTTTGTAATATTTGCTGTAAATCATTTAATTTTTCAGCCAACAACCTGACATCATCTGCATATAAAAACACACACATACGGTTCCCTGATCTGTACACCTATAGCGTCACCACAAGCATCCCTTATTATCCATAAATACATTAAACAACACAGAGGACATCACACAACATCATCTTACTCTCTGCTCAATGTTGAATCATTCATTAAGCATTCTCTCTATTCTTAGGCATTCTTTATCTCCATCACATCCTGCTCTTATCACATTCAGCCACCAACCCTCAACTCACATTCACATATTTCTCAATGCTCTGCTAAGGAACAAAAATCTGATCTGCATTATCTCCTGCCCTGCATAAAACCACATTACACTTCGCAAACTGTATACATTGTTTGCTTTGATATCCTTTCAATCAGAATTTTGCCAAACACTTTCCTAGGCACACTTAACAGACTATAGCTTTTGCATTGACTCTTCTTACCTTTCCTTTTGTGTAAGAGATCAACAATGGTATTCTTCCAAACATTAGGCATAGATTGAGGTTTCACATACATTTTTCACATACATGTTAAGCAAGTCATATAGCTACTCCAAAAGCAAACCACATCCATATTTTAAAATTTCTTTAATTATATTATCAATACCCGGTGCATTTTCCAACATTCACACAGCATTTATTACTACCTTTTCATCATGTGTTTTCTTGAACACTAACATTATTGCTTTGATGTCAAATCTACTCTTCTGCATACTGCTATCATTTTTCCCATTCCCATGCAATTTCTAAAATGCTCCTTCCAGCTTTCCCTCACTTCACTTTCTTTCCAAATCATTTTATTACTTTTGAGCTTAATTTAATGTACTCTTCTAGAGGCTCCTTCTTCAGCCCTTTTCACCCACTTCCAAAACAATATTTTATTTCCATTCATATTGTAGTACATTTTCCCTATTTCTTTTAATCTTAACCATTTCTTACTTTGCAACTATGTTTTTCTCTCTCTACACGTTGTACAAAACATGGGAGTCTGTTGGGGAGGGGGGAGCTGTGCCAGAATCTGCAAACAGGGGAGAACTGCAAACCTTGCCCCTTTTCTACATGGGTGTGATGTTCATACACATACAAAAGGGCTTTGACTGCAGTGCTGTGCCTGCCAATTTGCAGTTTTTGACTCACCCTGCAGCTACCCAGAGCTCACTGCAGTTCGGTGGTCAATAAATTTAAAATAATAATAATAATAATAATAATAATAATAATAATAATAATAATACCCAATACAGTATCTTTTTCTCATCATGTTTTGCACTAACCATTCCTTTGCATGCAGTTCTTCTCATCCGCTTTCCTTACAAAATCCCACAAAACACCACTTTTGATACTTCCCATCAGCAGTAACTCCACACACTTCTCTGATACTCTAAAAAGCAATTCTTTTCTCTGTTCCAAGCAGCTTCCTCGTCTTCTTTCCTTAGGCCCACCTTCGATTCCTTCTGTGGGGGTGGGGGGGAAGAATAAATTATTAGCATCAGAGAGATTTAATTTTACAGTCAGAAACTTTAACCCAACTCTTCATTGTAAGTGTGAAATGTCAGAGTTACTGTTAGTTGCCCACAGGTACTTCTCTGCTCATTTCAAGCAACTGTCTGTCAGAGAGGGTCCAGAGGAATAGAGTCACAAACAGATCTAGCCCTTCAATACTATCGGAGCAGATGGGATCCCCAGACATAGCAAAGACCTGTTTTACTAAATGGTGCTCTTAAAGAAGGATAGGCTGTATAAAACTCAGGTTACATTTTCTTGCTAATTATAGTATTAATCCATCCTTATTTATTGCAAATGAAACAGATTGCATTAGGAAGGAGGAAAGGTCACAGGGGCAAAGAGAAGCAAGCTTAGCAGATTTGAAAGCATCAGCATTACAAAGTGAAAATGTGATCTCTGTGGATGCACATTTCTTCCAGTTTTGCTTCATTTGCAGGCCTGTCATAGGTGCAAACTAATGGGTAGATTGGTTGCCAAGATGTTTGCATGATGAACATCAAGGTCATTTTTCTTCCTTAGGTAGATGCTGCCTACATATTCATACCATGAAATAATGCAAATGGCCTGTGAAAATGTGCTGCTTGCAATCAAACACTTGCTATTTATTTCCTCCATATTTAAATCAATGGCCTTAAATACTTCCTATAATTATTGTCCATTTGTAAAGATTAAATCCTTCTGACTTCAGAGAGCATGCAATAATTTAAGGTTTAGCTAGCATATAACAGAACAGGAAGTAAACATGCATCTGGGATTGTATTTAAAAATAATCTCCAACAGACATGTGGAATCTCTCCAAATTCATGTTGATGTGCTCTTTTTTTTTCTTTTGTATTCTCTTGAGAAAAGTGACACATACAATATAGTGATGTACTCTCTGTGTAATGATATACCAAGCTGCTATTCCTTGAAGATAATTTGAAGTTTCAAGGCTGAAGAGTAAGAAAATAACTACCAGAACTGGTCAAAACGTTATTTTCCTTGAAAACTCTGTTTCAAGGAAAATGATTTGTTTGTAACTAAGGGCGTCTTCCCCTCGCCTGCATCATAAATGGAAGAAGGCTATGATTAAAACATTCTTAGTTTAGTCTTGTCAGATTTTCTTGAAATGCTATGATTTTCTCAGAATCAAAAGCCTATTTTCCAAGTAATAATGACAATTAAACATATTTACATTGTGCTCATGCCTTCTTTTTCCACAGTAATCTCATTCATCACATACTGCAGATCTGACATTAGAAATACTACAGTTTCTTCCAAGAAATAGAAAGCAGCAAATTGAGAATCATGTCCATTGCATGGAGTTTGTTTGCCTAATATTTTTTTTTCATGTAACAAAGCTTGGAAAGAATACTGTATATGGGTCAGAGTTAAACTGAAATATATTATCACTTAAGATAGCTAATTTCTATAACTATGTATTTAGGAGAAATGTGCAGAAAAGTTTTGATACCTTCTCCCCCTATCCCTTAGGAGGTCTCTGGACTTCAACTCCCAGAATTCCCCAGTCAGCCATGGGGAATTCTGGGAGTTGTAGTCCAGACATCTTAAAGTTGCCAAGGTTGAGAAACACTGCCTTAGGATGTGAAAATACCAGAAGAGATCAGGAACACTTTCTATCCACAGTATAGATAGTTGCTTTCTCTTTTTCTTACTTACTTAGCCAGGAAATGGTAATGGCAATGCCAAAGCTTTATAGATTGTTTGGCCCATCACTGGCCATGAGAATGGAATTCTGGGGCAGTTATTTAGTTCATTTATACTTGTTTAACAGTTTCTATTGTATTAGACAGTAATTGGATTTTACTACTAGTGCTTCCAATAGACCTTTTCCTTGGTGTGACTGACATACAGAGTGCTATTTTTCTCCCTGGGATGCTAAAATTAAATATTATACTGCTTTTGACTTTCTTTTGTACTTTATGTTTTTAAATATTGCAAGCCATCCAGAGAACTTTATGTAACAGCAATGTATCAAGAGTAAAAATAGTTTTGCCCACATTGTGTCTCCACTTGCTTAAAATTTAAATTCCTATGATCCTTGATCATTGGCCTTGTTGATTGGGATGGTTAAAAGCATTACTAATGGTAAAGGAATGCAGAAATGACCTTGAAGAAGAAGTGGATAAACCATTAAGGGATGAAAAATGGCAAGATTGACGTCAGCTCTTCAGGTAGACCAGGTCAGGAAACAGACACTACAAAGATTCCGAGAATGCTATTTTATTGTTGTAAGGCATAATAACTAATTCTTGAAAGCCTATCAGAGTTTCTGCCTGCCCCATCTTATACCAAACAGAATCAAGGTGGTGTTATTTTGACTTTCTTTCGCACCCTGCCCCCTTTCCTTCCAAGGACTGATTTGCCATTTCACCTCTCTTAATAGTTCATCCATGCTAAGGTCATCTCTACACTCTTTTACACTAACTAATCTTATTTAGATTAGAACTATTTTAAATAGTAGGCATATCAGGTGTGTCTGCATGGGAGGAGTCAAACTAAAAATGGAGACTGGGATTTCACAATTAAAGCCCCACAGTTTTAGCAGGTATAGCATGTAACATATGTGAAAATCAGTGGGGCTTTGATCACACAGTTGCAGTTGTCTTCTTGACTTTTTTGACCATCTTCCTGAAGATGCTCCTGGGTCATACCTAAGGGTCATTTCATTCAACATTAAAGGGCACACAGAGTTCCTTGCCTTTAATAAACATCCAATTTTCAATCTCTCAAGAGTCTTTGAATGTTCAAGGAAACAGTTTTGTCATTTGCTACTGAAGGAGGAGTGGCCAAGCAGAGTCTACCTGTAGTTTATACTAATAGTCTTGGTGGTGCTATTTTCTGTCTGAGAAGCTCAAATTCAAAATTCATTGGTTGCATCTATTGCTCTATTCATTTGGAATACAAAAAGTTACAATACTGTATGTCAGAAATTAACTCTTGAATATTAAGAGATATTTGCAAGAATATTGAACAAAATCCACTTACAAAACCTGAAACAGACTAATTGGGTAAGTCAAATGTTCACTTAATCCTGTAATGATGTTGAGCATAAAAATACAGACTCATGATATAATCTGAGTTGGAAGGGACCTTTTAAATATCTATTCAAATCTGCTGCTCAGTGCAGGAATTCACTAGATTGTTTCCAATCGTTGGCTATGCAACCCCTGCTTGAAAACCTCCAAAGTGGGGGAGTCCACCACTGTTCTAGGCAGACCCTTCCACTGCTTCTCAACTCTGTCAGGAAATTCATTATAAATCATGTTTCATTAATTTCAATCTATTGGTCTTAGTTTCAGTTGGAGCAGATCTGTCCCTTTTGTACATGTCAGCCTTTTTTTATATAAATTTGTGGATTGCTATCTTATTTCCCTTCAGTCTTCTCTTTAGCAAGCCAAATATGACAAGTTCCTTTAACTGTTATTCATAGGGTTTGGTTTCTGGATTCCTTCCTATCCTGGTAGCTGTCTTCTGAATCTGTTCCAGCTTCTCTCTTTAATGGAGAGTTATATGTGGTTTTGGTATCATTAACTTTCTGACAATGAATTTGGTTGAGTTTGCAATCTAATAATACTGTAGATGTCCTAAAGTGGACAAGGTAACAGAAAACACAAACAATTCTGAAAGAAGTAATTAGTTATAAGCTGCAGAATCAGTCAACTAGAAGATTAGCTTTTGGCACAACTAAGTACTGATCCAAGCGTTGAAAAGTATTCCTAAATGTTAGATGGTACAGAAGTTGCTGGTTGAGTTAGAAGAAAGAGCTGTTATTGCATAGGGCTGCTGAATACCAGCCATACAGTACTTCAAGTTGCTGAGGTCATCAAAATCTGTTACTGGGTTAGTGATGTTGAGCCATCTTCTATGTGAGTAGGAATAGGGTCTGTGTCCTCATCAATCTGTACTCAGTTGCTGTGAAGTTAAAGGAAAGGTGATCACTTTTTACAGTCTTCCAGAGGAAGATCAGTTCAATATACTATCCACATTGTGTCTGCGTATTTGTCTTATAATATTACAGTGGGGAATCTGAAGATCACATACTGCTTTCTCTCTAATTTCATACAGTCTTTACCATCATCATGTTTTCCAGATATTGTAGACCAGGGATCCCCAACCTGTGGGCCGCAGCCCACTAGTGGGCCGCGGCCTATTAGGAAGTGGGCCGCGGGGTTCCCTCCTGCAAACCCTGCCCCCCCGGTGCGTGTAATTGGCTCCCACCTGCAAACCCCACCCCACCCCGGTGCGGACGACTGGCTCCTGCCTGCAAACGCTGCCCCCCGGTGCGTGCTATTGGCTCCCGCCTGCAAACCCTGCCCCCCCAGTCTGTGGAAAAATTTTCTTCCACGACCGGTCCCTGGTGCCAAAAAGGTTCCATTCTTGTTTCTTAGACACCTCTTCCATTTGGGAATCACTTCTTCATCTTTGTTTGAATGGAAGTGAGAGTAAAGTAAAGAAGGTGAGGTGGCACACAGAGAGTAAGCTATGCAGTACTAGAAATACTACCCATCTGAGTCATCTTTCTAAGCTCTTTATATGAAGGAGCGATCCATTTCTGACTTTAAAGGTTTTCTGTTCAAAGCTTTGGGATAAGTAGCACTCTCTTCCTTTGAACTTCATTCCATCCAGTGTAAATTCATTTTAAAAAGGGGTGAACTTCTTAGAGTGGGTGGTAGAAAAGTATACTAAAACATAAATCACTTCAGTGTGATGCTTTGGCTAGCTGAGGATAGAATATAGTCAATTGTGAAATAGGGCACCAGTGCATTTATCTGAAACTCCATGTTCTTATATACAGCTGATCTTCTGAAAATTCAATTTTTGTCAGTCTGCTTGTTTTACCTGAAGAGCCTTTCTGGATTGGGATCAATTGGCAAAGTGATTGCTGTTAGAATAATGAATTGGTCTCAAAGAGCAGATCCCTTTTTGCATAAACCACTAAATTCAATGCAATGTGGGCTTACGTAAAAGCAACATCTTTTAAAGCTGAAACTAAGCAATTTTTGGACTCAAAAATTTGGATGGGAGACTAGCAGGAAATACTAGGGCTGCAAGCTATGGTAGTGGCAAACCATTTACATACTGGTTGTCAAGAAAATTACATAGATGTGTCCATGAGGTTACCAGGAGTGAAGCTCAATTTTTAAAAGACTTAACTATTACAGAACCAGTCAACCATGGTTTTCAAGGTTTCAACATGGTCTAGTTTAGATTGTGTAAAGGAAACATGGACCACTGAAACAATCTTCAATTTCCCACTGACACTAGCAAAGCTGACATGGTGGCCTGAATATTTGATGTGATAGAAAGGAGAGGCAAAATGATGGTGTGTAACAGCATTTCACATTCTGGTATACTTTGGATTTGCTAGGATTCCACCTCCCCAAATTTCTAGGCAGCACTAACCAAAACCCATGTGGTTGAGAATTGTAACCCAACACATTTGAAAGGCATGAAATCGGGAGATGATGGATTTTGGCAAGTCTTTACATTAAATGAGTCTTAAACTCCATCAGAATTTTTAAATAAATCACCTGACATGCCATTTTTTACTAATCATCCTACACCATAGATGGCATATTCATCTTTATTCCCAGAGTCTTGTGTTATAGTACCTTAAGAGTACCCAGAGCTTTGTGCAATAGTGCCATACTTTCTTTGCCAGATATAATGCTGCTCAACAATACTTTAATCTAAGAGTATCTCCTGGTTTCCAGAAACTATAATTTTATCAGTGCAGTATCAGTGATCATGACAGCCACTTTGGTGTCGTGGTTAAGGCACCAGTCTGGAAACCGGTTCCAGACTGGGAGTTCTAGTCCTGAAGCCAGCTGGATAACCTGGGGCCAGTCCCTCTCTCTCAGCCCTAGGAAGAAGGTAAGGGCAAACCACTTCCAAAAATGTTGCCAAGAAATATGTAGGGACTAGTTCAGGTAGTTGTGGGGAATCAAGACTGACTTGAAGGTGCATTGATCAGTGATCATATTACCTTTACTGAAATAACAATTTTAAACTGATTTCTTATTTGTGGGGTAGAATAGAAGGCTTATTTGGTATTGACTCTGATATTGTATACATTGTTTCAGGAACCAGGGATAGGAAAAACCATTAATAATATTTATGATACTGTCAGAGGATTGAATATTATCAATAAGAAAGCCTGGCAGATGACGGAATCTGTGAACCTGCGAGGTGTTCCTTGAGATTACATTCAAATCTTCACTCAGGCATAAAATATTTCAAAGAGCTTCCAAGACATTTAAAGGAAGTATTTTTATCCATGTCTCTTCTCTATATTTTTTCCCTAGCCACTTCTGATGTAGTTGAAGAAGAACTAAAGATTTGATATTTATATGAGGAACAATTGCAAGACTCAAGACTGTGAAGAAATGAATTTGTCAAAAAAAAAAAAAAAAGAGTCCTGTCATTTGGTCAGCTCATTTAATAAATCACCCTATTCTAATTACACTTGTGGTTTCCTGGCTGTCCACTTAATAATCTAGAAATGAGACTCTGGCAGGACAAGTAGATGAAGGGTGTACAAGGAAGCAACGAGTTGATTAGGAATAATGTTATTAGCGCACACCATGGTATGCTCATTCCTCAGTGGCTGTTGAGATCTTCTGTATACACTAAGAGATTAATTTTAAGTAGAGCAAAGCAATCATCAGAGTGATATTTAGGCAAACATATACTAATATTCGCAATGCATAAAATGAGAGAATGCAGAAAGGTGATGTTTGAAAACTATCCATGACTGGAAGGGCTATCAATGCATTCTGTACTGACCTTGAGTTCCTTTTATTTTTAGGATCAAGGTATTGTTTCTTGCCTTGATTCAAAGTGCACTATAGACTGGGAAGTGCTTTTTTCCAGCTTCCATTCATTTTACCAAGATTTATACAAGAGAACTTTTCAGTAGATTGAGTTTATGGTATTTTATGTTATGCAGTTTGTTGTTTGCTGTTCATGATCCTCAGCTGCTATGAGTTTTTATGTTTTCAAATGTTTTTATTATTTTAATGTTGTAAGCTGCCCAGAGTAATTTATTTGAGATGGGTGTCTATATAAATATATGAAATAAATAAAAACATACATAAAATTTTAACCATCCTATCCAACCCTTCCCTATAAGCCAGGGTCATTGGTTCCCAGTTATCTACCAGATTAGTCTGTCCCATTCTGACTATTGAGAGCATGTCTTGAAAAGATGAGATTGGTGTACTTTGGAGGGTGCCTGGAAAGCTAATTGATCTATATCTATATCTATATCTATCTATATCTATATCTATATCTATATCTATATCTATATCTATATCTATATCTATATCTATATCTATCTCTATCTCTATCTCTATCTCTATCTCTATCTCTATCTCTATCTCTATCTCTATCTCTATCTCTATCTCTATCTATCTCAAGCAAGGCAAGAGACATATTAAACTTTTCTGGTTTATTTCTGCTATTCTCTGTTATTCCCATTCACACTCCAGTTCCCTCCAGCCCCTTTGGTTAGGTGAACAAGGCGAAAGGGAAACTTACCATGGTAATTCAGTGAATTTAAAACAAAACCAGGAACTTCAATGGTCCAAAATACAGTGAGTCAGGGACAATGCTCACATTCATAATTATCTGGTTTAGTATATGAATTTCTTCTGGGCTTAATTATTAGCATAATTTCACCCAGTTCTTCTTCATCTTGGAAAAATAAACAAGGTTCTGGGCCTCTGTCTAGCAGATCGGGTACTTCATTGATTGCTATGAGCTGTATGACATTTATTTATTTATTTATTTATTTATTTATTTATTTATTTATTGTCTATACCACCTTTATTATTTTTTATAAATAACTCAAGGTGGTGAACATACCTATTACTCCTTCCTCCTCCTATTTTCCCCACAACAACAACCCTGTGAGGTGAGTTGGGCTGAGAGAGAGTGACTGGCCCAAAGTCGCCCAGCCGGCTTTCATGCTTAAGGTGGGACTGAATTCACAGTCTTTCTTTGATGAATATTGTATCATGAACATTTATATTGCTAAAACAGTACATATCACAGAGAATAATAGATACTATTCTTTATCAGATAATTCCATGGTTTTCAAAACTCTTTGCAATAATATTTTTGTAAAAAAGATTTAAGAAGCAAAAGCATTGCAAAACCCCAAGAGTACTAAATATATGGTAATCACAGTGCTGACTATTGGGGGCAGAGGGTCAAACTAGGGGGAAGGGGAAGGATAGAACAGAATGGAGTGTCTTGGACGGGAACATGACTAGATTGAAACCTCAACTGGAACCTTCACACTTGATTTTAGATCACACTTATCTTCTCTACTAAGACCACTTCTCTTTATTGTTTGACATAAATTATTCGCTCCTTTTGAGGTGTGTTAACCTGGGGAGTGAGGGGAAGAAAGAATTGATTTTCCAGACATCTCTGCCATGGCTTAATGATGTAGGACTGGTGCAAGATAGGCAAATCTAGAGAATAATTCCCAGAAAAGAAAATGACATAATTAAACCATTCTGTATGTGAACCAATCAACCAAGAAAACAAATAAATGGATCATCAAACTAATCAACCCAGACTTCTCACTCGAGGCACAAATAACCAGACTCAAATTATCCTACTTTGGGCACATTATGCAAAGATTTAGCTCTCTGGAGAAGTCTCTAATGCTGGGAAAATTGAAAGGAAAGAGAAGAAGAGGATGACCAGCAGCAAGTTAGATGGACTCAGTTACAATGGCAATGGGTGCAATGTTGGAAGAACTGAGGACAGATTATCCTGGACAAATTACATATATATGGTCACTAAGAGTTGACATCAACTTAATAGCACTTAATCACATTTTCTGAGCTTTAGTAAATGAATGTATGAACAAGGGCCAGGTTGAGGACAGATTATCTTGGAGAAAATCTATACATATCACCACTAAGAGTTGACACCAACATGATGTCACATAATCAATCAAAATGTGAGCCTTACAAGTTAGGACAGAGTTCAAAGAAAATTCATAACTAACCAATTCCAGTTTGGTGTTTTCTCATTATTAAACACAGAGATCCAGAGCACCACCACCACCACCCCAAAAAAACCACCACACCCCTTTCGAGCAAATCCAGACTCTTATATAAACAGATACCGTATTGCAAGTATTAATGTATGTCCATTTTAACACCAAAAGTAGTGTTCAAAGCAGCATCTACAGTAGCTGCACCTATATTTATCTTCTTGTTTTCTGTGGTTCAGTTGATGTACTTTAGCCAGCCCTGCCATATTTTTATGAAAATCTATAAACAGGTGTAGAAATGGGAAGGAAGGAATTAGAATTGGAGAAATGAGGTTAAAACAGCTTGTTACTTTAAATATGCATCCCTGCATCCCTTGCTTTGTTTTTAACTCTACAATAAATGTGTGGGGCCTGATATGGAAACTATTGCACATGGGAATAAAACAGTTAACTTGTATATGAAAATTTAAGTAAAGAAAAAATACTTAATTGGCAACCAAAGTCTTTCTCCCACTTTTCTAACCTCTCCATAGAATAGTGTGTGAATCTGTTTTGGGGGGCCTTGAGTTCTTTCTTTAAATACAAAGCAAGGAAGAGTCATGTGTTTGCTTAACAGCATTGGTTCCACTGATCTTTTTCTGACCCATCAGAAGTCTCTTGTAATCTCTCGTAACCCTTTCCATAGGATTGGGGCCCTCACCTGTAGCGGGTGTGTTGAATGTCTGGAGAGAGTTCCTTGAAACCAGATATAGGAATTTGGCAGAAGCTGTTCAGAAAGGCCTTTGATACTGCACAGCTCCCCCATCTTCCCACAAGGTATAGCAGAGAGAAGAAAAGGAAGGATAAATGCTACTGCCTAAAAAACAGTAAGACCAGATAAAGCCAATTTGAGACTCAGGAAAATTAGGCCTGGTGAAGTTCATATGGATGATCACAAATTATCTGATTACCAGTTTGTTTCATCCAAACATGGCCCCAGTGGTTGAACACTTTGGACTCTTTTTGCCATAACCCACACCAAATCTGTTGCAGAGTGAGAGTGCTTCAGTTTTTCAGCTGAATTTTCAGCTGAAAATTCCCACAAAAGCATCTCCCATTTGGCTCAGTACTAAATTTCTCTTTAATAAAGTTCAGATCTGCTTGCAAAGTGAACTGAGACCATCCACTGATCAATCTTCACCATCACTGGAAGCTTATTATTATGCTGACATCTTCCTGCCACAGTTACAAGCTTTGGGCAAATGGAGAACTTCCATCTGCCAGGAGTGATTCACACCATAGAAGTGACTGCATTTTGTTCTGTTGTGCACACAAAGTGGTTGATGCAGTTACTGGAGGGATGCTTGGTTTACTCTACCTCTCAGTTCCTGACTTCCCTGCGTTGTGGCTAGATTGCAATCTAGTTAAAAGGCCCCAGATACAGAACTATCATCCCAGGAAGTATACCACCACATTGGGCCAACAGAATACCTGCAATTCATTTACACCTACTGCAGCTGTATTTTCAAGCGGAAGTAATTTGATGTTTGGTACAAAACTCAGTGAGTAGAAACACATACTCAGTTACTGGTCAATATCTGAAACCAGACTGATGGCTACTGGCCAGGAAGAGCAAGTCCTATTGTATCTGTGCAAGGGTGCAAACCCACAGGGAAGTAAAAACATCAATTCCTGTAGCATCCTGGCAACTTAAATAATCAGAACAGTCTGTTCAGTCTCTGCTTCCTTTCAGCTGTGAAATCAGAAGACTTGGGGGACAGGACAGCTAGTCATTTGGTAGAGCCCATAGTTCATGTTTAACTCAATGTGAACGGGGCATGCAGTTGAGAGGCAAAGAACTGCTTCGGGGTCGTTGCCAGGTTTTTTTTTCATTGGCGATCACTCGTAGCCGAGTAAGATTGTCTTCCATAGGTTGGGTTTGGTGTGGTTGGAAGACGCCTGTGCGTGAATTTGTTTTATGTGTGGAGATTGGTGCACAAAGATCGTTGCCAGGTGCCCTCCTGACAATCAAAGCAATCTGCACAGGCACACACATGCATACACACACATCGGAATGAGATGTGATGTCTAGTTGTGCCCTGTCAAAGTTGTCAGCTCTTGCAAGCTCCAATTGACAATTGGCTCAGCTGACAGGCAGAGCTCACTGAAGGCACAACCAAACGTTTTCCGACTGGCGGGCTTCACTGGGGCAGGTGACAGGAAATAATTAACAGGTGCTGTCTCGCTCGCTCTCTCTTTCCCAGCCTCATGCCTCCTGCTTTAATTAATTAATATTGCTTCTTAAAATAAGAAGTTGTTTACTCCAGCAAGCTGATTGCTGCTCGCAAAAAACATCTGAGACGTGGCTGTGCCCAAGGGATTGCATTAACTTCATTGTTTATTATAAGCGCAAACAAAAAGCTGCAAAAGCTCATCTTGCCATGAGGCATCCTGACAATCTGCCAGTTTACTTACCAATAATAATGAGACTGGCACAAGCAATAAGCTCAGTGCTAATCTAATGAGGGTCTGTTTCAATTGCCCATTGATATTACTGCAGCTGCTAAGCACCCGATGCTTAGGACACACAAACACGAGGTACTGTATGTCTCCAGTCGGCTGAAATGTAATTCTCTCAAATGCATCCTTGCCACTCCTCCTTTTCCCCTCAGAGAGTTTGGGTAGGCAAGACCCCTCTAGTCAACAAGGTCAAACTGATGGGATCATCTCCCTAGGATGAGCTCCAAGCATTTCCATTAGTATTTTAAAGCACGCAGCCAGGCAGATGGACCCAAGCATACGATTTCCAGGCTCATCCCTCCCAACATCATGTGATGTCACTTCCTTCATTTTGTTCCTGCAGCGAATACAATTAGGCACTGATGGGCAAATGGCAGGATTCCACTGCTAATGATTTTCCCTACTGGGGAGGACTGCAAGGCATTCTCTTTTGGTGCTTCAGATTCCTAATCATTGCTTTGATTTTATTTATTTATTTTCCACCCTCAATGTGATTATTAACAGATGCAAACTTTTTTTTCTTTTTTTTTAACTTAAGTTCGCAGGAGTAGAGTTAACCATTTCTGCTCAAACAACAGGAAGTCATTGGGAAGGCAACTCAATTTCTATGAACAAGGCAAAATTATACCTACCTTTACTCATCCTTAAGATGTTTATTTTTCTCCATTTAGGATGATGCTTATATCTGCAAAGAAACATCATCTGGGCTGTGGGTATGCTGTGGTTTTAAAGAAATGTAGAAAAGGCACTGAAGCTGAACTAAACTCCTTGAGAATTGCAATTTTCTACCCCTCCCTTTTTCTCCAAAAGAGCAAGTTTCTAAAGATAATATGAAGAAAGCCAGTTTGGTCTAGTGGTTAAGGCAATGGGCTAGAATCCAGGAGACTGTGAGTTCTAGTCCCTCATGAAAGCTGGCTGGGTGACCTTGGGCCAGTCACTCTCTCAGCCCAACTCACCTCACAGGGTTGTTGTTGTGGGAAAAATAGGAGGAGGAAGGAGTATTAGGTATGTTCGCCGCCTTGAGTTGTTTATAAAAATAATAAAGGCGGGATAGGAAATAAATAAATAAATAAATAAATAAATAAATAAATAAATGTGGGCAATGTCTGCTGAAATCTCAGTACTTGGGAGATTTTGCTAAACAAGATTTCCAAAGTTCAAGAAGAAGGAAATTCACTTCCTTATGACTAGAACAACCAAAAAATATGAATGCAAAATAAGAATATATATACAAATAAATTCATTTTATTTGCATAATGTATGCAAGTCACTATCCCATTGTGAATTCATGACCAGAAGCCTATAGAAACTCCAATAATTTTAAATAAGCAGAAAGTGTTTTCCCAGGCTCTGGAACAATGTCCCTTCCTCACTCTCTGTTTTACTTAATATTGCTTCAATGCTGCATTTTTCCCTAATAAAGCCTGACACACAATGGAAACTTACTTTCCTGCGTATGAATAGCGTAAATGTCCATTATTACCCTAATACCTCTCAGTGGTCATTAGCTGACAAACCATAATTCCATGTCTCAGGTTTCCTTACTTCATTTTCCATTCAGGATCATAAGGGGACAAGTTGCCAGTACAAGATGGATGATCGTTACCAACTTTTTTTCCCCTTTCTCTACTTATATTTGATAAGATGACACATTATTTACAATTAAGTGCTGTCCATGTTCTTGAAATAATTTCCCTCTGTATCTCACTTAACATGAGATCTGACATGTATTTCCCATCCTCCAGAATTAGGCTGACCATATGTCCTGTTTTGAACGGGACAGTCCCGTTTTTTTAGCATTTTTCAACCGTCCCATCGTTTTGATAAAAATCTCAATTTTGTCCCGTTTTTTAAACCCGGCGGGAATGGCGTGGAAGGAGGATCCAAGCCGGAGCTGCTGATTGGAGGCAGCCTGGAAGAGGAAGCCCTCCCGCCTATCAGTGCATGGCAAAGGAGGGACTGGGGTGCGGGGTTTGCAGGCGGGAGCCAATTGCATGGACTGGTGGGTGGGGTTTGCAGGCGGGAGCCAATCGCACGGACCGGGGAGCAGGGCCCCCTGTCTTTTTCATGAATGCAGAATATTACATAAGACCTCATCCCATTTTGCCATCCCAATGTCCCATTTTTGTCTCAAGGAAATATGGTCAGCCTATCCAGAATCCTTGTATTTCTCCATTGCTCAAGTACAGATATAGAGATGTAGGTCTCTACACCTCATGTACGTCATGTGTGACTGCAGACAGACTAAAGCAGCCCTGGTCTTAAGATTCTCAACATGACTTTCACAAATTCCAACTACAGTGGGTCCAATTTCTGCACACTGTAAAACTACAAAAAATGTTGGACTGGATCCATGGCTACTTCTAAAAAATTTTCCATTTGGAAATTTGGCATTTGAATAGAAGTACAAAGCTGGTTGTTTCAGTACAGATCAGAACTTTGAACTCCTGCCTCTACTTTGAATTGTTTCTATCATGTCAAAATATAAATAAATTATTCTGTCCAAAGATGGTTCTCTGGGTAAGGTAAATGAACACTTATGGAATCATAATAATGGAATAAAACATTATTTGATGTGGCCCTTTAGAGATAAAGATGATTATTAGGACATAAACTTTTGCAGAGTATAGTATACTTTATCTGATGCTGTGTGCTTCCCTGAGTTAAATGTATATACGTATGGGGAGGAAGGAAGAATCCCATAATTTCACTGTTGATCACTGAAATATTTAGCTCTGGAAAGGATTATCTAGGATTGATAGATCCAGGTTAGGAATGCAATTTGCCAAAGATTTTAAAATTAATTTTAAAAATAATTAAGTTGCAAAGTGTTACAAGAAATCACTGGACATGGGTAGTTCACTCAATCTCCTTCATGCATTCAATAATCATGTGAGATGGCTGTGGGATTCCAATCACATAACCCTGTCCCTTCTGCAGATGTGCTGCCAGCCATGCCTAACTGAGTGCTTAAAAGCTGTGTGAACATGACTAGTATACTGTATATTCAGGTGTTGTAATGTAACAGACCTTATTGAAAATGCATGTTCCAGGACTAGTTAGGATAGGGCATTGGGTAGGGGTATCAATGAATTCAAAATGTCAGATATGATTGAGCAATCAAATCCCTATCTCTTGTGAACTTGTGTTGCCTGTATTGCAAAAAAAAAAAAAAGCTGGGGCTTCAATTGCAAAGGCAACTCAATCAAACTTCCAAATCAAATCAACTAATCAAACTTGAAAGTCAAAATGAATTGGATACCTCCAAATCAATCTGGACAAATTAGATGCTTACCTGCACAGAAATGGCTTTTTAAAAAAATCGATTTGGAAATCTAAATGGAAGCAATTCAACCTGACAATTCTATCTGAATGTTCAAATCAAATTGGATAGATTTTTCCAATTCAAATCAGGTTTTCTGATCAAATTGATGATTCAAATTGGATTTTGCCTGATTTGCAGAGGCCTATCAGGTAGGTATGACCCAACTTCAATGATAGCTGAAAGCTGCAAGCACTCTAGCTTCTTAATGTATAAAGACAACAGCAACCACATTAAGGATT
This sequence comes from Charina bottae, assembly GCA_023362775.1. Classification (NCBI taxonomy): domain Eukaryota; kingdom Metazoa; phylum Chordata; class Lepidosauria; order Squamata; family Charinaidae; genus Charina; species Charina bottae. The sequence continues at coordinate 13,396,569 of JALMGJ010000001.1, forward strand.
TGTAACACACAATTGAGAGCATTCATCCACATCGAAAGAAGATACTAAGCAAAAAAGCTGCTTGGTCAAATAGTATAGTCCTGATGACCACGGCAATCAATTAATGTTTCAGAGAGAGGAACTAATAAGAAATGAAAAGTACTCAAGTGTCTCCAAATCTATCAGGTTAATCTGTCCTGTGACTATGCATATGGAGCTCCTTGTTTTCAAGTCCACTTCAAAAGATTTATACTCTTAAATAGGTATAGGGAAATAGTAGAAATGTGCATACATGTGAGTGTATGTGTGTTGCAAGGGTATGTGGCTGCCAATTATATACACTTTAGCTTATTTAAAATAATTATTGGAAATAGGGGATAATTCAGCAAATTTCCAAGTATGCCTAGATTCATAAAAGTTAAGCCTTACATTAGACATTTTAGTCCAGAGCAAAAGTGAATATATTTAATATGATGATAGATGGATACTTAAAAATCTGCTGTTAGATTCCTCTGTCAAATCCCTTTAACTCCCTCCTAAATCCAGGTTATGAACTGGCTAAAGAGAAGCTGCCAATTTAAGTTCATATGAGTAAAGGATGCTTTCATGAAAAATGTTCTCTGTGTATTGATTTTTAGAGAATATCTGTAAAATACAGTTCACAATCCTATTGTGTAAAGAAAACTTCAGTGGTGAAAGATTCACTTGAGAATCAGATAACTGCATTTCTTCTGCTAAAGGAAAATAAGGACAAAAGTCCTGATATGTGAGACATTTGAATCTTCAAATTGAGAGCAATTCTACAAGTAAGGCAGACCAAAATGTTATAGTATGGGATATTGTCCTTAACAATTATTCAGTATTCCACATGGTGACTGAACAAACCAAATCCTTGCTAAGTTCTTTGTACCTTTTTAGTTCTTTTTGGTGGGGTGGGGTCCATCAGCCAGGTTATACCCCCTTTCTTTTTTTCTAGATAAGGCTATTTTGCCTATTAAAATGACTTTCTATTAGTATACAGTAGTCTTCTAAAATTGGTGTCCTTCAAATGTGTTGGACAACAACTATCTGAATTCCCAAACACCATGATCATTGGACATGCTGCTTGTTGATAATGGGAGTTTTGGTCCAACACAACTGAAAACACCATATTGAGGAAAACATAAATAGGATAAAATACATAGAAATACATAGAAATACATAGAAAACCAAGATGGCGATCGGAAGCAAACGCCGATCGCTCCCGCTTTGAAGGAGGGAGCCCCAGGCCTTTTTGAGCTCCCGGAAGGCTCAAAGTTAGAGAGCACTGATCCCCAACCTTATCATCTATTGGTTGGGGTCCTGGGACGAGTTTGCCGAAGTTTGCCGGAGTTCCCTGGATGAATTGGGGAACGCGACGGAACTAACAACAGACCCGGCAGACGCCCAAGGCCTGGAGAGATTTGGGAAGCCCTGAGTTCTCCCTGTGAGTTCTCCCTGTGAGCCTCCCCCCATGAGCTTAAAACCTTGCTGAGTTGGGGGGAGAGAGGAAGGAACCCACCCAATTTTGGTTGCCATCGGAACCCCCACCTGGAAGATCTATCGGACGCATGGGAAAGATCGGGAGGTGGGGGCTTAGTGGTAACGAGAGGAAAGAAGCCGTGAGCTGCTTTTGAGAGATCTTTGGGGGGGAGCTCAGATATGGAGTGAAGACCCCCTTACCCCTACAAATTATTTACCAACGGGTAGGGGCGACTGGAGAGCGCCCTAGAACTGCGGAAATCCGTACCTCCAGCTTGATATTCGATCTGGAGTAGGCTGGACGGAGTGTAGCTCTCGCAGCTCATGGATTGAGAACTGGGCGGAGCTCATGGCCCTTTACGACTGTGGACTTGGTCGTTCTTCAGCAGACCCCTTTGGGGGATTTCTTGGACGGGAACCTGGTGTGGAGAATTGGCGAAGTGGGAGACTGGTGTCCCGGTTCTGCTGTGTTGGACCTTACAAACTCCAATTGTGCAATAACAACAGTGCTGGATGGTGTAGAGGGCAGAGAGAAAAAAACTCCAGAATAACGAAGCAGCGACGAGACGCGGAGCAGAGAGTGGAGTGTGAGCGTTTCGACAGTAAAGAAGAGCACTATTTTCAATGGTGTTCCTCTATAGACTTTACGAACTGTATATCACAGCATCTCTGGAGAAACTTTGAAGTTGGGTGTAGGGGGGAAATTCTCATGAATTTTATCATCTGGAGAACTCTTTAACAACTTAAAATTTTAATATTCCCCCCCGTTCACTTAGAGGCGGCAGAGAGGTGAGAGGGTCCCCGGATATGGGAATGAGGGCTTTCCCTGAGTGTGAGAGAGTCAGGGGAGCCCAAGATTGTGTGAATTTATGGAAGAGTGCCCACCCCTGAGTGAGAGACAGACGGTGGGCAGGAGTGTATGGTGCCCCCTTACAACTAGTGAGAGGGGGTAAGGGGGCGGAGTGGATGTTGGAAGGTGGAGAGGCCCTCCTGGTGCCGAGAGTGGAAGCTGGTGTGCTGGGGGGCCTATCACCACCTAGGGGCAAGTGTGTATGAGAGATGTGTGCATGGAGGGGACCCTTATATCAACCCAGGGTTTCCGGAGGGCCAGGAGTGGAGGCATCTGGGCCTGGAAACTCTGGAGGCAGTAGGGCAGGCTGCCCCATCGAAGTGGTGACAGGTAGGGGATGTTACGACGGGAACCGAGGGGCAGGCCATCTTCGGGGAAGACGCCCCCGATGTTTGGTATCGGTGGCGTGTTCCGGCTCCTCAGGTTCAGACCCAGGCCCTGGTCAAAGGATCCTCGAGTGTCCTGGCTTTCAACTGTTGCTACTTAATGCCAGGTCTGTTAATAATAAAGCCCCCCTCATATGTGACTTGATCACAGAGGAGGGGGCAGACCTGGTGTGTATTACTGAAACCTGGCTGGGCACAGAGGGAGGAGTAGCGCTCTCGGAGATGTGCCCAGCCGGGTTTCAGGTGTGGCATCAGCCGAGACCCCAGGGCAGGGGAGGAGGGGTGGCGGTTGTAATCCGGGAATCTCTGGTGGCCTTCAGGGGCCCTGCCCCACAAGTGGCCAGGTGTGAGACCCTGTTTTTCAAGTTGGGTTTTCGAGAGAAGTTGGGAGTGCTGTTGCTGTACCAGCCTCCCTGCTGCGTAGCAACCTCCCTGCCCGAGCTGTTGGAGGCTGTCTCAGGGTTGGCAGTGGAGTTCCCTAGACTTATGGTTCTGGGGGACTTCAATCTGCCTTCCCTGGGACGTGCCTCAGGGACAGCTCGGGAGTTCATGGCTACCATGGCAGCCATGGGCCTATCTCAGATTGTTCGAAACCCGACTCGAGACAGTGGCCTCATTCCGGACTTAGTTTTCTTGTCGGAGCAGTGGCAAAGTGATCTGAAGGGAGAGTTAGATCTATCCCCACTGTCATGGTCAGATCACGCCCTGGTGGCCTTGAGATTCTCCTATGCCGCCCCACTCCGCAGGGAGGCAGGACCCATTCGATTGGTCTGCCCCCGGCGACTGATGGACCCAATGATGTTCCAGAAGGAGCTGGCGGTTATTTCCGAGGATCTACTGCACAGTCCAGCGGAGGTCCTGGCCGCTACCTGGAATAGGGAGGCGGCTGGGGCCTTGGACAGGATCGCGCCTGTGCGGCCTCTCTTGCCACATCTGACCCGACACTCCCCGTGGTTTACGGAGGAGTTGAGGGTTTTGAAGAGGGCTAAGAGATGCCTAGAGTGTCGCTGGAGAAAAACGAAGACTGAATCCGACCGAACACAAGCTAGAGCCGCGGTTAAGGCCTACCTTGTGGCGGTAAGAGCGGCGAAACATCTATATTTCTCCGCTCTTATTGCATCCGCAGAATGCTGCCCGACGGCCCTGTTTAAGATAACACGATCTCTTCTGGGTAAGGTGGAGGCTGTAACCCACCTGCAGGGCCGTGCGGAAGAATTTTCTGAGCATCTGCAGGATAAAATCGCTCAAATTCGGTCTAGGTTGGACTCCAAGCGTGAAGCAGAGTCTGGGGAGATGCCAAGGGAACGTCATTACCCGGTTATCTGGGATCGGTTTGATCCTGTTGGGCCTAAGGAAGTGGACAGGATCCTCCGGACTGTAAAGGCCACCACATGCCATCTAGACCCTTGCCCTTCCTGGCTGGTGCAAGCAGCCAGGGAGGTGACATGTGGTTGGGTCCAGGCGATGGTTAATATATCTCTGGTGGAGGGGGTGTTTCCGGATGCCTTCAAGGAGGCGCTGGTGCACCCCCTACTCAAGAAACCATCACTGGACCCTACGATATTGGACAATTTTCGTCCTGTCTCCCACCTCCCCTTTTTGGGGAAGGTGGTTGAGAAGGTGGTGGCGTTACAACTCCAGAGGATTCTGGATGAAACGGATTATCTAGACCCCTTTCAGTCGGGTTTCAGGCTGGGATATGGGGTGGAAACTGCATTGGTCGCGCTTATGGATGATCTCTGGCGGGAGCGGGATGGAGGAAGTGCGTCCATCCTGGCTCTCCTTGACCTCTCAGCGGCTTTCGATACCATCGACCATGGTATACTTTTGGGACGACTCAAGGAGTTGAGGGTGGCTGGCGTAGTTTTGCACTGGTTCGCCTCCTTCCTCGGGGGTCGGTCCCAATCGGTAGTAATAGGAGACGAGAGATCCAACTCTCGACCCCTCATTTGCGGGGTGCCGCAGGGTTCGGTTCTCTCACCTCTCCTATTTAATATCTATATGAAACCGCTGGGTGAGATCATCCGTCGCCATGGGATGAGATATCATCAGTATGCTGATGATACACAGTTGTACATCTCCATCCCTGGGGAAGTAAGTGATGCAGTGGCCGCCCTCTCTCAGTGCCTGGAGGCTGTGGGGGTCTGGATGGGGAACAACAGGCTTCAGCTGAACCCTGGTAAGACGGAGTGGCTGTGGATTGATGGTTCTTCTGGATCTGGGAAATTATCATCTTTGGTTCTGGATGGGGTTGCGCTTCCCCATTCAGAACCAGTGCGGAACCTGGGGGTCCTACTGGACTCACGGCTCCTGCTCGAGGAGCAGGTGGCAGCCGTGGCCAGAAGGGGCTTTGCGCAACTTCGTGTTGTGCGCCAGTTACGCCCTTTCCTGGATCAGGAGTCCCTCCGTACAGTCACTCATGCCCTGGTCATCTCCCATATAGACTACTGCAATGCGCTCTACATGGGGCTACCCTTGAAGAGTATCCGGAAGCTCCAACTGGTCCAGAATGCGGCAGCGCGTGCAGTTATTGGTGCCCCTAGATCGGCCCATGTGACACCTCTGCTACGCCAGCTGCACTGGATACCAGTATGCTTCCGGGTGCAATTCAAGGTGTTGGTTTTGACCTTTAAAGCCCTACATGGCATGGGACCAGGATACCTGAGGGACCGACTCATCCCCATAACTTCAAACCGTCCCACTCGATTATGTAGAGAGGGCATGCTTCGGACCCCGTCGGTAAGGGAGTTTCGGTTGACGGGGTCCAGAAGGCGTGCCTTCTCGGCAGTGGCACCTGCCCTTTGGAACATTCTGCCCCTGGAGGTGAGGCAGGCCCCATCACTCCTATCCTTCCGGAAGAATTTAAAGACCTGGTTGTGCCGCCTCGCGTGGGACGGGAATAGGAATAGCTCTTCATGGGTATGGTTGGTGTCTTAGAGCCCTTTTAAGATCATGTGGGTCCTAGGTTGGTTGAGATTGCCCGCTTGGATTTTCTATTTAATTTATAATAATAAGTAATTATATATTGGATTGTATATTTTTAGTAGAATTTTAATTTTTATGTCTGTAAACCGCCCAGAGTCCCCTGTGGGGGAGATGGCGTGGTGATAAAAGTCTAATAAATAAATAAATAAAATAGGCTGTGAGGCCAAAGGCATCTGCAGCAAGCCACAATTTCATCAAAACAATAAAACAAGGATAATTACCTATTTGTGTGCAATAACTCAATGCAAGTTTGAAAGAAGGGGACATTATGATGCACCTTTTGTTATTTCCCCCCCAACCCCATGTGTAAGGCTGAAATGATAATACTGTGGAGTACAATAATTTAAAGCCCAGTCAGAGTCATACTTCATCCAGCTACTCTTCTACCTAAAGTGGTGAGGACTGTTCAGTTTTTAAGAAATGGAAGAGCATTTACTGAACAATCCTTAACTGCAGTCAGAGTTCTATCATCTCATTTGGTTGAACAGCTCTTAGGCAAATATGGTGCATTGCTTCTGTAGAAAGCCAAGAAAACTGAACGCATGTGTCCCTATAAGTCACTAAGACTTGAGGAAAGTTCAAGCTGACATGATTTTATGGTGGGCACTTACAATCTAGCCATCACCCCCATTTCTCCATAGTTCAATTGCTTACTCTCTTTGCATTTAAGAGGATAGATATTGCTGAGTGTAGGCTTACAACTTAAGCAGCTGATCCTGTATGGTTGTCTCATAACCAATCTTCTGTTTGCTTTTTTTTTTATCCGTTCAGTCATGTCCGATTCTTGGAGACTGCCTGGACAAGTCCCTGCAGTTTTCTTGGCAAGGTTTTTCAGAAGTGGTTTGCCATTGCCTGCTTCCTAGGGATGACAGAAAGTGACCGGCCCAGGGTCACCCAGCTGGCTTTGTGCCTAAGGCAGGACTAGAACTCACAGTGTCCTGATTTCTAGCCTGGTACCTTAACCACTAGACCAAATTGGCTCTTCTGTTTGCTAATCACTACTAAAAAAATCAAGGTTAAATGAATGCACCTTAAAGGTGTCTGCAAATATGCCTGATATTAATTTTATCCATCCATCCATCCATCCATCCATCCATCCATCCATCCATTCATGTCTTTCTTCTATGAATGAGAGATGGGAAATATGAGGGGAATATATGGCTAAACAAATGGTTCTCTCTTAGTTTTTCTATGCCCATGATATTGGAAACTGATGTTAACCTGCTCATAAGGATTGTTCTGATCTGAGGACAGATTTTGAAAAGTCACTGGATCTAATGTTCCCACTTATTCCTTTTTTTTTTACCAAGTCATTCTGCAAAAGTAAAGCATGAAAATCCTTTAAAAAAGAATCCTCTTTGGCACTGGGAAAATTCCTGAACTATGTATCAGAGGCGGATCATAACAGAGGATTTTCACCTATAGACAGGACAAAGTAAAGCAATCCTTTCTGCCTTGATTGAATTAAAAACTACCCCAAATTCTCTCTCTTGGTTTGGAACTAAAGCAGTCAAGGCACAGACTTATTTCATTACATGCACTTATAGATGCTTGCACATTTTATTTTTCTGACAATAACATTGCTCAGTTGCTGGATAAGAAGAACAGTTCAATAGACTGCTGTTTAATATTGGATTACCCCAATTACTCCGAATACCTTTCCAAGACTGAGTTTCACTTCCTTTATTTAACTTTAGCTTTATAATTTTGCTCTTTCTTTACTTCCAGAAGGTGCCTGATGCAGCTTACAAAACAATAGCAAAACCACCCCGATCTCAGGTTTGGGGAAGTGGTAAAAGCCACACAAATTTCATCTCGGTGCAGAAAGTGAAGTAACATTATCTAATTCTTTTGAACCTCTGTTAGGAAGAATACGTCGATGAAGGTTCTCAGTCATCCAGGTGGAATTGTCTGTAGCTTGAATCATGTCAACTGGATTTCTATTTTCTCAGTGGAAACGTTTCGCTCCTTATCCAAGGAGCTAAAGAAGCTTCAAGAAACTGAAGAAGCTTCTTGGATAAGGAGCGAAACGTTTCCACTGAGAAAATAGAAATCCAGTTGACATGATTCAGGCTACAGACTCTGTTAGGAAGAAATTATCCTTCTGCTTAGTTAAATATTATGCAGTTGCATTGTGCTTAAGCAACTTTTGTTGTTTTCAGAAAGAAAGATAGATCAGTAATTAGATTTAATTGGCTCCACATACTGTTCCCTCTTAGCACCTCTTTCTGTAACTCCTATTGCTGCCTTGACTTTCACCCAGCCAGTCCTACCAGCTGTCACCAATCTCAATTTGTTTTGAGTTGTTGAAAAAAACCCAACCTATGACTTTGGAAAGTTCATATTTAAATCCCTGAACTGAATGATATTTTCACCCTATGTAATATTTCCCTCTATATAATTAATACAAAGGGATGCTGAGTTTTATGTGGCCTAAAGTACAAATACTTGATATGCTAATTAAATATCTTCAACCTCTTAATACTTAAGGGGAAGCTCTAAGCAGCATCGGAAATCCAACATTTGTAACAGTACAAATTGGAGAAGGTTCTGCAAGCTTTGTTCAGCAGCCAGACAAAACCGGCTCTCTATTGAGAGGAGAGAAATGAAATGGAATGGAATGGAATGGAATGGAATAGAATAGGATAGAATATTCTTGAAAAATGGCATTGCGATTTGGAACTCGGAACAAAAACACTCTGAGCAGCAACATTTTTTAGTTGTTGTTATTTGTCTGACTTGTAGTTTATTATTTTAATGATTTCTCTGATAGCTGCGGCAACATATTTTATGTAGCTTCCATTGGTAATTTATTATTTTATGATGCCGATGATAGTTATTGTACTTGAAGGGTATTTCATGTCTTTATTTTATTTCCATTAATTCTAAGGTGCAGATTGTCAAATAATATTTATTCCTTTTCCTCTGATATGGAAATGAGTCCTTTGTTTGCAGAGAAATAATATTAATATCATAAAATAATGTGCAACAAAACCATGAGTGATTTTTTTCCCTTTGCAGTAATAATTTTGCCATATGTTTGTAAACAATGGCCATTTAAATACTAATAAAATAGAATTTAGATGTTTTTATTATTACAGAAAAAAATAGGACAGACACAATCCACATTGCTGCACTGTCAGATATTGCCAGTTTTACAGAAAAGCTCAGTTAATCATGATTTATGGTTGAACTTATTTACATTTCTTCATGAAATGCAACATGGGAGATTAAAATGAATTCTAATATAATTGGCTTTTCATCTATGGCTGCCATTATACATCTCCAACATCAATGTACCAAAAGCTTTAATGTAGTATTAACCATTTGGATGCATTTGTGTACATGCAATTTAAACCTGAGTTAATTAGTTGATTAGCTGATAACTTTAGCAAGTTGACACTCCACCCCATTGCAGATATTTATTTTAAGCCTGCATATAGAACACCGTCAAGCTATGCCTTATGTGTCAGGATGTTGAACTGTGGTCTCGCTCAGACTATTCTAACATGAATGGCAGATGACATGATCATGAATTATTGCCTGTGTTCATGATGAATCATTCAGAGGGCCATTTTGCTCTGAGCAAAGTACTGTCTGGAATTTAAAAAAAAAGAAAAGAAAAGAGTTTGTGACCTTTGTATAAATAGATTTTACTCATGCTCAGAGACATACAGATCACTTTATTAAGGTCAAATAAACCAAGCACACTCCTCTCCTCTTTTTTTGCTCTCTGTAGGAATAATAATCTAATAATGTTCTTACACACATTGCAAGCTGTCCAGAATCATTAGACTGAAATGGGCAGCCATATAAATTCTTTAAATAAATAAATAAACTATTATGCAAGTCCGTAACATACTAAGACCAACATCCAACCATCTATTATTGTAATACATAATGGGGTGGGGTGGGGTGGGACCATAGGGTGAGTCATAATTAAAAAGATAAAGTCTCCCTCAAGTTGAGCTCAACTGCTCATCACTACATGGACATATCCATATTTTTTGGTTGGGCAACAGTACAGAGGTCATTTGCCCTTGTCTTCTGGGATTCCCCAGAGGCACCCCATCTAAGTACTAACCCTGGATAACTTCTGAGCCTAGATCAGGTCAGACAGTGCTGCTACCTCTTGTGACAAAGTCGTAACTAACTTATAACACTTTTAATATTACCTAGGCAGGCTTAGAGTCCTGATATCAACTTTTAACAGAAAGACCTTTTTTGGGTGGTAGGTAAAGGTAAAGGTTCCCCCTGCACAGTTGTGCAGTCGTGTCCGACTCTAGGGGCCGGTGCTCAACTCCGTTTGTTAGCCGAAGAGCCAGCGTTGTCCGAAGACGCTTCCACGGTCATGTGGCCGGCATGACGCGCACAGAACACTATTACCTACCCAGAGAGAGAGAGAGAGAGAGATGATAGACATACACATACAGTACATAAACACACACACACACACACACACACACACCCAGTGTAGGTTAATAATGGTTCATTGAGGTGGGAGATCCAAGTGTAGAAGGCAAATCACAACAATTAGCTTGATCCATGGCATGAGAATATGCTATATGTGCTGGTGAGGGAAGTTTGTTGTTGTTTATTTGTTCAGTCGCTTCCAACTTTTCGTGACTTCATGGACCAGCCCATGCCACAACTTCCTGTTGGCCATCACCATCCCCAGCTCCCCCATGGTCGAGGCTGTCACGTCCAGAATATCATCCATCCATCTTGCCCTTGGTCGGCCCCTCTTCCTTTTGCCTTCCACTTCCCCTAGCATCAGCATCTTCTCCAGGGTATCCTGTCTTCTCATTATGTGGCCAAAGTACTTCAGTTTTGCCTTTAATATCATTCCCTCAAGTGAGCAGTCTGGCTTTATTTCCTGGAGTATGGACTGGTTTGACTTCTTGCAGTCCAAGTCACTCTCAGAATTTTCCTCCAACACCACAGTTCAAAAGCATCTATCTTCCTTCACTCAGCCTTCCTTCTGGTCCAGCTCTCGCAGCCATAGGTTACTACAGGGAATACCATTGCTTTAACTATGCAGACCTTTGTTGTCAGTGTGATGTCTCTGCTCTTAACTATTTTATCGAGATTTGCCATTGCTCTCCTCCCAAGAAGTAGACGTCTTCTGATTTCCTGGCTGCAGTCAGCATCTACAGCAATCTTTGCGCCTAGAAATACAGTCTGTCACTGCCTTCATTTTTCTCCCTCTATTTGCCAGCTATCAATCAAGCTGGTTGCCATAATCTTGGTTTTTCTGAGGTTTAACTGCAACCCAGATTTTGCACTTTCTTCTTTCAACTTTGTCATAAGGCTCCTCAGCTCCTCCTCGCTTTCAGCCATCAAAGTGGTATCATCTGCATATCTGAGATTGTTAATGTTTCTTCCAGCGATTTTAACTCCAGCCTTGGATTCATCAAGCCCAGCACGGCACATGATGTGTTCTGTGTACAGGTTGAATAGGTAGGGTGAGAGTATACAACCTTGCCGTACTCCTTTCCCAATCTTAAACCAGTCTGTTGTTCCGTGGTCTGTTCTTACCGTTGCTACTTGGTTGTTATACAGATTCCTCAGGAGGCAGACAAGATGACTTGGTATCCCCATACCACCAAGAACTTGCCACAATTTGTTATGATCCACACAGTCAAAGGCTTTAGAATAGTCAATAAAACAGAAATAGATGTTTTTCTGAAACTTCCTGGCTTTCTCCATTATCCAGCGGATATTGGCAATTTGGTCTCTAGCTCCTCTGCCTTTTCTAAACCCAGCTTGTACATCTGGCAATTCTCGCTCCATGAATTGCTGGAGTCTACCTTGCAGGATCTTGAGCATTACCTTACTGGCATGTGAAATAAGTGCCACTGTTCGATAGTTTGAACATTCTTTAGTGCTTCCCTTTTTTGGTATGGGGATATAAGTTGATTTTTTCCAATCTGATGGCCATTCTTGTGTTTTCCAAATTTGCTGACATATGGCATGCATCACCTTGACAGCATCATCTTGCAAGATTTTAAACAGTTCAGCTGGGATACCGTCGTCTCCTGCTGCCTTGTTATTAGCAATGCTTCTTATGGCCCATTCAACCTCACTCTTCAGGATGTCTGGCTCTAACTCACTGACCACACCGTCAAAGCTATCTCCAATATTATTATCCTTCCTATACAGATCTTCCGTATATTCTTGCCACCTTTTCTTGATCTCTTCTGCTTCTGTTAGGTCCTTGCCATCTTTGTTTTTGATCATACCCAATTTTGCCTGGAATTTACCTCCGATGTTTCTAATTTTCTGGAAGAGGTCTCTTGTCCATCCTATTCTATTGTCTTCTTCCACTTCAGCACATTGCTTGTTTAAAAATAATTCCTTATCTCTTCTGGCTAACCTCTGGAATTTTGCATTTAATTGGGCATATCTCCCCCTATCACTGTTGCCTTTTGCTTTCCTTCTTTCTTGGGCTACTTCTAGTGTCTCAACAGACAGCCATCTTGCCTTCTTGGTTTTCTTTTTCTTTGGGACGTTTTTTGTTGCTGCCTCCTGAACAATGTTGCGAACTTCTGTCCATAGTTCTTCCGGGACCCTATCTACTAAATCTAGTCCCTTAAATCTATTCTTCACCTCCACTGCATATTCCTTAGGAATATTAGTGAGGTCATATTTAATTGATCTGTGGGTCTTCCCTATTCTCTTTAGTCTGATTCTAAATTGTGCAATAAGAAGTTCGTGATCTGAACTACAGTCAGCTCCAGGTCTTGTTTTTACCAACTGTATAGATGTCCGCCACCTTTGGCTACAAAGGATGTAGTCAATCTGATTTAGGTGTCGACCATCTGGTGAAGTCCATGTATAAAGTTGTCCTTTAGGTTGCTGGAAGAGAGTGTTTGTTATGCACAGTGAATTGTCTTGGCAAAATTCTATCAGCCTATGTCCCACTTCATTTTGTTCTCCCAGACCATGCTTGCCTGTAATTCCAGGTGTCGTTTGATTACCCACCTTAGCATTCCACTCCTGTAATGAAAATAACATCTCTTTTTGGCATATTATCCAGTAGGTGCTGCAGATCCACATAGAACTGATCTATGTCTGCTTCTTCAGCATCTGTGGTTGGGGCGTATATTTGGATCACTGTGATGTTAAATGGCTTACTCTGAATTCAAATTGAATCCGCTAGCCATCCTTTCGGCTTTGAGCTAGCTGCGTCATCACATCTGGGGCTTGTTGAACTTATCCTCTGTTCCTCCCCAGTAGCATTTTGACCATCTTCCGACCTGGGAGTCCCATCTTCCAATGGTATACTGACATATCTCTGGTTGTACTGATCCATTTAGTTTTCACAGCAAGAATACTGGGGTGGATTGCCACTACCTTCCCCAGGGATCATATTTAGTCTGACCTCTCTGCCATGACCTTCCTGTCTTGGGTCTCCCTTCACAGTTTAGCTCATGGCATCATTGAGGTGCTCAAGCTCCAGCACCACGACAAGGTAACAATCTCCTTTGCTGGTGAGGGAAGTTTGAAGGAAAAATAAATAAATTAAATAATTAAATTAAATTAAATTAAATTAAATTAAATTAAATTAAATTAAATTAAATTAAATTAATTAAATTAAATTAAATTAAATTAAATTAAATTAAATTAAATTAAATTAAATTAAATTAAATTAAATTAAATTAAATTAAATCAAATTTGGAGGTTCTTAAATTTGGTACCAACTGTAATGCAAAATTCTGGCTCCAGCTGCTCTGCACTACTGGAAAAGGGTTTTTTCCTCCCCCACATCTCTTCATTGGGAGGAATATGCATTGAAGAGAAAATTTCTTGCCCATGGCCCTTGGACTGGAGAGGCTGATTCCCTACCTTCTAGCTTTTCATTTCTAAATGTTAATAAACAATTGGAAGTGATTTGCAAGCTAAAGTTGTTCAGAACAATGCAGAATTCTCTGTGGGAATGGCTGATACATCTGCTGGATTGTGATGTGGCAGGACTCTTAGGTAATATACTGTATATTATTTGTTTTCACTGTGTCTCAGTCATTTCATACTGAAGGTTGCATCACATGATCCCCAATTCTGTATGCTGTACCTTGTGAGACAGCATCATCAAAGGCTGTTCTGAATATGTCAAATTAGTATTTTCTTTTGATAAATGCTTTTATATTTTGCATTAAAGAATGATATGAAGGAATGTTAGAGATACCCTCAATCGTATAGATTTATCTGTGGGATTGTTGAGTTATGTATTATTCTTTCGGGGTTATATTGTACTTCTTCTTCCTCCTCCTCCTCCTCCTCCACCACCACCACCACCACCACCACCACCAGAACAATCCTGAACATGGTCAAAGGATCACTTAGTCAAGCATTTGATGTCACATGGTGGGTAATGAGATGCATCCTAGAAGCTCACAAACAGAGCATGACAACGAATATTCTTCTCCTTAGTAGCAATGGCATTGCCTAGTGGCTAGTAATGAAAATATGTTTGCTTCGGGGGTTGGCTTAATAGACCTTCATGATTTCATATGACCCTTTCATTTTTTTTAAATAGACTCTTAGTGTGGCTCATACTGAGACAAGATTGTTGAAGACCTGGTGAACAATTGTTGATATCCACTAGAATGAGTAGCACCTATGGGGTGGGATGTCAAAAAAGTCAAGATGGTGTTTGTGGCAGTTTGATGGAAATCCCACCCCTTTGCACTTGCATGCAGTGTTGATTTCCTATCCCCAGCCCAGATACTGCGGGTGCTAATATTGCCCAAGAAGGCATAGATGAAGGGAAGTATGATTCATTGCATAAACCATGACTCCATATAAGAGGAAATAAAACAAGAAGTGGAGGTTCTTTAAGTATGCTTGGGAGAAACTAAGAGATAAACTGAGAGCTGAACTGCTTTCTACAAGAGTCCCATGACTCTGACTATTCTGATAGTAACCAACAGAAAAGCAGAAATTAGTGGCAACATTAATGCTGTGTGCCTCCACTTATGCTTAACCTGTGTACATATGTAAATAATAAATGATATCTCACATACTGTATGTGACCTAATTCAAGAAAAATCAAAGGCTTGGTAAAATGCTGTTACCCTGTAGTGCTTACTGCTTGGAGAATGATCCTGGGAGTACATAACAGCAACTTTTCTACTTACTACTATGGTCATAACCACCCCCAGATATTACATTTCAGCTTTTTTTACACCTTTACAGCTTTTCGGTAAAGCTAGCAGTTATAATCACCACTCTTTTGCAAATGGAGAGATGCAACTTCTGTCCAAACTGGTCTCTTCTAGGTTTATGGTAAGAAAGAATATTTAATTAGTACCCAAGAGCTTCCTTAAGCACATGGAGCTATTGGGGCAGCAGTACATGCAGAAACTATTTGTGAAAAGAATGTTTTCTATATCTATCACAACTCCTTTATCTGTTTCTGTTCTGCTTTATAATTCTACCATGAGAGAAACTCTGCCCTCTAAGATATGATGAGACTTCACAGAACAGTGGCTAATTATATTTCATTTGAAAAGTATATTTATAAGTAAAGTATGTATTCAGCTTACAGAGTAATACTTTGAATAAAGTTGTAAGGTAACAAAAATAGAAACCTCTTCTGAAATGTTGTACTGTATAGGAGATAAATAAATCTGTGAAAAAGATTTAGATTATTTTCACATAGCCTCTGACAGCCACTGTTCTCTCACTGCAAACGCTTGCAATTGTATTTCCATCGTCCAACTGTATCCACAGCTTCTTCCTGCGGAGAATCTTCTCAAATTGACTAGCACTCCCTCCTTTTTTTCCAGGTGGCCAGTGAAGCAACACAAAAACCAGCATTCCATCCAGGGCTCCCCCATCATCCTTGTCATGTTGGCTTGTGGAAAAGAAAAAAAGAGCCACTGTGCAGGGGAGCAGAAGATCCATTGCTTGCGTTGATCAGGAAGGACAGAAGGAATGATACCAAGTGTCTGTGACATCTTGATTTCCCAAGAAAGTGGGGAAATCCCAGGTACCTGTTTTCAGAATATGCTTTCTCCTCTGAATAGTATTCCTTCTAACAAGAAAGCCGCTGCAAACAGTCACTCCAAAAATCCTGCCTCCTCAATACTAAACTACTAAAACTGATTTATCAAAACAATAGAAGGCAAGGAAATAAATATATGCTTAGAGGCAAATATCCAGCGTGAGTGGTAGATGAGAAAAACAGGAAGGCCAGGAGTTCTATGGCCTACACAAGGTCAGGCTAGCCATTATTTAAGACATTAAGATATTACAACTTAATTTAAAACCTTGCTGTTTTAGGCTAATGGGGCTACTTGATCTGAATCTTGAAACAGTAACATTAAACAGCAGCCAGGGCCTGCCTGCCTGGCGTGTGTGTGTGTGTACAGTCTCCTATCAATGACTGTTGGCTCATTCTCCAAAAGAATGATCCAATTCCAGTTCAAATGATTGATATGTATTTGCCCAGTGGGAGAAACTGGAGATTGGTTTTATTTTAAAAAATTAAATTAAATTAAACCACCTTACATGTGCAAGAGATTCAAGTGGTATACAACATAAAAACCACAATGGTTACACTTCATTAATAAACTCAAACCATGGGACATAAAGACTGTAGATTAAAACAGCAACAACCATTATGAATTTATCTTGTAAATTATTTTTACATTGGTTTTGTTCCTGTTGTTATTAACCCTTTGTGTGCTGCCTAGTGTCACTGTTGGGAGATGAGCAGCTATACAATTATACAGATGTATAAATAAATATAAAAATATTTATTTATGAATATATCATATACTGTAGATAGGCTGACCATATTTCCTTGAGGCAAAAATGGGTGTGCAGGGGGGCGTGCGTGCGGGGGGCCGTGCATGCGGGGGGTGCATGCGGGGGGACATGCGTGCGGGG
Source organism: Charina bottae (assembly GCA_023362775.1). Taxonomy (NCBI): domain Eukaryota; kingdom Metazoa; phylum Chordata; class Lepidosauria; order Squamata; family Charinaidae; genus Charina; species Charina bottae. The sequence continues at coordinate 13,413,165 of JALMGJ010000001.1, forward strand.
GGCATGCGTGTGGGGGGCGTGCATGCGTGCACGCGGGGCGTGCATGCGTGGGGCCGGGAGGCATGCACGTGCGTGCGGGGGGATGCGTGCATGCATGTGCAGGGGGTGTTGTGGGGCGGGTGTGTGCGTGCACATGTGTGGGCGTGTGGGGGGTGGGGGCATGCAGGGGGTGGGGGGCAGGGGCGGGTGTGTACCCACACACATGCTGGCATGTGGGGGGGGGTGTGCACGCACGGGGGGGCGTGGGGCATGCAGGGGGGGTGCGCGCGCAGCAAATTTCAAAAACGGAACAAATTGGCTTTTTTTCTTAAAAAGACGGGACGGTCAAGAATTGTTTGAAAAACGGGACTGTCCCGTTCAAAATGGGACGTATGGTCAGCCTACATATAGATATTACATATATAAATAATAAATTGATATTGAAAAGCTGAAATGAATATTATATGGGGGAGGGGAATGAACCAAAATTGTTACATGAAAATTTTCCATCATGGAGGAACATCATACCTGCCTGGGCGATGAATCAAACAGTAAAAGCATCATCAGTGAAAAAGGTCATTTTCATCCAAATCAAGCTCTCATAAGATTTACTTTATTTATGTTTAAGAAAAAGAAATCCTACATTCAAAGATCTCTCACATCCCACCTAAATTGGGTCTTTGAACTGTGAAACTAATGGCATTATCCATTTAATTTCAGTCTTTCACTTAGTGAAAGTGATTGCATCATATTTAGTGAAGATAATTCTCACTACTTACATTGTAATTTAATTCCAGAATAAATAAGTAATTCTAAATTATTTAGGATTGAGTCCATTGATGGGTGTCTATCCTGTAATTGAACATATTCAAAGAAAGGGAGCCCACCGCATCTCAATGATTCCACCATTTCTAACTTTTAGGAAGGTTTTTTCCCCCCTAACATTCAGTTGGAGAGCCAGTTTGGTGTAGTGGTTAAGGCGCCAGGCTAGAAAGCAGGAGACTGAGTTCTAGTCCCGCCTGAGGCACGAAGCCAGCTGGCTGCCCTTGGGCCAGTCCCTCTCTCTCAGCCCTAGGAAGCAGGCAAGGGCAAACCACTTCTGAAATCTTGCCAAGAAAACTGCAGGGACCAGTCCAGGCAATTGCCAGGTCTCAACAATGACCTGAAGGCACATACACATGCACAAAAAAATTCAGTCAGAATCTGCCTTCCTGTAACTAAAGCCATTATTTTGTGATCTGCTCTCTGGAGTGATAGAGAATTATATGTAACATCCCTTAATATCTTCATCCCAGGTCTTCTCATTAATTTTTGAATGATTTTAGTATCAATCCCACTGTAACTTTTAATTTATGTTTTTTTAAAAAAAGTTTTGCACTATGTTATTGTTGTCTTAAGTTCGGTTATGAGCCTTCAGGACTTACTGGATTAGAAAGGCAGAATATGTTGAAGTTCTTCTAAGTCAGGGGTGGGGAACCTTTTTTCTACCAAGGGCCATTTGGATATTTATAACTTGGGACCAGGGGGTGGGGGGTGGGGTTTCTGGGATTTTCCGTGGACTGGGGGCCGGAGTTTGCGGGCGGGAGCCAATCACAAGCACTGGGGGGTGGGGTTTGCGGGCGGGAGCCAATTGCATGGAAGGGGTGGGGTTTGCGGGCGGGAGCCCTGCAGGCCTTAGGCGGGAGCCCCACAGGCCTTATATGGCCCGTGGGCCTGACGTTGCCCACCCCTGTTCTAAGTCTTTAAAAGTGTGGTGCCCTTAACTGGACACAGTACTTAAAGTGGATTCAACCTAACCCTTCTCAATATAATTTTCCTGCTGACAAATCAAGCATCTTTATATGAAGTTTTCAAAACTGCCTTTTTCTTCCTGATTTTTAAACATTTAATGATACAGGACCTGTACAGGTTCTAACCGAACTATGCAGGCAAATCCATTGGACATAGTGACCAATGAATTGAAAGATGTCAGTCTATATACTAAAGAAACACAGTAGGCAAACTATCATACCTAAATTTCACATGTTAGCAAAGTAATGCTTAGGATCATCCAACACAGATTAGAGTCCAGCATGGAATGGGAGATGCCAGATGTTCAAACCGGCTTTAGAAAAGGCCGAGGGACAAGAAACATTAATGCTGATGCATGCTGAATAATTGAGGAAGTCGAAGAATACCAAAAATAAGTCCACATGTGCTTCATTGATTATAGGAAGGCCTTCAATTGTGTTGATCATATCAAGTCAGGAAATATGCTGCAAACTAGCATTTTGTAAAATAGCAATGAAGATCTTGGAAAAGATATTCAGATGCCATGATATATCTATATCTACAAAGATCAGAATCATACAGGCAGTGGTTTTCCTTGTGACACTCCATGGAAGCAAAAGTTGGACTCTGAAGAAGCATGATACTGTATTGACCTTTTGAACTTTGATGTTGGAGAAGACTCCTGAGATTACCATGGATAGCCAAGAAAACAAACAAATGGGTCATCAAACAAATCAACCCACAGTTTTCACTCAAGACACAAATGACCAGGCTCAAATTATCCTACTTCAGACACCTTATGTGAAGACCTAGCTCTCTGGAGAAGGCTGTAATGCTGGAAAAGGTGGAAGGAAAGAGAAGAAGAGGATGACTGGCAACAAAGTGAATAGACTCAGTTACAGTGATGATGAGTGCACCATTGGAAGACCTGAAGGGCCAGGCTGAGGACAGATTACCCTTGAGAAAATCTATCTATATGCCCACTAAGAGTTGGCATCACGTTGATGGCACATAATCAATCACATTTTCTGAGCTTTAGTAAATTAATATATGAGCAAATGAGATTAAGTTATATTAAATGTCCCTCAGGCCAAAGCAATTCTGAATGAACAAATAGATAAAAATACATTTGATTATACAGTGATACCAGGATTGTTATCAGTATCCAAAGTATGTCTCTAAAACACTGCATAAAAGGAATTGTGATGTCATCACATAAATGATTCCAAATAAGTTTTGAAAATTTATCAATGTGTACAGGCAACAGAACTAAATTAATTGAAAGTCTTACATCTAATGCTGTGATTGCAAATTAAACAGTGATCCATTATTCCTAATGCACTGAATTCATGTTAAAAAAACACATTAGGAAACTGGGTAGAATCATATTTTCTATTATTGGGGAATAAGACCCATTAGATTTATTTCTAATATTGCATTATACTGCCAGAATTCTAATTTGGGAAGAAATTTGAGAGGCAAAGGGAGAAAATCCTTGAGCATCCTTAGGGAATAGTGACAAGGTTTAAGTCTCTCCAAATGACCTTTTAGCAGAATTGCTGTTTTTCTCTAAGTGCTCCATTTGGTTTTATTTGAAGTTTATTCACTCCAGCTAACATGCCTTAACTTTAAGATTCATAAATGGTTACTTACTTTAAGTGGTGGTAAACCTCCCCAATCACTCAAAAAAAAAAGTAGCAATTTGGCAACTTTTGGTGGCATGCATGCTTTCATCTCCTGTGAGAAAGTGATTTCTGGCAACACATTGGGGACACTGAGGAGTGATGAAAGTGGGCCCACACAGGCCACAAAGGTGTCACACTTTAAACTCAAGTGAGGAAGAGAAGGAGGAAGCTGACTGCCTCGTTGAGCAAAAGGTCCTGTCACTCAGCTGACAGAACAGGGCTGATGACCTTTCTAGAAGGACAACCTAGTTGAAGGTGAGACACCAAGAGGGTGGTTGATGACAGGGATAGGAAGTAGAGATATTTTTGGCAAGTGAGACCTTTGGCAAAGGCTGCTCTTGTTATCGAGGGAGCAAGACTATTCTCAGAGCACAAGTAAAATAGATTCAGAACTGCTAAGCCATCTCTAGCACAAATGGCAGAGACCAGAGTTGCAGGATAAGATGTGTAATAAAATTGCATGATAAGAAGACCAGGGAAGACTCTGGGTGGAGGAGTTTACAGAAGCTTTCTAAAAAGAAAATGGCAAGTCACCTGCCATTCAGCTACTGCTTTTCCTTCTACTGCTTATGAACTACATAATTATGGCTCATAGTATCTAGTACATGCTGTGGGGCTGGTTTACCTGAGAGCAACATAATATGGATGTATAGGATGGAGAAGTATTTCAGGGCAAACGTGGCTGCACTTTTGGCACCTTCTTACATGCAGTGCATATTTTTCTGGGATTGCACTGCTATCATGTGAGCCCAAGAAAAGATACTTTAAGGCGTTGCTAACAGATGCAGAGTGTGTGCCCATGCTCCTTTCAAAGTGCATTTTTCCTCATATCCAAAGCACTGCACATCCCTACTATGTCCTATAAGGCAGGTTCCTCTGATGACCACATGCAATGGATATGACTTTTCTAATGTTTCAGTATTGGCCATTTGCTATTAGGACAGATATAGGCCATTTGCTATTAGGATTCAGCAAACATTGTTACATGTGAATTGTGAAATGATGGTTTCCCTTAAGTGGCTAGCTGAATTATTATTGGATCTGGTTGCATTGACAGCTGTGATTCTGCAATAGTTACTAGAAATTAGCATATACTTAGGACAAGGTCCAAACCAAAGCCAGCTGGCCTGGGGGTGCGTGGGGGGAGGTTGGAGTTTGTCTGAGAAGAAGAAATAGACATTCTATTTGAACAAGGCTGCTTGTAAACCCCTAATAGCACAAGACTCTTTGTGGATCAGACCAAGGACCATCTAGTCCAGCATTCTGTGTCACCCAGTGGCCAACCATTTGCTCTTGGGAAGTTCACAAGCAAAGAAGGGGCACAATCAGGGGCATCTGCATGAGAGATCAAAAAAGTCAAGGTGGTGACCACATGATGGAAGCCCCACCCTTTTTAAATGTGTGTTGCACAATAACAATCTTTCATTGTTATTCCCAGAGGGAATAGTATTGTGTTTTACAGCTCTACGAGCTCTTTTTTTAAAAATCTGTTCAATTGTATCCTATTCTTGGAGACTGCCTGGACAAGTCCCTGCAGTTTTCTTGGCAAGGTTTTCAGAAGTGGTTTGCCATTGCCTTCTTCCTAGGGCTGAGAGAGAGCGACTGGCCCATGGTCACCCAGCTGGCTTTGTGCCTAAGGCGAGGCAAACCTCTTTTTCAACTCATGGTGAGATGCAGAAGAGCAATTTATAAAAGTTTTCAACTGGGCAGTAAAAAAAGAATCTTCAAACTGTGTTTCTTTCCTTATTGACAAACTAACTGTATACCAGCCTTTCAGAACTTGTAGAGGTTACCCAGAGACCATCTTACATTCTGCATTCTGGTTTTTATGTAAATTATCCCCAAACACAAGGGAAGGGGTCAATTTCTTTTGCTCAAACTTTAAAGACTCCCTTGCACAAGATACTCTACATCTACCCTTCTGAACATGCTTGGATTATTTACCCAGAGGCACCTCCACAAATTCTTTCAGAGCTATTAAGAATAGGGAATCCATTTCTATAATAAAAGGACCTTTTAAAATATTCCCAATGCACAAATCTCTCTCTACCAATCTGTCTAAAATTAAGTAGGCTTCCTCCTTGAAAAGGATCAACTCGGCCTGCCTTTTGCATTAAAGTTCCCAAGGTTTAAGTTTAAGATGGTAAGCCACATAACATAGAACCTAGGCTTCATTTGCTTGGGAAGAGCTTCTATACCTTCAAAGCATCATACAATTAACCAAGTTAATTTCCCCATATTAATCTGTATGGGAGACATACACAGCCTTGGATTTTGAAGCCATACTGAAACAGGTCATACCTGGTTTACTTTCCTAAAATGAAGTTCAGTTTCTTGACTTGTCTTTCTTCCTAGAACTGCTTTGAGCATTTGCAAATATAAACCAGGGGAGAGGAAGCTTATCTAGAACTCCCAACAGCCCCAGCCTGCATGACTGAAGGTGAGGGATGTGGGGAGGTCTAGTATAGTTGGAAGGCCCCAGCTTTTCTACCCTGATCTAAAAATGTAGGCTGATCAGGTAACTCTAAATGCCTTGCAACATGTAGGTAGAGCGAGCAGGCACAGGACCAGTCAAAGAAATAGTGTGAAGAAAAAAATACTTGCAACATTTTAGACTCTCAAGAGAGATGAAGCATCTATCCAAGCACTCTCTTGATTGAACTGCCAACTCTCAGAGCAATCACTGGAACTGGGTGTCACAGTCCTTGGGATGAGATTTTCAGGGGGCACAGGGACCACAAGTAAGGGAAGGAGGAATTCATGAAAATGTTCTCTCACTCCCATTGGCCAGAGCTTCTTTGAATAGACCTCTACTCTCTGGATCCAACTGAATGCAACTGTTATTTAAAAAAATCATTTTCTGGAGGAAAAATGGAAGTGTTTCATTTGTTTTCTGGCAGTTCACTGTTTAAAATCATTGCCAAGGTTGAAAAAAAATCAGGAGTAGATTTTGCCTTCTATACTCGTACTGTATCCCATTAGTACTTGTTTATATTGTATGTATGTGCAAGTGTGCATAAGAAACCTCGATTTAATAGACCATCTGGGGGGAAAGTATGTCCATTAAAGGCAAATGTCCATTAAATGTGAATTACATAATTTACATTATGTAAATTATGTGCATTATTTACATTATGTAAATCACATATACTTTACGTTATGTAGATTATACATATAATTCACATTATTATGTGATTATGTAAATTATGTAAATTGTTCAGACTGACTTGTAAAAAAACAGAACACAATCAGTTATTTAGGAGTAAAATCCAAAGTTGAATTGTATTCATTTTATCTAAAGTCTGCAAATATCCTGAATGGGGTCTGTAAAAGCAAGGTGTATGTTTGAGTGAGTGCGTGTATGTGTGTCTGCAGGTGGGATCAGATGGTTTGTCTCTATATAAATTTATATTGCTCCTGATATCATTTCAAAGTTTATTAGCAGTTTATCAACATTCAGGTATCTGCATCATTGAATGATAATAATTCACTGTCACTGTCAAGTAAAATAGATTCAGAACTGCAGAACAGAACCAAAAAAAAGAGGCAATCTTCTTTGTTTAATGCAGAGAAAGGGTTCTGACTTTTAAGTGATGACATTTACAATTGTGTCAAATATCAGTTTCCTTGTATTGCTTTGTAAAAGATATGGGAAACTTTAATGCTGCAGTTCCATGCACATTTTCTTTATAAGAATGGCCCTTGAGTGATTCACATACAGAATATTATCTATAAACTCCTTCATCCTTTAAACAATTCAGCACTGCAATGTATTCCCTAGGACTCATCATCTCTTTCTTGGGAGTAAGTCTCATAAAATCAGCAGAGCTTACTTCACAGACAGGATGGCATATTAGCAGCATGAACAAATCCTGTGAGCTGGAATCTCAGTTGATTTAATATTTAAGACTAAACTTAGCATTAGTATCATTCATATATGAATAAGTGCAGTTGCACTATATTAGAGCTGGGGAATCATCCTCTAATTCTTATATGTGATACTGTGATTATATGATAGCTAATCCTAAATGGAATTAGGATAAGGATATCACTAATACATTATGAAAAGGATAAACACTGGATAGGCCATATATTCCTCCATTTATAAGACTGGAAACTGATCGTGTGAGAACCAGTGATGCTCAGGCCAGATGCTACTATTATATAAACATTGAATAAATGTCTCCAACTTTCAAGGCCAGGAAGAGAATACCCCAAATTTCTAATGACTCAGAAAGGAAAGGCCTACAGTTTAAAACCTGGAACAGCCAAATATATTGTGCTTGATTTCTATGTTTTGCAATAGATAGGTCTTTTATGTATTTATTACACCATTCTTGTATGTAGTAAAGCAGTTTATCTATTTTATTTATTTATTTATTGTATTGTATTTATACCCCGCCTATCCCCTCCCTAAGCAGAGGGCTCTAGGCGGCTTACATTCATCATACATATTGTATTATTTATATAGTCATATTATATTACCCGCGCGGTTAGGGAGGGGGTGAGGGAACCGGCTCTTCAATCGCAGGTCGGACTACATGTCCCAGGAACCTTTGCTTCTGAGCCGGCTGCTGACGTCCAGGAAGTTGTCGTGTTTTTTTTCCGGGATCCGCTGTCCTCTGCCGTCCTCCGCCGCCATCCACGGGGACCAGCTTCCTTCTTGGTCCGAGGGCGACCCTCCAAGAAGGACGCCAGCAAATTGGCCCATGTGAGTGGTCCCCATTCATCTACTTGCCTATGGCTTTCAATCTGCTGGGTGGGCAGAAGCTGGGGCTAGTGACGGGAGCTCACCCCGCCACGCGGATTCAAACTGCCGACCTTATGGTCGGCAGACTAACGGCTCAGCGGTTTAACCCGCTGAGCCACCGCGCCCCTTCATGATATCTAGCCATATCATGTCTGTAATTTTCTACTGTAAGCAAATTCCTGGATATGGGATTGAGTATCTGGAGAATTGATGTCAGTCTTCTCTCAGTTAGACTGGAAAACAGTTAATACAAAGGAACAATGGTCACTCACATCTTAGTAACTTCCCAATTGGATTACTGCAATGGTCCATATATGGGTCTGCCTTTGAAGAACATCCAGAAGTTTAAATTGGCCCAGAGTGCAGTTACACAGGTAATTATGCGTGTTCCTCATTATGCCCAGGTAACACATCTACACTACAAGCTACACTGGCTGCTTATAGGCTTCTAGGTGCAATTCAAGGCAATGGTTATTACCTATAAAGCCATGCATGGCATAGGACTGGGTTATTTGTGGATCATGCCGGCCACATGACCGCGGAAGTGTCTTCGGACAACGCTGGCTCTTCGGCTAACAAAAAGAGATGAGCACCGGCCCCTAGAGTCGGACACGACTGCACAAATGTGCAGGGGGAACCCTTACCTTTTATCTGGCTGTTCCATATGCTCCAACAGAGAAGGCACACTCAAGGTTCCTTCTCTAAAACATTGTGAGATCCAGGAGGCTTGCATTCTTGGTGGCTGCCCCTGTCCTTTGGAACAATCTCCACCCACCCCCTGATATACAGTATGGTTGGCTCCAACCCTGCAGTCCTTTGAATAAGCAGTTAAATGCTTGGGTCAGGATGAGTAGGTTTCCCAACTGTTGAGATGTAGTTTATTCTGTCATTTAATTGCTTTAGTTTGCTTTAGTGGTATGTGTTAGTTTCTTTCGCATTTGTGTTTGATTTTGTACACTGCCCAGAGACATGTTGTTTAAATTGGGTGGCCATATAAATGTTCTAAATAGATAAAAAAAAGTAAGAATCTAAGAATCCTGATTAATAGTATTTATTAAAAGAATTCTGATTGTAACCTTGATCTTTTAATAAATATTTTTGTTTGTGAGTCTGTGCCTTCAAATCAGCCTTGACTCCTGGTGGCTGCCTGGACAGGTCCCTGCAGTTTTTTTGGCAAGATTTCAGAAGCGGTTTGCTATTGCCTGCTTCCTAGGGCTGAGAGAGAGGGACTGTCCCAAGGTCACACAGCTGGCTTTGTGCCTTAGGCGGGACTAGCACTCACGGTCTCCTGATTTCTAGCCTGGTGCCTTAACCACTCCACCAAACTGGCTCTTTAATAAATACTATTAAGTAAGTAAGTATTCTACTTCCAAAGGAAACATCTATTTTATATCAATTTCTTCCCATTTTTTTCTGATGTAGTGGGGAGTAGGCTTGTTGCTTATGAATCTGGAGCTGTCTGAATGTGCTGAATTCTTTTTCTTAGTGTGCGAAGTAACTGTTCCACTTGAGATTTATTGCTGTGCCAGGTGTAAAGTCTGACATAATAACCTCAGAGCTATAAGTGGCATGATTAGGCAAATTGCGGGGTCCTCACTTGCAGGTGATGCCTGAAGAGATGACTAAATCTACCAGTTGCTGGTAAAAATGAACCAAGCCAAATTCTGAACTACTATCTGAATTCACCAGATATACCCAGTATGGACTACCTTATATATAACATACAGTATATTTATGTCATATAAACACTAAAGATACATAGCCTAATCCTCCAAAAAAAAAATCTAGCACGTTACTGAATTTTTAGTTCCCCTCCTCCTCCTTTATAAACAAAAGAAGTGAAATGCTGAAGGACCAAACAGATTTAGGAAAGGGGAAGAATGTCTGTCAAAGATCCATTTTGTGCTCAGTCATTTTTTCCTGAATAATCCTTTTATTTAAAAAATCAATTGCTAAATGGCTGGGGACTATAGGACAGGGTGTCCAACATAGTTATAGGACACCGGATTAGGAAAGGCTATATAATAGCATCTGACAAGGAGTGCAAGTTGAATAATGCTTTGCATGTAAACTGCCCTTCCCTACAATACTGATGTTATTTCACTGATTGGCAATAATAATTTAACCTTGACAGTCTCCAATTAAGATGATTTCACATCATTTTGGCAGCCCCTGCCATTAAGGACTGTCGTTCTTTTAAAGATTTTCTTTTCTTTTTATATAAATATAATAATATACTGGGCTGTAACTTACCATAAACCTATTAATTTTCTTCAGTTGGAACAGAGCAAGAATAATTGGTCCCTGTCCTTTTTCAACACCCCATGGCATATTTAGTTATGAATTCTCTCTCCCTGTGGCATTATTTTTTTCCTAGATTATTTCTCATGTGCCTTGTTTTCTAAATGTTTAAATCATTCGTATTCTCTGAACTCTTCCCAATTTGCTTGCCGTTTTTCAGATTTGTTGTCTAAACTAGAACACTAGAATACAGCCAAGTTTTAAAAAGCTCATCGCATTAAGATAAATATATTTGTTTTAGATTTATTGTGCTAAATGCAGTATAATGAATTATAACTTCCATGTTTTCTTGCTCAGTTACAGTACATCATCCATAGAATTCTCAATCGTTTCATGATTCAGGAATATATTTTAAACATTTCCTTTTACGTTCTCCTGTGTATTAATAATACAATATAACAACAGCAACAACTACCATGTTTATTCTATCCTTTGTTCAGTTGAGTTTCACAGCTAGGTTTTAAAAAATGTGAGCTCAACCATTTTTTTCTTGATATTTTAAAAAATTCCAACAGCAATTGGGGGAGTCTTAGACATAATTTGTCCACCTGATAGGTGAAAGCGTATACCTATAGCCTATTTCCATATTACATTTAAGACTATAAGTAAATGTATATCCTACACCTGAACATCTGTCCGTTATATTTTCTTCCCCACTGTTTTTGTTTTGCATCTAACCTAATTGAGAATTCTTGAACCCAAAAACTTGCAACATGACCTTGATGACCTTGGTTGGCCTAATAAAACTCTTGATCTAATATGGACTTTTGGACTTTTTTCCTTCAGGGAAAGTCTTGGCAGTTTTGCTCTTTTGTGTATTGTTATTGGTTACAGGTGTGGCAAAGAGAACTACCTTACCTAGTTGGAAAGAAATCTGCACTCCTGATGTTCAAGAGTAGATTCAAGTGATGTGCTCTTTATCAATTTTTGAAATGTTTTTATATTGTAAAAATGAAAAATGAGAAGTGGGAGCAGCATGTTTGTTGGGGTTTGTATATACCCAGGAATTTACAGTTAGATGCCGACAGAGGGCTCTGGCGTGGACTGGTCCGTGAAGTCATGAAGAGTCGGAAACGACTGAATGAATAAACAAAAAAATTATACTGGAGAGGCTTGATATCTAGGTGAGAGGGGAATTATTCTGCAAGTCACCCAATTAGCAGCCATTGTTGTAGGGATGATGTGGCAGTGTATGACTCATACTACAGGTGCTAATAGTTTAGTTGGGTGTGGCAGATGATGAGAGTGACCTATAATGTGATTGGTCAGTTTATGTATATAAGCAGAGGAGTCTGGTATTCTTTCTTCTCGTTGCTGGTAAACTTCTCATCGCTGTATTGCTGTATCATTTGTTACTGCTTTTGGATGTATTTGGACTACGTATGTATATAAAGTAAATACGCTATTTTATCTAATCTCTGTTTGAGTGTCTATTTACTGCATAGAATGTGGATCACTGGTGTCTTGGAAAAAGGAGCAGGCCGCCCCACAGTGCGCACTCTGACAATGTTTCTATATGACCTAGATTTAATATGTTAAAGAACTGAGCTAGTGCTACATAAATATTATATGGATCTTTTTTGTTATATTTTTACCAATAAAAAGGGTTTTTTGAAGAAGAAAAAACAGGGTAGAGGTCTATAATATTGGGCTGATTTAACCTTTTTTTCTGTTTTAAAGATACTTCTAGATCCTGCGTAGATCCACATCTAATTGGTGTTCCATTTTGTCCCACAAATCAGTTTTGCAAGGAATATCTCATTCTTCTGCAATGTAATTCACCTACAATAAACAAGGGGCTTTTAATTAGGAAATAAATGTTACAATGTTTCTCATACATTTTCTTCTCTAGGAAAGCACCTAAAGAATCTAGTTCTGGCCTTTTGAATTTCAGCTGCTATACTTTCATCATCCAACGCTGTTAGCACAGCTCCATTAATTCATTCATTAAATGGAAAAGGATGTTCTCTGCCCCCTCCCCAATTATAATGGTTACTTTTTTTATTAGAAAGGAGCAGTTATTCAGTTACTATAATATTTATTTATTTATCGAATTTATCACCGCCCATCTCCCCCCAAGGAGGGACTCTGGACGGTTTACAATAAAAACATAGTTAACCGCAATACAGTACAAATACAATAAAATGAATATAAATAAACAGTAAAAATATAATATTTAATAAAATCCAGATGGCTAAGAGTTCTTTATCAGACAGTGAGTAAAAGGACAACTTTAGGGTCATTCTAGGAAAGTAGCCATCCCCAGGAGTAACCACTCTCCCTCCCGCTCCAGGCATGCTGACAAAATCAGGTTTTTAGGGGTTATTTGGAAGTCCAGGGGCGAGGGGATCTGTCTTATCTCTGGGGAAGAATGTTCCAGAGGGCAGGAGCTACTGCAGAGAAGGCCTGCTTCCGCGACCCCGCCAGATGGAATTATTTTCCAGATGGGGTCTGTAGCATGCCCTCTCTGCATGCCTGGGTGGGGCGGGTCGATGTAATGGGGACAAGACGGTCCCTCAGGTAACCTGGTCCCATGCCATGTAGGGCTTTAAAGGTCATAACCAACACCTTGAATTGGACCCGGAAGCAAACTGGAACCCAGTACAGCTTGCGTAGCAAAGGTGTTACGTATGCCGCCCTTGGGGCACCTAAGATTGCCCCCCACGGCTGCATTCTGGACCAGCTGTAGCTTCCGGATATTCTTCAAGGGTAGCCCCATGTAGAGCACATTACAGTAGTCTATATGGGAGATAACCAGGGCATGAGTGGTTGGGGGAGATGGGCGGTCATATAAATTTAAATTTAAATCTAAATCTAAATAATAAATACATGAGTGACCGTTCAAATATACTAAAATTTTGAGAAAAGATATATTTTTACAAAGGAAAAGAAATCAAACCACTATTTCTTAAAATGTGCAGATTGCAGGCAAGGAGACATAGAAAACAATCTCTCTCTGCACGTCACCTCCTTGGTTGCAGAGCTGTGAAATAACTTGAAATCTATTGATGACCTGTGTCTTTGCCATTCAGGAATATGGGTCTATTGTATCTTATTTTGACTGTACCAAAACAGATTTTCATCTTGTTGTTTGGCTTTGTGCATAACTGTTTTTCTTTACTCAATGGGCAGAGTTCTAGTGGGGGAACAGAACAGGGTAATGACTGGGGCATGGAGAAGATTAATCCTTCCTCTTCTGGTTCATCCTCACCCCATCACATTGTCTGATATTTGCAGTGAGTCTGGGTGAGAAGCATCTTTGCTGGTATTTCATGTGAACAGGAGAAGATGAGAATCATCTCCTTTTTTGGAAAATGGTGGTCCTTGCATTTTCCAAGGAAGACACAATATTTATAGTCATGGAAAAGCATGTATGAGATCATTGAGCAACCTTGACTAACCTTGTGTGATGTGCAACTATTCATAGTTCCCCGAGTGGCTTTTCAGCCAGTGATTCTGAAAAGAAACTCTACATATGTTTAATGACCTTGGGAGATTGGGGGGGGGGAGGGAGAGAGATGCTGCCTAGGGAACAATCAGATAAGATAAGTGAGGGTATAGCCTGCAGCTGCATAATGGGCAGAGAAAGAAACTCAGAAAGGAACCTCCCTAACTTATCAGGTGGTAAAAGAGAGGGCTGGAGATTTGTACTTTCAGACTTGCAAGATTCTGTTATTGTAGTCATACAAGAAAGTAGAATTAGCTCATCTGGTCGTGTTTCCTGTCTAGTCTACTTGGGAAGGCTGACAATATGTGATAATCCATGTGTGAAATGCTCCTCCATACAAAGGGAGAATCTGGACTAATCAACCCACTCCACTGTTTGCTGCACAGTCCTGGAATTGGCTCAACTGACTTTTAAAACATGAAGGGATTCATGTGAATCTCATCTCTTTTTTTAATAGGCAATGTGCAGTAGCAGTGGCCATATCAGAAATAAAGTGATGGGCAAATCATTTCCACAGAATACATAATTGTGGGAGTTGACCAAATTTTGAGGGTCACATTCATGGTGGCTATAGCCACGCAATGCAATCAGCTTCCTGCAGCAAAGCAGAAGCTGTCTGTGAAAACACTTGGAAATACTATGCATGGATTCTTGTTCTCTAATGGAGGAAGAGTTTGACATTAAAGCATCAGATCAATCTTCTTTAGCTTGGGGATCTCCAGATGAGTTAAGTTACCATCTCCATGCTTCTAGCCAACAAAGCCTTTGGGGAAGCTCACTGGGAATGGTGAAAGTCATAGTTAAACTCATTTAGAGGGTGCCAGGTTGAGAAAAATTGAAGGAAATAATTACTTTTCTAAGATCTCTCTTGTTAGCTTGCCTGTTTCAGAAGGTGTTTGTATATCTTGAACATGCAAATATTACATTTCTAATAATGGGGGTATTATTTGCATGTTCAAGATATACAAACGTTTTCTGAAACAGGCAAGCTAAGGAGAGACACACTAGAGATCATCTTGCCATTGCAAGGTTTCTGAAACAATGCAAGCAAAAAAGTCAAGATGGTGGCCATTCAAAGCTCCACCTCTTTCTCACATACATCACTGAGGACAGCCCTGAGGGCTGGATATTGACATCAGATCTCTATTGTCTCGGTTGTGTTTTGTGATGATGTCTGTTCTGTCCCAGCTACGTATCTCTAAATGGCAATGGATAAATTGTGAATATTTTCATGGTCCACTCACTTATTTCAAAACTCTTGGGAATTCTCCACTAGCCATTTACTGGAGGTTTGTTTTCAGCCATCTTTATCTTTCCTCTACTGATTTCTTTTCATACAGCTGCTATACCTGAAGTCAAGCTTTTAGCAAGCATCTCTTTCAAAGTTGTAAAGTTAACTGAAAAAGAGATTTTCCAGTTTCCTTTTTACTGACTATGTTAATATAATAACTTCCTTTATAAGGTCACATTCTATGGCATGTTTCGTGAGCCAAAGGACATTAGGAGGTTAAAAATGCAAACATATGGACTTAACTGAAACATTTCAAGTTAAAAAAAAATGGAAACAGTCATGTTCAAAACTCTGGGGCTGCTGAAAATAATCCTGTGCATTAGGAAAGTGTGAACACATCTCCAACCCACCCAGTCTCTGTCTCTTTCAATCTCAAAGCAGCCATAGGGAAATATTTGGGCACAGAGAAGTGAAATTCTACCCCCTACCATATGTTTTTAAACATGGAGGAATAACATGCAAACTGAATAATACATGTTCATGTGGTTTATATGGGAAATTGCTGAGTCATGACATTTTATTAAGTCATAGATCACTTTTCATCCCTGAAACTATCCAGTGCAGCTAACAATAAAAATTCATGTCAGTAAAAATTTAAACATTTTTTTAAAATGTTAAATATACTATAGCAATTTGAATAGGATAAATCCACTATTATTATTATTATTATTATTATTATTATTAAAGCATAATATCAATTTACATTGAAATATCCAGGCTGAATATAGAAAAGACACAAAACATGATCAGCAAAAATGGATGAAAATAAAACAGACTGGTAACATAATCCAATTCTCACAGTTAAATGCTAGTTTAGCTCTGTTTAAGAAAGCAAAACACTCTGGCTTAACTGGAATCCAGAGAAATCTTCTCAAAGCCTAGATGGTTCTAGGACAGGCATATGACTGCCAAAGGACAGTTCTGTATTTGTTAGCTTTTTCTTTTTCAAGAGCTGTCTGTCCCCAATTCAGCTTAAATGAAAAGATCCATAAGAAAGGAGAAGGGGGCCTTGAAATTATCCATCAGCGGGAACAGTGGCCTCTCTTGCCACATCTGACCCGACACTCCTCATGGTTCACGGAGGAGTTGAGTGTCTTGAAGAGGGCTAAGAGACACCTAGAGCACCGCTAGAGAAAAGCAAAGACTGAATCTGACCGAACACAAGCTAGAGCCGCTGTTAAGACCTACCTTGTGGCGGTAAGAGCGGCGAAACGTGAATATTTCTCCGCTCTTATTGCATCCGCAGAATGCCACCCAACGGCCCTGTTTAAGATAATGCAATCTCTTCTAGGTAAGGTGGAGTCTGTGACCCACCTGCAGGGCCATGCGGAAGAATTTTCTGAGCATCTGCAGGATAAAATCACTCAGATTCGTTCTAAGTTGGACTCCAAGCGTGAAGCAGAGTCTGGGGAGATGCTGAGGGAACGTCATTACCCAGTTATCTGGGAACGGTTTGATCCTGTTGGGCCTAAGGAAGTGGACAGGATCCTCCGGATTGTAAAGGCCACCACATGCCATCTAGACCCTTGCCCTTCCTGGCTGGTGCAAGCAGCCAGGGAGGTGACATGTGGTTGGGTCCAGGCGATGGTTAATATATCTCTGGAGGAGGGGGTGTTTCCGGACGCCTTTAAGGAGGCGCTGGTGCACCCCCTACTCAAGAAACCATCGCTGGACCCTACTATATTGGACAACTTCTGTCCTGTCTCCCACCTCCCCTTTTTGGGGAAGGTGGTTGAGAAAGTGGTGGCGTTGCAACTCCAGAGGATTCTGGAGGAAATGGATTATCTGGACCCCTTTCAGTCGGGTTTCAGGCCGGGATATGGGGTGGAAACTGCATTGGTCGCACTTATGGATGATCTCTGGTGGGAGCGGGATGGAGGGAGTGCATCCATCCTGGCTCTCCTCGATCTCTCAGCGGCTTTCGATACCATCAACCATGGTATCCTTTTGGGACAGCTCGAGGAGTTGGGGGTGGCCGGCGTAGTTTTGCGCTGGTTCACCTCCTCCTCCTGGGGCCGGTCCCAATCGGTAGTAATAGGAGATGAAAGATTTGACTCTTGCCCCCTCGTTTATGGGGTGCCACAGGGTTCGCTTCTCTCACCTCTCCTATTTAATATCTACATGAAACCGCTGGGTGAGATCATCCGTCACCATGGGATGAGATATCATCAATATGCTGATGATACACAATTGTACATCTCTATCCCAGGTGAAGTAAGTGATACAGTAGCCGCCCTTTCTCAGTGCCTGGAGGCTGTGGGGGTCTGGATGGGGAACAACAGGCTTCAGCTGAACCCTGGTAAGATGGAGTGGCTGTGGATTGATGGTTCTTCCGGATCCGGGAAATTATCATCTTGGTTCTGAATGGGGTTGCACTTCCCCATTCGGAATCAGTGCAGAACCTGGGGGTCCTTCTGGACTCACGACTCGAAGAGCAGGTGGCAGTCGTGGCCAGAAGGGGCTTTGCGCAACTTCGTGTTGTGCACCAGTTATGCCCTTTCCTGGATCGGGAGTCCCTCCGTACAGTCACTCATGCCCTGGTCATCTCCCATATAGACTACTGCAATGCGCTTTCCATGGGGCTACCCTTGAAGAGTATCTGGAAGCTTCAACTGGTCCAAAATGCAGCTGCACGCACAGTTATTGGTGCCCCTAGATCGGCTCATGTGACACCTCTGCTGCGCCAGCTGCACTGGGTGCCAGTGTGCTTCCAGGTGCAATTCAAGGTGTTGGTTATGACCTTTAAATCCCTACATGGCATGGGACCAGGATATCTAAGGGAACGTCTCATCCCCATAACTTCAAACCATCCCACTCGATTATGCAGAGAGGGCATGCTTCAGACCCCGTCGTTAAGGGAGTTTCACTTGACGGGGTCCAGAAGGTGGGCCTTCTCGGCAGTGGCGCCTGCCCTTTGGAACATTCTGCCCCCGGAGGTGAGGTAGGCCCCGTTGCTCCTGTCCTTCCAGAAGAACTTAAAGACCTGGTTTTGCCGCCTCGCTTGTGATGGGAACAGGAATAGTTCCTCATGTGGATGGCTGGTGCCATAGAGCCCTTTTAAAAGATCATTGTATCGCCTATTGGATTTTATATTTAACTTATTAATAATAATGATTACATATTGTATTGTTTTATATTTATTTATAGTATAATTTTAATTGTTATGTTTGTAAACCGCCCAGAGTCCCCTTTGGGGGAGATGGTGCGGTGATAGAAGTTGAAATATAAATAAATAAAATAAATAACAGGAACATGTTACTTCGTTACAGATTTCTCCACCATTGCATGCATGCATGCATGCATCCATCCATCTATCTATCTTCTTCCCTCCTCCAAAGGTATGAAATAAAATAAAGAGCAAAATGTTGGGAAACAATAGTAATTACATGCCCACTTTTTCTAGTATTCCATGGATATTTTTGTTCTCTTGAGAGAAGAGGCTAACGCACAGTTCTGTCTGAATAGTAGCTCTATACATTATCCACCCAGCAATTTCTAGAGGTAAAAATTGAAATGTAATTGAGTATAGCTGATAGACCTTTATGAAGATTTGATTTGGAAATTCAGTTAGAAGGTGATTTAATCAAATATTTGACACAATCAGCTTTGTGAATTGGATTGTCAAATTTGGATTGAGTCATTGGATCAATTGAATTACTGAATCAAATCAGTTGCCTCTAAACCCATCTGGTAATCAAATGGCCTTTTGCACATGAACAGAAAGCCTTTTTTAAAATTAAGTTGACAACCTGAATTACAAAATCAAATGGAGATCTGATTCATTCTGAATTCAGATCAGTATTATAACAAAATGTGGGATTGGACACCTTGGAGTAGTCTAATAAAATATATACAGTAGTCTGATAAATTATACCCCCAAAGTAAAACTATGACATAAAGAGAATGGGTACCAGATGTTTCTATTTTTAAAAACCCTCTTTTTTCTAGAGATGTGCAGATTGGCTCTTATTCAGTTTGAATTGTTAACTCATTTGGTCAGAGTGAGTCTATCCAATTTGGAAAAGCAACTTGGAAAAAACAACTGTTTCTGTTCATTCATAAAATGCTATCAAAACACTGCATCGATTCATAGGCAATCAACTGGACAAAAGTGATTTCAACTAAATTAATTGATTTGGAAAATTGATTTGATTTAGCCAGCTGAATTTTCTCACATCAGCCATATAAGCGATCAATCTCTTATTCTACAGCACACAGAGAGGGTTTTCTAGACATATAAAGGGAGAAAAATTGGTTGTCCCTTGTGTCAGATCTTTTAAGAGTAACTAAGAGAAAAAAATATGTCAGTTAAATGTGGAAAAGATGTGATTATATTTTCAGGGCAGGTATTAGAGTTTCCCCACCAGAAGTGTCTGATGTGAGTGACAGTTTCCTTGTGATGAATGAAGCAGAAGCCTTCACTTTATGAAAAGTTAAAAATTCAATTTCTTCGCCACAGCAAGAAATTGGGAAGGTTGAAGTTGTTTACTTCCCAAGGAAATATAGTTGAATATGAAGAAATGTAAAATAGGGAGTGATGTCTTGGGTAAAAATATTTTTTTTTAGGGAACGTAGGTAAGTGTCTTAAACTGAATCTGCTAACTTACCCATCCGCTTCAGTGCCATCCTCAATATTATTCTACCTCAGTATTAGTCGGCAGCAGTTGCCAGGACTTCAGAAAAGGGCCTTTCCCAACCCTGCCTGGGTAGACCATGAACTGAATCAGATAACTTTTGCATGTAAGCTATCTCTTTCTATAGCCTTTCCTGATAAAACCTGGGAAAAAATGACTTGGACCATCATATTTGAGAAATGACTTTTTTCTCATGGTCTAACACCTTATTTATTTATTAATTATTAAATTTCTATTACCTTAACGAAAAGAGCCATTTGGGTGTAGTGGTTAAGGCACTGGGTTAGAAACCAGGAGACCGTGAGTTTTAGTCCTGCCTTAGGCACAAAGCCAGCTGGGTGACCTTGGGCTGGTCACTCTCTTTCAGCCCCAGGAAGCAGGCAATGGCAAACCACTTCTGAATTCTTGCCAAGAAAACTGCAAGGATTAGTCCAGGCAACACTGACTCAAAGGCACACACATGCATGTGTGCGCACACGCACACACACAAACACAAATCCTTTAATCATTACACTATCTTGGCTCTCTTTTTAAACTTAACTATATGTTGTATGAGGGGGTGCAGTGGCTCAGCGGTTAAGACGGCAGGCTTGTCGATCGGAAGATCGTAAGTTCGGAGGTTCAAGGCCCTAGCCCTGCGTGATGGAGTGAGCTCCTGCACTCACCCCCAGCTCTTGCCAACCTAGCAATTTGAAAGCATGCAAATGCAAGTAGATAAATAGGTACCACTTCGGTGGGTAGGTAACAATGTTCCGCGTGCATCATGCCGGCCACATGACCGCGGAATCGTCTTCGGACAACGCTGGCTCTTCGGCTAACAAACGGAGATGAGCACCGGCCCCTAGAATCGGACACGACTGTGTGGGGGAACCTTTACCTTTTTATATGTTGTATGAAGAAGCACTTTCTTTTATCAGTCCTGAATATCCCCCATTTAGAGTCAGTGGATGACCCAGCATCCCACACTGGGAGGAAGGGACTTCTATCTGTTCACATTTCCCATGCCATGCATGATTTTGTGTATCTCTATTATGAATTTCCTTACCTACCTTGAAGCTTCCCTTGGACGCTGTTGGGATAAATGGAGAAATACATTTTCACTGTGGTACATCTAAGGAAAAATTTGATTTGTTTCACTCATGGGCTGGGAATGAGATGAAAGCAATGGCAGGGGGACATGGCAGAAAGAAGTCATGCTACCAGGGTGTGTTTCTACTATAGTTAGGTTCAAGTGGGGAATTGTCCTGGCTGAGAATTCTCCCAACATATCTGGAGCATTTTTTTTAATCTGTTCAATCGTATCTAATTCTCGGAGACTGCCTGGACAAGTCCCTGCAGTTTTCTTGACAAGGTTTTTCAGAAGTGGCTTGCCATTGCCTCCTTCCCAAGGCTGAGAGAAAGTGACTGGCCCAAGGTCACCCAGCTGGCTTTGTGCCTAAGGCGGGACTAGAACTCACGGTCTCCCGGTTTCTAGCCTGGTGCCTTAACCACTACACCAAACTGGCTGTCATCTGGAGCATAGACCTCTAATGTCCTGAGTCTGGTCAACTATATTTCTCTGCAAGCAGATCTTCCTCCTGCTATTGGTGACTAGGCTTAATTGCAAACCTTGCCTAATGAAAAAGTGAGGGATTCACTGTTACAGAGCATCTACATTCATGTACACACAAGTTATGGTACACAAATCCCCAAGATAAATGTGCAGAAAATGTCTAAATTTTAAAAACTTACTTTCCTTTCCTTTTCTTCATAAGTAAAACGCTGGCTTTGACATACGTATTGAACAATTAAGAGATATGACCAGAATTAACTAAGCAGAGGGAAGCAAAGAGAGGAATTGTGAAATAAAGCATTAAATATAAGTTGGTATTCATGTGAAGGCAAAAGGGCATGGAAGTGTTGTTGGTAATGAGAAATGTTTTAGGCAGGCTGACAAAATTTTACAAGTATAAGTACTGTAAATTTGAATGTCAGCACCTCTCCCTCTGTGAAATTCCTCCATGCTTGTTATCATAACAGAAATGCTTCATGTTTCATTCTGACAAAAGGGAAATTGGTAGTTAATCTTTTGCAGAATCTATTTAATACTTTAAGTGCATTGCTGTAAAGCTTATTTTAACTGCCCTGCCCCAAGTCACACAATTCCAGATTTACATCTTAATTACCAGCATGAGCTGTTCCAGTGGAATTAATTCAGACTTTTAAAAAATGAAGAAAAATCAGTAGGCAACAGAAGGACATCACATGGAAATGATGATGGTAGAAAATCAGTTGGAACCACTTTCAGTCGCATATTTAATGCAAGTTATTATGAATATCTTCCTATTGGGAAAATGTAGACTGTGTCTCATAGCTATTAATAACTATTCTAGGGCAGATTCTGTTACAACACATATATTCACAAGACAAAGAACACTGTGGCATTTTAAAGGTTAAACGATTTGCTATGGCAGAAGTTTCATGGAGTGGAGTCCATTTGACATAATGGATGGTGCAATAAGACCATCATGTGTTGTGGCCATAGTGACTTTATGGTTTATAGAAATTGTGAAAATTGAACTTCACTGCTTGCTGGAAAATTATGATAAAGTATGTCCTGAAAAACCTAAGGCTTGGTGCTATATGGTACTAAAAAGAAGAAAGAGAAGGAGAATGCTAGTATTTTTCAGGGTGGGTGAGTGAGAATATATAGGCTGACCATATGTCCCGTTTTTAATGGGACAGTCCTGTTTTCTAAACAATTCCCAACTGTCCCATCGTTTTAAGAAAAATATCCATTTTGTCCCATTTTTGAAAGTTCCTGCGGCGAAGCACGCTAGTTCGTGCGCGCACACCCACATACCCATGCACGCACCTGCATGCACGCGTGCCCACATGCACACCCGCGCGCCCACTTTGTCTGGTGAGCCGTGGGTAGGTTAGGGTCCCATTTTCCTCTCAAGGAAATATGGTCAGCCTAAGAATATATGATGGTAACCATATGGAAGTACTCCCAAAGCATTTTCATAATCCATCCTATAATGGACAGGGGGAATGTTGTTAATTGAATGCCCATTTATTTGTGTTAATGTCAATAATGAGCAGATAACTATCCTGTCTTCCTTCCTATGTGGAACTTAGTGATCCCATTCATAAACCAACCATAGTGGTTAAGGCAACAGGATAGCAACCAGGAGACTGAGAGTTCTAGTCCCGCCTTAGGCATGAAAGCCGGCTGGGTGACCTTGGGCCAGTCACTCTCTTTCAGCCCAACTCACCTCACAGGGTTGTTGTTGTGGGGGAAACAGGAGGAGGAAGGAGTATTGGGTATGTTCGCTGTCTTGAGTTATTTATAAAAATAATAAAGGCGGGATTGAAAATAAATAAACAAACAAACAAACAAATCAGATCTGCTTACCTTCAGCAAAATAGAGTGATCCTCATGTGTCCTTAGTGCTATTTTTACATGTTATGTTATTAGTTGGTGGTTCAGGGTGATGGACACCAAAGTATCAATACATAAATACTTAGGTAGAATTGTGTATTATTTTATTGAAGATGCTGTAAGTAATGACGAGACCACTCATTTTGCTGAGTGTTTTGATCTGCAATTTATGAAAAATGAGGGTTTTGATCTGCAATTTACCCTACCTCATTCATGGATTTCATGAGGGTTCAGATGTTATCATTTTTCATTTGTAATGTTCCTTTGTTTTTCCATACTACTTTTATCATTTTTCTCACCTTATCTATCTATTAGGGAACAACTGAGTCATGCCTTTTGATCAACAGTTCTGCATGGAAACATCCCAAATGGATATATAGAATTCACAAACACCATCTCGGGAAGAAAAACAAAAACAAAATCTAACAACAATAATAACCAAAGGGAAAAAAATGAAATCATGAAGAAAAAGAGGTAATAAGCATATGAAGTCTTGGGACACCAACAGATTTTAGAGATGCCTCCACTATGTTGAGATAAACAAATAAATACAGATAGTCTTTCAGCTTATATAACATTAAAACAGAAAAGAAAACAGAAAACAGCATTACAAGTCAAGAATCAATGATCTTAAGATGGTTGGGTATCTTTTGACATTTTTCTCTCTTAAAATGTATGATCTGTTTTAATTTAAAAATGTCTCTGGAGGGTTTCAAAGCTGTGGCAGGTAGTGTTCTGCACGAGTGTGTGTAACCATGTAAACATTCTCAGGAGCTCTGCCTTGAATTGTCCCACAAGACACAGGAAAGTGGATAGTAGAAAACAGGTTTGTGCTGTATAGACAAACAAACACATTAGAAGAAACTATAATCTATGAGACCTTGCCAGGCAAACAAACAGAATAGAAAGTGAATGATTAGATTGAACATTACATGACTAAAGCTTTGCAGTGGCAAACAGCGATGATAGCAGAATAATAATTGAAGAAATGCCAAGCCCAAAATGCTGAAGTGTCATTGTAATATATTAACATGTGATAGAAATTCATCTGAGCTATTAAATTCTAGGAGAGGTAAATTCCAAGGACAGCGAATCTTCAATTAATTTTCCCATCATGCCCCAGGGGACTCTCATGTCCAATTCACAAGCATTTCTTTAAAAGCACAGGGGGGAAGAGGACATTTCTCCAAGTAATCCAAGAGAAATCCAGTGATAAACTCAAGCCAGAGCTGGATATTTACATCTAGAGGTCACTCGAAATCCTGCAAGACTCAACATATTCAAGCAAATGTATTCTCAAAGTGACAAAGGAAATATGTTCATCTGTAGGACTTCAAATGTAGGAGTTCAGTATGTTATGTAGAATAAAATGTGATCTTGAATAACCTGGAGTGACTTGAATAGCCACATTCACAGTATACTGAACATAACTTAATGGGGAATACTGCTCTAGCAGAAGTCTAGAAAGCTCTCAGAAAATGTCAGGGAGTGATAGATGAAAGGCAAGGAATTGGGATCAAGAGCTGGGATGCAAGATAGTGAGAATGGTTCTAAGTCAGGAAGCTTTTCCTACACCCAAACTACCCCTTTAAAATTTTGATCTAAAGCTGACAGCTATCTTGTCCTTCAGCACCAGAGAACTCTACAGGTAGTCCTCACTTAACAACCATTCATTTAGTGATGGTTCAGACTTACAATGGTGCTGGAAAAACTGACTTACGACCAGTCCTCACACAACTGTCGCAGCAACCCTGCGGTCATGTGAACACGATTCAGGTGCTTGGCAACCAGTTTGCATTTATGACCGTTGCAGCGTCCTGTGGTCACGTGATCGCCATTTTCGACCTTCCTGGCCGGTTTCTGGCAAGCAAAATGAATGGGGAACCATGTGACTTGCTTAACAACCACGTGGTTCGCTTAATGCCCACAGTGATTCACTTAACAACCACTTCAAAAAAGGTCATAAAATTGGGTCAGATTCGATTAATGACCGCTTCGCTTAGCAACTGAAATTCCGGTCCCAATTGTGGTTGTTAAGTGAAGACTACCTGTACAGTTGTGAATCTCTGGTCTTCAGTTCATATTGCTGCTTGTTGGGTGTCAGTGGAAGCAGGAAATGCTGCCAGGAGATAGATGAAGTAATGTACAGACCATTAGTACCTTTCAGTTCTTCGTCATTCTATGATTTAAATAAATATGCTAGAAAATCTCTTTTGATATGCAATATTCCAGGAGTGAAGGCAATGTTTCTCTCATTGTTGGGAATGCAACTGTGTCCTGGCTGTGGGCTTCTGGTTGGCCACCATGGAAGGAAGATTGTAGAGTTTAGTCTAATCTAGCAAAACTCTTTTTTCATATTTTCAATGTGCATCCTTAATAAGTATTAAAACATATATGCACATGTACTCATGTATAGTTAGTTATGTGACTCAAAAAGAAAGTCTAGCATAGGGTTGTATAGAGGGTAGTAGAATCAGATGCAAAAGGACTCTGTTTTCATTAACAGAACATGTACTACTGATTTTATTCTATTTGTTGCCAAGAGTTCCTTCTGGTAGATAGGCAGCTATAAAAGTCTGTTTAATAAGCTTGTTTGTTTAATAAGCTACCTAGAGTCATGTATGTGAGATGGGCAGCTATATAAATCAAATAAATAAGAAAATACATATGTACATAGTACATACATACTGCTTGGTTCAGCTTTACTGAAACCAGAATCAATACATATTTAGAATCAATGCATGTTTTCTCCAAATCTTCACAAATGGTCACTATTGATTGTTTAAGCAAAGATCTCTCTGAGCTCTTGGTTTGCAGCTCTTCATCACACTGCAGAACTGGGCATAAGAGAAATAGAAGAAAAGCTCAAAAATTATGGTTTACTTGGCAAATAGCTGTGTTAAAGCTGCATAAGTACAAATTTTCCATACAAGAAAAAGGAAATTATATGTTCTCTTGAAACAGTGGAAACAGCCTAACTCTTGGTGTTTCCCACATAAATACTCAGATTACAATTTCAAAATCCACTTGCTGACAGTTACTTAGCATGAACTGTTTTTCTGTGGATATTCGTACCATAATATTTTTTTCCCCTAAAATCTCATAAAATGCAGAACACAAAAGGTCATAATTATATCCCTGAGGTTAAGAAGAATGGGAAAATAGACCCCAGGTTAATAGAGGCATTTTCTTGTCTTTGAGATTAGGAGAAACAGATATTTTAAACATTTGCAACAAATGTTCTTAATGGAAACAACTCCTGTTATATTATTTTTAAAATAATTAATAAACACTCCATTCCCAAAAGGCTGTTTTGTTTTGTTGTTGCTTAAAGCACTTTTCTTTTGATAGAAAGAAATATGTTTTTATCTTGAAGAAAGCTGATGAAAATGCATTTCATTTTCAAAAGCTTTAGCAAATACAATAAGAAGCCACTGATTTTGTCTCTGCTAGAATTGATTTACAATTTTCTGTAACTGTTTGGGTTAAACCTCTGTGGCATTCATAGAAGTAGGCAGTATACAAACAATAAAATCAGGATTGGTTTGGGTAAAAGGAAACATTATTATTCCTATAATTATTAATTTAGAACCTTTTGTAATAGAAAATATATTAAGAATCAATGAGTGAAATAACACACCTGTTTGTATATTTGTTTGTTTGTTTGTTGTATCCTTCTGTCACCTAAAGGGGTTTGTGTATGTGCCAGTCCATGAGTAAAAGTGAGGCATACAGCATCTGCAACAAAGTCAATTGACACTCAGCCAGAAAGCACAGAGGGCAGAAGTGGATTTGTATAGTCCATCATAGCACCACAAATTCAATCAACAACCACAACTTGCATATATTGGGGAAACGATGTTGGATTCCACATTAGGACAGTAGTATTTATTTCCATTGCAATTTGTAAAATTGAAGTGGTATATAAAAGGTGTTCATAATTAAAAAATACATTTTGAAAGAGTTTATATCAATAGTTCTGTATGCCACCCAGAATCACTTTTTTGTGAGATGGGTGGCTATACATATATGACCAATAAATAAAATAACATAA
The DNA here is from genome assembly GCA_023362775.1 of Charina bottae. Lineage (NCBI taxonomy): Eukaryota > Metazoa > Chordata > Lepidosauria > Squamata > Charinaidae > Charina > Charina bottae. The sequence continues at coordinate 13,440,501 of JALMGJ010000001.1, forward strand.
AATAACATAACATAACATAAAATAAATTTATTGTTAGCAAAAATTATTGCAGTTCAATATGAATTAATTGAATATCTGATATTAATACAGATATCAATGAATTAATGCAATTAAAAGCATAACCAATTAATATTCAGAAATATAGAACATCAAATCTCTAAGACTAGTACTCATTATATATTGGGGTGAAAAGGGATAGAGTTACTGGCACCCTCTAGGTCCAAGAGGGATCCAACAGATATATGAAATAAAGCTGCCGGTGCTTTGTAGCTTGTGCTTCAGGTCTATAAAAACGCAGGTGATAATAGCTGAATTAATTGAAAAGCTGCCAGATGTGATCCCAAGGAGTTTGGTTTTTATTATGTTCAAGCTGTTTTCTCAGATGTTGGGCAGGAGAGCTCATACAGACCGCTGTGCATTAACGTGACCCATATCCAAACTATCTGCAAATTACTATTATTCAGAACCTACCCTCTCTAGCTATAAGATTACTGTATTGTGAATTCGGTGATTAAATACAGTAAAGTACAGACCTATGCCTAGATTTAGAGAGAGAGAGAGAGGCAGAGATGGGGGTGGAGGACTGCTCATATTTTAATAATTTTCAGCAATGACGTAGGTAATGGGATGATTATTTCTCTGCCATACAGCCTAAGGGGATTTGAACACTGCAGAGCTACTAAGTAGCTGTACTGTAGTATTCATAGGCTTCCATGCACAAAACCCCTGCTTCTGTCCTTTATGGTTGACCTGTCTTTTAACTCCAGGTTATCTATATTGTGTGAAAGGAAATCTGCCACAAATTTATTTTAGAACAATGCACCCACAAAAATCAATACTGTGATGGGTCCGCTGTTCAGAGCTCAAAAATGAGGAATAAAAGGAGCATCTGAAATACACGTGCAAAAAAATAAAAAATCAAGAGTCCGGTAGCGTCTTTTCTGACTAACATTGTATTAAAAGGCACAAACTTTTGTGAGCTGCAACTCCCTTCATCAGATGCAGAGAGCCAGACTCCTCCTGAATTTTTGTCACCATAGAGTGACAATGGCAATCCTCCCACAACGTTACATGTACAAAGGTGCATATTTGGAAAGCTGTGAACAAAAGAGTGGCAGGGGAAGTGGAATTAAAAACAGCATCAGGAAAAATTGAATGTAACAAATGAAGGTGTTTCTCTCTTTTTTAAATTACAAAAAATGTTATGGAATAGAATTGTCTGAATGCATGTGATATGTATTCATTTGTTTTATTTATTACCCACCACAGTCCCAAGACTCTTGGCAGTTTACAGTAATAAAACATAGGAAATAAAACATCCACGGTGAAAAATTTAAATTACACAAGTACAAAATCATAAAATCTACGGCCATGGTACACTCATTGTTCCTAGTCACCATACATCACCGTAGGTACTCCAGTGCTCTATTTTCAGTAGATTCTGGAAGGGCAAAATTGAAGGGGCCAACCTCCGTCAAGTGAGAGGTTCCTCTAAAACAGTGTTTCTCAACTTTAGCCATTTTAAGACATGTGGACTTCAACTCCCAGAATTCCCCAGCAAGCAGGCTGGCTGGGGAATTCTGGGAGTTGAAGTCCACACATCTTAAAATGGCCAAGGTTGGGAAACATTACTCTAAAGGATAAATGTTGCCACAGAAAAGCAGGACCTAAGAGCTTCCATTGTGTGCACCTTGTGGAAATGGAGGACTACCACCAGGTTCCTCCTGGAGTAAACAAGTCAGTATCGACCCAGACCAGAATTAGGCCATGTGACATGAATATGTCCCCTCTGTGGGGGGAGATGGGCGGTGATATAAGTTGAATGAATGAATGAATGAATGAATGAATGAATGAATGAATAAATAAATATGATGACACGCAAATTCGTGAAGCGTTCCATATTTTTCGCCCTTTGGAACATTCTACCCCCAGAGGTGAGGCAGGCCCCATCGCTCCCGGCCTTCTGGAAGAACTTAAAGACCTGGTTCTGCCACCCCGCCTGGGATGGGAAGGGTAACAGCTCCTCCTGGGGATGGCTGGTCCCATAGACCCCTTTTAAGAACAACTTTATTCCCTCCTTGGATTTTATTTTTAATTTATTTGTATTTATATGTATTGTATTGTATTTTTACTTATTTTAATTATTGACTGTAAACCGCCCAGAGTCCCCTTTGGGGGAGATGGGGCGGTTATATAAATGGAACAATCAATCAATCAGTTTCCCACCTTCATCTTGTCCTCAGATCACAAATGACACAGGTTTAAGTCAGCCTTAGTTCACTGGTATGAAAGCTTTTCATTCCTCTTTATTTCAACCCTGTCCTGGGGCAACCTCAAGGTGTGCAGAATTTATTATGCCATCACCCTTTTCTTCCGAAAGAAGTCATGGCACTGGTGGTGACTGGAAATGGAGTCAATAGACCCAGGACAGGATTTGCATTTGGACCAGAAATCTCATGCCAGTCTAGTTTTCTGCCAACCCAAGAAAGGCTGGAGCATCCTTCAGTTCTGCAGTGGGGGAAAAGCTTACAGATTTTTACCCACCTTAGTTTCCTCCCTCAGGTGTTCAGCAGAGAGGTTATTACCACTAGAGTAAGGGGAACTGGCCTGATGAGATACTGTGAAATAGAGCCCTGAAATTAAAGTCTGCCTAAAGAAATGATGACCTCCGTATAACTTGTTCGCTGCAGTGCAGTATTCACCAGCCATATGAGCAGAACAGGATATATATATTCCAAAGGACATGTGAAACTCTATAGGCTGAAGGAAAAGCAATGACATGAACTGGATGGATATGAATTTTGCTTCAAGGTGCCAACTCCACTGCTTAGCTTTCCATAACTGATCCAGTAGGAATAAAAAAGGAACAGAAGTTTAATTTGGCAGGCATTTTAATAAAGGAGATCATACAGTATACATTTCACGTCCTTTAAAAAAAAAAGTGCTTCAGCTCATGAAAAGGAATGAGGCAGTGTTAGAGCTGAATCTAAAGGCTTTTTAAAATAAACTATAGAACTCCTGCACATACTGTATGTACAAACCTGTGAATACAGATATTTAGATTAGAAAGGCAATTGTGTACCCTTATTCAGCTATACAGAGTTATTCAACTTAGGGTCGGAACTTAAACATTTTGGAGTCACTCACTTTTGTGCTATAGGTTAATTTAAACAATACTCGGATACTTGTTTTTCTTTTTTTCCCATAATTTCAATGGTGGAGAGGAGAGGGTGGGCCATGCTTGCTAGATCATACTTCTGTACCATGTTTGGCTCATTAGAAAGGGAGGATTCAATAGAGTAGCCTGAATTGGTGGGGGGGGTCTGCAAAGATCAGCTGGTGGGCCACAAGCAGCCAAAGGGCCACACTTTTAGCCCCTCTGGCAGTGGCATAAATATAGTGAAGGTGGGGAGGAGCCATTTGGAGGGGGCAGTGGCAGAGAGGGTCCATCGTGTTCCCTCTTGCCACCCATTCCTTTCTCTTATTGCCCAAGGAAGGGCTACTGTATGGATGTGCAAAAAATCCCAACAATCACCAGATGGCGGAAAATAAGTAGTTTTCTATACCTCCTTGCTGCTGTGTCTAGTGATTGCTTAGATAGTTGCAGCCCAGATATGGTAGCAGAACTCTAGCAGAAGAGCAGGAGAGAAGGAGGGACTGAGTCGGTGAGGCAAGAGCCAATGCCACCACTGCCATCCCCATCCCCACTACTGCTCTTGGATCAGCTGTCATTTTAATAGCAGCAGCATGAGTGGAAAATAAGAGTCCTTGCAGGCCCTCGTGGGTACCCTGACAATTGCTAATGGCCCTTCTCTTCCTCTTTCCAGTCTCCTCCTCCTGGCTTCTGAAGGAACAAGAGAAGGGAATCTAGGCTTAACCTTTCTAGGTGGCAAAAATTTGGATGACCTGATCATCAGACGGTAGCAAAAAGATACAGGAAGTTCTCTTTGCCACCATCCGGCAGTCATATGGATTTGGGCAGCCCAGATGTGGGAGGCCTAAGAAAGTCTTTCAGAGAGATTCTGATGGGGTTGAGGCTGACTGCAGCAGTGGAGAAGCAGCGGCACGCGATTTCTGCCCCTGCCTATGATGACAGCAGGTGAACGTATGGAGGATAAACAGGAAGCTGAGACAAGCAAACACCATCCTGCTTTCTTCTCATTGGGTGAACTTAATGCCCCAGTAGGTATCATAACTCTTCATAACGATCAGGACTAAAACATTGTCAGAGCGCAATTCTGGCTACATTTAATTCAATAGTAATGTTTCCATTGGCTTTAACAGAGCTGTACTTTAATCCACATCTGTATAGATTTCTAACATTTCTGCTTCTTCATTTGTTAGTGCCCCCCCCCCCCACACACACACACACAATTTCACAACAGCATGAAATTAGCCCAAGATGAATAAGTGTTTAAGCCTCAGGTCGAGAAAACATGAGCAAGCCTCTAATTGGGTATGTTTTAGATGTTATGCGGGCGATGTGAAAACTAATGAAAATCATGCCGTTGAAGTATCCTTAGAAGTGCTATAATATATGTGCATGCTCTCCACGTGGATTCATCTTATTTGCACAGATGTGGACAGGCTGTATGTGACAAGTCTTTCAAGTTGTATGCTACTCGAATGCATGCAAACGGAATTCATTCATAGAGCGATTCAAATAAATTAAGTTTTCATTGCATGTTCACAACATGCTGGTGACTTTTGGTGCATCACACACCTGTGTCTACATAACTCAGCTAGAAGTTCTGGCAACAAGTGGCCATGCCCATCAGTACCCAGAAGGATCCCACAGAGTATGAAAATTAATGTTGGCATTGTCCCAATGGTGGTACCCCACCACCAATAAATGATAGAATAGAAAATAGAGCCAAGTGAGACCAATTCTGGTCAGGTTCAGTGAAAAACCTGTAATTACACTTATTTGGATAATCTACAGCACATCACTTCCCTTGTTTAAGTTGACTGGCAATTCTTTTTTTTTTCCATAGAGACAGGTCTAGTCATATTTTGAAAGATCTGTGTTTAAAAGCAGATCTACCTGTTTTCTAGAAGACCAGTAGACCCATGCATAATGCCTAAATAGCACTTTTTAAAGTGCCAGATAGGTATTGCATTGTAGAGGGTAAGGAAGATTACCTTGGCAGAAATGTGCAAGAACCTATTACCTAGGCAAAGAGGGCTGAAACATTCTTTAAGTCCTGGGAATCATGATAAGTTCTAGTCCCGCCTTAGGCATGAAAGCCGGCTGGGTGACCTTGGGCCAGTCACTCTCTCTCTCAGCCCTAGGAAGGAGCCAATGGCAAACCAGGAGACTGAGAGTTCTAGTCCCGCCTTAGGCATGAAAGCCGGCTGGGTGACTTTGGGCCAGTCACACTCTCTCAGCCCAACTCACCTAACAGGGTTGCTGTTGTGGGGAAAACAGGAGGAGGAAGGAGTATTAGGTATGTTCGCTGCCTTGAGTTATTTATAAAAATAATAAAGGCGGGATAAAAATTAAATAAATAAAATAAATAAATAATAAATAATATTCAGAAGTGACTCAGGCAAACACCTGATTCACTGGGGTGTTAGAAGGAGGGGAGGGATAGTAGAGTCAGACTTGCAAGATTCTGTTATTACAGCCCATATCAATAAAGTTTCATTCTCGTCTTCATGTGGAGTTGATTCTCTGGTCTGGTCTACCTAGTGGGGCTGACCTGCGTGGCCAGATGCCTCTGCCCAAGCCATGTGTCTCTTCCTCCTTGCAGTCCAACCCACTATAGCCAACAGGGCACTCCCATAACAGACTTAAATAGAAGCTTGTCAGAATCACCACCAAGGAGTCATGATTGTTTGTAGGGCAAGATTTGTGTCAGGAGAACCGGGAAAACACTTTAACAGCAAAACAACTAAGGATGAATTCAGGCTACTTCCCCAGTGGTTTGGGGATTAGAAGGAGGATCATGAGGACATGTCTCTTAAAAATAGTGCAGCATCTTTTTGCCATGATAAGCAGGATATGAGGAGGAGCCCAATGTAATGAATTAAACCTGCTATAGAAAGAGAGGCTGCCAAAGTATGAGGCAATTAAAGAATAACGTGTTGTGACTACTCATCACGCTTCACTCATGTACAGCTTGAACTGAACCTATATGCCTAGAGAAATGGAAGGAAATAAACATTATTGAGTCTTTATACTTGACTGTAGCTCTTTGGTATAAGATAAAATGGAAAATATTCATCATAATTGAATGCTCTAAGCCTCTAAATATCACAACACTGTGAATAAAAGACATTGAAGAATGATCTGTATTAACTTTACAGTGTGGGTTGAGAAATAAATGTAGTAGCAAAGTTAATAAGAGTATCTCATGGGCTTTGCAAGTGGAACCATTTTACCATGAGTGCAAGAATGAAATATTTAAAGTGATTTTTCAGTGCTGGCTATGACAAATATGTTGTTTCTTTTCTGAGTGCATATTTTCTTAAAATAAATCTTAAGCATCTCCCTTTTGTAATACAAACACTTCTGACATTCATTTTACAGAGGAACAGTTGGCATATCAGGAATACATCTTACTGTCTAGAACAGTCTTCCCTAACTTGGAGACCTCCAGAGGTGGTGGACTACAATTCCCATAATCCCACCTTGTTGTTGTTGTTGTTCAGTCGTTTAGTCGTGTCCGACTCTTCGTGACCTCATGGACCATAGTACGCCAGGCCTTCCTGTCCTCCACTGTCTCTCGGAGTTTACTCAAATTCATGTTCATTACATCGGTGATGCTATCTAACCATCTCATCCTCTGCCGTCCCCTTCTCCTTTTGCCCTCAGTCTTTCCCAGCATCAGGGTCTTTTCCAGTGAGTCCTCTCTTCGCATTAGGTGGCCAAAGTATTTGAGCTTCAGCTTCAGCATCTGTCCTTCCAATGAGCAGTCAGGGTTGATTTCCTTTAGGATTGACTGGTTTGACCTCCTTGCAGTCCAAGGGACTCTCAAGAGTCTTCTCCAGCACCACAGTTCGAAAGCATCAATTCTTCGGCGCTCAGCCTTCCTTATGGTCCAACTCTCACAGCCATACATTGCTACTGGAAAAACCATAGCTTTAACTATACGGACCTTTGTCGGCATGGTGATGTCTCTGCTTTTTAATATGCTGTCTAGGTTTGCCATAGCTTTCCTCCCAAGGAGCAAGCGTCTTTTAATTTCATGGCTGCAGTCACCGTCTGCGGTGATCTTGGAGCCCAAGAAAATAAAATCTGTCACTGCTTCCATTTCTTCCCCTTCTATTTGCCAGGAAGTGATGGGACCAGATGCCATGATCTGGGTTTTTTTAATGTTGAGTTTCAAGCCAGCTTTTGCACTCTCCTCTTTCACCCTCATCAAGAGGCTCTTTAGTTCCTCTTCACTTTCTGCCATTAGGGTGGTATCGTCTGCATATCTGAGGTTGTTGATATTTTTCCCGGCAATCTTAACTCCGGCTTGTGATTCATCCAGCCCGGCATTTCTCATGATGTACTCTGCATATAAGTTAAATAAGCACGGTGATAATATACAGCCTTGTCGTACTCCTTTCCCAATTTTGAACCAGTCGGTTGTTCCATGTCCGGTTCTAACTGTTGCTTCTTGACCCACATACAGGTTTCTCAGGAGACAGGTAAGGTGGTCTGGTACTCCCATCACTTTAAGAATTTGCCACAGTTTGTTGTGATCCACACAATCAAAGGCTTTAGCGTAGTCAATGAAGCAGAAGTAGATGTTTTTCTGGAACTCTCTTGCTTTTTCCATGATCCAGCGAATGTTGGCAATCTGATCTCTAGTTCCTCTGCCTCTTCGAAACCCAGCTTGCACTTCTGGTAGTTCTCGGTTCACATGCTGCTGAAGCCTAGCTTGTAGGATTTTGAGCATAACCTTGCTGGCATGTGAAATGAGTGCAATTGTACGGTAGTTTGAACATTCTTTGGCATTGCCTTTCTTTGGAATTGGAACGTAAACTGACCTTTTCCAATCCTGTGGCCACTGTTGAGTTTTCCAAATTTGTTGGCATATTGAGTGCAGCACTTTAACAGCATCATCTTTTAGGATTTTAAATAGCTCAGCTGGATAATCCCACCTACCCCTCCATTATACTGGAAATAGCTATGGGTGCATTCTGAAACCATGATTGTCATATAACATTTCTACTAAGAGGCTGATCACTTCCCTTTTTCCTCAACATTTACTTCTAATCTATACTTCTTTTGGCTTATGAGATCAAGTAAGCCTGAAAGTGGCACTTGCAGGCTCCAAGGGAACCTACTTAATTGAACGTATTGTGATTTTTTTATTATTTTTTTTACAAAAAGGGCTCAGCATGCTCTTAGATTGAAGTAGCTTGTATTTTATTGGTGACTTCCTGGAAAGCAAGTGTTAGAAGGCAATCTATTTCACCCAAATTGTGATGGCCCAAATGGATAATTTTGGAGCATACAGTAGTTGCAGACAATGAAAGAAGTCCCAATAAAATAAATCACTGCATGACAAGAAGCTTCAGAGTTAAGAGTTATTGGCCGTGGCAGTGGCAGTGGCAATAGTCACCAGTAGATATTCCTACAGCAGCACGGCTACTTGACTTCAAGACCCTGGGCCCTCAAAAGGCATTTTTGTTTCTCTTTCAAAGAATTGCTAAGTATTGTTAAGTGATAAGTGGGATGGCAGGCAAAGGGGCTGATTCTTGGTGACTTCCAGATGCCTTGTAACAAGATCTCAAATTCTACCAACATAGTTGTTACCTATGCTGGTGATAATTATAACCTAATACCACTGGAGGACACCAAATTGTCCTAGGCTGTTGTAGAATAAGTGATAGCTGCTATAGTTACAAGGATATATCTCACCACAGGGAATCATTATTTTGGGTAACTATAGAACCAATGTAGGGCCAAAGCCTCATTCAAAAACAAAAAAAAGGACAGACCTGTCTCCTTCCACCAAATACAGAATGACTTCAGCATTCATCCTTCTTATGCTTCCAAGATCAGCAACATGAGCCCTAAAGTTCAGATGGGCATGTATTCCAGAGCTTACTGGCAACTACTGAGCAGATTAACAAAAGGAACAAAAGAAGGTCTCTTGTGCTGATTTCCATAAATAAAGGAGATTCAATGGAAGAAGGCATTCTCATTAGTAACCAGAACTATCCGGTCTGGGTCTTTATAAACAAACATGTTTTCTCTCCTAGAAAGAAATCAGCAGTACTAACATATGGTTCCTTCAATATCCAACCTAAATATTGATGTACAATTTCTCCTCTTCCTCTTCCTGTTTTAGGCTAACACACAAGGCAGCTTATAGAATAAAAGAGGAGAGTAATGAGTATTAAAATTCATAAAAGATAGGAATGGCTTGTCGCTGTCATATTAGCCAGAATTGCAGGTACTCCTGCCATCACCTCAATCTGTGATACGAGAGGCAGACTTGATCTAATAGCATTCCCAGACTGTGTATCTCCTCCTTCTGGTAGAGGGTGTGATACTATCCGGAACCAGACAGATGGACCACATCTTCCTCACAATGAGCAATGTCATCCTGCTTAGATTCATCCATGCTTGATTAAGATACCAAGGACATCCTCAGTGGCTTTCATGTGGCTCTATTACAGCTATGCAATTTTCTCTACTATGGAGTTTTACCGCTGCCCCCTTTGGTAAAGTTCAAATATTAATAATAATAATTAACCTCTGAAGACAAAAATTAAGCCAACTGAAGCCAGTAAGGGATTTAAACACTGATTTTTCAACCGGTTAACTGGATTTAGAATAAAGTCAAAGGAATATTTTACATCACTTTTAGATTCATTTCCTTTCTTTTCCTTTTCCTTTTCATTTTGAAAACAAATAATGTATTCATCTGAACAGCTGGATAACATGTATTCATCCTGTAAGCAAACCTCTGTTTCTCTTTTTTCTTTTAAGGTTACAAGTAGCACCAACTGGAAGGGGACTTCCAGTACTTGAGAGTGCAGCTCTGGAAGAATTCTCTTGCTATTCAGAAAATTGTGCACATTTTTCTCTATTTCTCAAACATAAAAAGTGTGTTCTTTTCCTTTATGTAAAGTGTGGGAGTTGCTTTAAAATCGCATTGCAATGGTAACAAAGAATGTGCGGTGAACACAACAGGACAAAGTTCATTTCATGTATTTGTCAAACTCTTGAAAATGCTAAAATAAAAATAATAAATTGTTTGAAAAGGGGATTCCATGCCTAGGGTACACATTAATCTAGTCTAATTGGGAGTAAGTGCAACACCTATTACTACAAATGTTTCTCCTTTGCATGCCTTTTTCATGTTATTCTTCACCTTAACATCACAGCAGCTTTTAGTATTGTTGACTATGGCACCCTTTTGTAAGTACTCAGTGCAAGATTTAACCCCTACCAAAACATAATGGAGAAATTGTTCCCTGATATTTCACTCTGTTCTTGAAAATGAATCCAGATTGATTCTAGATTACCTTCCCCCCCCCCAATATTTCCCTGATTATCAAATCATCTGTGAGAAGTGAAATATGGTCTTCTTTAATATCTGTTCCTCAGGTGAGAAATTCGTGATATGGTGTATTTAACCAAGAGCACAATCACAATCAATAATATTAAACCATCAGCCTGAAGTAGACAGGAATCATTTTCATTGTGGCCAGATGAATCCTATACAAGTTATTCAGGAATGAAACACTAGACCTTTCTTAGAAGTAATTATTTTTATAGAACTGTAATCTTATATTCAAAAGATCCAGGACATGATAAGTTTTTTTTTTAATTCTGTGACATGTGATCAAATGTTGATGTTTGGGTCACTAAGATAGTTAGCTTTAACATATATCCAGTGAAATGACCTAGTTCAAGAAATCACCAATCTGGGCTACAGTACTCCAGATCACCACTGGAGAGCAGCAAAAAGCAAGGGTTTCTATATCTGGATTCCTTTCTGTCTGGAGCTTGAATCATGTCAACTGGATTTCTATTTTCTCAGTGGAAACGTTTCTGTCTGGAGTTTTTCAACTCAGTCCTTGTAATTCTGGTACAGGGGCTAGATAGAGGAAGACAGGAACTGATGTATGAATGTGAAGGTATTTTTTCAAGCATTGCTCCTAGTGGGGACAGGAGGAAAGTAACTAGACTCCACTTAAAGGAGCAAAATGTTTTAAGTCCCAAGCTCATATTTAGGAAAAGACTTCTGAAAGGATAAAATATTGCAAGAGGTCTGTGTCACTGAATATAGCCAGTCCTGTGCTTCTTCTTCCCACTCCACTATTAAGCTACTACATCAAACATGCCTGAAATCATGCCTCACATTTCTATTTACCTTTAGAGGAGATCGTTTGGAATACATAGGAGTGCTTGACTTGGTGCATGTTTGATTTAGTAGCGTAATAATACGACTCATTAAGGCAGCTGCATCATTTTCTAGCATTGTGCAATTACAGCAGACCTGAAAAGAGTGATCAGATGTTTTAACAAGCCAGAGGTAGATGTTGCATCCAAAGTCCAGGATGTTCCAAAGCACCTCTGTCAAAACACTGCCCAGTCGTACTAGATTCTATCATGGAAAAAATATGAAAATATAGATGATATTCCTGATGGCAACCACATAACTTTTGAGATGTCCACATCTTGCAGTTCTAAGAAGAGTCAAAGTTTGTTCTTCTGATACCCTTTTCAAGTTCCCTAGACAGCACAGACTGTAATCCACCAAAGAACATTCCAACAAATACAAGGCTACAGTGTTAAGTTATGCTCTACAGCTGGGGTATTGTTCTGGTTTCTCCAAAGAATCTGTCTTCCCTTTGGTGAAGTGTCTCCATGAATATTATTTCCACTATCCAAGTTCATTCACCAAATGACATCCTGCATCACTGTACTCAGACTACAATAGGCTGCAAGCCTCAGGACGTACATCTGTTTCCCCTGGCAACTGCTTAAGGCTGAATAAAATGTTTGGCAAGCACAGCTGACTGTAAGTAGCCTTACAGCTTGAATTATCTACTGTCAAACGACACTTCAAGTGCGAATAGAGAGGCAAATGGGAATCAATTAAAGTTTCACATCTCTCCACTGGAATACAATGGATTAGAAGTGCATCTCACTCTGTGATTGTGGGATGAAACAACATAATTTTTCTCTTATGGTAAAAGCACTCATTACCACCAGTCAAAGAAAAGTCTTTCTTAAAATTTCATTTCGTAACTAAGCCACAATGTGACTGCATCATGAGAAATGTTTGATAGTACTGAATTTATAACACATAGATAACTTCATCGCAAAGCTACCAGATCTTGTGGATTAGCCATGCGACTCATTACATACAAATGATGCAGAATTAATATTTCACAATATTAATCTCAGATTATATGAACTTTCTCAAGTATTTGCTAAAATATGCATCAGATTGTGCAGAACTCTTCTTTTTTTAGTCTTGTAGGTTAAAAAAGGATGTTCTGTCATAGCTCAGCTCTTGGTTATTATATGGACAAATCCATATAGTTTTCTTGGCAACAATGTGGTACTGGTCTTCCATTGTTTTCTGGGATGTTTTTCAACTTTTCAATCTGGGATTTCCTGGTACTCTTCCATCCACGTAGTAACCATATCTGACCCTGCTTAGCTTTTTGGGACTCCGCTAAGGTTAGCTAGTTTACTTCCACATACAATGGCAGCTTTGGCAAACTGTTCTATAACAGTCTTTTGAAGAACATACGTTATCTACTGGAATGGGCGGCCATAACAAATTTAATGAAATAAAGAAATAAAATTATCAAGATATGTAAATATGTGCAAACAAAGAATGAGACAAGGTACATACCACAAGTGTATTTAATACAACAGGATCTGCAGCAGTCATGACACTGTATGAGATACTGACCGGTAGAGGAGCTGCCTAGAATGAACCATGTACTGAGATGGTCATGAGTTAGAGGTAGTGTGATATATAACTTCCTCATGCCTCTTCATCAGTCCCCAAATAATTCCTCCAGCTCACCAATATTAAAAAGAACAGGAAAGAGCAACGAAAACAACACTAAAAGTGCTAAAATGTTGGTTGTAAACCCAATTCATATTTCAAAAAGTTTATTTCAGTGGGATAGAAATTGGTGGCTTGGTGCTAATGCCCCACTGACTGCTTATCTTGAAACCCAAAATACTAGACTTTGATCAAAATATTCTCACTCCCCCCCACTGCTACAATTTCTGTTCATATCCTCTCTGTTTAATAACATTCCAAAATCTAATTTTTCCCTTACAGTAAGACTATTTTTGCAATCTTTTTAGTAGTGATTAGCTGAATATGCACATTGAAGTTGATATATATAACTGGTGTTTCATTTTAAATTTAGAAGAAAAATCTTTTAGTGTCTGTGAGCTCTGCAAACAAAATTCCTGTGGGTGTTTATGAAAAAAAATGACAGAAGGAAATTCAGAAAGTTACCAAACAACCTCTTTTTGCACCATCATGAAATATTTTGTTCAGGCTGTAGGATACACTGGCAAGTTGGTGTCTTAGAGTGATGTCAGCTGACAATCTATTACGAAAATGTATGGAAGAGGCTGCATTTCTATATATACTTGGAATCAATGGGGCACACTTTTAAGTATATTAACAAAATATTACATTGTAAATCAGGTAATTCTAAGCAAAGATAGCTTGTCAAAGAGGCTCAGTAACAAGTTGAGTGTTGGTCCATCATATGGAAGTATTACTGTTATTCACAAATAAAAAGCCCTGTTCTTCCAGCTTTTACTTTTAAATGTATAATTTTCTGTTAGCAGTTCTCATGCCTGATGCAGGGATCTGTCATCAGTAATGAATAATGTGCTGGAGTGACACTTTTTGTTTAGAAAAATAATAAAATGCCTCATTTGTCTACAGTTTGGAAGATAAGACATATGAATGCAGTGATGCTGTCAGGGATGACAAGCACCATACTCTGCCTCCTTGTGTAGGGGCATAATTATATGATCCAATTCTGCCTGATAGTTTTTTACTTTGCATCCAGAGCAATAACAGTTTTAAAACTGAAGGCCTCTCCTTTTTGTTTGTAATAACAGCTGATCTGTAGAAAATCATTTCACTTTTATTAATGCACAAATTTCATGCAGTTACTCTCTTGGCGCTTGCATCTTAAATAACTATCTATTATTCTGCCGACAAATTAAATTATTACTCTGTCTATGCATGGACTCGTCATGTCTTGAGTAAGATTGATTGGCAGTAGGAAGAGAGTAAACAAAAGGAAGTATTTATGTGTTGTACAATCAGTAGTCTTCAGTGCTACAAGCACAGATGGCTTTCTAACAGGATGAGAAAAATTCATGGAAGAGAGGTCAGTCAATGGCTATTGACCATGATAGTGAGGAATTGAACTTTCTTCTTCAGAATGATTTTCAAATATTGAAGCAAACAAAAGCTCTTAGAAGCATTTGGATGCCCACTTCTTCAGATAGTATATGGCCCTTTATTAGTTCAATCCATCACTTTTTGTGGTTTTTTTTAAATGTGTGTAAAAATATTGAAAATCAATTTGTCAACTCCAAAAGTATAGATGATCCTTTAAAGAATTTGAAAAGAAGAAGGTAACACTTTTTTAAAAGAGCATGCAGAAAATGGGAGGAGTTGGGACAGATGATGCTGAAAGGTTTTCAATGAATATGTATTATTTATAGATATCCTGGGGAAAATGTAATATGGAAAAATCAATATGCATTCATGAAATTCATATTCCCAATTCCAAGACAGTTGCAATGAAATAAGGTGCCAGAAGAAAAATCAATCCAAATAAGTAAATACAATACATGCCAAACATGAAAGCCATCTGCTCTAAGTATGAATTTCTTTTCAGCCACTGATGAAACAGTTGGGAACCTCTCTGTCTTTAGCAAAATCCATCCAAGAAGAAGAGGTTATTAGGGCAGAACTTTATGATACTCAATGTCTTCCTTCCTTGATAGCAAACTGTAATGCCAGGATTTTATGTGAAAATGAAGATTCCTAAGAAGAGAAAGAACCATTCTCAGAAGCAATTGGATAGCAAAATGGCACATGAGAAGAGTAGTGGAAACTTCATTGATATATGTAGATATTAATATGTTCTCACTAAAGTTAGTCACATGTGTAAAATATATGTCTACACAAGTAAGAACTTGGCCATCAGTTTAGCCAGGGTCAGAATAGAACATCAAAGATCTTTCTCAGCTATTTCAAACAAAATAACACATAGGCAGAGGTTATGTCATTTATTTCCATTGTTCAAGAAGGTGTCTGAGGAAAAGGGAAGAACAATAGGTCCTTCAGTTTTACTCCTGTCCATGACATTTCCAAGAATACTTCTAAGTACTACATCAAAGTCTGGTGAGAAACCTAATATAGTGTGGAGTCCTTGGTGCTCTCTGAGCCTTGTTGTTTTCTTGCAGACGTTTCATTGCCAGGCTAGGCAACATCTTCAGTGCGAAAAACTTTCAGTGCGAAAAACAGTGCGAAAAACTTTTTTGCACTGAAGATGTTGCCTAGCCTGGCAATGAAACGTCTGCAAGAAAACAACAAGGCTCAGAGAGCACCAAGGACTCCACAGTTCAACACTGAGCTACAAATATTCTCTTCGATTGAAACCTAATATATATATATATATATATATATAACCAAAACCTTTGGGACTGACATAATAAAATAGAAATATTACAAACACATACATAAGGAATAATAATCCTATCTGATTGGATGACTGGCCTTCCCACCAACACACACATTCTGGAAATTGCCTGATTTTAGATGTGAATAAGTGGTGTAGTGAGTCACTTGGGCAGGTCAAACTGGAGTAAGATCTTGCAAATCCCTTGTTGCTATTCCTGATGTCTTGAAGGAATATTATCCCAATGGAACTCAGATTTTTCACCAGAGAACTTTAAAAATGTTAAAATCCTAGAGATTAACTACAGTATCCGGGGAAAGGGAAGATCAGCCTCTTCAACACACTTTCTTTGTCAAGCATTGGAGTTTTTTTTTAATTAAAGCTTTATTAATTTTCAAGATAAAATTAAAACACAAAATACAGAATATAGGACAGATAGAAAACAAGTCTAAACAAGAAACAAGAAAAACTAAAACAGTGCAGAAATAGACAGAAAAACATATAAGACAGGTGGCTTCTGAGCTTCTCCAACACAGATATAAAAGTACATAAAATCTCTTATTAATTAAATATGTCGATGAAGGTTCTCAGTCATCCAGGTGGAACAGTCTGTAGCTTGAATCATGTCAATAGAAATAGAAATCCAGTTGACATGATTCAAGCTACAGACTTATTAATTAAACATTTAGTAACATCTAAAAATGCCCCTGGATGAAAGAATTTGTTCCCTACCCTTACCCCCCACCCCACCTTCATTTAAGAAAAGCATTAGCTTGTTTTATTCCACTCTTGTATGTGTTATTTTAAGCAGGAAAAAAACTCAAGCAAATTACCCTGAGATATTGGCATCCTCAAACTATTGATAGAGGTACTCAGCAGAACTATAGTCTGGTGCTAAGTGGGGTTTGTTAATGGGCTGTTTCATTGTATGCTATATGACTGTTAGGCTCAGAATACAGAAATGTATTCTGAAATGGTATACAGAAATGCTGTGTAGTGCAAATTCAGCTGCTTTGGACTGAATGGCTTTTATTGCATTACACAAGCAATGGTGGCCTGGCCCTGCTGGTTTTGTCTTCAAGGTTTATGTTCTGTGGCCTTCTCAGTAGGCTTTTATGGATCACAGCTTCTTCCTTGGACTTTACTTAGTAATTTGACCAGTGTGCAATCACCAGTGGTACATATTACATTCAGTAATTTCATAATTACCTTTGTAGTACAAATTCTGCCACGAAGTAGCTTGTCTATACTTTGTTCTTACATTGCATGCATAACATACATATGTTGAGACCATTTCAATAAGCTAAACTATGCAGGTATTTGCCCTTAGTGTTGTAAGATAACAATGGCATTACTAGGACCAGATCATACGACTTGCAAGCTACCTCCCAGAGAGCAGCAGCATTAACGTTACAGTAGGAGAAAGTGTAGAGGCTACATCCAACACTCTTTTCAAGTTTTTTTTCTTCTGCTTGCATTAGCTGAACCAATGAGACACAGCCTGTGGAAATTCACAGCCAATGAAGACTAACAGAATGACTCTGGATCATTACCACACCCTCATCGGCCATTTATCCCCAAAGGTAGTATCTGACTGGTTCAACTCACTGAAAGCCGGTGTTAATGCTTACTTGACTGGCATACTGTTTTCTTTAGATCAGAGCTTTCCAAACTGTGTGTCGCGACACAAAAGTGTGTCGCCACACACAGCCTGGTGTGTCATCATCAGCGCTTCCGGGTTTTCCCGCGGCGACACACCAACCGCGGCGCGCAAAAACCCGAAAGTGGCAGCAGCGCTTCCGGGGTTTTGCGCGCTGCGGTAATGGCGGCACTTCCGGGTTTTCCCGTGGCGACACACCAACAGCGGTTGGTGTGTCACCGCGGGAAAACTTTGGAAAGCCCTGCTTTAGATTATGTTTGCCATAGGTTGGCTGGCTGCTTAGCTGGCTGATGGTAGTAAATAGAAGGAGTAGCTGGTGAAGGAGGAGAAGAACTCATTGTCTGGCAAGGTAAGCAGAGTAGTAATGGCAGAGAAAGCAGGATCATATTTCCTAGGAAGACAAGTTGACCAGAAGCAATAAAAATGGTAGCACAACTGGTCAGATAACATTTCAAATGGGAAATTCTAACAGCAAGGACTAAAGAGCCTTTGTGATCCTGAATCACCATGTCAGCTTCATAGATGAACATTATGCTGGCCTGTTTTCTTATGAGAAACAATGCCAACACTACTCATGGCCAGGTGATCCTTGTTCAGCAAGTAACAGACTGAGCTAGTCTCATTTCCCCCCTACTTTACTACAGGAATGATCTTTTAGCTTGGTTCATATTCACCTATGCACCTATAAAGTAAATACTTGGCAGATAATGTGTCCAGGATAGTTGAACCTCATGGTGGTGGTGGGGTGTGTGTGCACAATGATGATGATGATATTTGAAGGATAAGCACTTCAGATTCTCACTGAATGTATTTTTTTTCAAATATGATTTTTTTAAAAAGGATGGTCATACAAAAATGGATTTTTCAGATGTTCTCTGCTGGACTTTATCCAAGCAATTGTCTTGCCTCAATAACTCATATTTAAAATAATGTAGGATTTTCTTTCCTTTCTCTTCCTTTTCTTTGGTGCCGATACTGTTGTAAAAAAATTTTCTTGCTGATGCAGTGGATTTCTTGCAGGGTCACTATGTTAACATTGCAATAATCATTCCTGCTTCACGTTACCTCCTCTTTCATTTGTCCCTTACAATATTCATATCTATTTAAAGAAACAAGGGGCAGGATTTCATATAGAAGCCCTACAACTTATTATTTGCTGACTTCCACAGTGTATGCAAAAGAATCAAGGTAACACTCATTAAATTCCAATCAGGATTCCTCATGTTACATATTTTGATGATAAATGCAATACTGAGCATAGCATAACTATGGCAATGATCAAACTATGTACATATCTCTTTATAGCCATTAAGAAACCTTTATTGTATAAAGATACTGCCCTGAAAATACAAAGTGATCTGCTATTTTTTACTTGATCATAGCCAGTAGGCAAGACTTAATAGACAAAGTGAAAGTCATTGGAACTTTGAGGAAAAGTGATTGTGATATTAAGGGAAACTAAAGCTAAGTGTAATAAAGCAAATATCCTGGCCTTCAAGGCATTAATAAACTCAGAATATTGATAATTCCAAGGCAAGAGAAAGTAATGGGAAAAAGAACGCAAGATGGGTGGGAGTCCCAAAGAAACAAAATATTAAAAGCACCACACAGACAATTCCAATGAGGAAAAATATGGAAGGCAGTAGAAGAAGCCAACGCGGTCTCACAAAAAGCTTAATAAAGATCTGAAAATCGATAAGGACACCTATGAGAGATGAAAGAGGAAGTATGCATACAAAATGCCTGGATTTGTTGAAATGGTGTCAGGAAAGCTAAAGCTCAGAATGAACTGAAGTTAGCAAAAGATGCTATGAGCAACAAAAGAGGCTTCTTTAGATAGGTTTAAAATTAAATGAGAAGTACAGAAACAATCTGCTAACTGCTCAGTAAAAATGGCAAAAAAAAAAAAGATTACAGTAAGATAACAAAGAAACAGCACTACTAAAATCCTATTTTGGCTGAGTCTTCTCCTGAAAAGAGGATGTGTATTTTATCAGTCCACTGGGAACTGGTGGAAGAAACAGGATTCCAGCTCAAGCCTGATAGAAACATGAAGAATACCTACTGATCTTAAATGAATTCAATTTTCTAGCACCAGATAGATTGAATCCCAGAGTTAGGAAGAAATGTGCTCTCAACCAATATCCATTATCTTTGAGAAATGTTAAGAATAGGTGCTAGGCAACTGGAGGATGGCAAATATTGTCCCTATTTTATTGGCTTTCAGCACTGCATCTAGGCATATGTCCAGAACATGCATGCCTCTTCTGATTTAGATGTTATAGAGACATAGTGCTAAACATCTTCATAGCATTGGCTCTACCCCAAAACTTCCTATATTCACATAGCCTAGAGGCTTGATATAGCTGTTAAGTTGTTCATAAGACCTATGTCACCATGCACGGGGTTCGAATGTGTTCTGTTCGAAATTTGACAACCAGAACTTTTTTAAGAAAATAGTTTTATTAATAAGAACTATTTACAAATTTAAGTCCATTTGAAGAATGCTGGATCAACTGGATGCACTTGAGAATGGGCATCTATGCGATACCACAACTAAAGTTCAGCAACAAGCATCAATAGTTCTGGACAAGTTGACTAGGAGATTTCAAGATAGGCTTGGGTTTTGCTTGAAGTTCACAAGGCTGGACTGGTTCTTCTGGAACTCTGGACTGGAACTGCAGGATAGGCTGGGCTGGTTCCTCTGGGAATCTGGACTGGAACTGCAGGATCATCTGGGCTGGTTCCTCTGGAACTCTGGACTGGAATTGCAGGATACACTGGACTGGTTCCTCTGGAACTCTGGACTGGAACTGCAGAATAAGCTGGGCTGGTACCTCTGGGACTCTGGACTGGAACCTCTGGGAGACTGGACTGGAACCTCTGGGAGACTGGACTGGAACTGCAGGGCAGACTGGACTGGAACCTCTGGGACACTGGACTGGAACTGCAGGGCAGACTGGACTGGAACCTCTGGGAGACTGGACTGGAACTGCAGGGCAGACTGGACTGGAACCTCTGGGAGACAGGACTGGAACTGCAAGATAATCTGGGCTGGTTCCTCTGGAACTCTGGACTAGAATTGCAGAATAAGATGGGCTGGTTCCTCTGGGACACTGGACTGGAACAGCTAAGTAGACTTGACTGGTTCCTCTGGGACTCTGGACTGGAACTGCAAGGCAGACTGGACTGGGACCACAACAAATGGAATGGAAGCTGCAAGGCAGACTAAATCACCCCCACTAGGCAACACTGCCTGTAGACCAGGCAGGACTGGATACAATATACTAGGAAGCCCCCCAAGGCTGGAATGGGGTGACTGGAGACCGACTCAATGAACCGCATAAGTCTGAGAAATGTACTTAGCTGTATTTGCAAAGCGTTGCCCTGACAAGGCTAGCAAATGCTGCAAAGCCGACGACACCCGCTAACAACCATTTGAAGGGACTGAAGTGTTCCTGCTGGGGTTTCCCGAAAGACTACTAGCTAACGTTCCAGACCCTCTCAATGCTCCAGCGAATTGGCTTTCTTTTGCAGCTGTGGTGAATTCAGTAATGAGTGGAAGTTCCGGCTCCAATTCTTCAGGAAGAGGCTTCTCTGACGATTCTGGCTGGACTTCTTCTGAAGACGTTGTACGGTCTGTAGAACGGTTGTCCCCAGAGACTGGGTGCTTGCTCTTTCGTCCTTTTATCTTGCTTTCTGAACGCCTTCTCTCCTCGGGAGCCAATTGGAGCTCCCGTTGCTTGGCACGCTTTTCTGCCTGTCTTTCTCTTGCGCCGATTGGTGCTGAACAAGGAAGTGAGTCAGGAGCACCAATCAGCTTCTCAGGATTCTCCCGCACTGCTGGGTCATCTCCTGGTTCGTTGCTCTGCACCTGCTCCTCTGGCGTCTTTGAGTCTGGCACCTGCCTATCACGAGATCGATCACGAGCATTGCACTTTTGAACCTGCACCTGTCCATCATGAGATCTCTTTGGTTGCAGCACAGGGTAAGTTTTGTTTCTCCCTTTGGTTTCTTTTTCTTTGTAATTAGAGTCAGAGTCACACTCTGACAATATGTATGGCAGAGCCCATGAAATCATTATGTTGATACTGATTTGATAGTTTTTAGGTTTTACCTTGGTGGCTGATTATGTAGGTATTATGTTGTTGTTTATAGTGTTTTTAACTGTTGCTAGCTGCAGAGTCATGATTTTGAGATGGGCAGCCATATAAATTGAAATACATAAATAAATTTCACAGGACTATTCATAAGTACACTGTGCTCAACAGTTTCAAAAGACCCTGAGAGATCAAGCAGGATTAGTATAATTTCACTCCCTGTGCCTTTGTTCCCACTGAAAATCATTCACTAGGAAGACGAAGCATATGTCTATGAAGGTTCTCAGTCATCCAGGTGGAATTGTCTGTAGCTTGAATCATGTCAACTGGATTTCTATTTTCTCAGTGGAAACGTTTCGCTCCTTATCCAAGGAGCTTCTTCAGTCTGAGCAAAGTTGGTAAGGGAATCCTAAATATGTTTCTAGGTAGCTGTGTGACCTTACACCTGGGGCAAGGTCATGGTTATATTGAGATGTATTTTAAGTCCTTTTATTACCTAAAGGAGGATCGTTAAGATCACCATGCTGCTGTTGAGCTTGTGAAATGGTCTTAATCTTCTTAGGCACAGAAGACAAAGCAGGGAGGAAGATGGGGGAAAGATTGTGCCTGAGGCCCCCACCTCTATTCAAGGAAGGATTTTCCAAGTTGGCATAAATGGATTCCTTGACCCCTCTCTCAAACCACCTATCTTCTCTGTCTAAAATGTGAACATTAATGTCCTCAAATGAGTGTCCTTTTTCCTTTAGATGAAGATAAACTGCTGACTCTGGTCCTGTGGTGTTACTTCTCCTGTGTTGGGCCATCCTCCTGTACAAAAGTTGTTTGGTTTCTCCAATGTAGAGTTCAGAGCACTCCTCACTGCACTGGATTGCATAAACTACATTGCTTTTCTTGTGTTTTGGAGTTTGATCTTTGGGGTGTACAAGCCTCTGTCTCAGTGTGTTGGTGGGTTTGAAATATACAGGTATGTGGTGTTTGCCAAATATCCGTTTTATCTTTTCAGACACGCCAGCCATGTAGGGAATGACCAGGTTCTTCCATTTACTCTGAGTCTCAGCCCTATCTGTCGCTGTTTTAGGTCTGGTAGATTTAGATTTAGTGAAGGCCCAATTTGGATATCCACAGGCCTTCAGAGCTGTTCTCAGGTGCTGATTTTCATTCTTTTTGGAATCCATGGAGGTGGGGATGGTTTCTGCTCTGTGTGACAATGTCCTGAAAAATAAATAAATAAATACAATTCCACGTTCTGGACAATCACATACCCAAGAGAAAGGCACATCTATGACATTTTTCAGCTCATACCTGATACTAATACATCTCTACCTTTCAAAAATTCCCTGCTATCACCTAAGAATGTTCACCCCAAGCAGTTAACATGTCTTCACTTGCCTGCCTCTTGCACACTTGCAGCCTCAGAAGGAGGAACCCCACTGGTCTGTCCTGTCAGTGAAGGGAAACCACTAATGTCTGGATAACAGAGACAACAAACCAACCCTCCCCGTTGTTTCTAGATCCTGCATTTCCTTTAAGCCAAGCCTTGTATTGAATTATTAGTCTGTCACAACCTTCTTCCACTTGGGATACATTTGCAAGATATTCTAGCTAGCAGGCCAAAAGAACAGACAGTGAAATCACTTGTCTCATAAAGTTAGAATCCCCCAAAGAAGAAATTTAAACATGACTAGAAGCATCCTGATCATTTATCCCATTTAGTGGTGATTCCTGCTATTTCTATCTGTTTAGAATCAGTTTATGAGACTCACGGACATCTTGGAATCTGGCTTGGACTAGTGGTGGATGTCATAAGAAATAACGCTGGAGGCAGAATGCAGGCTGCATGTCATCTCTGTCCTAAGTTAAAATGGTAAATCAAACAGTCAAATATGAGTTATTCCCCTCTGCAAAGAATGAGTATTTATGTGATTCCCTATGATCTATAGTATATCTGCACTGCCATAAGAAGCTGCTACCCCACCCCCACTCGGTGCAATGTCACCCTTTTCAGTGCCGATGCTGTGATTTATAGCCATTCTCTGATGGCAGAACACTCTGAAGAATGTGAGAGAATTTTGCTTGATCTTCCAGCGTCATTCATATTTCCTGGACTAGGATGCTGATCAGAAGGCACTTCTCCTTCTGAAGGTACATGCCTCCACATTTCACTATGCAGAGGACACTTTTGTTGAGGATAGCAATGGCTCCAACTTCTTCACCTAGGGCTTTAAATGGAAGCTGGCTTCTCTAATGATTCTCTTATCATTGGGGGGCTCAGGGAAGATTGAGCAATTGAAACTGCATGACCTTCACCTCTGAACTCCATCCCTTTTGTACCCTGATGCCACTTTTCCTTCTCTGCCTCCTGGTGTTATGCAGTGACTAGAAACAAACAAAGCTGGCCTACTGGAGAGCACTTGCTCCATGGTCCTGTCAAACATAGTCCTTGCTCCACCGGGAATTCTCCACACTGGGAATTCAAACTCTGTTAGGGGTGTAGTAACTTTGATTAAGAAGTCTTCAAAATTTGTAGTCGAACAAAAAAATAAGTGATCCAGAAGGATTTCTTTTTTAATACTGGTGGTTAAATGCACTTAATATAGAATGCTTATTGAATAGCATAAAGGAAAGATATTGTGAGCAAGGGGAAAGAACTGGTAAATTATTGGCCTCTAGACTAAAGCAATATCAATAAAGTAACATCATTTCTACTTTAAAGGATGTGCATGACAAAATATGTAATCACTCTGATTTAATAAATCAGCATCTTTTTATTTTTTAGACTCAGCTTTCTAATATTGAGTCAAAGGTCACTGAGGAAGAAATCAATCATTTCTAAAATAACATAATTCTTCCCAAGATTATGCATGACCCTGCTGTTTATCTAGTTGCATCTTTATTTTTTCAGGAAAAAACAATGGCATAAAGTATAGGAACACAGAAAAAGCTCCCAGTCCTGATGGTTATTCTCTTGAGTGATATACCACATATTTATTTTTTCAATCCCCTATTGTTGGAGGTTTATAATTATTCTTTTTTTGGAGACTTTTTATTCCTTTAATGAGGGTTATATAACTTCAAAGCTTTCACCAGCCTACTTTGTAAATCCCATAAAGAGGCATCATCCAGGATTTCTTGTCGCAGCTGTTTCATATCCAGATCCTTTTCTTCCCATAAAGAGGCATTGTCAAGAATTTCTCATCGCAGCTGTTCCATGTCCAGATCCTATTCTTGATTTGTTCTTTTAAATACCAAAAAGTGATGAAAGGTCAAATCCTGTGATGCTATAGGAATGATTTAAAGGTCAAGATCGTGAACAGCAAAAAGAAGGAATATAAAGTTGGACTATTTGATTAGGGATAAACTGTTTGATATTTTTGGCAACTCCTAATGGACTTTTTGCTGAACCAGGACTAAAAAGATGACAATTTGTGGATTGTGTATAGATAAAAGTTAGGCTATGGAGAGAAGAGGTTTTTTATTTGTAATTTTAAAAGAGGGTGAAAAGTTAGTATATTAGCTTATGCTTGGTGTGATGAAGGTTGGAAACCACTTCTTTATTATTGTCTTTTTTGTTGTTTTTATTTTCTCTTCTACTTTTTTCTTTTTCTTTTCTATGCACTTTTCTTTTTCTTTTTCTAGTTTAGTTTGTATTAGTTTTTACTATGTTTGTTAAAAACTTTAATAAAAATCAATTCAAAAAATGAGGGTTATATAACTATGATTTTGAAGGCTGGTAAAGCTTTTGCCTGATTTCTTTTTAAATACTGGTGTCAAAAGTTTAATAGTGGCCCTGGGACATAGACTGCAGATGATATTACTTTGAACTATCCATCCTTCAAAATCCAGTTTTATAAAAGGATGACAGAATGGAGAAACAATTAATTATATTTTGATTGACTTTCAGAAACATTTGAATTGGCAGTGGTACTTTATTGGGATGCAGAAATTAAATAGTGAAATTCAAAATTTGGAGTAAAGTTTGGCCAAATGTGTTTGGCCTAATATGGATTTCTTTCTTTTTTATTAATTGGATTACATTGTGGTATTCTAATCCCTTGGCTAAATTATTAGAAATGAAATTATTTCTTCACCTATTAAAATGTTTCATGGAACTTATTCATAGAACTTATTCATGGAACTAAATTATTAAGAGTCTTTGTTGCATGTTTCTTAAAATTGATTTTATGGATTGATTGTATGACACCCAGAGTCACGTTTTGCAAGATGGGCAGCCATATAAATATGATACACAAATAAATAAAAAACTTGTCAAGGATGCCTTTTATCTCTTCTTCTTCTTTTACATTTGATATTGGAACTGTTGGCCTGACTTTTAGCCTCATTGGGCATAAAAGTGACTGGAACTGAACACAAATTGTTATTATATGCCAATGATATATTATGCCTTAGTAACAATTATGAATATTCTATACTCTAATTCATTGATATAGTATAAAAAATGGTAAATTGTCAGATTACTCAATTAACTGAAGAAAGTTTCATATGCTTCATATAGGTACTAATGTATGTATGGTTATCAGTAAAACTTGAAGCTTTACTTAGTGTTTGAATTCTTTTAAATGTTTTGGAATAATTCCCCCCCACCCCAAATATTTGTATATTTAAGCATTTCAAATTGTTTATCTCACATTAATAATGATATAACAAATGGTTAAAATTCCAATGAGCTTATGGGGAAAGATAAGTATTTTAAAAAATGAGAATTATTTCAAGATTGATATAAAAGAGGTATTCTGATCTTAATACCTTTATTATTTATCAGTTATGGTGCCAGATTTTTTGGTTTTAATACCTTTGGTTTTAATATTTTTATTGTACATAGATATGGTTTTATCACTTGGTTGTGAGCTGCCCAGAGTTTGGTATAAGATAAGCAGCTATATAAATGTTTTAAATAAATAAATAAATAAATTTAAAAAAAATAGGATTGCTAAATTATTAAGAGGCTTTTTTATGGGAAGAGCAAACCCCTAGCTTTTCCATATGTAAATTACTATTCTCCTATGATGATGGCAGTTTTAATTTCCCTGACTTTCTGCTTTATCACACATTATGACTTCTATATCTCTATGGAATCCTTATGAAAAAGCCCAAAGAACCACTATAGACACATTTTTATGTGACTTTTTTTATATTGTGGCAGGGGTTTAATTCCTCTTTTAGTCATAACTCCTCAGTATTTCCAGCATTAAATACTGTAAGACTAATTTGGAAGATGTTGGGACAGTAGCACAGTTTTGAATCTTATTCACATGATAAACCTACACTAAGAGTTAATCACATTTTAAAAATAGGGGGGTTATTTCTTAAAATTATTATTATTATTATTATTATTATTATTATTATAATAACAGGAGTATTATGTACTTTGAAGAAGCAGAATAAAAAGAGTATTGATTCTTTTGAACTTTGGTGTTGGAGAAGATTCCTAAGAGGACCATGGACAGCCAAGAAAACAAACAAATGGTTCATTTAACACATCAATCCAGAGTTCTCCCAAATGACCAGGCTCAAATTATCCTACTTCAGACACATTATATGAAGACCTAGCTCGGGAGAAGTCTGTAATGCTGGGAAAGGTGGAAGGAAAGAGAAGTAAAGGATGACCATCAGTGAGGTGGATGTTACAGTGGCGATGACGGCACCCATGGAAGATGTGAAAGACTAGCTTAGAGACAGATCATCATGGAGAAAATCTACAGTATCTATGTGGTCACTAAAAATCGACACCAATTTGATGGCACATATTCAATCAATCTTGGTAATCTTAACGATCCTCCTTTAGATGATAAAGGGACTTAGAAATAACATCTCAAAATAACCATGACCTAGCCCCAGGTGCAAGGTCACACAGCCACCTAGAAACATATTTAAGGATTCCCTTACTAACTTTGCTCAGACTGAAGAAGCTCCTTGGATAAGGAGCGAAACGTTTCCACTGAGAAAATAGAAATCCAGTTGACATGATTCAAGCTACAGACAATTCCACCTGGATGACTGAGAACCTTCATAGACATATTCAATCAACAGAAGTATGAATATTCTAGATCAGTTTGCCAATCAAGTTACAAAAACATTGAAGAGATTTGAAGAAGAATGTGTGTTGTATAAAGTTGAAAAGCAGCTGTGCATCCAGTTAAAACATCTTTTGATTTTACAGCTTGGTCCAGATGCATTAGCAGCATCTAAAACTTCTTAATTACTATCAACATTTTAATGTGTTTTGGATTATTCTAAATCTATAGTATTTTTAAACAGACAGTTATAGAGTAATGTCAAACAAATATTAGTTGTTTGCCAGAACTTTGGATTAAAGATTTGGAGTACCCCACATTATCATATCAATGGTTAAGAGTCTTAAAGAATACCACTGTAAATATGCTTCTTATAATCTTGAGACCAATTCAACAAAACATTTTTTCATGTTTATTGGACACATTAGAGAATATTTTAAAAGGGATGTCTGTCAACTTAATTAACTGTCAACTTAATTTAACTGTAAAATGACTTAGGGAATACATATTATATGGGCCTGTCCCAATTTTGTTTCATTTTGGTTTCACATCCTTAAGTTCGTAATATGGTTTTGGGAAGAGTAACATGCTTTAGAGATGTGACTGCAATTGTGAATTATATACCAAAAGTTAGAGATTTATCCAGACATAAAGAACTATGCATTTACTGATCATGGGGCATAGCAAAAAATATTACTCTTTCACAGTAGAAATACAGTGCCACTCCAGATTTACAGTTTTGGATTGATGACACATGTTCACTCTCTGTTTACGAGCTGGCTGTCTATCAGCCTAATGCAAAGACTGATCAATAGTATTCCATGTAGTTTAATTCTTTGTCTGAAAACCCACAGATGTGAAAGACAG
The DNA here is from genome assembly GCA_023362775.1 of Charina bottae. Classification (NCBI taxonomy): domain Eukaryota; kingdom Metazoa; phylum Chordata; class Lepidosauria; order Squamata; family Charinaidae; genus Charina; species Charina bottae. Next base: position 13,468,802 of record JALMGJ010000001.1, read on the forward strand.
ACAGACAGATGTTTGATAGATAGATGACAGACAGACAGACAGACAGACAGACAGACAGACAGACAGACAGACAGACAGACAGATGCTTTGTTTCATTTTGGTTACATATCCAAAATCCAAAGTAAATAAGTAGGTAGGTAGATAGATAGACACTGTTACCTACCCACTGAAGTGGTACCTATTCATCTACTTGCATTTGCATGCTTTTGAATTGCTAGGTTGGCAAGAGCTGAGGCTAGTGTGGGAGCTCACTCCGTCATGCGAGACTAGGGATTTGAACCTCCAAACTTGCGATCTTCCGATCGACAAGCCTGGAGTCTTACCCACTAAGCCACCATGCCCCATACTAGGTAGATTCAGAGGTATTTGCAGAATCAACCAGTTTTGTCAGAATGACAAAATGACTGTTGCAAAATTGCAATGGAAGCTCTGCCCCTTTGATACACGTATGCAACATCATGCTGCCCACACAAAATTGCTTGCCTCCCAGCATCACAATGCTTGTTTCATCATTTGCCTGCCCTTGCTCCCACCACAGATGCCCATATGATATGTTCTGTGTCTTTTTAAAAGAAATTAAAATACATATCTACATAAAATGTTTTTAGGAATAATAACTACCTCAGTGTTTCAAACATGGTGCTTATATATGCATTCCAATAAAGAGAACACAAGACAGGAAAGGAGTCAAATTTATCAGGCCCAGAAATCTGACAGTTTGTTATCATGAGGGGAAAATTAGAGCAAACTTTAGCTCATATTCAAGATTTTTATGGAAACTCATTCCTGTATATCTCTGCAGCCCTTTTGCAGACCTCATGGAATTTGCGGAAATTGTTAACGTATAATTTTCTAATAGAATAGAACAGAATAATATACTATTTTGCCATTTCTTTCTCATTTCTTTTTGGTTGCAAAAAAATGCAAATATCAAATTCATATTTCACTGTTTTATAAATATTGTCGAACCACATAGGATAAATTAGCAATTAATATGATGAAAAGCCATTTATAATAAAAGAGATAATGTTATAGTTTGCATTCATTTGAAAGGGCTCATAAATGGAGGAAAAGTGAATACAGAGTCTTTGTCTGGGGGTTGGTTACCCTCCCACTGGGCTAGGATTACAACTGTGGTATTAACTAGGACTTGTAGTTTAAAAGGCAAGAGAAATGTGTATGTCTCAATATGACAGGTC